>OX596240.1:18574429-19774429 GCA_951394345.1 Salicornia ramosissima | reverse complement strand
TCTTTGCTTTGCGACGCTGTCATCTTCAAAACATCCTACGCAGTTTAAAAGTTGTAGTTTAAAAGTTCAAATTCAACTAATACTAAAATGAGTTACATGCACAATCATAAACTAAATGTAAGGATTTGCATACTAACCGCGTCCTCAAATAGTACGATAGATTTAGGCCAACTCACAAAATAATCCTTGGCTTTGCCAAGCTTAGTTTCACCATCAGGTGATGGGACATGCAACTCCTTATAGTGATACTCCTCATATGGATGGTCTATGCTGACCTTATAGTGATCGGGGAGCATTGATGATGTATGAATCACGGAGGTTTCACTAGGATACCAAGTTCCATCAGCAACAACCACTAGGTTACTATCATCATCAGTCATGGCAAGACGACATTTTTGGGGTCCCGCCTACAATAGGAAACCAAACACATGCAACAAAGCATGAGTGTTATGAACATGTAAGGTTTGAACACAAGCAACAAAGCATGAGTGATCGGGGAACATAGGTTTTGGTTAATGAATTAATAGCAATATAGCACAACACAGAGAGCCAAATACCGTAAAGTAAGTGTGGATTTTACTCAGTTATACCTCTAGAGGATTCTTCCAATTCAGTAGGAGAGGTGGCTTCGAGCTCACTTCCTTATTATTTCCCGCTAAGTTCATGGAGGATAATGAGGCTATGGCTTCGATCTTCAATTCCAATTGAGCTATAGTTGCTTTTAGTGCGTCCATTTCCTCATCCCTATCTTTCCTTCCCCTTCGAGGTTCCTTCCCAAAGGCTTGTCGGTGGCCAATTCCAACTCCAAATCGACCAATTCCTTTGACATAACCATAGTAGTCCTTCTTCCCAAGAGCCTTACATAAAGCGTCATTTTCGACCTCTGAAGCACAAGCAGAAGCAGACGCAACTCCACTCTCTTTTTCCTTTGTCTCCTTTTCCAAGTGTTCCATCTATAAGAAGAAATAAATAATATGAGATGCAAATAACAACTTTTCCAAGTAGCCTTACATATGCAAATAACACAAGCATATTGGCATCATTAAATGTTGTAAGCATTAAAATACTTTTCCAAGTATTCATACATGTAGGCATGAAAATACTTCAAGTGTCTATAATAAGTAAAACAACTTACAACTTGGTTCACTACTCTAACAGTCTCGCCTTTAGTTGGATCAACTTCCCATTTTCCATCCTTCGTACGGCGTTGATGTGCTAAACACCACTCGAGCGCTCTATTTTGCATCTTGTTTCTCACGATACTACTCTCTTCAGTAGAGCTTTCAATAGCAGAAGGTGGAAGTCTGTCCTCTTTCACCCAATCTTTCCTTTTTAGGTTGTAGCTTTTTTGACCAAGTGTATGGAGATGGATGTTTCCTTTGGAACACAATTTGCCTATCTCACTTTTTTTCTGTGTCAAACAACAAAAAATTTTGTGCTCGATAGTTAAAAAAAACAAAAATAGATACTATTGCTTACAATTCCTTGTTTATATTATTGTCTTCTCTACTATTACTTACAACAATTGAATGCCTACTTATACTTATACTACTAGACTATCACATAATTTACCTTGAATTCAGGGAATCGAGTGTATTCTTCAAACTTTTCCCACTACTCCTTAGTTATGTAGCCTTCATACAAATCCTAAGGCTCCTTATCCGCATTTGGATTACCTTTTGCAGGTGCTTTGCTTTTATCAATGAAACGCCTTACCAAATCAGATTTGTGGTGACGAAAGCGAGCACCTACAGCTCTTTCGAAATTCTTCTTTCTTTTTCCTGTTGGGTCTTCAATGTGGAACAATTTCTAAATGAAAGATTGTGTTAGCAAATGAATGAGTGCATTGCAGGAGTGACCAAATGAGTAAAGTGAGTGAGTGAGCATGCGAATAAGTTAATCAAATGAGTGTGAGTTTGTGAGAGCATAGTACTTCATAATGCAAACAGTATGAGATACGCACCTTAGTCTCTGCCCATAAAGCATCCTTTTGCACTTGATCCACTTTGTTCCATTTACGGATATTGATGTCAATCCTATAAGCACATTGTCCAATTTGTTTGCCGTACTTTTCTTCAAATTCACCCGTCGGCAATTCATACTCATCAAACTCAAGGAACATTGGCTTTGACGATTGGACGGGTTTGGATGGACCTCTACCCATTGTCTTTCTCTTTTTGGGTTGTGAAGTTGACAGTTGGTCTTCATGAGGAACTTGATCCTCCCTACAATCTGTTCTTTCGTCTTTATCACGTAATTCGTCATTCCTCGAATCCATTGATTCTATATCCTGAAGAAGTTATACAAAAATGACACATTAGTCAAAAAAACAAAAGGATACGAAAGAGGTACGAGGTTCAAAGTTCACATTAGTCAAAAAAATCAAAAGCATATAAGAACATGCATCATTAAACTAATTACAGTAATATTTTTAACTTTTCACACGTGTAATCATAATCACTACTACCACTACTATCGTTGCAAGTGTCGTCATCACTATCAGGCTCATAATCGACATCGAACTTCTCATTCACTACTACTCTTTTTTGTGTCATCTTTCGTCTTGATCCCATCAATGTGTCTGCCATTTTTGACAAACCTAAAGCTTCCATTCTTGCCTTATTCTCAGCCATCCTTAATGCCCTCTGCCTCTCATAATTCTTTGCCTCCTTCCGGCCCATCTTAATCTTTAATATCTTTAAAACTTCAGACAAACCACATGAATCATATATATGTATTTTTTTTAAAACATGAACAATGCTTTTTGATATTTTAAATCAAAGATAAATTAATGGAGAATGAAAATTCAATATACATATATAAATTATTGGAGAAAGAAAATTAATGGAGAAAATTCATTTTATTAATAAGTGAAATCTTTTTCATCCCATACATTACAATATAATACCCCCCATATACATAACAGTCTACCCCATGTACTTGCACGGTTACACTCTACGTGCGAGTAATTGCAACATCAACATAAACTCCTTCCTCGCGATCATACACTGCATCTTCCTCAACGTTATGGCCGTTCTGGACAATTTGAATAGCGGTTGACAGTGGAGGGGTGGAATCCCACGTATCATAGTCTTCCTCATCTACCACATCTTCAACTCCAACCATTCCTCTCTTCCCTTGAACTACTACCAACCATTGAGGGTCGATATTGTCTTTGACGTAGAAAATCTGCTTAGTTAGTGATGCTAGCAGAAAAGGTTCCTTAGTCTCTTTGAAATGAGTTGAATCAACTATTGTCATCCCATCATCGCTAACTTTCTTACCTCGCTGATTATCCACCCATTTACATCTTAGAATGGGAACTTTAAAATCAATATAATCAAGCTCCCATATCTCCACAATAAACCATAGTAAACTTGTGTCAGATCAATGGGGTTGGTATCCCTGGAACTGGAATATTCTATAGAAGAAGCAACAACCATTACAACACTATTCTTGTGGACAGTCTTTTCATCATGGCGCTTAGTGTAGAAGGTATATCCGTTGATATCATAACCATCAAAAGTAGTAACATATTGTCATGGACCCCTAAATAAACACTGAATTGTATCAGAGATGTTGTGATTACAGTCCTTCAATGCAAGATGCACTTTTTTTTGAAACCATTGGGCAAAAGTACGATTGTGTTTTTGTGTTCATTCAAAGGGATTTAGATGACGGTGACGTGCACGCAATTCAGACATATGACTTTCCAAGTAAGGGTGAACTTCAGAAAGGTGTTGTTGAACACAGCGGTGAGCAACAGATAACCTCTCAGCGGGAGGTATAAAGTCACGACGATTGATTCCATAACCCTGGAGTCTACCCTCATGACGAGACTTTGGACAACCTACTTCCTTAGCCTTTTCCAAGAAAACAACACAAAAATTTGAAGCCTCCCCAGCCATGTACTTTGTTACCATGCATGCATCAGGCCTTGCCCGATTTTTAACCAGTCATTTCAAGAAACCCATGTATCTCTCAATAGGATACATCCACCGTAGAAAAGAAGGCCCACACATTTTAATTTCACGAACAAGGTGTATCATCACGTGAACCATTATGTCAAAGAAAGAAGGTGGAAAATACATTTCGAATTTGCACAATGTCTCTACTAATTCTTCTTGCAAAGTGTCTAGCTCTTCTGGGTCAACTACCTTACTGCAAATCTTATTAAAAAAACAAGCTCAACTTGATGATGGGCTCTCTTACATGCTTAGGCAACAATCCTCTTAGTGCAATTGGTAAAAACACTTGCATCATGACATGACAATCATGGGACTTCATACCATTCAACTTCTTATCAGCTAGAGATACAAAATGCTTTACATTTGAAGAATAACCATAAGGCACCTTGATGTCATGCAAACACTCACAAAAATTCCTTTTCTCCTCCCTGGACAAAGTGTAGCCAGCATGTGGTAAATATACTCTGTTGTTATCGTTATACTCTGGGCACAAGTTGGGTCTAACCTTTTCTTTTTGCATGTCTTGTCGCGCTTTGATACCATCTTTTGTCTTTCCGTGCATGTTTAGCAGAGTCCCGAAAATTGAGTCACACACATTTTTTACGATATGCATGACATCAAGGCAATGCCTAACAGATAAGTACTTCCAGTAAGGAAGATCCCATAGGATTGATTTCCTTTTCCACGATGGACCCTTCGTTATGCCCTTAGCCTGACACTTTTTAGGAACCTTATCTGATCTCTTCTTTCTAACCTTTTTTGGAGGCTCTTTACCATATACCGTACTCACATTCTTCATTTTCTCAAACAATTCCATTCCCAACAATGGCTCACGAACTACCCTATTCTCAGTTTGGCCATTAAATCGTGATTTCATCCTTCGATATGGATGATGTCGAGGGAGCCATCTTCTGTGACTTCTATACACATTCTTACCCGAGAACTCAAGATAATCTTCATCTGCATCATCCTCACAAATCGGGCATGCATTTGCACCTTTGACTTTGTACCCCGACAAGTTTCCATAAGACGGAAAATCATTTATAATGCAAAAAATCATCGCACGGAGTGTGAAATTTGTACCTGTATGTGCATCAAACATGGACACACCTTCATTCCACAACAACATCAAATCCTCTACCAAGGGTGCCATGTATACATCTATATCATTTCGAAGTTGCTTTGGACCTGATATAAGAAGAGACAACATTATATACTTGCGCTTCATACAAAGCCACGGAGGCAAGTTGTATATAGTTAGCAAAACTGGCCATGAACTATGTTGGGTACTAAGTGTGCCATAAGGATTCATCCCATCTGCACTTAAACCAAGTCTAAGGTTCCTATGCTCATCACGAAAAACTGGGAATTCCTTATTTATGTCATCCCATTGTTTGGAATCGGCGGGATGCCTGATTAGCCCATCTTTCTTTCGACCCTCATGATGCCACACCAAGTTCTTTGCATCACCCGAAATTGAAAAAAGTCTCCTGAATCTTGGAATAATTGGAAGATACCATAACACGTTAGCTGGAGGTAACTTCTTATTGCTACGGCTATCACCTTCCACTTTCTTATAGCGCGACAAATTGCACTTCGGACATGCATCCAAGTTCTCATAATCCTTTTGATAAAGCACACAATCATTAGGACACGCATCTATCTTAGTGTATCCTAATCCTAACGGGTTTATAAACTTCTTAGCATAGTAAACAGACTTAGGTAGAACATTCTCGGGGTGCAACATGTCCTTTAAAGCTTCCAAAAAATCTGATAAGCCCACATCACTCAAACCATGCTTCGCTTGTAAATTTGAGAATATTAAGACTGCTGAGAGCTTGGTATACTTAATACAACCCGGATACAAAGGCGTCTTAGCAGCATTTGACAAATCCTCAAACATGCGAGGTTTGTCATTGAGATGGTCTCCAAATGCATCCATCATATCATTCATTTCATTTTCCTCTATGACATCATTCCCATCCTCTGTAGTGTCATTGACCTCATAAGGATTCTACCCTAATTGCACATCGTTGTTGTTATCATCATCATCCCCAAAAGCCAATTCTTCACCATGCCAATACCAAACCTCATAATCAGCCTTAAATCCACGGCGATACAAGTGATTCTCTATGAAATCTATGTCCGCCCACCTCTTTGCATTACTACAATCACGACAAGGGCAACATATCAATGGCTTATATTCTAGCCTCCGTTCTTCGGCAGCTTGATGTTCTAACGCTGCATTACGGAATTCTGTAATCCCCTTTTGAAATGATTTATCCCGTCGATCACCATACATCCAACTACGATTCATTTCTAAGAACAAAACAACGATCACTCTAATCACAACTATATAGCAGTAGACTTTTGTAACATTTCAAAACAACACATACTAGCACAAAAAAAAAATCACATAACATGCTATACAAAATAATTGTTCATTTCATCAATCAGAAATTATATACAAGGCATATTATAGATCATTGCATGGATAATGAATACAAACACCAATTCCATACAAAAAGTACACCGAATACAGTTTACTGAAAGGTCCGATAAGTAGTCTGTCAAAAACGATTCTAGGCAATAATATAGACTTACATATACAAAAAAAAACCCACTACTAATAAAATCCTTAATTCAACATAATGGGACGAAAGAACCTCGTCCATTGCTCCCGTACTTCATCCATCTACACTTTTGTGTATGGATCATTTCTTCGAACAAACTCGTTTTAATTAAGAATTGAGTTCTTTTCAATTATTATTTTATCATTAAAAGGAAGAAAGGATTAAAAAAATATTGCTAAAAACGAGATCACATGTAATAGGAGCTCATTTCTATGGTTTAATTTAATATATGGATGTAAATCATAGCTCTTTTATTGATATCATGTTAGGCAAATATTGACTCTTCATTATGCTCTCAATGAGGTAAAATCCGAAAAACTAAACTTAGCATAGAATATGTAAAAACAAACTAAGCTACACACTATAAAATAATCTCTTCTAAATTGTTTTTATACTCATAAAAAAGTAGTTAATAATTTACTAATTAGGGAAATTCTATTTGGTGGTCTTGAACTTTCAATTTTTCTATATGGTATCAAGCAATAAAATTTTGCTCACAAATTGACCATGAACTTTTTAATAATACACATAGTGGCCTTAGTAACCAAATTTATGGCTAACCAATGACTAATTTGTAACTAATTAAATAACCTTAATATCTAAATTTACTAACCTAACCCTAGTTAATGTATGTTATTTTTAAAAACTTCTCCCAACAATATACGCATACAAACATATACAGAGCAATCTACTGTAAAACCTTACAACTAGTATATTTATTCTTCTTTACACTTAATTAAGTGAACATCAACAAATTTTTTGGGAAGTCCTCGAAGGAGAAAACAGGCAGAAATAGCTATTGGTGAAGTAACTTCAACCTTTAAAGAATATCAGCACTTTCGTGTAGCAGCTTTGAGAATGGCAGCATTATTTTAGGCAACAACGAAATGTTGATAATTACAATAAACAAGAAATCAGTTAACAGACAAATTTCCAACAATTTTAATTCACCAATAATTTCCAACAGTATATTAACTTCGTATATTAGATACTTGAATTAAATAGAACAATTTTAATTTCACATAATTCACATATATTAAATATTCTTACCTAATTTCTTACATATTTTAATCCAACAAATATAAATTTCCAATAGAGCAATATACGCATATAAAATTGAAAGTACAAGGCTACCAAATAGAATTTCCTTACTAATTATCATTCAAGGATTTTGACAAACACCTTGTGGGCATGAACTAGTAGTGTGATTTTTCACATAAAGAACATAATAATAATAAATCTAAAGCATTTCCATTAAAATTCAACCACAAATTAACAATAATAATCACATATTGTAACTAGTTGAACAATATAACAACAATAACAACTTGTTTAAATGAAATTAAAAAAAAAAAGAAGCAAACCTTAGATCCGAGCAGCGAGCAGTAGCAGTGGAACCAGCAAGCAGTAGCAGCGCAGTCGAACCAGGTCGAACCTTCGAGCAGCAGCAGTCGAACCAGGTCAAACGTCGAGAGGTGTAGCAGTTGAGCAGAAGCAGTCGAACGTCGAGAGGGGTAGCAGTAGAGCAGAAGCAGGTCGCCGACGAGCACACCACGGAGGAAGAAGCAGACGACGGTGGTGCAGTGGGAGTCGAAGGTAGAGAGGTAAAAACCTAGGGTTGTTGGGGTTTTGGTGAGAGTATTTGGGGGTTTTAATTGGTTTTAGTAATTTTAATTTGGTTGTGTATGAGTGTATCCATATGGCTGTGTATGAGGTAAAAACCCCAGCTTTTTTAAAAAAAAAAAAATTTATTGCTATCGTTTGTAATAAAAACGAAACTAATATATACACTATTAGTATCGTTTTTAT
The DNA here is from genome assembly GCA_951394345.1 of Salicornia ramosissima. Taxonomy (NCBI): domain Eukaryota; kingdom Viridiplantae; phylum Streptophyta; class Magnoliopsida; order Caryophyllales; family Amaranthaceae; genus Salicornia; species Salicornia ramosissima. The sequence goes on along the minus strand of OX596240.1, from coordinate 19,766,019 downwards.
TACAAACGATACTAATAATGTTTCTATTAGTATCGTTTTTAACGAAAACGATACTAATATATCATTATTACTATCGTTTTATTAAAAATGACACTAATAATTTCTCTATTACTATCCTTTTTACCAAAAACGATACAATTATAGCATTATTACTATCGTTTTTCAAATAAACGATACTATTGGGGCGATACTAATAGACAATTTTCTACTAGTGATTTGTCAGCGCGAGTTCCGAGGAGTGCCTATCGTGATAGCTGGGGAGCAAGCGACGACCGATCTGAAAGAGTTCCCGCTGATGGAGTTCGATGTTATTCTTGGAATGGACTGGCTGTCGAAGTATCGAGCGATCATTCGTTGCCGAGATCAGTCAGTGACATTCCGAGGATCACAGGGCAACCGAGTTACCTACTCTGGGTTCGTCCTTAAGAAAGGAGTTAAGGTAATATCAGCCTTAAAGATGAGGAAACTTCGCCAGAAGGGCGATATGGTGTTCTTATATTAGGTAAGGGACTTGACTGAGGAGCGTCTGTTGGACGATATACCTGTAGCGAGGGATTTCAGAGACGTATTTCCTGATGAGCTACCAGGAGTTCGACCCGAGCGCAATGTCGAGTTCCATATCGACTTAGCACCCGGGACAACGCCGATTTCGAAGGCACCTTACCGGATGGCACCATCGGAGTTGCAAGAATTAAAGACGCAACTTCAAGATTTGATCGATAAGGGCTTCATTAGGCCGAGCGTTTCTCCATGGGGAGCACCCGTGCTCTTTGTGAAGAAGAAAGACGGTAGTATGCGCCTGTGCATAGACTACCGAGAGTTGAATCGTGTTACTATCAAGAATAAGTACCCGTTGCCTAGGATTGAGGACCTGTTCGATCAGTTACGAGGAGCGGGAGTGTTTTCGAAGATAGATCTTAGATTTGGATATCATCAGATTCCAGTCAAGAAAGAAGACATTCCGAAGACTGCTTTTCGTAGGAGATACGGCCACTACGAGTTTGAGGTGATGCCATTTGGCCTCACCAACGCACCAGCCGTGTTCATGGATCAGATGAACCGGACTTTTCATCACTTACTCGATAAGTGTATCGTAGTATTTATAGACGATATCTTAGTCTATTCGAGAGATGAGTCTGAGCATGCGGAGCATCTCCGGATGGTACTAGAGATATTACGTAGGAATAAGTGGTTCGCGAAACTCTCCAAGTGTGAGTTCTGGTTTCGCGAAGTAGCATTTCTGGGTCACATAATTAGTAAAGAAGGCATTAAGGTAGACCCGACAAAAGTTAAGGCTGTAGTAGAATGGAGTAGCCCGGGAAATGTGGCGGAGGTTCGTAGTTTTCTGGGTTTGGCCGGATACTATCGACGTTTCGTTCAGGACTTCTCCAAGATTGCTAGGCCAATGACTAGTCTCCTACAGAAGGGGATCCGATTCGTTTGGACGGAGGCTTGCGAGCAAGCATTCCAACAGTTGAAACAGAGATTAGTCTCTGCTCCTATTCTTACCCTTCCGAACGATGAGGAGGATTTCGAGGTCTATAGTGATGCGTCTAAGATTGGCCTAGGTTGTGTGCTAATACAAGGCGGGAGGGTCATCGCTTACGCATCGAGGCAGCTGAAGGTCTACGAGCGTAACTACCCCACGCATGACTTGGAGCTAGTAGCTGTGGTATTCGTGCTTGAACTTATTAAGGACTACGACCTGACGCTTAATTATTGCGAGGGCAAGGCGAACTTAGTCGCTGACGCACTGAATCGCAAGAATCGATTGAGCTTCAGTAGAAGCCGTAGTTCCGTCAGATTTCGTCTGACATCTATGAGTGTTGAGCCTGAATTACTTCAGGAATTGCGCGAGGGTCAGCAGAATGATCCGCAGTTGGCTAGGATTCGAGAGGCTTTATGGTAAGGAAAAGCCGTAGGTTTCAAGATCTCTTCCGATGCTATTCTGCGACTTCGAGGGAGGTGGTGTGTACCGAACAGTTCTGATCTTAGGAACAGGATTATGTCTGAGGCACATAACTCGCCCTAATATGTTCATCCTGGAGGTAACAAGCTGGACCAGGACCTTAAGGGCCAATTCTGGTGGCCTAAGATGAAGAGGGATGTAGCAGAGTTCGTAGCTCGATGTTTAGTCTGTCAGAAGGTTAAGATAGAGCATCAGAGACCTGGAGGTCTTTTGCAGCCACTACCGATTCCGACCTGGAAATTTTAGTCGGTATCTATGGACTTCGTGGTTAGCCTACCTACTTGTAATGGTATGAATGCCATTTGGGTAATAGTGGATAGGTTGACCAAGGTCGCTAGATTCATACTGATGAAGATGACCTGGTCTATGGAGCGCCTGGCAGAGGCTTATACCCAGGATATTATTCGACTTCACGGAGTTCCGAGGGAGATAGTTTCTGATCGTGATCCGACATTTCTGTCTCATTTCTAGAAATCAGTTCAGGAACCCTTTGGGACGAAGCTGAAGCTGAGCACCGCATTCCATGCGGCGACGGATGGCCAGACTGAGAGGACCATCCAAACTTTAGAGGATATGTTACGAGGATGTACTCTGGAGTACCATCAGTCTTGGGTACGTATGCTCTGTTTGGTAGAGTTCTCCTATAATAATAACCATCACTCCAGCATCGAGATGGCTCCATACGAGGTCCTGTACGGCAGGAAGTGTCGGAGTCCGATTTGTTGGAATGATATTAGCGACACCGTGGCTTTAGGACCTGACATGGTGCGGGACACCGTAGAGAAGGTTTGAGTCATACGGTCTAAGATGCAGGCCGCGCAGAGTCGTCAGAAATCCTACGCCGATAATCGACGTAGACCACTGGCTTTCGAGGTAGGTGACAAGGTCTTGCTAAAGGTTTCACCATTCAAAGGAGTGGCACGCTTTGGTCAAAAGGGGAAACTCCGCCCGAAATTCGTGGGACCTTACGAGATACTAGAACGAGTTGGGGAGGTGGCATATCGGTTGGCATTAACACCTAGTTTGTCTAATGTTCACGATGTGTTCCATGTTTCCCAACTAAGGAAATATGTACATGATCCTACCCACATCATCCTAATGGAGTCGGCCACGTTTGAGCCGAATCTGAATTTCGAGGAGCGACCAGTTCAGATCTTGGATCGTGAAGTGAGGACCCTCCGGCGTAAGCAAGTCCAGCTCTTCAAGGTGTTGTGGAGAAATCAGCACCATAAGGAGGGACTTGGGAGACAGAGGCGTCCATGAGGCAGAAATACCCGGAGCTGTTTGAGGGTGAGCAATCTCCTTTGCTTTAAAATTTCGGGACGAAATTTCTTTAAGGAGGGGAGGTTGTAACGACCCAGATTTATCGGTATTTCTGTCGTCGATTTATTTGTATATTTATGTGATTTTATGTATGGTCCAAAATTTATTTTTGGACTATTTATTTTATTTTCTGTGAATAATTTAGATTATTTCTATTTTTTGGGTTGTTTATTATTTATTTTATTATTATTTAATTAATTAGAATTTTATTATTTAATTTTCTAATTAATTGATTTAGTTTTGGGCCAAGTGCGAATTTAATCATGATTAGTCATGAATTAGTGCAAATGGCCCAAATGATCACAAAGCCCATTTGAGCCCTATTATAGCCGGCCCCTCATGCTTAGTGGGTTAATTACCACTTGCTTCATGTTCACACCTTAATCACTTCTATAAATAGAAGGTGATGGTAAGGCTTATGATTCATTTTGCCATTTAAACACTTGCTCATCAATTTAAAGACCAAATTCTCTCTTCATTTGCCTCTCATTCACACGCCATTTTTGGCTTCTAAACACCCAATTATTGTTCATCTTCAATTCCAAATCCAAACTTAAAGATTCAACATTCATTGATCTTTAAGTGACTAAAAAACAAGTAGCCTTCATTGCCTTGATCAAGTCTTGGGTTGGTTTCGGTTTTGGGATTGGGTCGCGTGGTGGTGGCCGTGTGGGCAGCATCGTGGCCGTGTATCGGAGCTGTGCTCGTGGGGCAGCCGTGCAGCAGGGCCGTGCAAAAGATGGTGGTCCGTGGTGGTGGTTGAGCCAAGCCGTGTGTGTTCGTGTTGAGGCTGGAGTTGCACCGTGTTGCTTGGGCGTGTATCTTGGGTTTCCGGGCAGCGAGTTTTTGAGTATTTTCTTGCTTAATCTTCATTAAGGTAACATACTATCTTACCTTAATTTGTATACTATTATTATAGGATAGATTAAGTAATCTTGTTAGATGAGTTTTGATGATTGTTCATCATTTCATACGTGATTTTTAAGTATGAGTTGGGGTAATGTTTTAATGATATTCGTGCCTTGATTCTATGTAATTCATGATTGTTTATGATAATTTCGTGTTTATTGATGATCAAGTTTCGTGAAGTTTTGATGATCATAAGTTGATGAAATTGTTGTTGAGCTTGTGATGGTATACGTGATTTTGTTGATGATAAATATGAGGATGATTTCTTTATGAGTTCTTGAATCTTGGTTGAGTTCTTTATAAATCTTTTTAAGTTCTTTATGAATCTTGGTTGAGTTCATTGTGAGTCATAATAGTTCTTTATGAGTTCTTGGTCGAGTCTTGATTAAAGAAAGGTTTAAAGAAGTTTAAAGAAAGGTTTAACAAGTTAAAGAAAAGTTAAAGAAAATATAAAGAATGATATATGAGGTTCCAAGATTGTTGATTTACATGTTAGTCTTGAGTCAAGGCGTAAGATGCAACTTAAGATTAACTAAGAATGTAAATTTCGGTTAAAGATTAGCTTGATTTTACTATTAGACGCCTAATCTTAGAGTAAGATTCTAAGAATCGGGTTAAGACGTTGCCCCTATCCTATCCGCAATATTGGGATAGTTGGAGATCTTACTATGTCGTCTCTTGATATGGATTTCCCGTAAGATGGGTTTCATGGGGTTGGGAGTAAGATTCTCAATCCTGGCATAGTAGAAAGTTCGTTTGCGTAAGATGTGTTCATACGTGCATAGTCCGGTCTAATATGTAAAAGATTGCTCCAAAGATTAAGTAATGTTAAGATAATATTTGAAGTTGGTCGAGTTATGTTGTTGTTTATGTGTGCAGTATCATTGTTGTTATGGTTATTTTATGAATGTCACATGAAGGTATGATTGAGTGTTTGATTTGATTGTTTGATTTATGCTATGATCATGTGTATCCCCGTTAGGGTGGACAATTATGTTACTCGCCACTGACGGTGGACTGTTGTTTATTTTCAGGTAATTCTGATCATGAGGTTCTTGCTTAGCTTTGGGTTGGGCGAGTGCCGAAGTTACTTGTATTTTGTTTTAGTTCTATTACGATTTCTAGTTTGGACTCAGTCGTATTTTGTAATTTCTAAACTCCGACATTTGTTTTGGAGTTAATACAGTTCTTAGTAGTAGTGATATTTGGGTTTAGTTTTGTACAATCTTGTGGGTGTTGTACTTTTGGATTTAGTATATAATAGATTTGAGTTTTTTTTTTTTAATTTTTAAGTATGTTATTATGTTAGAACTGACTATTCGACTCGTCGGTTTCTTCCGCACCGGTTTAAGCCAGTCGGGTCGTCACACTGGTGGTCGAAGACGCGCGATCCAATCAAACAAAGACTGATTGCTTGAAGGTTGAACACTCTTCTGAGCCAAAGTGAGGATAGCGTCCTCTAGGGCTCGGCGTCTGAAGAGGGAGCTACGTTCAGGAGTCGACATGCTACAACACAACAACTTGATTAGTAAAAACATGCCACACTATATGTCGAGAAAAGATCGGAAAAGGTAAAATATCCTATCCCAGGCTTCTACCCATGGCTTCACTCGCTAAGGTTTTCCATTTTAGGCTAAGTTGCACTCATGAATCATAAAGCACTCGTCTTACAAGTTACTTATGAAGAAGTAACTTTAGGGTCTTAACCAATGCTCTGGTACCAACTGTAACGACCCGACTTTTATAAGTTGTCGATTTACGAAGGAAATCGACAATTGGATCACTACCAAACAAAAAAATTCTAAAATATTAATTAATCCAAACTTTTAAAGTTAATTTGAGTAATTGCTTTATTACTTATTCACTAATGGAAGGTTCAAAATGAAACATTATTCAAAACTGTAATAACCCGAAATTCTGGGCCAGAAAATTTCGCGGTTATTAACGTTGTTTATCAATTCTAAGTCCAGTTAGGCCATTTAAATTGGACTGTTTGCATTTCTTTTAGTCCAATCTTTCCTTAAAATTGGGCCAAAGACCCAACTATTCTTTTCCTTACTCCATGGCCGGCCCCCTTATACTATATTGGGTCAAATTAATTTCTTTAATTTAATTAATTAATATTAATTATAATTTTAGATAATTAAATTAATTAATTAATTAATCATTTTAGACTCATTCCAATGTTGTTGAACAACTTAGCTAACTTTGTTCAACCTTCCCCTATTCTCTCCCATGAACACGGCTAACCCTAGGAAAAATTGGGATTTGTTTTCCTTTTTGCCTTTTCTTCTTTAAATAGGCCTAATCTCTTGAATTGGGTCCTATTTTGCAATTGTTCCAAAAACTCTAAAAAAAAACTATCTTTCTCTCTTTCTTTCTCTCAAAAGTCGAGTGGCCCTAAGATTCACCAAAGGTGAATTGTGTTCATAATTTTTGGAATTTAAAGCGAATCGAGGTAACTTCGCTTTCTTATTTAATTAAAGGGTAGAAAAACATATAGTAAATTAGGAATTATATCATGAAAATTGTAGAAATTTAATATTGTTTTTACCTATGAATGTCGAGTATATGCATGATGATTTCTTGATTTATTTTCATGTATTTTCATGATTTATGTATGAATCTTGCTTGTTGTGATAATTGGAATTGCATAAATTAATTCATGATAAACTTGTTTGATTCGAAATCTTGATATAAAATCTAAGATTATGTTCTTGATTAATTCTTGATTATTTTCGAGTGATTCAATTATGTTTTGATGATTTTCTTTAATTGTTTTAAGCATGATTCATGATTAATTTAACTAGGATAATTAATTCTTGAATTGAAAATTTGATCATGTTTATTTTCTCTAAATGTCGAGTGAAAGAAAAGATTAGAGAAAGATTAAAAATCTAATTTTTATGTTAATCTTGATCATATAGAATTAATTATGTAAACCTTTAATTTAATCCTTTAATTCTATCATGATGAATTTTAATTCTTGAATTTTATCAATTGTTCTTGAATGTTGTTGAATATGCCGTGAAGATGATTGAATAAAAGCATGCTAATTTGATCTTGTATTGATTTAATCTTGATGATTGCATGTTAAAAATATAATTTTTATGTGTATTGTTTAGTTAATTTAATAAATTGTTGAAGATTGAATTATATAAATTAATTGATAAATTTTGTTCTTGATTATGTATGAATGCCGTGTGACTTCTAAATGTAAGCATGATATTTTGATCCTGATTCCTTAATTTAATCTTGATAATTGATGATTTTTATGTTTATTGATTAGTTAAATTATTTAATTCTTGATGATTGAATTCATATAAATTAATTGAATAATTTTGGCTATTATTGATACAAAATGTCGAGTAGGAAGAAATAAGGAAAAATAGGATTTTTATTATATTTTGGTAATTTTAGCAATTAATTAATTAATTAAGATAGTTTAAGAATTAATTAGTTATTGTTTGAAAGTTGAGATTTACGTGTGGAATTGTTTGATTTAGTCAAATTTGGTTAAGTTGAATTATTATTAATTTAGGAAATAATTGATAATAAAATAATTATTAGGGATAAGTTGTAAAGTGAAGGGATAAATAATATACTATTATTAGGGATATTCGGTTATTATAAATATTATTAATAATATATACGAAATAATATTAGTAATAATATTAAGGTTAGTATCCGTAAGGATAAGTTATAAAGTTACAATAAGAAATCAAGGATAGTATAATATAAGGTTTGAGTTGCATAAGATATTACTAGGGATAAGAAAGGAAACAGAGTAATAGCTATACATGTTATGTTTCGGTCTCTGGCTAGGAAAGACTTGGTATTTAAGGTGGCCAATATACGTGCCGCACCTTTCTTTCCTGGGACTCCGAACATTTCATTTCCTATTACGGTCACCTAGTATTTCCCAATATATGATGTGATATAATAATTAAAGATATAAGATATGATAAGGACGCCCACCTGATGACCCGAGTAGTCAGACTGGGTTAAGTCGAAGCCACTGCTTAATTGGGATGAGTACACGAGCTCCCCCGAGCAGTTCTGGGTCTTAGGATATGTAGTCGTCTAGTAGTAGTACACGAGCTGCTATTAGGGGTTATGGCCATAGCTTAGGCTTAGTGGTGAAACACGAGATCCACTACGGGTTGAGTACACGAGCTCACCCCGGCATGTTCTAGGAAAGTTGTGGTGAAACATGAGATCCACAACGAGTTATAGTGACCGGTCCAACGAATGATATGATTTGATACGAATGATTATGATATGATATGAAATTTACGATTATGATATAAAATGAAAGTTATGATATGAATTCGAAATGAAGGATATTAAAGGTTATGAAATGAATATAAGATAAGAATATGAAACCATAAGATATAATATATGATAGGTTATTATATAAGCTAATGAAGATATGGGATACGATATATTGGTGATATAGGATATAAGATAAGATATGGACTATGGTCTAATGAATATTGGGAGAATTAGGGTTATGATTGTATTATACTATAAGTATAAGTATAGGAATGATATAAGACTTCCGCTGTATAATTCTGTAATTTGTTGAAAGTATAAATGTATGCGTATGTATGTATATGAATGACGAGTGTATTTTGTACGTATTTCTAACCATATAATGCAGGGTTGGTTGTACGTACATTATACGTAGGGATTACGTATTCTAACCGTATTCTGCAGGTGTATTTATACGTATTTTGTACGTATATGTTTAAGTATTTTTATACGTATTTTGTACGTATACGTCTACGTATGTCTGTACGTATTTTTATACATATTTTGTATGATTGCATGTAAAGCATGTATTAAGTTTCTGTACGGTTTTTATGTGTTTTCCTATGATATTATGTGTTTGGTGGTCCCTCGATTAAATGGGACAGCCTAGTTACTCGCCACTGACGGTGGACCCCCCCCCTCAGTTTCAGGTGAAGACGCTGCTGATTAATTGGCTTTCGTGGATGGGCTTGAGTGGCTGAGGACCCTAGTTAATTAGTTTATTAGACGATTCATGTTATAAAGACAATTACTTAGTTTATTTTATGATCCCGGCATGTAGGGACAGTTTTAAGATAATTTGTGTAATAAGGGATATTGAGTTATTTTGGTTATTAGTTGATTATTTAATAAAAGTAAATCCGTTTTTTCAAATAATTTGATTTATTGTTTATTTTAAGTTGGTAATGATCCGTTTGTCGATTTCCCTTCGTAAATCGACATGTCTAAAAAGTCGGGTCGTTACAAAAACTAACATAAACAACGACGTAAAAAGTCTATTTCCAACAAGCTGGGTGAAATCGAAAAAGAAATAAATTAGAAAATAAAGTAAGGCTCGGGTTTCCTCTAAGAATCTTGCAAAAACGCACAACCCGACCCATACGAGAGCCCAATCAAGCTTCTGTATCATCACTTGAAATGGGGGGTCCACCGTCTATAGCGAGTAACTAGGCTATGCCACTTAAATATGTGGAACCATAAATCATATAATAAGATAGAATCAAGCTATATCACACGACATACATGAGCATTCATCAAAAGTTATACAAATAAATCATAGATTAGACATACATAGCGGAAGACTTAAGATATCAAGCATGACATAAATTAAAGGAATAAAATATACAACTTAAACATCCCAGTGATTGCTTACCTTTCCATATTATTACTCAAACTATCTTTTGATTGGCTTTTCATAATTCAAAGACCGGTCATTATTATAGCTCGTAAGGATGCCCGTGTACATCCCACCTTTCCTAAAATGCGCCGGGTAGAACCCGTGTATTCTACCCATAGCTCCCCTTTGCAAGAACTAAGCCTAAGCTACGGCCATAACTCCTAAATAGTAGCCCGTGTACTACTACTTAGACTTCTACACATCTTAGAATCCAGAACTGCCCAGAGACCGTAGTAGGGCAGTGGCTTCGAGTTAACCTAGTCTGGCAACCCGTATATCGCCAAACACGCATCCACTTCTTAACTTATAAACTAAATATCATCTTATCGTCATGGTCATCGTGAGACCAATAATCATCTTCTCATCTTATCGTCTTATTTTTATTCATTAGTCAACTTTTATTCTTAACAAATCAACGTAATTCCTTATATCCATATTATTCCTTAAATTAAATCAATCTTTAAATAGTAAACTAAATTGTTATAAGCTAAAATAAAGTCAAATTATCCTTATTAATGAACTTAAATTATTCGGCCACTTCAAGATTAATGAACGAAAATTGATCCTTTTAATTAATTAATCAAAAATAAATCCAAGAATTATCAAACAATTATTCAATTAGGCAAAACAAGATTAAAATGACTCCTTTCTTAATGAAATACCATCCGGCCATCGCAAGAAATAAAATCCAAAAATTCATACTTTGAATATTAATCACAATGGTCATAATTTAATCATTAAAACAATTAAATAAATTCTAAAATCATAAAACATTAATTAATCATACAATTATAACACATGGATAAAAAATTATTCCTTTTTATCATTGAGACATTGGGCCATCAAGGTTATAACAAGATCAAGATTAGTTTTCAAGCTTTTACTTAATGAAAGTGATTAAATCAGAATATTATTTTTAAACCATAAATTAATTAATAAATCATGATCAAGATTATAATACAAGAATAAATTAACAATAAAGTTCGAAAATCTCATGCTTCTTGAAGTTCTTTTCCATTCGACAATTTCAAGAACAAAACCAAAATTTTGAATTTAAATCTATACTTTGGTTAGACAATTAGTTAAATTATGAAGCATTTCTTAATCATGAAATCAACATAAAAATACAATAAAAATTCATGAATTTATCATGCATATGGTTCGAAAATTTCTAAATAAATTGCCAACAATTATCATGCAAAAATCCAAATTAGAACATGCAATTAACAAATTTAATTCATTGTTTAATTCATAGTTGTACAATTAAATCACATAGAATCATTCAAGAACATCAAGATTCAACCAAGAAACACATCAAATATTCATGCATAATTAATTAGTGTGGTTCGAAAATTTCAAGACAAAAATTAAGATTGAATTCTACAATTATCTTTTAACTCTAATCTAATTATATGATAAATTAATCTATACTTAAGAGGGTTAGTCTAGTTACCTTGAATTAGGAGGAAAAAGATTAGAAAATCTTTGGCTTAGATCACACGGTCACACGGCACACACACAACACTTTGAGTTTTTAATTAAGGTTTAGAGTTTTGAGAGAAATTAATATGGTTTTAGGATTAGTACCCCTTATATAATTATAAAGAGTAGTAAAAGAACTAATAACATAAGAGGGGAGGGGGGTGCCGTGAGGAAAGGGAGCAAAAGAGGGAGGTTGTTGAGGGAATTTAGGAGAAAATTCACTAAGGGTCATAAAAGTTGGACCTTTAATTAGATAGGATAATTAATAGAAGAATTAGTAATTAGATATGAAATTATCCAATTAACTAAATAAGCCCAAAAGAAAAAGGAGAAAATTTTTCCTCTTGGCTTTGGTTACAGGACTGGCCAAGGGAAAATTAAAATGGGTCATTTAGCCCAATTTCAAAACAAGGACAAAATTAAGAAAATCCAGTCCGAAATCCAGGATTCGGACTTAGAATTAGGAAATCACATTAAATAACCACGAAATTTTCTAGCCCAGATTTTCGGGTTATTACATTGGGTGTTTTTGTGACGACCCGACTCGCTTAAATCGGCGCAGAAGAAACCGACGAGTTGAATAGTCAGAACTAACAACTAAAATACTTAAAAATTAAGAACAATACCTCAAAGTATTATATTACTAATCCCAAAAGTACAAATACCCACAAGTTTGTACACCACTAAACCAAAAGTCAAACTATCAATACTAATAAACGTAACTCCAACCACATGTCAGAGTTTAAATCAAAAATATACAATAACACTACTATAGACCAAAACTATCCAAAATCGTAAAACAACAAAAATACAACTAAATCATAAAAACGACGCTCGCCCAACCCAAAGCTAAGCAAGAACCTCATCATCAGAATTACCTGAAAAGTAAACAACAGTCCACCATCAGTGGCGAGTAACATAACTGACTCACCCTAACGGGAATACACAAGAACATAGCATAAATCAAATATCCAAATCATAACATCGAATCATGCGAGAATCATCACAAATATACAGACTCAGCTCAACTAACTTATCCAAACTTATCTCTGGCGCAATCATTCATAAACTAGACCGGACTACGCTCGTACGAACGCCTCTTACGCGATCGAACTTTCCAACTATGCCAGGATTGAGAATCTTACTCCCAACCCCATGAAACCAATCTTACTGGAAATCCATGTCAAAGACGACATAGTGGTAATCACTATCCCAATACCGCGGTCAGGATAGGGGCAACGTCTTAACCCAAAAACATAGAATCTTACTCTTAGTTTCAGGCGTCTAGCTACGAAATCAAGCTAATCTTACATTCTTTAACTTTAATCCGAAGTTTACTCACTTAGTTACTTCTTAAGTTGCATCTTACGCCTTGACTTAAGAAAATAACGCGTAGACCAAACATCTTACAACATCTTAACGTTTTCTTTAACTCTTTCTTTAACTTTCTTTAACTTAAAAGACTTAATCAAGAACTTGTCAAGACTCATCAAGAACTCATCAAGAACTCAAAGAACTTAACCAATATTCATAAAGAACTCATCCAAGATTCAAGATCTTCAACCAAGAACTCAATCAAGATTCAAGAACTTCAATCAAGAACTCATCCAACATACATAAACCACACGCATAAATCAATACATATACATGAAATTACCAACTTACTAGTATCCCAAAATTCATCAAACTTTAACATGATAAACATAAACTTAATACCAACCTAATCAAACATAAAATCAACATATTCAATCCTCAAATCATCATTAAACCATATAAAAATTAGATTTACATCCATACATAAAAACATGATCAAAACTTCAACATAAACTAATCTTATGCATTTAATTCATACTATGAATCATAGTACACCAATTAAGTTGAGAAAGCATGTTACCTTATTGAAGATTAACACACAAAATCAACACAAAATTGCAGCCAGGAAAATCGAACCACACGGCTAGACCACACGGACCACACAAACACACGGCCTGCACCACACGGCTGCACACCTTGCACACACGGCTGCCCAGCACGAACCACACGGCACCACCACTTGCACGGCTCCACACGAAGCACCACTTGCACACACAGCTTCAACCACACGGCACCCACTCGAACACCCACACGAACAAGCCCGGAAAACAACCCAAACTAGTGATCTTGAATACAACTAAGAGGTTTAGATTGTGTTTTGATACTTAAAGATTAATAGAGTTTGAATCTTTAAGTTTAAGTTTAGAATTGATGATGAACAATTTGATTGTTGTTCATAGCCAAAATGGCGTGTGGATTGATGGCAATGGAGGGAGTTTTGTGTTTTGATCTTTTGATGGCAAGAGATGGCATGTGTGTTTAAATGGGCAAATGAGCAAAAGGATCATCAAGCCTTACTAACTCCTCTATATATAGAGTTAGTTAAGGTGTGAACATGAGGCAAGTGGCAAATCCTTGCCATGAACATCATGAAACTGGCCAAAGCAAGAGAAAAGGGCCAATTTGGGCTTTCGTGATCAATTGGGCTAATTTACAAAAACCGCATGACTAAACATGCTTAATCCGTTTTAGCCCAAAAATATTAAATAATTAATTAGAAAACTAAATAATAAAAATTCTAATTAATTAAATAATAATTAAAATAAATAATAATAACCGCAAATAAAATAATTCGAATTAAATCGGAATTATTCACATAAAACAAAATAAATAGTTCAAAACTAAATTTGAACTATACATAGCAACACATAAATACGCACAATCATACGGAAGAAATACCAATAAAATCAGGGTCGTTACAGTTTTCGTTCCCAACTTCAACCCAGTTAGACTTAGTTTATGTCCTATAATAATCATTTAAATATTTTAGTACTTATTTGCATGATTCTAGAGACATTATGGTGATTCCGGAATGAAATCTAGTGAGTTTGGTCGTTTTTTGGCAACTTAAGGGTGTTATCTTTCCCAACTTCGCACCATTGAACAAGTTTCAAGTTTCTAAGCTGCAATTACGTCCTATGACATTCATGTTATCAACCTAGGACTTATTTCTACCAATCTAGAGACACTAGGATCATTTAGGAAGTAAATGTTGTGACAATAGTAATTTTTATGCTTTATTCATGTCCTATATAAAACCAACAAAATAAATACTACCTCCGTTTAAAAAAAAACGCAACAATTGTCGTGACACGGACTCCTAGGCATTTTTTTGTTTTGGGTAATTAGAAAAAGTGAGGGGTAGTTGATTAAAATAAATGGAAATAAAAGTGGGGTCAATTAAAGGAGTTGCGAGAGAGAGTGGGGACAATTAAAGAATTGGAGAGAGAAAAGGTGGGGACAAATAAAGAATTTGTAAGGGTATTTATGTCTTTTAAGTAGCAATAGTTTACTATATAAGGAAAATAAAAATTTGTTGCATTTATTTCGAAACATCCAAAAATGGAAAGTGTTGCGTTTTTTTGGAACGGAGGAAGTAAAAAGAAAAAAAATAAATAGCAAATTAACAATTACCTTTTCAGGAATCTTAGGCGTCCGGTGTGAAATAATTTCTTTTATGTACCTCATTACATAGTAGCCACAATTGATTGCATTGTTTTGACGAGGACACTGCACAATCAATGTAAACAATGAATTTTAATTGTTTTTCTTTGATTGAAGTTTAATATATACAATTATAAACCAAGCATCATATTTAGAATACTTTTATTGTTATCCATTTGGCATCCATCTTCAACTTTGTTTTAATTTTAACTTCACTTCGAAATTGAAATAATTCTCTAAACCAATAAGAATATACAATTAATAGAATTGACATGCATGTTGTATTTTATTTATCAAGCTTAACAAAAAAAATTTAACAAAATTAACTTACACGTTAACAACTTCATGCATGTCCTCATTATTGCCTTTACTTGTTCCTAATTTTTGTTCATTATGTAATGAATCCAAGTAGTAAACTATGTTATTGTAAGGATCAATAACGCATGGTATCCAATGGAACCTATACATTAATAATTAATGTTACAATTAAAATTAGAAACAAAATTTTTGATAGTAAATCAATTGTATGAAGAATGAGGTAGTGTACCCAGCATTGTATGGAGCAAGGAAAAATTTTCCTTTTGATGCATTTTCTTTCAAAACATCCTTGATATATTGAGATCGATTTCTCCTACTTTCTTTTAGCCCCTTTATATCTTGACCATTATCAAAATGGTCAAGAAGAGATATTCCAGATGTGTATAAAAAGCCAAAGAAATTCGAAACTCTAGTCATACCAACAAAGTCGTACATCATGATAAACAATACCCATAAAGAAGAGCATCATTAGTTCATCATTGAAAGCTTAAATAAAATATAAGAATTAAAAATTAAAGTAATAAGCTACTTACAACATATGTATCAATATGTGGCGTACTCCAATTTTCTCTTGGGCAAGAAATTGAAATGCTTCCTCTTTACCCAAATGAATTTCATTGCTCTGATTTCTTATTCCAATATTAATGGGAACTTTGATTTGATCATTAGAACCCATCTTCAGAACAAACATGTAAAACATAATTAACTCAGAAGGAAGGGTGGATACATTGATTAATGGTTCAGAACTTTGGTTAACCTGTTCTGGTTGAATGTCATTTACCATTATTTTATCCATCTCATCTGGTGATCCACCACTTTTATCATGTGTTTCGGTGGAGTCCACCACCTAAGAATAAATAAACCTTGATTTAGAAGGTATTTTATTTACTTTAACAAGTTTTATCTATAAACTTTATATATACTAAGCAAATCAAATAGTTTTTTTTTTATTTATCTCCTTATCTAGAACAATAAGTTCTATACGCCACAATACAACTGTACCAATTGCATTTTAAATAATGTATGCTTCTCTTTCGAGTGGAATTGGCAAAGGTGTACTCCCCTCAATAGCATAATCAATACTAACACGCATATATCCAGGTGGGATTGTTCTTGTATGCACAGTCGTTCCACCTTTAAAGTTATGCACCTTACTTGAAGCAACTATTCGAGAGGTGGGATCCCACAAAGCTAATTCACAACAAGTTATACCCTACACAAGTAGTATTCACTTCCATTTATCCTAACTATCAAATTTTTAAAAAGGTTATGACTATTCGATTGAAGATGTTACCACAGGGATTTCAATATTTGAAGATGTGACTCGGTCTTGTGGAGAAGTAATCACTGGTTGCTCTATCAAAGGTGATGATGGTCTTTTGCGCGATCCACCTCCTTTCTCTTTAGTTTTAGATGACTTCAACACCTATAAACAACATAATAAACATTAAGCACTATCCATTTTTATAGGTAGATTAACACTATAAACACTATTCAATTTACCTCAAACTATTAAATTTTTAAAAAGGTTATGACTATTCGGTTGAAGATGTTACCTCAGGGATTTCAATATTTGAAGATGTAACTTGGTCTTATGGAGAAGTAATCACTGGTTACTCTATCAAAGGTGATGATGGTCATTTGCGCAATCCACCTCCTTTCTCTTTATTTTTAGACGACTTCAACACCTATAAACAACATAATAAAAATTAAGCTCTATCTATTTTTATAGGTAGATTCACACTATAAACACTATTCAATTTACATCAACAATGTCAACCTTTGAACCTATGGTCACCTTTTCAAGACCATTTGACTTTGAAGATTTAAATTGATCCTTACTATGGCTATTATCATTCTTTGATTTTTTTTATCATCTCCATTTCTTTCTCCAAATACTTCACACGCGAGAACAATTGCTTTACTTGATCCATATATTCTTTTCTTGTTTGTAGGGCTCCAAAATACTCTGTATTTGTCACTCCTACTCCAACCCCTTTCACATGACCACTGTGCTCCTTCTTTTCCTACGCTTTTGACAATACAGTCTCATGTGCACAACCGAGATTACCTTCTTTCTCTGACTGTTGCATGAAGTAATCCTGCAACACATTCGTGCATATAAGCACATGAGTATATGATAATTGAATAAATATTTGCTAAAAAAATAATTGAATAAATTGGAAAGTTCATCCATGGGCAATTCATACAATGCGTGAAGCCATAGTTTTAGCTTCTTCTGCAATGTTATCGTCCTTGTTCATCCTTATGAGCTTCCATAAATCACCACGATTAATGGATGTTTCATGAATTCCTTTTTTTGCCAACCTTTTTATCTAAGTGCAGAATTAAAACCAATGACCAATTACTTAAAAGATATATTGCAATATATATTTTGACAACGTTGAATTGAAATTACACATACAACATCTTGCTCAAATCGAGCATATCCTCTGCGAGCCCGTTTATGAGGATACATGTTTTCTTTTGCTGATTTTCTCCCGGCTTCACTTTTCTCCTAATAAAATAAAATAGTGATGTATCATAGATGAATAGAGATCATGTAAATTGTAATTTGCACAAACTTGTACAAAATAAAAGGTATACCTTCCAATCTTTTGTGAGCCGACTTTTAACAAACTTCTTCCAATTATTTTGAGAAATAAAATCGTATTGATTTGGTGGCTTATCACGTAACACCCCTTCTGGAGTCCATATCCAATTTCTTCAAAGCTCTGACTTAAAAATTTTCTAAGCAATGTTACCTTTAAGCATCATAAACTTCTTCTTTTTAGCATCAACCGTGTAAGTCAACTGTAATAATAATTCCAACAAAAATGTTAACCAAAGTAAAATTTCATAGGCATAAATAACAATATTTTTTGATATCAAAATTAGTACCGCAACGTCTTCAAACAATGTGTCCAACAAACGTTGGGGAACGCCTCTCCATTTAACTCATCAATGAAAGACTATCATTACCAATGGGTAACCCATTTGTGTTCCATGAGAGCTCAAAAGTTTTCCCTTTATTTCTTGCTCGGATGATTTTACTCATCTTTGTAGCTCCACGACCACTTTTGACTTTTCCTTTCTTTGCGTTGGGTACGCACTCATTATTTTCTTGTGAAGAAGTCATCACCTGAAACATAAAATTATTCACAAATTAATGAATCATCACTATAGCAAGTAAATATATGACTGTTTGAGACAGTCCAGGGAACACTACAACTGTTTCCAAACCAGTATACACAATAAAGCTCAAAAACTTATTCCCTGTAATACAAACATGTTGTCAATTAATAATAAACTCAATCAATACAACATCAAAAGGAAACAACTCATAGTTGGTTCTGACCAACTACATAGCTCTTGTAAAACACAACTATTCCCTGTCATTGTTTTGCAATCTTTGTCATCATTCAAAACCAAAAGGGTCTCAAACAAATTCTCAACATCGAGGATTTGAGGGAAAATCTTTTTTTTAGAAGAGGAGTTTGATACAAGACGAGATGGTCAATATCCTCTTCATCAACAGTCAACGACGTCATTTATGCATCAATACTTTGTCTTGGCTAGTTTTAGGTTATTTAAGCTTTTATGCATTTTGGCTTGTAATAATTTAGTTTAAATTCTTTTAGTTACTTTTGTAGTTGTTAGTATGGTTGGTTGAACTTGTAATGGGTGCTAGTTGAGCTAGAGTTATAATGATCCGTATTTTAGCAACGTTCAACAATACGAATCATTAATGAATGAAACTTATATCACAAATCTTAAAAATAGATAGCAGAAGCTCTAAACTTAATACTTTTATTAATCTCAATTAATTAAACCAAACTCAGAAAATGTCTAAAAAGTGACTTAAAGATACTAAAATTCTATTACAAGTTACTAAAATTCAATAACATGGTTAAGTCTACTAATAAAGGGTAGCTAAAACTGCTACGCTTGCTCGCTCAAGAGACCCAACCATCGTTACCTGAAAAGGCATGGGGGATCCACAGTCAGTGGGGAGTAATTAGAATGTTCTACGTAATCGTAGAACGCAATCAATAATATAATTAACAGAACATAGCACACTCATCACATAATAGTAACATGGTTACATATTCGATTCATAAATCACGAGAACAGATCACACAATCAGATACGCATCGGAACATACTTAACATAACCAAACTATACTCTCTAGCTACGGTCACCTCAAGACTCAAGACTCCATAAACTGTGTCAACTCATCTTTCATTATTCCATTCATTAACTTTCATCGGTCCAACTTCAACATACAACAATCGCACTTCATCATTC
Organism: Salicornia ramosissima; assembly: GCA_951394345.1. Taxonomy (NCBI): domain Eukaryota; kingdom Viridiplantae; phylum Streptophyta; class Magnoliopsida; order Caryophyllales; family Amaranthaceae; genus Salicornia; species Salicornia ramosissima. The sequence continues at coordinate 19,746,463 of OX596240.1, read as the reverse complement.
CAATGGTCCGACTTCAACGCACGACAGATGTGCTTCATCATTCCATAGGTCCAACTTCAACATACGACTATTGCACTCCATTGTTCCATTTATTCTTTAATTATCTTTCATAGGTCGAACTTCAACGTACAACAGTTGCACTCCAGCGTTCCAATGGTCCAACTTCAACGCACGACAGATGTGCTTCATCGTTCCATTGGTTCCACTTCAACATACAACCATTGCACTCCATTGTTCCATTACATTATCTTTCATTAACCAATCCATCATCATCTTTCCTCAACATTTATTATGTATTTTATATGGTGCTCATACCGGCCGTCAATTCCTTAATTATGGCATAATTGTCCGTCAATTCCAATTATCAGTGTATGCCAGCCGTTAATTCCTTATACCCGGTAGAGTATACCATAATTGGAAGTACTAGGCGACCGTAATTGGAACTGAGATGTTCGAAATCCCAGGAAAGAGAGGTGCGGCACGTATATCGGCCATCTTAAATACCAAGTCTTTCCTTGCCAAAGATCAAAACAAGACAATATCCTCTTACTCTGTTTCCTTTCCTTCATTATTATATTATTATTATTATTTTATTTAAACTCATAACTTTGACTCTAAGTCACCCAATTTATCACTTAGTCAACCCTAGGTCAAATATTCTAACTTTGAATTCTAGACTGAATAACAACTTAGACAATCATATTACTTCATTAATTCACGATCATCAATACGCATTACAATTTCATGAATAAATAATAAACAAAAATATAATTCAAGAATTTAATTAATTAATTCTAAACAATAACAATAATTATATTAGACCATCTTCATAAAAATCCAATAATTCAAGATTTTCGAACATTATTCCACAAAAAAAATCATCATTCGACATTCCTCTTCAATTAATCAGGATTAGCACTCTTTAATTGAAGAACTTAAAAAATAAGTCAAGAAAATCATAATGGATGATAGATTGAACAAAATTACAAGTAAAAGATCCAATCTTTAATTCACCAATGCACTCGAAAAATTCAAGAACATAAATGGAACAATTCGGTTATGATGCTAGATAATAATTCATTAATTCAATCATTAGGATTCATGGCAAGGTTCATATATTAATCATAGAATCATGAAAGAACATAAAATCATCAAATCATTAAACAATACTCGGCCATTACACGTGAACACATTGTCAAGCAATTTTATCAATTCAAAATTAATTCTAAACTTGTTATATGAATTATATAATTAATTAGTTCACAGATTAGGCAAAACATCTAATTACCTTAAATTGAAGTACAAGAGTTCGAATCTTTTTCTTGGGTTAGCCGTGTGTTTGGTTCGATTAGATCTTGGCTTTGATTCCTCTTTTTTTTGCTTCAATCCTTTTGGATCTCTTGATCTTTAAATTTTTTTGTGTTTAGAATATTTTGGGAGAGAGTGGAAAAAGTTTTTGTGGTGTTGTTGTTTTGTATCTGCCGTGGGTTTGTGTGAGATGGGGGGGGGTTTATAGATGCTTGGATGGTTGAGTAAACTCCTAAAAATAGGTAGAGAATATTTTAAAAATAAGACTTTTGCTTAATTCATATCTATTAATTAAAAGATTTGGACAAAAACAAATATTTAGTCCAAATAAGGGGAAGAGCCGTGTGGGCCTAGGTAACAAGGTGGGATTGGACTTTGGCTCTATTTTGGTTAATGCAAGGTAAAATTTTGGGCTGGAGGTTTAATTTGGGCTTAGTTTGATTCGAATCATGCATTGTACCATCAAAATAAGTAATTAAATAATAAAAATTCAAAATAGCCTAAAATTTCGGGTTATTACAAGTGTATATACTCAAGGGCATGCTTGGAGCAGGCCTTTAGTTTAGCTAGGGCAAGACTTAGGCACGAGCAAGCATAGATGAAGCACAACTGTTCCCTGTCATTGTTTTTCAATGTTTATCATCATTCAAAACCAAAAGGGTCTTAACAAATTCTTAACAAATTCCCCCTTTTTGATGATGACAAACCTAAGTGAACTAATTTAAATTTGATGTAAACAACAAGTTAGAAACAAAATTCCAATAACAACACTCTAAGTGCAAAACCACTCAGAGCACTCATTCAGACTCAATATGAAACAGCTAACTAATTCAATTATTTCCTAGAAAGGAAAATTACAGAAATTTAAACTATCCTATTCTAACTTTGTAGCAAGTCCATTATTTTGTTCATCGTTTCATCCTGATCATCGAGACGCTTCATCAAGTCAACATCTGAGCTGGTTCCTGTAACCTTATTCTTCTTCTTAGCAGACTTAGGATCCTCCTCCTCAGGTTCCTCTCTAAACTTATGTTTAGGAGTGTCCACATCCAAGCCTTATTGTTTCAGAATTGTTTTAGTGAAAACTTGGATGGGAACTACTTCTCCAGAAAGATCAACTTTATTTTGTGTAAGGACAGAAGTGATTAAGGAACCATAAGGTAAAGAATGGAGAGAGGATTGAGAACAGTGCATCATACGGGCTAGGATAATAGCAGGGAGGTTGTCTTAACTCTTTTCATCATCATGTAAACAAGCATTGTAACACCCCCAAATCTCTCTCTACGAAAATAATAGAATAATACATATAAAATATCGTAGAGATAGACTTGGGTGTATTACCGCCATATGATAACGTAAGGCTATACTTGACTACAACTTTACAACAGAAGTTAAAGGTACTTATTATTAAATGAGATAAAATTTGTGTTAAAACATCATAACTTAAAATAAAATTAAAACCCTAATCTAGTTGAATGATGTCCTTGCCCCTGATGCAACATGTAGTCCACTTTGATCATCAACACCTAGCTACTTATCAATAAATGATAAGTAGGGCAAAGCCAAAACAAAATAAAGTACGGGTTAGCAAAATATGCTAAGTACGTAAAACGTAAGATAAGTCAAAATAAACTGTATTTTAATAAACATGCTTTTGAAATACTCAAGTCATATTATATGAAAACAATTATTTATCCAAGATGATCATTTTCCAAAAATATTCTAAACCATTAATATTGAATGTAAATATTCAAATATTGAAAATAAAATTTTCCTATACCCCAATTCCTCTCCAAGTGTGCACACCCCCCAAGTTAGTATCTTTCTGTATAAAGGCTATCCTTGAGGAAAGACTAGGTCATACAAAGTCCATACTCTTATCAACCAAATCCACGTAGCGGGATTACAGACAATAAATAAGCTTGTAAAGCTTGTGGGTTCACAAATAAAATTTTAATATAATAAGAGTTGAGTATAAAGATAATATACTCATAGAATTGTAACCTTCCAAAATTTCTTATTTCCTTAGTCTTTCAAAATGATATGACAATATCACTAAAATATTTAATTATTCCAAATCTTTTCATAGAATATTTTCTATGATATTATTTTCCAAAATATAATAAGATTCAAATCTTTCCATAAAACATTATTTTCAAAATATAATAAGATGATTCAAATCATAAATATTATTTCCAAAATCTAAAAATTAACATAATGCAAAATTAATTGATCATAAATTATATCATGTATCATATAAACACGTAAAAATCATGTAAACACTTTAATAAAGTATCTAGCTACTTAACGTACCTTGATCTTCACTAAGAAAAATTTATTACGAAGCTTAAGAGAAATCGCGAATCAACACCCTACACATAAATAAATAACAAGACTCACTATATGTGCATGAACTATATTTAATTTTCATAAATCATATCTTAAAATTTCTGTTTTTTTTTTTATACTTTAAAAGCATTAAATTATTTTGTTTATTAAACCGTAACAATAATGATAATGATAATAATAATAATAAAAATTGTAGTTTTAGGTAAAGAGAAAAATCGAAACAACAGGAGAGGAGGAGGATAGCTAGGTGGCTGCCGCCAATAGTGGTGGTGGTGAAAGCCAAGAGAAAAGAGAGGAAATCATGAGGTGTAATCTTATTAGAAAATAGGCAGAAACTTTCAGAGGCCATAACTCCTTCTATATGAATCCGAATCGGGTGATTCTTGAGCCTAACCTCAATAATGTTTCGAGAGGAACAATCCGTCGTGAAACAGAAATTTGCTAAAAATTAATGACCAGAAGTGCCCGAAAATTGGCTCTGAACATATACGGGCATAAAGGCTACGAAAATAGAAGGAATAATTTGTGGAAAAGAAGAGAGAAGAAGAGAGAATTTTGAGTGTGCTTGTGAGATTGGAGTAGGAGGGAGAAGATGATTTGTGGGGTTGGTGCAATTTGTGCATTGGGATGGGGGGTATTTATAGTGTTTATGGTTTATGTATTATGGTAAGTTAGAAAATCATGAGGATATTTTGGTGATCAAGAATATTTGTTTTAGTCATATTTTGGAATGGTGTTATTCTTGGTGATCAAGGAATTCAATAATGAATTGAGAAAAAATGGCAAGTGAATTATTTGGAAAATATTTCATGATTATGTTTGGGTGGAAGATTTTGAGCAAGTAATTTTTTTTTTCTTTCCTTGCATGTGTATGCATGATGCAGCCATGTACATGGCTTTCAATTTTATTTTATATTATTATTATTATTATTATTATTATTATTATTATTATGCATTTTCTCTTTTGGGCTTCCTAATTGGTCTTATTGGGTTTCGTTTTAGGTTTTAGGATAGTCATAAATGACATTTGGGTTTACATACTTTTTCAATAAAATTAGCTTAATCATGAGACCATAATAATTTGTGAAATAAGACTTATTTAAGATATCCGAAAATCACGTGTATATATATGAAATTTCAGTTTTTATAATTTAAAACAGCATTTTGGCTTGAAATTTTATGTCTGAAATTTAAATAAATAATTTGAGTAGTATTAAATATATTAATAAATTATAAAATATTTATCCAAAATTACGGGGTGTTACAATCTACCCCGCTTAAAAGAAGTTTCGTCCCGAAACTTAGGGAATACGGTTAAAGATTTAGTTTTATGTTCGATTCATGCACATTCTTACCCAACTCATAAATGACAAATTTTACTTAAAAAAATAACTCAAAATACCCAATACTGACTCAAAAAGCAAATGCGCGAAACTCTATCGCACTCTACCTCCCTTGAAAGGAGTTACGCCCTCGTAACTTGATTAAGAAAAAGCCAAAAGGTGTAAGACTTAAGTATTCTTCCATAGCTTTGAAAACTCTTTCGACCATGACATAATCTTGGACCTAATCTCACTACAAGTATCTGAATAAGAACAATAAAGATTGTATCCTCTATCTTGATTCCTTACAAAACAAGGTTCATAATTCTTTAGCCTCAATCAACTTATAATAATATAGTGATTGTCATCATTTTGATCTCATATTTTGACCAAAATCTCAAAAATATCTCAACTCTTAGAAGGCAATAATGCTAGCATCCACATATTTACTCATTCCATCCCAAAGTAATATTATTAACTTTAAGACCTCAATATATACTTCATAAATGAAAGTTACAATACCCTTAAAACCCTAGCAAAATCATATGGTTACTTATATACAACAAAAGTAGAAAGATACTTAATTCCAAACAAATCATATAATAATTAACATTCATACAAGAGTAACATGTAAATCATATAATAATACGAAACATCATAAACAACTTCAATGACACTAGTGTGATTACACAAAAATTTATCTCATTATTTCATCAATTTAAACTTTTTATTAATTATTAATCTTAGTAAGATCAACGATCAATAATTTATAATGAATTACTTTTTATTCAATTATTTAAAATAGTATATAAAGAAAAATTATTTGAAAAGACACATAAAATTTGAAAAATCTATAGAAAACTTAAATGTATACAAAACAAGAAATAATATCACGTATAACTTAAACGTAAAATTTGGAATTCTATAAATATGTTTTAAAAGATTTATTATTGAAATATATATGATTTGTGTAAGAATGATTATTTTGGAAAATAACTAATAACACAAGAAATTATAAGATTCCCTTTTTGAAGATCCGTTTCATATACTTGTAGTAAAATACGTGACCGAAGAAAAAAAATTAGATATGTATTAGTTAATTAAAGAAACAATAATCCTCATGAGTATTAAGTGAACTATAAAAGAAACATCACTTACCGATCTTGATATGCTTAACTCTCGTGGATTGATAAAATATATTTCCTAAAATATTCACAATTTTCTTTTCCCATAAGTATATGAATGAGGGTATCACAAACGTAATAATTAACTCTTTGGTACTCTAAGGGGGAAAAACATTCTCCATTCAAAACTTTAATAACCCAAATTCTTCAAACTTGTCCTTATAACCCATTCTTATCTTCAAAACAACCATTTTCACCCTTTAGACAACAAACTACAATATTTGATATCCCCAACATATTTAATGTTGCTATTGTCAAACCATTATGATATAAATCCTATTTTTAATATCATCAATGCACCCTTAGTCAATCTCTAATTGATTTCATTGTATTTTCCCACAATAACGCATTATCTCTCCTTGAAATGACATTCATTTCCGAACAAGTTTTTTTTTTTTTAATATTACTCATTCATATTTTCCCTTTTACAACATTTCACTTTGATTGTCTTTGAAATTCTTCAACCTTTGTATAAAACATTCCCAAATTCAATTCTAAACTCTTAAAAATAATTAATAAGGTTACCTTAAATAATTATAATGCTCCTTAATATATAGATATTTTCCACCTCTAGATAAAATAGAAATTAAATGAATTACCATAAAATTCCATAACTCATATCTCTCAATAATGTATCGATCACATCAAATCTTAATTTTTCACTTGTTATCTAAGATATCTCCATTCTCCATCATAACACTGGATAATAACAATAGCAATAATAATAATAATATACCTCACAATTTCAATTCATATTTACATTCAAACCAATCAAAATGACTCATTTTTGTCTCATAATATAATATCCATTAATAAATTCTTTGAAACTCAAAACTCCACTAATTCATCAACATTAACCATACATAAACTTCGTGCAGTGCGAACAAAACATTTGATATCACATAACCAATTATGTTAAATAAGGTAATGAAAGCATAATAACTTATGCATATTTTATAGTAAAAATCATTTCTTAAATAAGCAAAATAATACAATTTATTAGAAATTCACATTCACCCTCAAATATGCTTTTAATTCGTTAAAAAAAATTACAATAATTGATTTAACATACTTCCATATATTTCCAAGCAAAATAAATAAATAAATATATCCACAAGATTCCAACCAATTCCGAAACAGGAATATATAAAAATTAAGTTCTTAATAACACTAATAACCCAGGGATTCATATAAGTAATCAATATACATACGACTTTCACATAAGGATCCATAAATTTCAAATTTCCACTTGAAATATCAAAGTGTAAACATTCCCTTATTGGAATTTAAAATCAATCAATAAAATTAAACACATAAAGAAAATTCACAATTTGCACATGAATTCGAAAAATTCAAATACTTTAACAATTCAATCTCTTCTTCCGAGATATGTAAATAGTGCGTGTGACCTAGTTGAACTTTAATAAACCTTTAACAAGTAGAAACAATAGTACCAACCTTCCGATTGTCAGAAATTTTCAGGCTCATGACTGAATATCAGATCTTTATAAGTATTCAATCTATTATTATTGGTTTCAACTTAAGGTTCACTAATCTTTGGTGCTTAGATAGCAGCTCAATAATACATCTTATGGTTCTTCTCATAACATTAATACTCTCGATGACCCACTCTTCGGCAATCACAACACTCACATGGTTGCCTTCATAATTGTTCCAAGGTGGTTCTTCACAAGTTTAGTAGAATATGATCTCTTAGGTTTCTCACTATTTTATTAACTCGCACTTCCCCATTGTAATTATCAGATAGCCTTCATCTAATTTCCCAACTTTCCCTCATCCTCCTTTCATCCAGTAGAGTTCCTATTTATATAAAAGTTCCTCACAACATCAAACCTCATCATTTCTCCACGTAGGTAATAAAGTTTACCGTGTTTTCTTTAATCCCTTATTGATCATTAATTTTGTCTCTCATATCTTTGTCCCCTATAAATAGGCTTCATGCCCACACCGTTATCCATTACAAAAGGTAACTCATCACACTTTGCTTTAAAGGGTCAAGTCAAAGCTTGCTCAAATTTATGTGCCTTAATGGCTTTTGTAGGTATACAACGACTTTGAATGTAAACCTCACCAAGATATATATTTTTTTTACAGTATTCGAATGGACAATCTCATCACCTTAAAGTTTATAAATCCCTTATACTTTTATTTCCTTAATTAGGCTAGGTAAAACTTTGATTTCAAACTTCGTTAAACTTCTTCCCAACTTCAAATGGGCACTTGCCAAACAAGAAAATCAATAAAAATTGGGGTCCACCGTCAGTGGCGAGTAACTAGACTGGTCCACTTAGCAGTGGAACCAAACAACATAAAATATTAAATTAAATAGAAGACACGAACAACCCGACTTGCGAGACAACATTCAATTACAGAATCATGCAACAGAGATCACGACAGCGGAAGACTTCATCAATGGAAAATTCAAATACGAGATTCTTAATACAACATTCAATTTATTAAACAACAACAAGAATTAAACGACATGGCCGAAGTCGATACAACAAGTAAAATCCCCGACACGATTCATCACAGATGAACCGATACGACACGGCGCGAGGCCGATACAACAAACAAGTCCCCGACACGGCGTAAGGCCGATACAACAAGCAAGTCCCCGACACGATTCATCACAGATGAACCGATACGACACGGCGCAAGGCCGATACAACAAACAAGTCCCCGACACAGCGCAAGGCCGATACAACAAACAAGTCCTCGACACGATTCATCACAGATGAACCGATACGACACGGCGCAAGGCCGATAGGACAAACAAGTCCCCGACACGATTCATCCCAGATAAAACCGATACGACACGGCGCAAGGCCGATACAACAAACAAGTCCCCGACACGATTCATCACAGATGAACCGATACGACACGACACAAAGCCGATAACCAAAATGATATGACCAACTCTAACATTAAGTGACATGACCCAAACTCAGACATCAAGAACACAACTCAAGATTACATATCAATCAATAACACGAACCAAAACGCCATCAAACACGCATGGACTACATGCACCTCATATTTCGAATCCAACAAACATACGAGCATCACATTCATATGATTATGACAACTTAAGCATATAAAACGTGTCTAGATTATATATAAGTATACAAAAGCTAATCACCATTGCACTTTGAACAACACAACACCGATCCAAAGCATTCAAGACGTGGCCTAGTTAATACATGAATCAATGTTAACATACTTAAATATTATAAAAAAAATTATACTAACATACATATGACCACATGAATTCAACAAAGATTCCAATAATTACTTAAGGATTCATAGATACCATAGATAGCATAAAATAATTAGTCAAAGATCAAGAAAATAAACGTTGCTTATTCTATATCATACTGGGCTACGACATGAAAGGACCCGCATGGTTCAGTGAGTAAGAATACAATTTTTATGCTTCGAATAATTCATGATTCCTAAGGGTTTCAAGATTCAATCATTACAAATAAACATACAGTGAAGAATTCATGCTTCAATCATCAAGTTATACATTTAAACAAATACAAAAAAAAAAAAAAAGAAAGCTTTAGAACTAAAGAACTACACGCATGAAATCATCAAAGACAAATCAAGAACGCATTAATTCGTATCAAGATTCATACAAACCTATCATAATAAGGTTAGATCATGCTTACAGTGCAAGATCAATCAAGAAACAAATTTAACAAGTAAAGAAATCAATTGAAACATCCTATACTACTCGACAATTCCACATACAACAACAGTCTATTTAACCTAATATCCTATATTGGTTGATCCCAACACTAAGTGAAATAGCGAATTACCTTTAGATTGATTTGGAAGGGATGGAAGTTGAATAATTGTGAGGGTTACAAGAGGGGGGCCGTGAGTTTCTTTTGAGAAGGAAGGTGATGATTATTTGTTGTTTTGATCAATAATAATTAAGGGTAAAAAAAAGGGCTTTATGTAGGGGTTTACTAGGAATTAGGAGTTAGATTATGAAGGAATTAAAGGGGGATTAAACCCAAGGGTGACTGGCTAGAGTGAGGAGGAATAGCGCTTAGTTCCTAAAATTTAGGAGGAACAATAGGAGATCAAAGATTAGATTTTTAAGTAGGGTTAAACATGGATATGATTAATAATAATATAGATTAAGAAATAAATAAAACAATTTTAGGAAGTGGTCTAGTAGGACCGGCTAGGAGGGTTAAAAAGGGTTTTGGACTAGCTTCAACAATTATTAAATTAAGTCCGTTGGCCCAATTTTTTATTATTGGACTTTAAGGCTTAATTTATCACGAAATTTTACGGCCCAAAAATCCGGGTCGTTACATTGGGTGCTTCTCTTGATATCACCTTCAACATACACAGTGTATCAATTTGATTCTTGTCGTGTTTAGCCGCCACGTGATTTGATTATCATGACTTGGTTGAATCGGTATGTTACTAAAGTAATTGAAATGTGTATTCCATTAACTTGATTAACAACTACTCGTATTTACCATCGCCTTAATTTTATTATAATTGGTATAGTGTGATGAAGAAGATAAGCTCAAGCATGATGACTACAAATTTGATATCAGTTAAGGTAAATATCCCAATCATGTTCACTCAGGTTATGTGCTTCTTTCCATATTATCAACATATTTTGACTATTCTTGCCTTTTCTGTGTGCTATGTAATTCAAAGTGTGTGCAACAGCAAAATGGTGTTGATTGCGGATACTATGTGATGCACTACATGTATGATATTATCTCTAGCTGTACGAACTCAGATGATGTGGACACGGTAAATATTTGTTATTCATTCAAGTGAGTCATAGAATGGGATTGAAAACACCCAAAACGTGCCAAAAATGACCTATTTGGCTTGTTTTTGTTCCAAAACTCTATAACTTTACCTGAAATCACACAAGTGAGTCATTGAATGTTTATTTTAATGTTATAGGACATCTATGTACCTTAAAAACATGATCTAGGTTGATTAGTGCTAAGATGGGATTGAAAACACCCAAAACGAGCCAAAAATATATAAATGTATTTATCTCTTGATGTGTTTGTGTGTTTATATATGCGTATGTGTATTTAATTTTTCGAGCTTACGATACTAAGTTAATTATATGATCTATCTGAGGATGTTTAATTTAATATAATTCGTTTTTATATTAATTATTCGACTTTATCCACATCGGTTCGAGATGGATCATTCACCGCTGAAGAAATTGGCGAGGTTCGAGACAAGCTTGCCAAATTCTTGTACACGCATGGTCCGTGTTGATACTTGTACAAACAATTTCTCAAATTTAGTAGTTGATTAAAATTCAACATTTAGTATTAATTAATGTCTTATGAATAATTTAGTAGTTTATTGTATTCTTGTACAATTGGTAAAATGAAGTTGTATATATTCGATTATTAGTAATTTATTCCAAAACATTCTAATTTATTACGATTTAATGTGATTTATATATTAATTGCAAAAAACCCAAAAAAAATCACTAGTAGAAAAAAGGCCTTTGGTGCGGGGTTTTTAAGCTCTACTGCTGCGATTTTGCCCCGCAGCAACAGCAGGCGCAGCAATAGGAAAATTGTGTATATGATGCGGGGTGAACCGCATCATATACATGTAAATTTTAAATAAAAAAAAACAGTTTTATGCTGCGGTTCTTAGAAAAACCGCAGCATATAGGGCCCTATATGCTGCGGTTTTTAGAAGAGCCATAGCATATAGAAGCCTAAAATTTAAATTTTTTTTTTTTTTTTGCATGTTTTATGCTAAAATGAAGCCAAATATATTATATATACATAAAAGTATCAAATGACATTATAATTGTTGTTATTAATACAAAAAAACCAGTATAAAATGATACAAAGATTTACAAAGTAGAGAATCAATCCAGAAGCACTACGGCATCAGGTGCATCTTTTGCAGAAAACCAGAAATCCTCTACAACATGGATTTATTACGAGAATTAGATTGTGAATAAAGAAATATAGAAATGATTGTCCCAAACAAATTTCTAAACATTGAGGTCAACAACACAATCATTAATATAAAATTTAATAAGTTCAAAAAGTAGCAAAAGTGCATAGAGCATTTGTGGCCACTATCAAATATCAATCATCATTGACTTGATTGATTTCTTCAGCAAGTTTCATATTACACAAGCTAGCTAGCAAAAGTGCAAAGCAGTAATAAACAAGTTAAATAATTATATAATCAGTAAAAAATATAGTCAACAAAAACAATACAAAAAAGAAACCCAAATGCAAAAAAGAAACACAAAAATAAAATAAAAAAAAAAAACAAATAGATGTATGTTAGTAGTAGCTTGTTTGCATGATTTTGGGTAAACCTAGGGCGTTTTGGAATGAAAACGAGCCAAATAGCTCAATTTGTGTTAGTTTTGGGTGTTTTCTCTCCCATCTTTGCACTAATCAATCTAATTCATGTTTTTAAGGTTTATTCACATACTATAATATTCATGTAATCATTCTACATCTTATTTGAATGATTCTTGGCAAAACTATAGCGTTTTGGAACGAAAACGAGCCAAATAGCTCATTTTAGGTTACTTTTAGGTGTTTTTGCTCCCATCTTCGCACTAATCAATATAATTTATGTTTTTGAAGTTTATTCATGTACTATAATATTCATGTAAGCATTATAAATCTTATTTGTATGATTTTGGTCAAAGCCATGGCGTTTTAGAACGAAAACGAGCCAAATAGCTCATTTTGGATTACTTTTGGGTGTTTTTGCTCCCATCTTCGCACTAATCAAAATAATTCATGTTTTTAAAGTTTATTCATGTCCTATAATATTCATGTAAGCATTCTACATCTTATTTATATGATTTTGGGCAACGCTACGGCGAAAGATAGGGCGTTTTGGAAAGAAAACGAGCCAAATAGCTCATTTTGGGTTACTTTTGGGTGTTTTTGCTCCCATCTTCGCACTAATCAATATAATTCATGTTTTTTAAGTTTATTCATATACTATAATATTCATATAAGCACTATACATCTTATTTGTATGATTTTGGGCAAAACTAGGGCGTTTTGGAACGAACACGAGCCAACTAGCTCATTTTTGTTTACTTTTGGGTGATTTTGCTCCCATCTTCGCACTAATCAATATAATTCATATTTTTATAGTTTATTCATGTCCTATAATATTCATTTAAGCATTCTACATCTTATTTATATGATTTTGGGCAAAGCTACGGCGAAAGCTAGGGCGTTTTGGAACGAAAACGAGCCAAATAGCTCATTTTAGTTTACTTTTGGGTGTTTTTGCTCCCATCTTTGCAGTAATCAATATAATTCATGTTTTTGAAGTTTATTCATGTACTATAATATTCATTTCAGCATTCTAAATCTTATTTGTATGATTTTGGTCAAAGCCATCGCGTTTTAGAACGAAAACGAGCCAAATAGCTCGTTTTGGATTACTTTTGGGTGTTTTAGCTGCCATATTTGCACTAATCAATATAATTCATGTTTTTAAAGTTTATTCATGTCCTATAATATTCATGTAAGAATTATACATCTTATTTATATGATTTTGGGCAACGCTACGGCAAAAGCTAGGGCGTTTTGGAAAGAAAACGAGCCAAATAGCTCATTTTGGGTGTTTTTGCTCCCATCTTCGCACTAATTAATATAATACATGTTTTTGAAGTTTATTCATATACTATAATATTCATATAAGCACCCTACATCTTGTTTGTATGATTTTGGGCAAACCTAGGGCATTTTGGAACGAACACGAGCCAAATAGCTCATTTTTGTTTACTTTTGGGTGTTTTTGCTCCCATCTTCGCACTATTCAATATAATTCATATTTTTAAAGTTTATTCATGTCCTATAGTATTCATTTAAGCATTCTACATCTTATTTATATGATTTTGGGCAAAGCTACGACGAAAGCTAGGGCGTTTTGGAACGAAAACGAGCCAAATAGCTCATTTTAGGTTACTTTTTGGTGTTTTTGCCCCCATCTTTGCACTAATCAATATAATTTATGTTTTTGAAGTTTATTCATGTAATATAATATTCATGTCAGCATTCTAAATCTTATTTGTATGATTTTTGCCAAAGCCATGGCGTTTTAGAACGAAAACGAGCAAAATAACTCATTTTGGATTACTTTTGGGTGTTTTTTGCTCCTATCTTCGCACTAATCAATATAATTCATATTTTTGAAGTTTATTCATTTCCTATAATATTCATTTAAGCATTCTACATCTTATTGATATGATTTTGGGCAAAGCTACGACGAAAGCTAGGGCGTTTTGGAACGAAAACGAGCCAAATAGCTCATTTTGGGTTACTTTTGGGTGTTTTTGCTCCCATCTTCGCTCTAATCAATATAATTCATGTTTTTGAAGTTTATTCATATACTATAATATTCATATAAGCACTCTACATCTTATTTGTATGATTTTGGGCAAAACTAGGGCGTTTTGGAACGAACACGAGCCAAATAGCTCATTTTGGGTTACTTTTGGGTGTTTTTGCTCCCATCTTCGCACTAATTAATATAATTCATAATTTTAAAGTTTATTCATGTCCTATAATATTCATTTATTTATATGATTTTGGGCGAAGCTACGGCGAAAAGTAGGCCGTTTTGGAATGAAAACGAGCCAAATAGCTTATTTTGGGTTACTTTTGGGTGTTTTTGCTCCCATCTTCGCACTAATCAATATAATTCATATTTTTAAAGTTTATTCATGTCCTATAATATTCATGTAATCATGTAACTCCCTAGACAGACTACGCAGAGCACGTCGGCATGAACATTGTAATTGAACTTGTGATTAGCTTTGTGATTGCGCCCCATCTAGGGTCATCACCTCCCTAGATAGCCTACGCAGAGCACGTCAGCTTGAACATTGTAATTGAACTTGTGATGATTGAGGTGATAAAACACATATTGATTACATTTGTAATTAGTCTTGTGATTGCGCCCCATCTAGGATCAATAGCTCCCATTTTACAATATTGTTGCTTTTTTTTGTAATTTATTAGTGGAGTCGTTATTTTTGGATGCCTATGTTAAGCTGATTTTTTCACTTGTTCAAGTTAAGGCAGATGTTAAAAAACTCAATGCCATCTAAATTTCTTGATCAAATAAAAAAAAAGAACTTATTTCAAATAGCAAAAACAAAAATAAATAAATAAATAAATAAAAATAAAGTGGCTACTAGCCTTTAGTAAAGTAAATCAAAGAAATTAGCAAAAGAAATCAAGTGAATCAAACCAAAGGCAACCAAGTAAGGCACATAATTCCCAAAAATCATCAAATAAGGTTATGGCACAACACCATCAACCATCCAGTGTCCTCATGTCGGGAACCTCATGCCCCTAACAAAGCAAACATCCTCCAAACTATTGTCTCAATCCTATATCTATTCCTAGAAAACTAAGCAAACCAAGAAATAAAAGGGGAGCTGGAAAGAACTCACCAAGGCAAGCCTAGAATAGATCAATGTTACCATACGAATCCAAGTGAGTAATGCCATCTAACCAAGTACCTACAAGAGTTACACTTCCATAAACTCTACAGAATAATTAGCAAACCCAAAAGAAATACAAAAGTCAACCATCGATATAATTATTTTTAGCTAATTAAGTTAAAATTGCTCTCATTTCAAGATTATAAGCTGCAAATACTAAAAAAATTGACAAGTACCTAAATGAAAGCATAATAAATTATGATCAACACAAACTAAACCACTTAATTCATGAAGATCAGAGATAAGCAAGAAACTTACTAAATCATTCCATGTAACCCAACCCAACCCAACCCAACCCAACCCAACCCAACCCAACCTTTATTTTTATTTTTATTTTTATTTTTATTTTTATTTTTTATTTTTTATTTTTTATTTTTTATTTTTTATTTTTTATTTTTTATTTTTTATTTTTTATTTTTTATTTTTTATTTTTTATTTTTTATTTTTTATTTTTTATTTTTTATTTTTATTTTAATTTTTATTTTTATTTTAATTTTTATTTTTGTTTAAATTTTTATTTTTTATTTTATTTTTATTTTTTAAAAAAAAAATATTTTTTTTAAAAAAATTATTTCTATTTTTTTAATTTATTTTATTTATAATTCAAAGTAAACCCTAAAACCTTCATTTTCACCGCCGAAAAATCGTCGTCGAAAAACTCGGCTGAAAAATTACCGTTGGAAAAGTCACTCCGAAAACCGTCGCCGGAAAAGTTGTCCCGAAAATCTTCGCTTAAAAACTCGGCCTGAAAATCGTCGCCGGAAAAGTCGACCGAATAATCACCACTGGAAAAGTCAATCCGAAAATCGTCGGCGGAAATGTCGTCCCAAAAAATCGTCGCCGAAAAACTCGGCCTGAAAATCGTCATCGGAAAATTCGACCGAATAATCACCGTCGGAAAATCAGTCCGAAAACCGTCGTCGGAAAAATTGTCCCGAAAAATCGTCGTCGAAAAACTCGGCCTGAAAATCGATGCGGAAAAGTCGGCCGAATAATCAACGCCGAAAAATCAGTCTAAAAACTGTCGTCGGAAAAGTCGTCCCGAAAATCGTCGTCGAAAAACTCGGCCTGAAAATCGTCGCCTGAAAAGTCTGCCGAAAAATTATCGCCGAAAAATTATCTTAGAATGAGGTTAAGCATTAGACCTGTTCGATTTCGCATCTTATAGTCTGAATTTTTTTTTTTCTGTTCTGTGTTGACGAGTTTAAGCATTAGATCTGTGTTTGTATATGGAAGGAAAACGTTGATGTTGTGTTTTCATGCTAATGTGTGATGAATCGTTGATTCTACAAGCTTCAGATTAAGTTGATTTTTATCTAGAGGAAGAGGAGTAGCTAATTTCTCAGATTAACCGTCCATGTCACGCAAAAGTATGGAGAAGGAGAGTGTTTATGTGTGCTAGAGAGATTAATTTTTGTTTTCATCGTGCTGAATTTGGTAGTTTGATCTTAGTTTAAAACTTAAGGTTATTAGTAATTTTTAACTTAGTATCTCAATTGCCAAGTTATTTTACAAATTATTTGGTACGGTTTAATTGCACTCAAGGGAGTCAAGGGTCAAGACTCAAGACACTTATTTTACATTTGGAATTTCTTTAAATTACAGTATTTTTTTTGTTTAAATTCGAGAATTTTCTGCAATTTTCTTGAAATTTATTTAAATGTTTTTTTTAAAAAAAAATAATATCTCCTGCTCCTGCCATCGCTTCAAACTCCGTGCACCACCACTTCCACCGCCCCGGCAGTTGCCGCAATCTAGGTTTACTTTGATTTTATTTTATTTTTTTTTTCTGTTTTTTCAGTTGTTATGGTATGTTAACTGAAGTATATTATATTTTACCTAATGATTAGGCATGTAATTATAGGTGATGAAATGAGTCTTCGGTGTTATTTTCAGGCGAAAATGGGAAATATGGAAGATTTTGAGGTTTCTTTGCAAGTTCTCCGTGGCTTTGACACTGACATATCTATTGAAGTCAATGAAATCAAGGTAATACCTAAGCTATCTGATGTCCTAGAGATGCACTATGCCTGCCTAATGGAGAAACATGATCTCTTGCTCAATTACTTTTTGCACCATATTTTTAGGTTGTTGTTTATTGTTTCGCCGTTTACTAAAGAATATCGTGTGCTCGCTGCATATCAACTGAAAAAATAGTCTTTGCTTCCTTTTCTATTATTTCTTATTATTTTTTGATTTCGTTGCTTGAGACTGTAGGGAAGGCTTTAAGTTGCTTGCTATAGCTGTGTTTTGTGGTGGAATACATGACATACACCAATAGCAAGGGAGGGGCTGGGTTAATACTGAGGGGGGGTCTTAAGTAAACCAAGTCACCTAAGTGGCTGAGTCACTGATTTGTAATGGTTTTCACCTCCCTGGTAGATGTGTTTGAATTTTTCTTTCTTAGCCCATCTTTCTATGCACCGACCATCACTCTTTATAACTAATTTGTGATGTGTGATATACTGATATGCACTGCCCATCACTTTACATAATTTGAAAAATTAGTTTTGTCCTATCAATAATAATTTGCTTTTTTGATTTGCTATGTGTCTTTGTTGATAATGGAGAGTGATGCAATGTTTTGTTATATCTTGCTTATATTGTCTGTAAGGGAGTGATAGCATGCTTGTAGTTTTTAACTTCATATGAGTTTTCTATTGTTTTATATCTTTCTTAAGAGAAATTTAATTAAAGTGGAACGCAATGCATAAAAGATTAAACTGCCTTATTTTTAATTTAGCAAAAAATTATGGATTCAACTTAAATCATTGGTTTGTAGTTGGATCTGTAGAAGTAATAAAACAATCTCTTACAATTATCATTGAAGCAACCATATTTTAGTGCTAGTTAGTTACAAAAGTTAAGGCATAATGTTTCTCCATAAAAGCTTATACTTTGTTTAATGGAAGCTCCTTTGGAAAGATCCCGTTTAAAAATTAACGTATGCCACTTAATGCAGCGAGCACACGGTATTCTTTAGTAAAAGGCGAAAGAATAGTTTGCTATGTTTGCTTACTTTTCTATTGTTTAGTAAAAATAGTCTGCTTCCTTTTCTATTGTTTCTTATTATTTTTTTTAATTATTTTTTGATTCTTTGTTAATTGTTGTTTTAATGTGTAGATTTGACTGGCAGAAGCGACCACAGCCGTGGGAGAGGCTCGGGACAGGCTTGGTGGCAGAGGCGGCTATATGCGTGGTGGAGCAGCTACTTGGCATGGTGTTATGGTGCAGTCACTCCGTGTGATGAAGATGGTGTTCGGTGATGAAGATGAAAATTAATTGTTCAAGTTTTTTTAAGTGTTTTTCAGATTATTATTAGTGTGTTAGTTTTTATTAGATGGAGCCTTTTTTTGACGCTTAGATAGAGCCTTAATCAAATATGTACATCTATTTTGTTGATAAATGTAATGTAATTTGATTGATGATGAATTTATTTTAATTAATAAATAAATATATATATATATATATATGGGCAAGATGAATTCAGTAATAATTTTATTTATTTTTTCATTTTATAATCTATTGAATTTTTTTTCAACAAAATTAATTTTATTTGCTGCGTATATTTGTATATTTCTGCTATGCTCATATTTGCTGCATTTGTACAAAAATTACGCAGTAAAAATGATTATTTATTTGCTGCATATTTCATATGCAGCAAACATAGTGCATCTTATTTGCTTCCCCTATATTTGCAGGGGGCCTAAATACGCAGCAAATGAGCCATTTTTCCCCGCAGCAAAATTAATTATTCGTACTAGTGTGTAGGTATAGTAAACACCATGAATCTCGAGGGTCCTTCCACCTCTGGTCAAGAGGAAATAGAAAATCTAGTGTATCCTAAGATCCCTCCTAAGAAGGGTCCCAAATACTTTTTCATTGCCCCAACCTTCAACCATCGCCTAAGGAGTGACTTATGTTCCTTTTCTGCCCAATACCACTTTAAGGAACCTTATGTTGTAGTTCGTCTCATCAATTTTCAAACTGTTCGTTCTCCTCCTGACAGATGTGTGGCTGTGTATAGATTGGCCACGGTCAGGGGCCTTAGATTTCCCTTGCATAGTTTTGTTGAACAACTTCTATGTGAATATAAACCTTCATTAACATCTTTGGTGCCCAATTCGTGGGCTTACATTAACTCATTCATTGGCATATGTACGATGTTAAGAATAACTCCTACCCTTCTCCTTTGGCGAAACCTAGTAAAATTGGTAGAGAGCCGTAACACGGACCATGGGAAGGGTTGGTATAGCTTCCAGGTTCGTAGCGGATATAGGTTTGTAGACAAACTTCCCACCAACCAAGAGGGGTTTAGGAGGGAGTTATTTTTCGTTTTTAATAGTGGGGTTCTGGAGAATCCCCAAGGTAGTAGAGGATGAACCAAATTTTCACCTAAACCGTCAAGTGCCCAAGATGTCCGCCGAGGAAACTGTGGTGGCCATCTACTCTGAGCTGGATAGTAAGGATGATTAGGGGTCTACTGTGAGTTATCTATTTAATTGGCTTCCAACTACGGATGATCAGGGGTCTACTGTGATTTTACTCTATCCGCTATGGGGCTGAACCCATCATATCCTGAGGGAAGGGGCCTTTATTTAAGTAAATTTCCTTCTTTTCGCTGCTTTTGATGTGCTAACTCTTTCTTGTGCCTACAGCTGTCGCTCGTTCCAAACTTGACCCTTCCGAATGACAGCTGCTGCAATCAAGGCCCTGGCTGTTAAAAACATGGTCGAGGAAGGGAAAGAAACAATCCTGAGCCCCCACAGTTATGTTGTACTCTGTTGCCCCCTTTCCTTTACTCGATGATGTTTCTTGTCTAACTTTCTTTTCACTTTGACAGGATCCCAAACACAAGAAGAAGTCCTCGGCCAGTGGGATCCCCCGACCCAAGAGGGCCAGGGAGCACAACCCCTTTGCTGACGAGGAAAAGGAAGAGAAGAAAAAAAATAGAGGAGCCCCAACTGTAGACACCTAATTCTGTCACCTCGGTTAGCTAGCAACGGTCTATGATGAATGTTCCCTGTTGCACTGGTCCGGTCTTCATCTAGTATGCCAAAATACCACCTCTTTATCCCTCTCATACCACTCTCACACCAGTTATAGGCATTTTAGAGGCTCACGACTCGTTTTAGGATTTTTAGGACATTTTTTAGGATTTTATTATTTATTTTTATTATTTTTCATGCATATTTATTTGCTAAGGGAATTTTAGTCATTTTAAATTGCATCAAATAATTTTTAAGTTAAATACATTTTTCTAGAATTTTTGGTATTTTTTCCATAATTTTCTGAGTTTTTATCTATTTTCCATGAATTTTTTAAAACATTTTCAATTCTTAGGGGCATTTTAGTAATTTTACACCTGCATCGTCCACTTTTTCTCCACTTTTCATTCATTTATATTTTTCTAGAATTTTTCCATATTTTTTTTGGCATTTTAGCATATTTTTTTCAAAATAATCCGAAAAACCCGAAAACGGTTCGAGAACAGTCTAGAATAGCGCGGATTATTCCGGAACCTCGCAGAATCTCCCAGAATCCCAAATAATACGATAATATTACGTAATCATCCAATGTTTCCCGTAATCGTATCATAATCGCATAATATCTCGGAGAAGCACGCGCAAAATAAGCAAAAAAATCGACCCGGACACAGCTGGACCTGTGCCTACACGCAGGTCACAAATACTGACCTGGTGTCCTCCGGGGCCGATTTTTGCCTCTGGTTGCCTATAAATACGACCCTATGTCCGGCGTTTCAAAATAATTTTAGCCCTAATTTGCGAATTACTAGGTCAGTTTTACACCGATAAGTACGACCCTATGTCTGGTTGCCTCTCACTTAGGGTAAGATGACGGTTCAGGCTTACACCGATAAGTTTGCCGAGTTATCGAGGTTCGCTATGTCTGTGGTTCCATCCGAGGAGGAGCGGGTCAAGCGCTACATCAAGAAGTTAGATCCTCGGATTCGCGTTCACGTGATCAGCAGTGGAGCGAAGTCATTTCAGCGAGCTTACGAGGTAGCACTCGAGATTCAGGCGTTTGTTATCGAGGAGGATGCGAGCAGGAAGAGGACCCCAACCCCGGTGACTTCGCCATCTTTCAAGAAGCCCTAATTTAGTGCTCCTAGCAGTACCCCTCCGACCACTAGTTCGTTTAAGGGTTCCGATGGTTCGAGATGTTGAGGCTGTGGCAAGGATTTCCATCCAGGGAAGCGATGTGACGGCACGCCCATAGCATGTTTTATCTGCAGGAAGGAAGGCATTAAGGTAGACCCAGCAAAAGTTTAGGCCGTAGTAGAATGGAGTAGCTCGAGAAATGTGGCGGAGGTTCGTAGTTTTCTGGGTTTGGCCGAATACTATTGACGATTCGTCCAGGACTTCTCCAAGATTGCTAGGCCAATGACTAGTCTCCTACAGAAGGAGATCCAATTCGTTTGGATGGAGGCTTGCGAGCAAGCATTTCAGCAGCTAAAACGGATGTTAGTTTCTGCTCCTATTCTTACCCTTCCGAACGATGAGGAGGATTTCGAGGTTTAAAGTGATGCATCTAAGAGTGGCCTAGGATGTGTGCCGATGCAGGGTGGGAAGGTCATCGCTTATGCATCGAGGCAGTTGAAGGTGCACGAGCGTAACTACCCCACGCATATCTTGGAGCTTGCAGCTGTGGTTTTCGTGCTTAAGATCTGGAGGCACTATCTCTATGGTGGTTCGTGTAAGGTATTCACGGATCATAGGAGTCTCAAGTACATCTTCACTCAGAAGGACCTCAATATGAGGCAGCGACGATGGCTTGAGCTGCTTAAGGACTATGACCTGACGCTTAATTACTATGAAGGTAAAGCGAACTTAGTCGCTGATGCACTGAGTCGCAAGAATCGATTGAGCTTCAGTAGAAGTCGTAGTTCCGTCAGAGTTTATCTGACATCTATAAGTGTCGAGCCCGAGTTATTCAAGGAATTGCGTGAAGATCAGAAGGACGACCCGCAGTTGACTAGGATTCGAGAGGCTTTGCGGCAAGGAAAAGCCGTTGGCTTTGAGATTTCTACCGACACTAGTCTGCGTTTTCGAGGGAGGTGGTGTGTACCGGACAGTTCTGATCTTCGAAACAGGATCATGTCTGAAGCACATAACTCGCCCTACTCTGTTCATCCTGGAGGTAATAAGTTGTATAAGGATCTTAAGGGCCAATTCTGGTGGCCTAAGATGATGCAGGATGTCGCAGAGTTCGTAGCTCGATGTTTAGTCTGTCAGAAGGTTAAGATCGAGCATCAGAGACCTGGAGGTCTTTTGCAGCCACTACCGATTCTGACCTGGAAATTTGAGTCGGTATCTATGGATTTTGTGGTTAGCCTACCTACTTGTAATGGAATGAACGCCATTTCTGTAATCGTGGACAGGTTGACTAAAGTCGCTAGATTCATACCGATGAACATGACTTGGTCGATGGAGCGCCTAGCAGAGGCTTATACCCAGGACATCATTCGACTTCACGGAGTTACGAGGGAGATAGTTTCTGATCGTGATCCGAGATTCTTGTCTCATTTCTAGAAATCGGTTCAGGAAGCCTTTGGGACGAAGTTGAAGCTTAGCACCGCATTTCACGCGGCGACGGATTGCCAGACTGAGAGGACCATCCAGACTCTGGAGGATATGTTGCGAGCATGTACTCTTGAGTATCATCAGTCTTGGGTGAGAATGCTTTGCTTGGTCGAGTTTTCGTATAATAACAGTTATCACTCCAACATTGATATGGCTCCGTACGAGGCCCTCTATGGCAGGAAGTGTCAAAGTCCGATTTGTTGGAATGATAGCAGTGATACTGTGGCTTTGGGACCTGAGCTGGTACGAGATACTGTAGAGAAGGTCCGAGTCATTCGATCGAAGATGCAAGCCGTGCAGAGTCGCCAGAAGTCCTATGCCGACAACCGACGTAGACCACTGACATTCGAGGTAGGTGACAGAGTCTTGCTTAAGGTTTCACCGTTCAAGGGAGTTGCTCACTTTGGCCAGAATAGGGAAACTCTGACCGAAGTTCGTGGGATCTTACGAGATACTAGAACGAGTTGGGGAAGTGGCATATCATTTAGCATTACCGCCCTGTTTATTTAATGTTCACGATGTGTTTCACGTTTCTCAGTTAAGGAAATATGTATATGATCCTACACACATTATTCCAATGCAGTCGGCCACTTTTGAGCCGAACCTGACGTTCGAGGAGCGACCAGTTCAGATCTTGGATAGCGAATAGAGGACCCTCCGACGCAAGCAAGTCAGACTAGTCAAGGTGTTGTGGAGAAATCAACATCATGAAGAAGCGACTTAGGAGAATGAGGCGTCCATGAAGCAGAAGTACCCGTAGTTATTCGAAGGTGAGCAATCTCCTTTTCTTTAAAATTCGGGACGAAATTTCTTTAAGGAGGGGAGGTTGTAACGCCCAAGTTTTTCGGTATTTTCTGCTGTTTTATTTGTTTGTATTTATGTATGGTCAGAATTTATTTGGACTATTTATTTTTTTTTTAATATCTTGAATTTGATTATTTTATTCTATGATAATTGTTTTATTATTTATTTTATTCTATTTAATTTAATTAGAATTTTTTTTAATTTTCTAATTAATTAATTAAGTTTTGGGTCAAGTGCGAATTTAAACATGATTAGTCATGCTTAAGTGTAATTATCCCAAATGAACTTGTTAGCCCATTTGACCAAGCCCATAGCCGGCCCCCTCCCCCCCCCCCCCTTTATGATTTGGCATGATTTGCCACTTGCCTTGTGTTCACACCTTAACTTCTATAAATAGAAATGAGTAAGGCATTGCGCTCATTTGCCCATTTAGCCATTTTCTTACCAACAAAACTTAAACACAATCCTTCCTTTCACCCCATTTCACACGCCATTTTTGGCTTTAAACCTCCAACTTGTGTTCATCAAATTTCTTCAACCCCAAACTTAAAGGTTCATCTCCTATTGATCCTTAAGTGATTTAACACAAGTAAACCTTCATTGCCATTCATCAAGACTTCAATTTCGGGTTGGGTTTTGGGTGTTCGTGTGGTTCGTTGGGTGGCCGTGTGGTGGTGCCGTGTTGAGGGTCGTGTTCGAGTTGGTGGTTCGGGGCTAGCCGTGCGGTGTGATCCGTGCAGTGGTGGTCGTGCTCGTGTATTGGAGGTCGTGAGTTGCCGCCGTGGTTGGGCCGTGTGAATTTGTTTCCGGGCAGCAAGTTTTCGTGTGTTTTTGTGTTTATACTTCAATAAGGTAACATACTTTTCTATCATAATTTGTATACCATGTTCATAGGGTAGATTAGATGATCAAGTTAGTCTGAAAATTGATGAAATTAACCCTTTGACATGCGTGTATTTAGGCTGATTTGGGAAGTTGTTTTTGTGATGTTCTTGCCTTGTTTCTATGCATATTATGATCAAGTGTGATAGTTTCATGTTTAATTATTTTCATGTTCATTGCCATGAAGTTTTTGATGCATATAATGGATGAAAATGTTGATTAATTTTGGTGATGATATGCGTGTGATTGAGGAATGATGAATGAATGTGTTCTTGGTAGATCTTGATGAGTTCATTTGAATCTTGTATGAATAATCGATAATTTAAGTTAAAGAACGTTTATGTGATGATTCTTTGATAGTTGTTGTAGTTTCTTGGTCATGATATGATGGATCTTGGTTTTCTTGGTTATGATCATGTTTTTCTTTAAGTCTAGTTTATTAAAGATTATTAAAGAAAGTTTAAAGAAAGTTAAATAACGGTAAAGAATGGTTAAAGAAGTTCAAAGATAGTAATGTACATAGTTACACTCAAGAAAAAGCGTAAGATGCAATCTTGAGAATAACCAAGGTGTAAAGAATGTAAAGATAGCTTGATTTTGCATTTAGACGCCTAACCTTAGAGTAAGATTCTAAGACTTGGGTTAAGACGCTGCCCCTATCCTAACCGCGGTATTGGGATAGTGAATACTTACTATGTCGTCTTTATGATATGGATTTCCGTAAGATGGGGTTCATGGGTTTGGGAGTAAGATTCTCATTCCTGGCATAGTAGGAAAGTTCGATCACGTAAGATGTGTTCGTACGAGCATAGTCCGGTCTAATATGTAAATGATAGTGGCAAAGATTAGGATAAGATTGGATAATTAAAGTCAAGCGAGTTATTATTGTTGTTGTCATTATTTTTGTTTACATTTCATGTTTATATGTATGAGTTCCTGATTTGTTTTTTGATTTATTCTATGTTCATTTGTATCCACGTTAGGATGGGACTATTATGTTACTCGCCACTGACGGTGGATTTGTGTTCAATTTCAGGTAACTCCGATGATGACGGTGCTGCTTAGCATTGGGTTGGACGAGTGCCGTTGTACTTTTCTTATGTATTTCGTTGTTGGATTCGGACTTTAGTAATGTAGTCTGTAATTTCTAACTCTGATATTTGTGTTGGAGTTCATTCTCTAGTTGGACTATTTGGGTTTTAGTTTTGTACAACTTATGGCTTTGTACGATTTGGGATTTATAGTATTATAATTCGAGGTTTGATTTAGATTTCTAAGTATGTTTGTATGTTAGATCGGCAATTCGACTTGTTCGTTCCTTCCGCGCCGGTTTAAACGAGTCGTGTCGTCATAGTAGAACTGCCTTTATTGTTGTCAATTTACTTGACGGTTGCCTAGGGATAGCAGCATGAATTTGGCACTGGAGACATTTCTTCACAAGCTCGACTGCATCCTCCTTAAGAGTAGGCCAATAGTATCCAGCTCGAAGAGCTCTCCCAGCGATCGTTCGTGCCCTTTGGTGATTGCTGCAACTTCCTTCATGAATTTCCCTAAGGATGTAATCCCATTCTTCAGTAGTCACACATTTCAAGAGTGGGTGTGTGTAAGACAACTTGTATAACTCCCCATCATGAAAAGTGAACCACTGGGACTTTCTTTTAATTTTTCAGTCTCCTTTTGGTCCATGAGAAGAGCCCTATGCTTCAAATGCTGGATGATAGCATCCTTCCAGGTTTCTCCTCAAGCCAATGCATGGACTGTAGACTTATTGATGCTAGGTTCTTGTTGGACCTGCCACTAAATGACCCGTGGTTCTTCCCCCTCAAAAGAAGTTGTCAACCTCGACAGAGCATCAGCTTGTTGGTTCCCGAATCGAAGGGCATGTTGTATGTCAAAGAACTCCAATTTCCCGGCCAGGGTTATGAGCTTCTGGAGATATATCTTCATGCTATCTTTCTTTTCCTCAAAATGTCCTTTTAAATGCCCTACGACCAACTGTGAGTAAACCTTGGCCCTGAGTCGCTTTGCCCCAACAGTAAGGCACATTTGTATTCCCAGAATCAGGGCTTCATACTCTGCTTCATTGTTTGATGCCACAAAGCTAAACTAATGGCGTACTCTAATCGATCACCATTATCAGTGTTGATTAATATGCCTGCACCTCCCCCAATTTGTGTAGAAGACCCATCAGTGGAAAGCTCCCAAACTTTGGACTTGTCTGGATTAGAAGAGCTTGGTCTGTTGGTGCACTCCACAATGAAGTCAGCCAAGCCTGAGTTTTGATTGCTCGACGGGGTTCATATTCCAGCCCAAAGTCTGACAGCTGTTTTGCCCATTCAGTTATGCGGTTCGAATGATTCCTTCCCTCGATGATCTTCCTTATTGGATGTCCGGTTAGGATTCTTATGGGATGAGCTTGAAAATAAGGCCTCAATTTTCGACTAGCCGTTACTAAGGCATAAATGATCTTCTCAGTCTCTGTATATCTGGATTCTGCCCCTCGAAACGCATGACTGATGAAGTAAATTGGGTGTTGGTGTTTTTCCCTTTCTGCTACCAAGACTACACTCAGGGCATTGTGACGACCCGACTCGTATAAAGCGGCGCGGAAGGAACTGACGAGTCGAATTGTCGAACTAGAAAACAAAACATACTTAACATCTAAAATCAATACCTCGAATTATATTACTAAAAATCCCAAAACTTACAAAAACCACAAGTTTGTACAAAACTAAAACCTCAAATAGTCATTACTAAAGAATTAACTCCAAAACCGTAGTTAGAGTTAGAATATGCAAACCACAACTACTAAAAAGCCGAATT
The DNA here is from genome assembly GCA_951394345.1 of Salicornia ramosissima. NCBI lineage: Eukaryota > Viridiplantae > Streptophyta > Magnoliopsida > Caryophyllales > Amaranthaceae > Salicornia > Salicornia ramosissima. The sequence goes on along the minus strand of OX596240.1, from coordinate 19,718,646 downwards.
CTAATAATAGAAAGTAAACTATAAAAGTAAACAATCAACGGCGCTTACCCAATCCCAAAGCTAAGCAACACCGTCATCATCAGAGTTACCTGAAAACATAAATCCACCATCAGTAGGGAGTAACATAATAGTCCCACCCTAAAGTGGATACATATGAACATAAAACATATCAGACAAACAAATCAGGCACTCATACTTATAAACATACAAAATTAAAATAACATCAACAGCGTCAAGAAATAGAACTCGCTCGACTTTACTTAGACTTAACTTTACAATATGATTGTCGCTATCATTCACATATTAGACCGGAGTATGCTCGTACGAACACTTCTTACGTGATCGAACTTTCTTACTATGCCGGGAATGAGAATCTTACTCCCAAAACCATGAACCCATCTTACGAATCCATATCATCAAGACGACATAATAAGTACTAACTATCCCAACACCGCGGTTAGGATAGTGGCCACGTCTTAACCCAAGTCTTAGAAACTTACTCTAAGGTTAGGCGTCTTATATGCGAAATCAAGCTAATCTTTATGTTCCTTTACATCTTGGTTATTCTCAAGTTCACATCTTACGTCTTTACTTGAGACTAACTATGCACTTTACTTTCTTTGAACTTCTTTAATCATTCTTTTAGACTTTCTTTATCTTTCTTTAACTTTCTTTAACTATGACTACATAATCTATAATTAAAGAATACATAATCATAATAAAGAAATTCAAGAAACTTCAAGAATCTTCATAAAATTATCAAGAACTTCAAGAACTTAACTACACGCATAAGATCAAGATCAACCATACATAAATTCAACTTTGGATCATCAAACAACATACAATCTTGGATACTTTTGATGATCAAAATTAATCATAACATATCACAACATAATAATCATCAATTATAAGCATAAAATAATCAAATCTTGGTCACAAAATTAGCCCAAACTACACGCATAATACACACATATTCCATGCAAATTCCAGCAACATTTTCATATATTTAATGCATCAAAACTTCATATAAACTTCATGAAAATTGTACATAAAAATGATCAAACATATAACTATCAAATGTAATCAAAATATGCATAAAAACAAAGCGAAAACATTACAAAATCAACTCCCAATTTGCCCAGAAATTCACGCATGATATGGGTTAAGTTCATCGAACTTTTGGTCTAATTTGGTCATCAAATCTACCCTATGATCATGGTATTCAAATTAGGATGAAAAGACATGTTACCCTAATCAAACTTGATGGCTAAAAACACGAAAAACGCACTGCCCAGAACTCGTGCTTCACGGCCCAAACACACGAACCACACGGCTTCAATACACGGCTTCAAAACCAACACCCAAACCCGAAGTCTTGATCAAAGGCAATGAAGGTTTACTTGAGTTTAAGTACTGAAAGATCAATACAGGTTGAATCTTTAAGTTTTGGGTTTGAAAAGTTGATGAACAAAAGTGGGTTTGATCTTGCCAAAATGGCGTGTGGGATGGAGAATAGGAAGGAGTGTGTTCCTGACGTAAACATAATTCAAAAACCTGGGGCTAAGTAAACATATAACGTTTCTTCCGGCAAGGGTGAAACTAGCATTGGGATACCGGCAAGGTATTCCTTTAGTTGCAAAAAAGCTTTTTTTGCTTCCTCATCCCACTTGAATGTGGCACGTTTCAGAACTTGGAAAAAGGCAAGGCTTTTATCCGTAGAACGAGACAAGAAACGTCCCAAAGCCGCCATGCAACCAGTAAGTCGTTGCACCTCCTTGACTGACCTTGGGGATTGCATGTTGATTATGGCTTGAATTTTATCAAGATTTGCCTCGATGCCCCTTTCATCGACCAAGAAGCCTAGGCATTTGCCCCATTTCACTCCAAAGACACACTTCTTGGGATTCAGCTTCATACCAAACTTCCTAAACGTTGATAAGGTCTCCCTGACGTCTCTAGAATGGTCGACCACCTGTTTGCTTTTAATGATCATGTCATCAACATTTACTTCAATGTTTCGACCAATCTGCCAAGCAAAGATGTTGTTTACAAGTTGCTGATAAGTGGCACTAGCATTTTTGAGTCCAAAAGGCATGACTCGATAACAGTATACTCCCTGATTAGTGATGAAGGAAATATGTGCTTGATCTTTCTCGGCCATAGGTATCTGATGGTAGCCCGCATTGGCATCCATGAAACTGAAGATTGCATGTCCTGATGTAGAGTCTACCAGGCTATCAATCTTTGGAAATGGATAGTCATCCTTTGGGCATGCCTTATTCAAGTCCGTAAAATACACACACATTCTCCCAGTGCCATTGGGCTTCTTGACTAACACAACATTGGCGAGCCAATCAGAATATTGACATTCCTTGATCAATCCATGCTCAAGCAACTTATTTACTTCTGCTGTAACCGCTTTGTTACTTTCGTCACTTTGACGTCTTAGCTTCTGCTTTACTCCTTTGAATCCCTCACGAATGTTACGTTCATGGCTCATTATCGAGGGATCGATACGTGGCAATTCCGAGACATCAAAAGCAAAGACATCTCGAAATTCCTTCAACAGCTGAGTGATTGACTCTCTGATGCTAGGGTCCATGTCAATGCCAACCTTCACCGTGTGCTCTTGGTTGTCATTAATGGGGAATTCTTTATGCCCCTCAATGGGCTTTGGTCTAGCATACTGCTTGGCATCCTCAGCTAGAAACACTTCTTCTGAGTACTCAATCGACTCCTTCCTCTTTTCCCAAACCTCGACCTTAGACGAGGTAGTCTTGATGCTATTGATATAGCACTGCTTTGCTGACCTTTGGTCACCGTATACCTTCCCAACTTCCCCAGTATCAGTTTCATATTGAAGCAAGAGTTGATATGTAGAGATGGAAGCCTTAATCTTATTTAGCAAAGGTCTACCTAATATTATGGTGTAAGGGAGTTGGATATCCATGACTATGAACGACACTGGTATGTTACGTCCTTTTCCTTTCTCACCGATGCAAACGGGAAGTTTAATCGTGCCTGATGGGAACACTGGCCGTCCTCCAAAGCCAAACAAAGGTTTCTCGAGTGGAATCAAATCCGCTTCACCATACTTCAGTTGTCTTAGGCATCCCAAGGTTATAACGTCTATTGAACTTCCACTATCAACAAGTACCCTCTTGACCCTAGAGTTTACTACTTTGACCTCGACCACGAGAGGGTCATTGTGAGGAAAGCAGGTGGGTCGAAGAGAGTAGGCATTGAACACCATTGTAGGACAGTGTGGAGGAGGCTCGACCGTGCCCTCGGCTATCTAAAAAGTGGAATTCCTGAGATCCTTCTTCAAATCTTTGTTAGATGGTTCTTCCTCCGGATATTCCCCAGCAATGACATTGATCAACCCATCAGTTTCATTGTTATGGCTGCGCTTCTACTTCTTAACCCCATCTTCTTTTGATAAATAAGAATTAACCTTGCCCTGATCTGCTAGCTTGTCAAGAGCCATTTTTAGTTCTCTACGGTCCTTAGTGGTGTGGCCACACTCATGATGGTATTCGCACCAAAGTTTAGGATTCCTCCTGTTAGCTGACGTGCGAATAGGCAATGGCTTGGAAGAATATCTTGATATTTCATGTCCAAGAAAATTTCTCGCCTGTTGGTATTGTATCTTGGATCTACACCGCCATCACGAGCGTCCTTTTTTGAGTCTGATGTCCGGCTAGGACCTCCACCTCAATGGGACTCTTTCCTCTTACCATCCTTCTTTCTTTCAGACTTCTCAACAGGGTTGTTGATGTCTGATGCCTACACATACTTTCGTGCTTTGTCCATGGCCTCAGTATACGAGGATATTTCGTTTTCTAGAAAAGAAAACTTGAACTTGATACGCTTCAACCCAGACATGAACGCATCGTAGGCCACTGAATCCTCAACATTAGGTATCTCGAGGAGCTCGGCGTTGAAACGCTTGATGTAGTCCCCCAATAATTCATGCTCCCCTTGCTAGCAAGCCATGAGATGAATGCTCGTTTTTCTCAGTTTCTTCCCAACCACAAAATGACTAAGGAACATAGCCTCTAAAATAGCGAAGTTGCTAATAAGGCCTAACAGGAGTTTTGTGAACAATGTTAGGGCCAAACCTTTTAAAGTGGTAGGGAAGTAGCAGCACCAGCTAGCCTCACAGCCAGTTTGTACTGCCATCTGTGCCTTGTAGGCAACGATGTGATCAGCGGGATCAGTGGTCCCTGATAAAAACTCAATGTGAGAGACCTTCACCTTCCTTGAGTCAACTGTGTCTAGGATTTCCTGGCTGAAACGTGTTTTGTAAGTAAGTGTCCCCGTTGGGCACCCTTGGTTGACTACTGGAGGTCGTCTTGTGTTACCGTCTTTCCAGCTAGGGATCACGATCGACCTTTGATTTCTTACGATAGTGCGGTGAGATCTTTCTAGTGATTCCCTGGGTTGACCCTGGGTCCCTTGCTTTCGACTGTCAATGATTTCTCTTGCATTATTCCCAGCTCTTGCACTTCCTCGAGATTTTGCCTTGCCATTTGGTCGAGGTTCTGCTCTTGAGGCGCGCTTCGACTGTCTTCCTGTACCCCGGCTAGGGGTGGCTTCTCTGTTGTTTTGTTGAGGCAAACCTTGCTTGAGGTCATCCATGTTCCTCTCAAACGCTGCAGTGAGGGCAGCGACGACGTGCTCAAGGTCCTTTCGAGTAACCACTTGATCAAGATTATTTCGTCCATGGTGATCACTCGCTCGGTTTGAGGAATTGTCATCAGTGACATGTACTGATTGTCGGTTAGGCGATTCACGGGGATTTTCGTTAGGTTGGTTAGATCGAGTCGCCCTAGATCTAGTGTTAGCCATGTTGTTTGTTGCTCTCCCCACAGACGGCACCAATCTGTTCCCGTTTTGGAACTTTTTCTAATAGTCAATGAACTCTGATGTGTTGATGTTGACTCTGAGTGCTCCTTTCTAGGGTCAAATCCTGCAAAATAGTTAAAGGTTGTTAACCCGGGGGGTGGAACCCGGGAATGCCCCTGTAATAACCCGAAATTCTGGCCAGAAAATTTCGTGGTTAATTATTATTATTTTAGTATTCTAAGTCCAAAAGGCCCAATTATTTGGACTGTTTAATTTTAATTCTTTATCTTGTCTTAAAATTTGGGCCCAATGACCCAATCTTCCTTCCCTTTGGCCGACCCTCCTTGCAATTGGCCAAGGATCATTTTCCTTTTTATTTATAATTATCAATTATTAAATTCTATATCTAATTATATAATAGTTATCCTCCTAAATTAAAAATCTTATTTTTTAATTTAACATTTACCAAGTCTCCTAATATCACTCAATTTCCTCCTATTCTTCCTCATGTTACACGGGCCCCCCTTCAAATTATTTTTCTTTAATTGTTTCTTTCGTTCTTTATAATTAAATAGGGAACAAAACTCATATCCTAATATCCTAATATCAAAACTCTAAACTCACAAAAGCTCACCAAAAATAACCTTTTTGCCGTGTGGAATTTTCGAACCAAAGCAAAGGAAAATTTTCTTGTTTTTCTTCCTAATTCAAGGTAACTAGACTATCTCCCTTGATTTTGGTTAGTTTTCCATATAGTTGATTAGGATTAAACTAGGAAAATTGATTGAATTAGTATCATGTTTAGGTCTTTATAGTTCGAACCTATTATGATGATTATCCATGTTATTTCTTGATATTATTATGTAATCTTTAATGAATCTTTGTATTTTTAATAATTTTTTATGCATGATAAATCATCTTAAATTATATGTTTTGATTAGAATAATTACATGTTAATTCTTCGAAATTGTCCTTGAACCATGCGTGTACTAGCAGAGTGTATTGCTTGATTTTCATATTGATTTTAAGATATTTTCTTGATGTAAAAGTATAATCTTGAATTGTGTAATTGCCTAATTAAAATCTTGAATTAAATTTACAATCTTGTTCATATTGTTTTCTGATTTTTCGAGTGGTCCAAGAATGCAAAAGAAATTAAAGATACAATTTTTTTTTTCTTGTTCAATAATAATTTAGTACTTGATTTAGTAAGTAATCGACAGTTTAAAAATAATTTAGTAAGATAATAATATAATATTATGAGTTCTTGAAATTAATCTTGATCATATTGTATACTCTTGATGGCCGAATAGTTATATGGTATAAAGGTTTGATTTTAATCTATGTTTAGTATAATTTTATAATTGTTAATTAAATTATAATTTATGATTTATATTATTTCTTATTTAATTAATTTATGATAAATAAAAATATAATTTGGATCAAGAATTTCGAGTAATATCATTGTCAAAATTGGTCGAGAATTGTACTAAGAAAAAAGATGAATTTTTATCTTATTTTGATTCATGTTTTATGTTTAATTTATGATAATATTATTTATTCCTAAGTTATATGATTAATTTATGATGATGGTATTTAATTAATTTAAATTGCCAATTTTGCTATTTTATTTGGAAAATTTCGAGTGGATGAGAAGGTAAACAAAGGGTATTTTTCTCATGTTTTAAGCAATATTAATTGATAAATGTTAATTTATTTATTTATTTGATGAAATATTGGATCTATTGAATTGTTTATATGATAGCTAAAGAAGTTGATTTTAATTATCTATTTTATCTAAAAATGTCGTGTGATATGGAAAGAAAGATGATCAATTTAGTTTAATTTTTCATTTATAATAATTTAAGTTTATGATTTAAAGAATTAATTTTATTAAAGGAATAAAAGGAATTAAGAAGATAAGTTGTATAGTTAAAGGAAGGATTAATATGATGATAACAATAAGATGATAAGATGATAAGAAGTATTGGTCTCACGATGGCCATGTCGATAAGATAAGATAAGATAAGAAGGGACGCCGGTTTGGTGATACAAGGGTCACCAGATTAGGTTAAGTCGAAGCCACTGCCATACTGCGGTCTCTGGGCAGTTCTAGATCTTAAGATGTGTAGTCGTCTAATTAGTAGTACACGGGCTACTATTTAGGAGTTACGGCCATAGATTAGGCTTAGTTCTTGCAAAGGAGAGCTACGGGTAGAATACACGGGTTCTCCCGGCGCATTTTAGGAAAGTTGGGATGTACACGGGCATCCTTACGAGCTAATCACGTCCATAAGGATAAGAAGACGATTAAGATTGGGATAAGGGAAATAATATGATAAAATATATAATCCATGGGTTGGTATGTTATTTATATGATGTTATGCTATTTAAGTTTGTATTAATGTATTATCTATGTATTATAAGTAGCATACATTAAGTCTTCCGCTGTGTACGTCTGATAAGTATGTATTGATGTATGTGTTCATGTATGTATTTAGGTATGTATTTATGCATGTATTTATGTATGTATTTATGTATGTATATGCATGTATCTTTGTACGTATTTTACAGGTATTTCTATACGCATTTATACGTATTTTATACGTATCCGTATGTATTTTATATGTATTTTGCAGGTACGTTATACGTATTTTTTACGTATTTCCTTACGTATTTGTACGTATTTTATACGTATTTCTATGTATTTTTATACGCATTTGTATGTATTTTTGTATGTTTTCTTGGTTGATTCTATGATATTATATGGTTTATGGTTCCACATTCAAGTGGGACAGCCTAGTTACTCGCCACTAACGCTGGACCCCCTCATTTCAGGTGATGAAGCTGAAGAATAAGTGGGCTATCGTATGGATCGAGTTGTGTGTTTTGGCAAGACTTATAGAGGAAACCCGGAGCCTACTTTATTTTCTTTTAGATATATTTTTTTGGTAAATAGAGAAATTTTATTACTAAAAAGAAATATGGTACAGACCCAAAAAGACTTTTTTAAAACTTCACCTATCCCAAATGCTAATGCGTCACAATAAGACCATGGCCACTGTGACGACCCGACTCGCTTAAATCGGCGCGGAAGAAACCGACGAGTCGAATAGTCATAACTAACAACTCAAATACTTAAAAATTAAAACAAATACCTCAAGATATTATTATTATAATCCCAAAAGTACAAATACCCACAAGTTTGTACAATACTAAACCAAAAGTCAAACTGACAATACTAATATACGAAACTCCAAACAAGTGTCAGAGTCCAAAACAAACGTATACAAGTCCATACTACAGTCCAAAACTATACAAAATCAATAAACAAAGAAAATACAACAAAATCATAATATCGGCGCTCGCCCAACCCAAAGCTAAGCAAGAACCTCATCATCAGAATTACTTGAAAAACAAACAACAGTCCACCATCAGTGGCAAGTAACATAACTGACTCACCCTAATGGGAATACACATGAACATAGCACAAATCAAATAACCAAATCATACCAATCATGCGAACATCAACCCAAAATAAACTCGACTCAACTATCTTATCCAAACTTATCTTTGGCGCAATCATTCATAGACTAGACCGGACTATGCACGTACGAACGCATCTTACGCATTCGAACTTCCTACTATGTTAGGAAATGAGAATCTTACTCCCAAGTCCCGTGAAACCAATCTTACTGGAAATCCACATCCGAAGACAACATAGTAAGACCAGCAACTATCCCAATACCGCGGATGGAATAGGGCAACGTCTTAACCCAAAAACATAGAATCTTACTCTAAGTTTTAGGCGTCTAGTTACGAAATCAAGCTAATCTTTAACAAATTTTTAATTCTTTAACATCTTTTATCATAACTTAATTAATTTCAAGAATTGCCTTTGCGCCTTTATTCTCGAAAATAATCAGTTAAAACACGAAGTTATTCTCAAGATTGCCTTTACGCCTTAATCTTGAGTCTAACCAACACTAAACCACTCCCTTTAATCCATTCTTTAACTTTCTTTAACATTATCTTTAACTTTCTTTAAATCAATACTACTTTCTTTAACTTCCAAGACTCAACCAAGATTCATAAAGAACTCATCCAAGATCCAAGAACTTTAATCAAGAACTCAATCAAGATTCAAGAACTTCAACCAAGAACTCATCCAACACACTCAACATCACACGCATATCTCAACATCTAATCATGAAATTACCAACTTACTATTATCCAAAATTCATCGAACTTTAACATAATCATCATGAACTTAAATCCAACATATTCAATCATAAAATAATCATATTCAATCATCAAATCATCATTTAAACAACACAAAATCAGATTTACATTAATACTCAAAACATGATCAAACTTCATTTAAAACCAATCCTATTCATTTAATCTATACTATGAAACATAGTATGCCAATCAAGTTGAGAAAGTATGTTACCTTTTTGAAGATTAACACACCAATTCAACACAAGAAGCTGCCCGGAAAATCGAACCACACGAACACCCAACACGGCACACACGGCACGGCTTGGCTTCAAACCACACGAACACAAGCACTCACACACGGCACCACTGCACGGCTGCTGCACCCGGTCACAGCTGCTGCACGGCTGCACCACCACGCACACATGGCCCTCTTTCACGAACATGAGCACCACCTCACGAACAACCCACACGAACAAGATACACGAACCAACCCGGAAAATCACCCAAACAAATGATCTTGATTGAAACAATTGGGTTTAGATTGTGTTTTGGATACTTAAAGATCAATAGACCTTGAATCTTTAAGTTTAAGGTTAGAATTGATGATGAACAATTGATGGCTTGTTCATGACAAAAATGGTGTGTGGACTAAGGACAAGAGAGGGAGTTTTGTGTTTTGAATTTGATGGCAAGAGATGGCAATATGTGTTTAAATGAGCAAATGAGCATAAAGGGTCATCAAGCCTTACTAACTCCTCTATATATAGAGTTAGTTAAGGTGTGAACACAAAGCAAGTCGCAAATCCTTGCCATGCATGAGGAAAACCGGCCCAAGCAAGAGAAATGGCCAATTTTGGGCTTTCGTGATCAATTGGGCTAATTTTACAAAAATTACATGATTAATCATGCATAAATCGATTTAGCCCAAAATATTAAATAATTAATTAGAAATTAAATAATAAAAATTCTAATTAATTAAATAATAATTAACATAAATAATAATAACTGCAAATAAAATAATTCGAATTAAATCGAAATTATTCACATAAAATAAAATAAATAGTTCAAAAATAAATTTGAACTATACATAACATCACATAAATACACATAAGTCATGACAGAAATATCATGAAAATCAGGGTCGTTACAGCCACCTTCTAGGAAGGGTTCCAAGGCCTCATCCAATCACTGGCAGCAAGCTGGGGGACCACAAGAACAACTAAGGTTACATCATTAGAAGCTTTCTACATGAGTCATCACAACGACAAGCCGCTAAGAAAAGAATTTCCCTAACAATGCTATCAATAGACTTAACAGAACCTCTAAATATTACATCATTTCTATATAGCCAGATAACATATACAGCCTCAGTGAACATAATGGTCAAGGTCTTGGCCTTACAACTGCTCCGCTTCGTAATGAAGCATAGCCATCGAACTAGCTCTAAGAAGGAAAAGAGTTGGGTTCTTGGCTTCAGTAAATCCAACATTCTTTGCCATACCTGCATAGTAAAACTACAATTGAAAAACAGATGTGTGACAGATTCTACAACTGAACCGCATAAAACACAGCTAAGGCTATCCACATATTTCCAAGCATAAAGTTTCTCCCTAGTCATCAACCTATCCTGAATATCTAACCACAGAATAAAAATACTGTTTGGAGAAGCTCCATTATGACAAACAATGTTCCTCCAAGGAACCACTGGAGGGTGAGGGCGAAGAAGCCTATATAGATGCTTAATCTTGAAAGTCCCCTTGTGAAGAACTTGGCTCCACCCCCCAAGTTGTTCTATAATAGACCTGCATTTTAGCACCTTTTTTAGCACCCATGAACACTTGGCAGGAGTAGGAGATTCCCACCAATCTTTTCGTTTGAAATAGTAAGTGTGCACTCATTTGACCCAGAGAGAGTCGGCCTTGCTAGAAAGATCCCAGAGCAGTTTAAAAATAGCTGCTTTGTTCCAGTCATGAAGGGCAAGGACATTCCACCCTTCATTAACCTTAGGAAGACAGACCTGTTGTAACGACCCTGATTTTTATTGGTATTTCTGTTGTATGCTTATATGTATTTATGTGATCTTATGTATGGTCCAAAATTTATTTTGGACTATTTATTTTATTTTATATTATGTGAATAATTTCGATTAAATTCGAATTATTTAATGTTGATTGATTATTATTTTAATTATTATTTAATTAATTAGAATTTTTATTATTTAATTTTCTAATTAATTATTTAATATTTTTGGGCTAAATCGATTTAAACATGATTAATCATGCAAGCTTGTAATTAGCCCAATTAATCACCAAAAAGCCCATGTAGGCCTTGTAATAGCCGGCCCCCTTGTGTGCATGGCAAGGATTTGCCACTTGCCTCATGTTCACACCTTAAACCACTTCTATAAATAGAAGGGTTAGTAAGGCTTGGAAGCTCATTTTGCCATCTTAAACACTTGCTCATCAAAAAGTTTAAACACAAAACTCCCTCCCATTTGCTCTCCCTTTACACGCCATTTTTGGCCTTCAATGCCCATCAATTGTTCATCATCTTTTTAAACCCAAAACTTAAAGATTCACATTCCATTGATCTTTAGGTGATTAAACCTTCATTAATCTTCATCTTTTGCATTCAAGATCACTAGTTGGGTTTGGTTTTGGGCTCTTGTTCGTGTGGGTTGTTCGAGTGGGTTCAAGTTCGTGTGTGCAAGTGTGGTTCGTGCCGTGGCCGTGCAGCAGGTCCGTGCTCGTGGTCTAAGCCGTGTGGTGGTGCTCGTGTTCGTATGGTACCGTGCGTGGTGGCAGCCGCGTTGAAGCCGTGTCGTGCGTGGTGGCAGCCGTGATTATGTCGTGGTCGTGTGGTGTTCGAACCAAGCCGTGCTCGTGTGCAACCGTGTGGATGATCCGTGTGGTTCAAGTTTCGGGCTGCAATTTGTGTTGAATTGTGTGTAATCCTTAATAAGGTAACATACTTTCTCAATCTAATTGGTATACTATGATTCATAGTATAAATTAAATGATTAGATTAGACTATTTGATGCTTTATAATCATGTATATGTATGTGTTATAATCTGAAATTTTGGATGGTTTTATGATGATTTCCTCTTGAATATGTATATTTCATGATTGAATATGTTAGTATTAAGTTTGATGTTATTCATGTTCAAGTTTGATGAATTTTGGATATTAGGAAGTTGATGATTTTTATTGTTGAATTTGTTGAAGTTATGCGTGTATTTTATGAAGTTTGGGATGAATTCTTGATTCTTGAATGAGTTCTTGGTTGAAGTTCTTGAATCTTGATTGAGTTCTTGATTGAAGATCTTGAATCTTGGATGAGTTCTTTATGAGTTCTTTAAGTTCATTATAAGTTCTTGGTTGAATCTTTGAAGTTAAAGAAAGCTAGTTTTAATTAAAGAAAGTTAGTTGTAATATTAAGAAAGTTAAAGAAAGTTAAAGAAAAAGTTAAAGATTGATGTTTGAGGTTCTATGTTTGATTGGTTTACATGTTATTTCTTGAGTCAAGGCGTAAGATGCAACTTAAGAATTAACTAAGAATGTAAACTTCGATTTTAAGTAAGATTAGCTTGATTTCGCTACTAGACGCCTAAAACTTAGAGTAAGATTCTTTGTTTTTGGGTTATGACGTTGCCCCTATCCTATCCGCGGTATTGGGATAGTTGGTGGTCTTACTATGTTGTCTTCGGATATGGATTTCCAGTAAGATTGGTTTCATGGGATTTGGGAGTAAGATTCTCAATCCTGACATAATAGAAAGTTCGAATGCGTAAGATGCGTTCGTACGTGCATAGTCCGGTCTAGTATGTGAATGATTGCGCCAAAGTTAAGATTTGTTAATTAATGGTCAAGTTAGTCAAGTCAGCATGATTAATTGTTGTTAATCATTGTTGATAGTATGGCATGATGTTTCGTATGGATTGATGTATGTTGGTTGCTTGATTTAGTTGTTTGGTTTGTGTTATGTTCTTGTGTATCCCCGTTAGGGTGGGACAGTTATGTTACTCGCCACTGACGGTAGATTGTTGTTGTTTTTCAGGTAACTCTGATGATGAGGTCCTTGCTTAGCTTTGGGTTGGGCGAGTGCCGTTGTTACATAGTTTTTATGTTGTTATTTTACGATGTATTCTAGTTTTGAACTCTAGTAGTAGTACTTGTATATTTCTATAACTCTGACATATATTTGGAGCTTACGTTTGATAGTAGTAGTAATATGACATTTGGGATTAGTTATGTACAATCTTGTGGGTAATTGTACTTTTGGTTTAGTATATATAATCATTTCGAGGTTTTGTTTTTAATTTTAAGTATTTTAGTTTGTTAGATCTGACTATTCGACTCGTCGGTTTCTTCCGCGCCGGTTTAAGCGAGTCGGGTCGTCACACCTGTTTCCAAGCAACAAGAGCCCTCTTACTTTTATCAGCTCGCCCCGTCCACAGGAAGACCCTGAACAGCGCTTCAATATCCATAAGGATCTTCTTTGGTAAGATAAAAATCTGAGCCCAATATGTTTGTATGCCGAAAAGCACACATTTGATAAGTTGGAGCCTCCCCGCATAAGAGAGATGCCTCGAAGTCCAACTTCTGATTCTGCTAGTGACTAGATCAACTAAAGGAGAGCATTGTGCAATAGTGAGTTTTTTAGAGGAGAGGGGAACTCCAAGGTATTTAAAGGGAAGGGTCCCCTGAGTAACACCTATACTCCCACGCAAAGACTCCTGATCAATCATAGAAATGCCACCAAAGTAGATCTCAGTCTTGTCAAGATTAGCAGACAACCCCGATGCAGCCGAGAACTTGTGGAAGGCATCAAAAAGAAGTCGTAGGGAGGAACGATCTGCTCTACAAAGCATCAGGAGATCATCAGCAAACATGAGATGTGTAAGGGATAATTTCTCACATCTAGGGTGGAAATTGAAGTTAGGACCATCCTGAAGTTCTCCTAGGCACCTTGATAAGTATTCCATACAGACTGCAAAGAGGAAAGGGGACATATGGTCTCCTTGCCTCAAACCCTTCCTAACATGAAATGGGGCAGTGGGAAAGCCATTGAGGAGAATAGTGTAAGAGACCGAGGACACGACCCCCATCACCCACCTGACAAACATATTAGGGAAACCTAGTTCATACAACATAGTTTCCAAAAAGCTCCACTCTACAGAATCGTAGGCCTTTTTGAGGTCTACTTTGATAACACACCGGGGGGAGACATATTTATGAGTGTAGCCTTTCATGAGTTCCGTAACCAGAAGAATGTTATCCCCAACGTGTTTTCCAAGAATGAATCCCGCTTGAGAATCATTCACAATGTCTCCGATGACTGTGGCCAACCTGCAAGTGAGGATCTTAGAAACAATTTTATATAAAACAGTGCAACAAGAAATAGGTCTGTACTCCTTCACATATTGAGGATTTTGGACTTTGGGCACCAAAGTGATAGATGTGCAGTTCCATTGTTTAGACATCACCCCGGTGGCAAAAAAATCTTGTATAGCACCATGAACATCATCACGAAGAATAGGCCAAGCCTTCTTAAAGAAGAAAGCATTAAATCCATCAATCCCAGGAGCCTTAGAGTCATTTATACTCTGCAAGGCTCCCTCTATCTCCTCGTAGGAAACCTGTTTAGAAAGTGATGCCCGAGCAGCTTCTCCAAGTCGAGGGCCCTTGCGGACGACCCGAACGTCTACATGAGGGAGCACCGGAGCATTAGTGCCGAGGAGCCTTTTGTAGAAGTCCACAACTTCTTTTTTAATTTCTTGAGGCTCCATTAAAGCTTGACCATCCTCAGTGAGAAGAGAGTCAATCCTATTCGAGCTTTGCCTTTGCTTCGTGAAAGAGAAGAAGTATTTAGAATTAGAGTCTCCAAGCTTTACCCATTGAACCCTGGAATTTTGGCAGAGGACATTTTCATGTAGAGAATTCCAATGCTTAAGTTGAAGAATAGTAGCTTGCTCTTTAAGTTGAAGGTCAGAATCCCTTGGATGAATGCCTAAAAGTGTTTGAATGTCCTCAAACTCCTGCTGCTTCGATCTCTTGGATATGATTGTGAATGTTTGAGAAATGATGAGTATTTAAGTTCTTAAGCTCCTGCTTGACGAATTTAAGCTTTTCCCAAACCTTCTTCATTTGCGGGCCTGAAGCATTTTTTTCCCAATTTTGCATGACAATGTTAAAGAAGTCCTTATGAGTAGCTAGGATATTGAGAAACCGGAAAGGCTTGCCCTTGCCAGGCACATAAGGCATACATTCCACAAAAATCAGGCAATGATCCGAAAGAGAAGGGGTAAGATAGAATGCCTCAATGTGAGGATAAATATCTAGCCACTTTTCATTACCACAAGCCCAGTCAATTCTACTGCAAACTCTATCATCCCCAAGAGATTTATTAGTCCATGTAAACAAGTTACCTCTAGTTCTAAGGGGGGAAAGAGAAATGGAGGTTAGCCACATGTTAAAATCTGTAGTTTCAGCATTCATGACTGGCCTACCACCAACTCGATCTTCAGAAGAGAGAACATAATTAAAATCACCAAGTAAGAGCCAAGGTAAGTTACCTGTCATGAGAGTACCTGTATCTCGCCAGAGAGCTTGCTTATCTTCCACCGTATTAAGCCCATAGATAAAGGTACAAGCAATAAAGTGTTTGTTGTCAAGTGTCTTAAGCTCACAATGGATGAATTGCTCATGAGTAGTAGTCACGTTCACCATCAGCTTATCACGGCGCCAACCAACCCAAATTCTGCCTTTATGTGAGTGTTCATAGTTAGAACACCATTTCCAATCATCCCCAAACTTTTTTTGAATGGCCGGAACCTTGTGTTTCTTAACTTTAGTTTCCAAAAGTCCAATAGCTTCAATATTATGAGTTTGCATTAATTTTTTAACTGAAGCTATTTTATTAGGGTCATTAAGACCCTTTACATTCCAACTAATAATTCTCATGAGACAGAGACCCACTAGCCCCCCCCCCCCCATCTCACTGATCACCATCATCACCCTCATCATCTTCTTCAATTAGAGATAGGAAACAATTTGTAGTGGATAATTGAGAAGAGGCAACCTTTTTGCTAACCGTTGCGCATTTTTTTGTAGCCATTCTCCAGGAGTTGGAACTGTCAATTTGCAAAGGTTGGGGTTGGGGAGTGTCAAAAGGGACCAAGGCTTGAGAGTCAAATAGCAAGAGGCTTGAAGCATGATTCGATTTAGGAGAATTATCCGAATCATCCCCCAAAACTTGCTGGATCGTAGAACTGACCACAGCAGCAGCGTGGGCTGCCTTACCAGGTTCAGCAGCACCGTGAGCTGCACCAGCTGCGTCAGAGCTCTGCCCAGCCTTCGCCCCAACCTGCACGCAGTTCTGCCCAGCCTGCACCACAACCTGCACATCGCTCTGCCCAGCCCCTGCTCCACTGTGCACCATTTCGCCCACCTTAGCAGCAAGGGTAGCAGCCCCCTGTCCAGCCTGAGTAGCGTCATAGGCCTACACATAGGTCTGTCCAGCCTTCACCATAGTCTGCACACCGCTCTGCCCAACCCCTGATCCACTGTCCAACACTTCGCCCACCTGACCAGCAAGGGCAGCAGCCCCCTGTCCAGCATGAGCTCTCTAACTTGCATCCCCTTGTTGCGAATTTTGAAGATCATTAGTGGTCTTTTTAGGCACCCATCTTTGAGTATTTTTTTGGTGTTTTTTTTGTGCATTTGTAGGATCTTGGTTGTCATTGTTTTGAGCTTTAGAGCAATCATGTCCAGCCTTGCAACACTTAATGCAATAGGTAGGCACATACTCATACAAAATACGTTATTCCAACATGGTTTCATCCACATCCTTCACCAAGACACTTTTAGGCAATGGATTTGTAATATCTATTTCAATCAAGAGCCTGGCAAATGAGATTCTTGATTGGTTAGAAGTACAATCATCCGCACAAACCGGCACCCCAATCAAGCTAGAAATTCCACTTATAGAGTCATGATTCCAACAGTTTAGAGGTAAATTGGGCAACCTCACCCAAACGGGAATCGTGCGCAACACCTCATCATGAAAATTAAACTTTGGGGACCAAAGTTTAATCACCATGGGCTTGCCAGAGAGCATGTAAGGACCACCAATGTAATACCCCGAAATTTCGGGATATTTTAAATTTTTCATAATTAATTAAATATATAATTAATTAACCATTTAATTGATTATTTAATTAATTATTAATTCTATTGTAGCAGTCTAATTATTTTGATCATGGCCTGAACCTTTTATCCTATCTTGACAAAACCCCAACCCAATCTTTTCTTTTTCCCATACCCTTCAAGGCTCCATTTGTCTATTTTCCTTTAATTAATTTATTTCTTTTTGTTTTAATCAATATTATTAAAAGTCTTTATCTATATTTGACTAAGCCTATAAACCCATCTTTGTTTACCTATTCTTCTTGCTAGATTTTAGGAGAACACCAACCCCTTTGATTCTAGTTACCTCACGGTCCCCATCCCTTTCTTTTTAATTAATTTATTTTGCTTAACCAATTTTATTAATTAATATATCTATATTGGACCTTTTCTTAAAAACCCTATTTTTATCCTAACCTCACCTATTCTTGTTACTAAATTATAGGAAACCAAAACTCCCTATTTGTACCCCATAATACACGGCTACCCTAGGAAAACATATACCAAATTAATCAATTGTCTTTCTTTCAAGAATCAATCACAAATTATTCCTAACCCTTTTTCTATTGCTTCAACCCTTAAAGATTGATCAAGAAACCCAAGAAACACTTAAAGAACCGTGAACCCTTGCTAATTTTCAAACCCCATCCATAATCCAAGGTAATTAGATTTGCTTTACTTAATCAATAGGATAGATTAGCAATATGGTTATTAGAATAGGATTAAGCATGCTTAGAATAGGTTCAGAATTATATAGAATTGTGTTATTTATATTTTGAATTATATGATGATGAATATTAATAAAAGTCGTGTAGCCTATATGTGCAACCATGATGTTTAGTTGAATTATTTCACTTGTTTTAATATAGTTCATGCTTGTTTTATGAATCTTGCTAATTTAGAATTGATGAAACTAATTGTTGAATGTATATGTATGAATGCCGAGTGAAGTACCTTTTTATTCGAATATTATCTTGATGAAAAATATGATTTTTATGCTAGATTCTTGATCTTTAAATAATCTTTTATGATAATCCTGATTGTAATCTTTAAAATAATCTTGTTATTGTTAATTCTTGAATTGAATCTTGATAATGTTATTCAACCATTAAAGCCGTGTGTATGAAAGTTTATAAAGCATTGATTTTTGCTCTTGATTTGGTCCATGTTTGATGATTTAATGATTAAAGTATAATTTCATGATTTATTATAAGTTTATATGATGGAATTATGATAATTGAGTTTAATTAATTTAAAGTATGAATCTTGATATTTTCTATGAATGTGCCGTGTGGTTCAAAGAAGGAAAGATAGGATTTTTAACATGTTTTAAGTAATAATAGTTGATGATTGTTAGTCTATTTGATTATCTGATTATTTAATTAAGTTGTTGAATTGTATTTATGGTATTTAAGGAATTGGTATAATTGTTAATGTGTGATTGTCGAGTGGTATAGTATTTGGAATAGAGTTTTGGGTCAAGTTAAGATGAGCTAAAATTGAATATAGAAGTTAAGTTGAGTCAATAAGGAATTAAATTGTGTAATGGAATCAAGAACATAACATAATTGAATTGAAAAGATGATTAATTATGAAGTGACCGCCTATCTAGTGGCACAAGTGCCATGAACATAGGTATAGTCGAAGCCACTGTCCTATCTTCGGATTCGGGACAGTTCTTGATCCCAGTGCTTGGGGAGTAGATCTTCGTGGTTGACCCGGCATGAGCAAGGAAAATTGGGGGGGAGTAGATCTTTGTGGTTGATCCCTTACGAGCATATGACTGGTCATGGATTAGCACCTGAACTGAATAGAATAGAAGAGTCAATAGAAGTGTCAAGAGGTCTAGAACGGAATGAGTTGGTATAGAAGGTTTTGGTTTATTATATTATGATTATCTTCCGCTGCGTACTTGATTGATGATGTTTATGTATGATTACATGATGATGTGTTTTCTGTTTGATTGATCTGCTCTAATGATTATGTTTCTAATTGTGTTCTACTGATTAAGTAGAAAAATCTAATTACTCACCACTGACTGTGGACCCCAAAATCCTTTTCCAGGTACAGGTGGTGACTGAATTGGGCTACGCATGGGCTGGGATTGTGAGCTTGCCAGCTTAGTAGTTGACCCTGATGTCTAGTTTTAGCCCATGTTCTAATATTTTTTTAGTGGACTATTCTTTATTTTGTATTAATAAGGGACTCTGAGTTATTAACTATTTTGGATTATTTAATAGTTTTAATGAATAATATGATTAAGTTTAGAGCTTCCGCTGCAGTTTATGAATTTGATCTTAGAAGTTTTTAGAAGATAAAGATCTGTAATGTTGTTTTCCTCCGAAAACAACGCTGCTAAATTACGGGTCGTTACAACCAAAAAGTATAGAATGCATATCATCATTAGTCTTAAACCTAACAACAAAGTAACCATCACTATGGAGGAAGATTTGAGGCTTAGATACATGATTCCACTCCCTAGCAACAAATCTAGATAAAGTGGTGATAGTAGGCATAGTACTAATAACATCTACAATCAGTGAATTAGCCCATAATTTTGTGCCCTTAGCTACCTCATTGACATCAAGCATAGCAAAAGATTTATCACCATCAATGCACGGAGTAAAATACTTAAGAGACATACCTTTGGAAGATAAGGCTGCTTCACCACACTAGCCCAAGCACCTCCACCAGTAGCATCGGTCCCATTAGCATCACCAGACCCAGCAGCCACTCCCAAAGATTCCATTTCAGTCTCTATAGCAGCATTACCACTCGCCCAAGTACCTCCCCCACTGGTAGAATACGAGCCCCAAGCAGTACTGAAATTCTGCCCAGCCACCAGCCTATTCTGCCCAGCCACCACAGTGCCACCACCAGCTACCCTATCCTCCGTAAGAGCACCGCCAGCTCCCACCGGAGCCTCCCCAACATCCAATCGAGCCCCAACAATGGCTGTGCACTCACGAGTTTTACCACCATTTACATTAGGGTTTGAAGAAAGAGAAGAGGAAGGGGAAGATGTAGAGGATAATGCTGAATTCTTCTTCTTCTTAGCCATGAGAGAGCAACAATGGTGGAATAACCAGCTCAAAATTGCTCATTCATGGCCATCGTTGAGAAGATGCGTGAAGCTCTTTCTCTAGCTCAGAATCTCCTGAATTTCCACTCTTTCTCTCTCTTGTTTCTAATCCATTAGCATTTTTGGAAAAAATAGTTTCTCTTAGATATTATTACTTAGTTTTGCCCAGCATGTTGCGACTGAACAGTTTTAGTTGTGGATTTTTGGATTAAAAAGGATTTATGAACATTTTAACTTCCCATTAGTTAATGCTTAATAAAAGTAACTCTTGAACTTATAATATTTAAATGTGTTTTGTTTGGTAATGATCCATTTGTCGATTTCCTTCGTAAATAAACAACCTATAAATGTTGGGTCGTTACAGTTGGTACCAGAGCATAAGTTAAGACCCTAAAGTTACTTCTTCACAAGTAGCTTGAAAGACGAGTGCTTTATGAATCATGAGTGCAACTTAGCCTAAAATGGAAAAACTTAAGCGAGTGAAGCCATGGGTAGAAGCCTGAGATAGGATATTTTGTACTTTTACGAGCTTCTTTTGTTATTTCGTGCATGTATGATTATGCTAACCGAGTCATTATTTTGTAGCATGTCGACCCCAGAACGTAACTCTCGATTTAGGCGCCGAGCCTTAGAGGATGATATCCTCACTTTAGGCAGAGAGGCGTCCAACCATTGAGCGGCCAGTCTTCCTTTGATCGGGTTGCGGGACTTCGACCTCCGGTCTACGATGGGGCAGTGGACCCAACCGTACTCGAGAATTGGATTCGAGAAATGCGGAAGTTGTTCGATGCTTTAGCATGTTCAGAGAGTGAAAGAGTCCCGATAGCATCTTACTACTTGAGGGGCGAAGCTGATAATTGGTGGAGTGCCTTGCGTGCCAACCCAGAGACAGATCTAGTCTTGGACTAGAAAGACTTCACCAAAAAGATCCAGGACCGATTCTATCCTGATGAGCTGAGATGGCAGAAGCAGGAAGAATTCCTCACGCTCACTCAAGGCAGCATGTCCGTTCAAGCTTACACGGACAAGTTCACGGAGCTTTCTCGGTTCGCTTCGGCAGTCATTCCTCCTGAAGCCGAGAGAGTCAAGAGGTACATAAAGAAAATGGACCCTCGCATTCGGGTTCATGTGATTAGTAGCGGAGCAACGACCTTCTAGAGGGTGTATGAAGTGGCTCTAGAAATTCATGCGTCGATCTCCGAGGAGGAAACAGCTAAGAAGATAGTGTCTTCGGTTCCAACACCAACACTAGCCAAGAAGCCTCGTTTCGAGTCTACTCAGAAACCTCAGCAGAGTGCTCGACCAGCTCCCAGTCAAGGCCCGAGAATTTGTCAAGGCTGCAAGAAAGAGTATCACCCGGGCAAGGGATGTGATGGGTCACCGATAGTATGCTTTGAATGCGGTCAAGAAGGTCACAAGTCGGTGTTCTGTCCTAAGAATCCCCCAACTGCAACAAGTAGTCCGGCACTGGTAAAGAACAGAATCTTCTGCATGACTCAGGAGGAGGCGGATGCTCAGCCAGAAGTGGTCACGGGTACCTTCCTTGTCCATAATCTTAATGCTTATGTTTTGTTTGATACGAGTGCCACTGTGTCTTTTGTTGCAAGATCATTTATTGTGAAAGCTAACCTGACGGGAGAGTCTCCTGTCAAATCTGTGATAACTCTACCTTCGGGAGAGGATTTTGCCTGTCATCGGGAATAAAAAGATGTTCCCATCGTTATCTCGGGAGTGCAGTTTGAAGCAGATCTGAAAGAATTCCCTATGATAGAGTTTGATGTAATCTTAGGGATGGATTGGCTAGCAAAGTATCGAGCAGATATTCGTTGTTGCGATCAGGCTATTACTTTGCGAGGACCTAACGCGAAAAGGGCAACCCATGTCAGGAAGCCCATGAGCAAACGTCTGAAGGTGGTGTCTGCAATGAAAATGCGCAGTCTGCAGCGCAAGGGTGAAGTAGTATACCTGTGTCAAGTCAAAGACGTGACCAAAGAAGAACAGTTGGAGGCCATTGCAGTTGTTCGGGATTATGCAGACGTATTTCCGGAGGAGTTGCCAGGAATACCACCGGAACGTGAAGTGGAGTTCAACATAGATTTGGTGCCCTGAACTGCGCCAATCTCGAAGGCTCCGTATCGTATGGCCCCTGTAGAGCTGAAGGAGTTGAAGACCTAGTTGCAGGAATTGATCGACAAGGATTTCATAAGGCCCAGTGTGTCTCCTTGGGGTGCTCCAGTATTGTTCGTCAAGAAGAAGGATGGCAGCATGCGATTGTGCATTGATTATCGGTAACTCAATAAGGTGACCATCAAGAACAAGTATCCATTGCCCAGGATCGAGGATTTATTTGATCAGTTGAAGGGAGCCAGTGTGTTCTCCAAGATTGATCTCAAGTCGGGTTATCATCAAATTCCAGTGAAGCCGGAAGATATACCTAAGACCTTATTTCGCACGAGATACGGGCACTATGAATTTGAGGTAATGTCGTTCGGTTTAACTAACGCTCCTGCAGTTTTCATGGATCAGATGAACCGAACTTTTCATCATCTCTTGGATGTATGTGTGGTGGTGTTCATCGACGATATTCTAATATATTCGAAGGATGAACAAGATCATACTCAACATCTGCATATGGTGCTAGACGTCTTACGAGCTCAGAAATGGTTCGCAAAGTTGTTGAAGTGCGAGTTTTGGCTCAAAGAAGTAGCTTTTCTAGGGCATGTGATCAATGCAGACGGTGTCAAAGTGGATCCCGCCAAGATAAAGGCAATAGTGGAGTGACACAGTCCTAAAAGCGTGGCCGAAGTTCGAAGTTTTCTTGGCCTAGCAGGTTACTATCGGAGATTTGTGAAAGATTTCTCTAAAGTAGCAGCACCTATGACCAAACTGTTGCACAAAGATTGCAAATACTTGTGGACAGATTAGTGTGAAGAAGCGTTCCAAGGCCTCAAGCAGAGTCTTGTATCTGCGCCAGTTCTTTCTCTGCCTAATGAAGGTGTGGGATACGAAGTTTACAGTGATGCTTCCAAGAAGGGTCTAAGTTGTGTTCTGATGCAAGAAGGAAAGGTGATTGCATATGCTTCAAGACAACTCAAGGTTTATGAGCAGAACTACCCTACTCACGACTTAGAGTTGGCAGCTGTAGTGTTCGCTTTGAAGATCTGACGACATTATCTCTATGGAACTACTTGCAAGCTGTTCACCGACCACAAGAGCTTGAAGTATATCTTCGCTCAGAAGGAGCTCAACATGAGGCAGCGAAGATGGCTCGAGTTGATCAAGGATTACGACCTCTCAGTTGACTATTGTGAAGGGAAGGCCAACCGGGTAGCAGATGCCCTCAGTCGTAAAGATCACCATTCACTCAATAGGATGGCGGTTTTTCCTAAGGAAATCTGTGTTGACCTTCGCAGAATGGAGATTGAGATGGTAATGCCGGGTAGTACACGAGTCTATCTCAATGCTATGAGTGTTGAACCCAGCTTATACCAGGAGTTACGGGAAAGTCAGAAGGAGGACCCGCAACTCGAGAAAATTCGTGAAGCCAAACTTTAAGGCAACGCAGAAGACTTCACGATTGAATCAGACGGCAGCATGAAGTTCCGTAACAGGTGGTGTGTGCCCCAGAATTCGATCTTGAAAAATCGGATTATGGAAGAGGCTCACAATACTCCCTATTCGGTGCATCCAGGTTGTGGAAAACTCTACAAGGACCTGAAGGAATACTTTTGGTGGCCTAGAATGAAGCAAGAAGTCGCAGACTTTGTTGCACGGTGTCTCACCTGTCAGAAAGTCAAGATTTAGCACCAAAGACTAGGTGGAATTTTGCAGCCATTGCCAATACCCATATGGAAATTTGATTCCATATCCATGAATTTTGTTGTGGGTTTACCTGCGACATCCACGGGTTTGGATACCGTTTGGGTAATTGTTGATCGTTTGACTAAAGTCGCCCGATTCATTCCGATGAAGGTAACTTGGTCAATGGAGAGGATGGCGGAAACTTACTCGAGGGAGATCATACGGTTGCATGGTGTACCTAAGGATATCGTGTCTGACCGAGATCCCCGATTCTTGTCACGGTTCTAGAAGTCTTCGCAAGAGGCTTTTAGGGACTAAGCTTAATCTGAGTATAGCCTTTCACGCAGCCACATATGGCCAGACGGAACGGACCATCTAGACGCTAGAAGATATGCTACGAGGTTATGCGTTAGATTTCCAGCAGACTTGGGTTAAATCATTGAGCTTGGTGGAATTTTCGTACAACAACAGCTATCATGCTAGTATCAAGATGGCTCCCTATGAGGCGTTGTATGGGCACAAGTGTCGCAGCCCTACTTGTTGGAGCGACATCAACGATGCTTTGGTGATCGGTCCTGATCATATCAAGGACACGGTAGAACAGATCAAAATCATCAGGGCAAGGTTACAGGCAGCTCACAGTCGACAAAAGTCGTATGCGGACCGTCGTCGGAAGCCGTTGGAATTTCAAGTGGGTGACAAGGTCCTGCTGAAAGTGTCACCGATGCAGGGCGTGATTCGTTTTGGCCAGAAGGGTAAGCTTAGACCCAAGTATGTCGGGCCATATGAGATTCTGGAACGGGTCGGAGCAGTTGCTTATCGATTGGCGTTGCCTCCGGATCTATCGAAGGTTCACGATGTGTTAGACTTGTCCCAGCTACGGAAATACGTGAATGATCCTTCTCATATTATTCCGGTGGAATCGTCAGAGATCGAGCCGAACCTGACCTTCGAAGAGAAGCCGGTAAGGATTTTGCACCGCCAGGATCGCATTTTGCGACGTAAGGTGGTGCCGCTAGTCAAAGTACTCTGGCGTAGCGAGAAGTTTGAAGAGGCTACGTGGGAGACGGAAGCTTCAATGAGGGATAAGTATCCCGAGCTTTTTTGTAGCAGGTATGCGGAAGTTTTTGTTATTTTTGTTTTATGTTATGTTTTGTTTTGATGTGTGTTGTGTGTGCTGCTTTAAGTAAATTTCGAGGTCGAAATTTATTTAAGGAGGGGTGACTGTAATAACCCGAAATTCTGGGCCAAAAAATTTCATGGTTAATTATTATTATTTTAGTATTCTAAGTCCAAAAGGCCCAATTATTTGGACTGTTTAATTTTAATTCTTTATCTTGTCTTAAAAATTGGGCCCAATGACCCAATCTTCCTTCTCTTTGGCCGGCCCTCCTTGCAATTGGCCAAGGATCATTTTCCTTTTTATTTATAATTATTAATTATTAAATTCTATATCTAATTATATAGTAGTTATCCTCCTAAATTAAAAATCTTATTTTTTAATTTAACCTTTACCAAGTCTCCTAATATCACTCAATTTCCTCCTATTCTTCCTCACGTTACACGGCCCCCCTTCAAATTATTTTTCTTTAATTGTTTCTTTCGTTCTTTATAATTAAATAGGTAACAAAACTCATATCCTAATATCAAAAATCTAAACTCACAAAAGCTCACCAAAAATAACCTTTGTGCCGGGTGGAATTTTCGAACCAAAGCAAAGGAAAATTTTCTTGTTTTTCTTCCTAATTCAAGGTAACTAGACTATCTCCCTTGATTTTGGTTAGTTTTCCATATAGTTGATTAGGATTAAACTAGGAAAATCGATTGAATTAGTATCATGTTTAGGTCTTTATACTTCGAACCTATTATGATGATTATCCATGTTATTTCTTGATATTATTATGTAATCTTTAATGAATCTTTGTATTTTTAATAATTTTATGCATGATAAATTATCTTAAATTATATGTTTTGATTAGATTAATTACATGTTCCTTCTTCGAAATTGTCCTTGAACCATGCGTGTACTAGCCGAGTGTATTGCTTGATTTTCATATTGATTTTAAGATATTTTCTTGATGTAAAAGTATAATCTTGAATTGTGTAATTGCCTAATTAAAATCTTGAATTAAATATACAATCGTGTTCATATTGTTTTCTGATTTTTCGAGTGGTTCAAGAATGCAAAAGAAATTAAAGATACAATTTTTTTTTTTGTTCAAGAATAATTTAGTACTTGATTTAGTAATTAATCGACAGTTTAAAAATAATTTAGTAAGATAATAATATAATATTATGAGTTCTTGAAATTAATCTTGATCATATTGTATACTCTTGATGGCTGAATAGTTATATGGTATAAAGGCTTGATTTTAATCTATGTTTAGTATAATTTTATAATTGTTAATTAAATTATAATTTATGATTTATATTATTGCTTATTTAATTAATTTATGATAAATAAAAATATAATTTGGATCAAGAATTTCGAGTAATATCATTGTCAAATTGGTCGAGAATTGTACTATGAAAAAAGATGATTTTTTATCTTATTTTGATTCATGTTTTATGTTTAATTTATGATAATATTATTTATTCCTAAGTTATATGATTAATTTATGATGATGGTGTTTAATTAATTTAAAATGCCAATTTTGCTATTTTATTTGGAAAATGTCGAGTGGATGAGAAGGTAAACAAAGGGTATTTTTCTCATGTTTTAATCAATATTAATTGATAAATGTTAGTTTATTTATTTATTTGATGAAATATTAGATCTATTGAATTGTCGATATGATAGCTAAAGAAGTTGATTTTAATTATCTATTTTATCTAAAACTGTCGTGTGATATGGAAAGAAAGATGATCAATTTAGTTTAATTTTTGACTTATAATAATTTAAGTTTATGATTTAAAGAATTAATTTCATTAAAGGAATAAAAGGAATTAAGAAGATAAGTTGTATAGTTAAAGGAAGGATTAATATGATGATAAGAATAAGATGATAAGATGATAAGAAGTATTGGTCTCACGATGGCCATGTCGATAAGATAAGATAAGATAAGATAAGATGGGACGCCGGTTTGGTGATACACGGATCACCAGATTAGGTTAAGTCGAAGCCACTGCCCTACTGCGGTCTTTGGGCAGTTCAGGATCTTAAGATTTGTAGTCGTCTAAGTAGTAGTACACGGGCTACTATTTAGGAGTTATAGCCATAGCTTAGGCTTAGTTCTTGCAAAGGAGAGCTACGGGTAGAATACACGGGTTCTCCCGGCGCATTTTAGGAAAATTGGGATGTACACGGGCATCCTTACGAGCTAATGACGGTCCATAAGGATAAGAAGACGATTAAGGATAAGGGAAATAATATGATAAAATATGTAATCCATGGGATGGTATGTTATTTATATGATGTTATGTTATTTAAGTTTGTATGATAAAAATAGTTTCTCTTAGATATTATTACTTAGTTTTGCCCAGCATGTTGCGACTGAACAGTTTTAGTTGTGGATTTTTGGATTAAAAAGGATTTATGAACATTTTAACTTCCCATTAGTTAATGCTTAATAAAAGTAACTCTTGAACTTATAATATTTAAATGTGTTTTGTTTGGTAATGATCCATTTGTCTATTTCCTTCGTAAATCGACAACCTATAAATGCCGGGTCGTTACAGCCCCGCTGATGCTTAAGTTAGATATCGGGAGTAGGGAGTCAGAGTATTATGAATTGTGTGTTTGATATCGCGTACTTAATATTGCGTACCTGAAAAGTGATTTGACTGGTCCTTATATAGGCGTAGGTTACCTGGTTAGGGTTTAGACTGAGTCAGCCATATTAATATGTGGGCCTGTCCCATTACACGTGCCATCATGTCATTTGTCACCGTATATCTGCTGTAATCCCAGCCCTAACGGAATTGGGCTTTGGATTTGGGTCATTTATCCTGGGCTTACCACTTTGGTGGGCCCGAAACAAGCGGGAAACAAATTCTTTTGTTCATAACAACCTTTTCAAGAAAGTTTGGTGGGTGCGAAATATTTTCCAATCTTTCACGTGGGTGTCATAATTAATTAGCATTTACCAGTTGTCAATGAGGTTTTAAAAACCCTTTTTAAGATCACTTAAGTAAAATCTTTTTTCTTTCGAAAACTGACAGCAGCTCATAGAGTAATTGGTCCCTAGACCTGTTACCCTAATTCATAGTCTTATGAATATTATTATAGCCTTTGGTTCTAATATTCATATTACTACTTTAACACACAAAGGCATTTATAATAGTTTATCAAACATACACATAAACAATATATGAAGATCTAATATGCTTAATTTAAAACCTAATCTATCTTCATACTCTTCCAAGTCTCGAAAGTCTTCTTTGAATATCTTCAATCTTGAATATGGACTTTAACACTTAGAAAATCCATACTTGTTGTACAACCAACATGGTTAAGACATAGCAAGTAAATATATGACTGTTTAAGACAGTACAAGGAACACTTCAACTGGTGCCAAACCAGTATACACAATAAAGCTGAAAAACTTATTCCCTGTAATACAAAGATGTTGTCTATTAAGAATAAACTCAATCAATACAACATCAAAATAAAACAGCTCATAGTTGGTTCTGACCAACTACATAGCTCCTGTAAAACACAACTGTTCCATGTCATTGTTTTCAGTCTTCGTTATCATTCAAAACCAAAAGGGTTTCAAATAAATTCTCAACAGCGAGGATTTGATGGCAAATCCTTTTTTAGAGGAGGAATTTGTACAAGACGAGATGGTTAATATCCT
This sequence comes from Salicornia ramosissima, assembly GCA_951394345.1. Lineage (NCBI taxonomy): Eukaryota > Viridiplantae > Streptophyta > Magnoliopsida > Caryophyllales > Amaranthaceae > Salicornia > Salicornia ramosissima. The sequence continues at coordinate 19,689,708 of OX596240.1, read as the reverse complement.
CTTCATCAACGGTCAACGACGTCATTTATTGTAATGACTCGTATTTTAGCAACATTGTCTTCGAAGAAAACAACAATACGAATCATTAATAAACGATATTATGATAAACAAGTCTTAAAACGAAAGCGGAAGCTCTAAAACTTAGCCATTTATTATATAAAACTATCCAATCAAAACTAGAAATATCCCAAAGGTTTTTATTAAAATATTAAAATGCTAATACAAGCTAGAGATATTAAACATTAAGCTAAGACTACTATTAAATTGGGTAGCTAAATTGCTACGCTTGCCAGCTCACGAATCCCAACCCTTGCTAACACCCAACTTAATCTTCTGCTTCACCTGAAAGGGGAATGGGGGGTCCACAGTCAGTGGAGAGTAATTAGAATGTTCTACTTAATAGTAGAACGCAATTAAATATATAATAGTCAGAACATGAATCACCCAATCACTCAAATAAGTCAACATAAACAATTATAATCAAACATAATAAACAATCAATCAACGCAGCGGAATAACATACAACTAAACCATAACCATTCTATATACTTCTGCTAGGGTCACCTCAAGAATCTAGACTTCTTAGCCTCTAAACTATCATCTTCCCAATTCATTCTATTAATCTAAACCATGATCATTCTATACACTTGCTAGGGTCACCTCAAGACTCTAGACTTCTTAGATTCTTAATTATTTAATCTTCCAAATATATTCCTTCATTCTAATCCATGACCAGTCATATGCTCGTAAGGGAACTTATTCCCCAACTTTCCTTATCTCACGTTGGGTCAACCACGATAGATCTAATTCCCGGACGCTGGGATCCAGAACTAACACCATCCCGCAGTGGCTTCGACTATACCCGTATTCGTGACCCTAATGCCACTAAACGGGCGGTCACTTCAAAGTTAATCAACTCATCATCTTAGATTATCTTATCATCATTATCATCCTACCTTATTACTTTTTATGTATTTTATAATGGTGTTCATACCGGCCGTCAATTCCTTAATTATTGGCATAAACTATCCGTCAATTCCCAATTTATCAGTATATGACTGTCGTCAATTCTTTAACTCGATGGAGTACGTATACCATAATCGAGAGTACTAGGTGGTCGTAATCGGAATTGAGATGTTCGAAATCCCAGGAAAGGGAGGTGCGACACGTATGTCGGCCATCTTAAATACCAAGCCTTTCCTAGCCAGAGATCAAAACAAACAATATCCTGTTACTCTGTTTCCGTTCCTTCCTTGCTTATATTATATTATTAATTAAACTTAAACTTTAGCTCTAGTCAACCCAACTTATCACTTAGTCAACTCTAAATTTTACTTCTAGACTTAATACAACTTAGACTATCAAATTACTTCATCAATTCACAATGCTCAATTAATCGAACATCAATTAAATAAAGCAAATAATTTGGCAATGCATAATCTAATAAAGTCTTTAAATCAATTAATAATTAAACATAATTCAATCTTGTTTTATACAAAGTACACAACAATCAATATAATAAAAGAATTTAATTAATTAATTTAGAAATAATTATAAATTAAATTATTTAAATTAAATTGATTTTATAAAAATCCAAACTTTAATTTGAAAAGCTAATTTTCGAAATAATCCCTCAATACACACGGTTATTTTCGAATGATTTTAATCAATATTAACTTTCAAGATTTTAATCAATTAAATCAAAAGATCACTAATTAAGCTAGGCTAAATTAATAAAAATTCATGTTTTAATAATTTAATCAAAAATTACGAACTAAAACTTGTTTAAAATTCCTTTTCCATTCGACATTCAACATTCATCAACCAAGATTCATGCTTTAATTCAAGAACTTAAATAATTAAAACGGTTAATTCAAGAAAACTTAAGAATTAAAGGTAGAACAAGTTTACAATAAAAAGATTGATCTTTTAGACTTCAAACCAGTCGAAAAATCCAAGAATAACACAATCAAGGTTCGGTTTTTACATGCACAAGAATTCGTCAAATTATTCATTAAGAATCATGGCAAGAATCATAGAACATATATAGAATCATGTTAAAACACAAAATAAAACTATGAAATCATCATGGTATGGTTCGACAATCGTGAGAATCAATCAACATATCAATTCAACCCATTCAAAAGTAATTCTAAACAATTCTAAGCAATCCTAGGCATATTCTAACAATTATATACCTAATATATTCTAGAATTAAATAGAGCATCTAATTACCTTAAATTAGTGGACAAGATTTCGAACTCTTTGCTTGGCCATGTGATACTCGAATTCTAGGCTTGGTCTTGCTTGGTTTCTTGCTTCAATATTTTGGTTTCTTGAACATAGAATTGAATTGAAGGGTTTTAGAAGTTTTGTGTTTAGTTATTTTTGAGAGAGAATAATGAAAGTAATTGTTGAGGCTTTTCTTTTCTTGTGTGCCGTGTGGTGTTGATGGGGAGGGTTTTTATTGACTCCTTTGGTTTGTTGAGGGAACTCCTAAAATTAAGTAGAAAATATTAAAGGTGAGTCTTTTGGTTAAAATCCTTATCTAATTAAAATATTTGGAAATAATTAATCCAAGGGGGTGGTGATGCCGTGTGGGCTTATTTAGCAAAATGGTATTGGGCTTTGGCCCTATTTTGAGTAAGGCAAGGTTAAAGTTTTGGGTTCGGGTTTTAATTGGGCTTTGTTTGATTCAAAATACCGTGTCAATAATTTAAGTAATTAAATAATAAAAATTTAAAATAGCCAAAAAATTTGTGTTAAAAGAAATAGACATACACAAAACCCAAAAATGGGACTCTCTCTCTAAAATTCTTCCAAATTAATTTGGCGCCATGGCCAAGAGTTCTAGAGCTCGTAGGAATATAAGGAAAGAGATTAAACTAGTAGCAAAATATCAATCACATTATCGAACTGAAAGTGAGCTTTCTTCGATTAGTTCGAAGGAGAATGGGTTTGATGATGGAATTGGGGAACTTCTGACTCCTCGATCAGCGCTGAAGCATTTGAAGGGGAAGGAAGTGGTGCGAAACAATTTCTCTGAATGGTTGTCGATCATCCATTCAGCTCATCCTTCTGCTCGTCTTCGCTCTACTGAAGAGGTAAATCATTCTCCAATCGTTTTCAATGTGCCTGAAACTACTTCTTTTGTTCATGCTGAAATTGAAAATGATAGTGTTACTCGTATTAGTGATAATGAAATTCAACTTGAAATTGACTTTTGGAGCTCTGCTATTGTTGTGTCAATTCTAGGGGCTAATCCGCCAGTGGCTTTCTTTGATGGGTTTGTTAGGCGAATTTGGGGGAAATTTGGTGTTGATAAAGTTTCTGGGTTATGTAAAGGTGTGTACATTGTTAGGTTTAAGTCTATGGAACAATGTGATAATGTGATGAATAATGAACGCCTTTTTTTTTATCATAAACCTCTGATAATGAAATATTGGTCACCTGATGTGGACTATCAGAAGATGCAAGTGAGGTCTGTTCCTATCTGGGTTAATGTTCATGCGGATTTCAAGTATTGGGGCTTTGATGTGCTGGGGAAAATTGTGAAGCCTATTGGGTGCTTGCTAAAATTAGACCAGGCTACTACTAATAGGGATAGATTGAAGTATGCTAGATGCTTGATTGAGGTTAAGATGATGCAAGATGTCCCTGATATGGTAAGCTTTATCAATGAGAAGGGTGTATTAATTGAGGCTAGGATTGAGCTTCAATGGAAGCATGTGTTGTGTGCTGGTTGCAAGAAGCTGGGTCATGTGGAGGCTGAATGTAGAGGGAACAAGCCCAATCCTAGGAAAGCTAGGAAGGAATGGAGAACTAAAGAGGCAGCTAAGCCATCAGCTAATGGTGTTCAGGAGGATCAGGTTGCAGTGCCTGATCTTGTTGTTCCAATTGAGACTCCTAATCAAAATATGGAGGCTGCAGGTGAGGCTGATGGTCCTCAGATTGTGAGGCAGGAGGTTGTCCATACACCTCAAGCACCTAGTAAATGTGAGGGTGGATTCTAGAAGTAAAAAAAATCTGCTAAAGTTGGGGTGATAAGTACCATGGTTACCATGCTCCAGAATGGTTTTGAGGTGCTCATTAATGACATGGCAAATGAAGTGGAGGATGTTGATAATAGGGTGGAGGGGGTGGACCCCTTTATACCTAATGGATAGTGTCTTAAGTTGGAATGTGAGGGGCGCTTGAAGGGTGTCAAAGCAGGCTGCTATTAAATCTTTTCTTAATAGTCAGCATTTTAAATTTATTGCACTCCTTGAAACTAAGGTGAAGCCTAGGAATTTAGGTTCACTTTATGTCAAATCAAACATCCAAATCATAACATCGAATCATGCGAGAATCATCCCAAATATACAGACTTGGCTCAACTAACTTATCCAAACTTATCTTTGGCGCAATCATTCATAAACTAGACCGGACTACGCTCGTACGAACGCATCTTACGCGATCGAACTTTCCAACTATGCCAGGATTGAGAATCTTACTCCCAACCCCATGAAACCAATCTTACTGGAAATCCATGTCAAAGACGACATAGCGGTAATCACTATCCCAATACAGCGGTTAGGATAGGGGCAACGTCTTAACCCAAAAACATAGAATCTTACTCTAAGTTTCAGGCATCTAGCTACGAAATCAAGCTAATCTTACATTCTTTAACTTTAATCCGAAGTCTTACGCCTTGACTTAAGAAAATAACGCGTAAACCAAACATCTTACAACATCTTAACGTTTTCTTTAACTCTTTCTTTAACTTTCTTTAACTTAAAAGACTTAATCAAGAACTTGTCAAGACTCATCAAGAACTCATCAAGAACTCAAAGAACTCAACCAAGATTCATAAAGAACTCATCCAAGATTCAAGATCTTCAACCAAGAACTTAATCAAGATTCAAGAACTTCAACCAAGAACTCATCCAACATACATAAACCACACGCAAAAATCAATACATATACATGAAATTACCAACTTACTAGTATCCCAAAATTCATCAAACTTTAACATGATAAACATAAACTTACTACTCTCATAATCAAACATAAAATCATCATATTCAATCATCAAATCATCAATAAACCACATAAAAATCATATTTACATCCATACATAAAAACATGATCAAAACTTCAACATAAACTAATCTTATGCATTTAATTCATACTATGAATCATAGTACACCAATTAAGTTGAGAAAGCATGTTACCTTATTGAAGATACACACCCAAAATCAACACAAACTTGCTGCCCAGAACACTAATACACCACACGGCCCAAGCAAATGGACCACCACAGCACACACACGGCTTCACCACGGTCCTTGCACACGAGCCCACAAACCGCACGGCTGCCCAGCACGGCCTCTGCCACGAACACGACCACAACAGCACGGCCACCCACATGAGCCACCTCACGGCTCACGTGATCCACATGGCACACACGAACCCCAATCGAACAAGCCCAAACCAATCCCGAACTAGTGATCTTGAAAGAAATTTAGGTGGTTTAGATTGTGTTTTGATACTTAAAGATCAATAGAAGTTGAATCTTTAAGTTTGGGTTTTGAAAATATGATGAACAAATGTTCAACTTGGAAGAGCCAAAAATGGCGTGAAAGAGGGGAGCAAAGTGGAGGTGTTTTGTGCTGTAAACTTTGATGGCAAGAGCATAAGATGGCAATTTAGCAAATAGATCATTAAGCCTTACTAACCCTCCTATAAATAGAGGTTAGTTAAGGTGTGAACATGAGGCAAGTGGCAAAACTTGCCATCACACTTAAGGGGGGGCCGGCCAAGGCAAGGAGAAATGGGCCAAAAATGGGCTTTCGTGAATAATTGGGCTAATTTACAAAAATTACATGATTAATCATGCTTAATTCGTTTTAGCCCAAAATATTAAATAATTAATTAGAAAATTAAATAATAAAATTCTAATTAATTAAATAATAATTAAAATAAATAATAACTAATCAAAAATAAAATATTTCGAATTAAATCGAAATTATTCACACAAAATAAAATAAATAGTTCAAAAATAAATTTGAACTATACATAGCAACATATAAATACACATAATCATATGGCAGAAATACCAATAAAATTAGGGTCGTTACAGCTGAGAAAGAATTTATGGGACAATTTGATAAAATTTTCTGCTAACTGTGATGTTCCTTGGTTATTGATGGGGACTTCAATTATGTGACCAGTGTGGAGGAAAGGAAAGGTGCTGCTGTTAGGCAATGGGAGATGGTTGATATTAGGGGATGTTTTGAGGTGTTTGTGGGCTTCAAGACATTGATGCTTGTGGCAACTTCTTCACTTGGAACAATAAGCAGGAAGAGGACCAGAGGGTTTTCTCAAAACTTGATAGGGTTTTGGGTAATGACAGATGGGTGGATTTTTTTGCTCAAGCTAGTGTTATCTTCTTGAATGAAGGAATATCTGACCATTCTCCTTCTGTTATGAGAATGGGTCAGAAACCCAGAGGAAGGAGACCCTTTAAATACTTCAAAATGTGGCAGAATGCCCAGAATTTTAAAGAAAAGTTACAGAGCTGGTGGATGCAGGATATTAGGGGCTGCAAATTATATATTGTTATGCGAAAATTGAAGCAGGTTAAAAAACATCTGAAAATTCTTAATCAAGAGGGGTTCTATGATCTACAAGCTAAGGAGCAGGCTTCTTGGAAGGCTCTTATAGAGATTCAGGGTAAGATTCATGCTACTCCTCATGATGTTGTGCTTGGTATGGCTGAAAAGGAGGCAGCTGCCCATTATAAGATTGATTTTGAGAATCATTACAGCTTCTTGCAACAGAAGGCTAAGATGAGTTGGATCAAAGATGGGGATTCTAATACTTCTCTGTTCTTCAAAAGCATCAAGAATAGAAGGCTCCAAAATAGTGTTCATGCAATCCATGATATGGATGGGTAATCTTAGAGAGGATCCTGACTCAGTTGGTGATGCTTTCTTGTCTTACTATAATACTTTGTTGGGGGCCAATATGCAAGGAAGGCTTCCTGTTTCTGAGGATATTGTGGCTTTTGGGCCTGTTCTAACTGAGGAACACAAGCAGGTGTTGTCAAGACCATTTAATAAAGAGGAGATTAAGGAAGCTATGTTCTTTATTCATGGTGCAAAAGCCCCTGGTCCTGATGGTTTTGGCTCATATTTTTCGAAAGACAACTGGGACATTGTTGGCAATGAAGTGTCAGATGCAGTATTGGAATGATTGCAGAATGGCTCTTTTCTGAAGGAGGTAAATGCTACCTTCATTTCTCTTATTCCTAAGATGACAGTCCTTGAAAATGTTGGTGACTTTAGGCCCATCTCTTGCTGCAACACATTATATAATTGTATCTCAAAGGTTTTATGTCAAAGATTGAAGCAAATAATGCCTAATATTGTGGCTGATAACTAGGGAGCATTTGTCCAAGGTAGATACATAATCCACAGTATCATGGTTTGTCAGGACACAGTCAGGCACTATGGTAGAAGCTTGGCCAGGCCTAGTTGCTTGATGAAGATTGATTTGAAGAAGGCATATGACACTGTTGATTGGGATTTCATTGAGGAATTCATGACTTTGTTGGGCTTTCAAAGCCATTTCCTTAATCTGGTCATGTTGTGTATCAGAACTCCTAAGTTCTCTCTCATTTTAAATGGAAGTCCATATGGTTTTTTTAAATCTAAGAGAGGGCTTAGGCAGGGGGGACCCTATTTCCCCTCTCATATTTGTCTTGGTTATGGATTATCTGTCAAGAATTTTGAGCCACATGGTTTCTCATACAAACTTTTAGTTCCACCCTAGATGCAGAATTCCAAAGCTTACACACCTCTGTTTTGCTGATGACCTTATTCTATGCTGCAAGGTGATTTGGATTCTGTGAAGGATATGTTAGCTGCATTTCAGGTTTTCTCTACTTCCACTGGCCTACAAGCTAATCTTCAAAAGTCTAAAATTGTGTGTAGAGGTATCTCAGAGGATCAATTACAGCTAATTTTGAAATTATCTGGCTTTTCAGTTGGTAAGCTCCCTTTTAGATACTTGGGGGTCCCTATTTGGCTAAGAGGATCACTGCAAAAGAATGTGATAAACTAGTTGACAAGATCACTGCCAGAATCAAAGTTTGGAGTTTAAGGCATATATCCTTTATGGGGAGAGTTCAGTTAATTAACTTTGTTTTGATGAGCATTCATATGTACTGGGCACAGGTCTTCTTGATGCCTGCCTCTGTGCTGAAAGATATTGAGAAAATATGTAGATCATTCGTATGGTCTGGTTCTGCTTGGTCAAGTAAACAAGGTAATGTTGCTTGGGAGAGATGTGGTTTGCCAAAAACACATGGTGGCTTAGGGATTAAGGATACGCAACTATGGAATAAAGCTAATTTGGCTAGACATATTTGGGCCCTTGCTCACAAGAAAGACAATTTATGGGTAAGATGGGTTCATTCTGTTTATTTAAAAGGCAATGATATTTGGTCCTACAGGCCCCTTATGGACTGTTGCTGGTATTGGAAAACTCTGTGTAGTGTTTTTTTTTGGCAAGGTTCTGTGTAGTGTTAGAGATTTGTTGGTGCAGCATAGAGCTAAGCAGGAGGTGATGAGTATCCAGAAGTTCTCTGATGGTGCTGTGTTTAGGAAGTTATGCCCTCATGCTCAGAAGTATCATTGGAGCAAGTGTGTTTGGCAAAGGCTGACAATGCCTAAGCACAGGATTATATGTTGGCTTGTGTTGTTGGGGAGGCTCAAAACTAGAGAGAGGCTGGTCATAATTGGTGTTGCTAGTTCTGCTCTTTGTGTTCTCTGTAATGCAGAGATCAAGGATCATAGTCATCTGTTCTTCAAATGTCAGGTTAGTGCTCAGATGTTGGTAGTGCGGTGCAGCTGGTTGGGGCTAAGGACTCAGCATTTAGAGTATCATAGGATATGTAGAGGGTAAATGAGAAGTGGTTCTATGTTTGGCTTTAAGAAGCATGTATGCCTTGTTGTGTTGAATGCTCTTTTGTATTTTGTTTAGATAGGTAGGAATAATAAACTATGGAAGGGTTCTAATCCTGTGTGTAGTCAGGTTTGTAATGAGATTAAATATCAGACAAGGGTTAGGGTCTCTAGCTTTATGCCTAAAAAGATTTCTAGGAGGGATGTTGTTTGGTTTGAAAGCTTGTATTTTGGTTTATTTGAGCTTGGAGAGGCCAACCTAGTTGGTTTGTCCTTTTGAGCTCATTAGGTTGTAATGGTGATGTTTTTTCTGTAATTAATGAAAAGCTTGATTTTATTGATCAAAAAAAAAATTGGGTTATTACATTTGTGCATCACTACTTTGTCTTGGCTAGTTTTAGGTTATTTAAGTTTTTATGCATTTTGGTTTGTAATAATTTTGTTTAAATTCTTTTAGTTGCTTTTGTAGTTGTTCGTATGGTTGGTTGAACTTGTAATGGGTGCTAGTTGAGCTAGTGTATATGCTCAAGGGCACCCTTGGAGCAAGCCTTGAGGTTAGCTAGGGCAAGACTTAGGCACGAGCAAGCCTAGATGAAGCAAGTATAGCAAAGACCAAGCACGCGGACGCGAAGAACCAAGGCGCGAGCACGAGACGGTCGTGTGCGGACGCAACACCGGTCGTGCGAGACGTATGCCTTTCTTTTTTTTCTTGTTTTTCTTGTCGCAGGCAGAGATTTTGACGCGGCCGCGACAAATGACTTCCCATCCACGACATGACTTTAGGCTTGATTACGGACTTTTGTTTTTCTCCTTGTTTATATTTAATGTTGTTTGGATCTTAGCCCTTGATTGCATTAGAATTAATGGTTAGGATTTTGTTGATACCAAGTTTAGTCCCCTGTCCCGAGGAAAGACTCGATGATGATATTAATAAACTAACTTTTCTAGAGGATTGAGTAATTGTGCGTTATTGGACATTATTAAGCCTTATTAAAATATTTTTTATTTTCAACCAAATATTATTTCAAAATTATATTATACTCATATAGTAGACGGAAAGAGCTTCAAAAGGATATATTACATGTTCCATTTGGAGTTACTTATCAAAAGTTATGGTGTTTGGAAAATTTAAATATTAGCGATTAAGAATTATTCTCGCTGATCAATTAGCGAATAATACCAAGATACGCTGACCAAATCAGCGTTTTCTACTTGGGCACGCTGACAGAATCAACAAAATATTATTTGATACGCTGATTCATTGTTTTTTCCTTTTTCAAAAAGATTTTCATTATTTTGCATATCAATAAAATGAGCATATTTTGATTTGAAACGCTAGCAAATCAGTGTTGGATTGGAGCCTTCTAGAGCACCTACCCTTATTTTGGAAACTTACGCTGATTATGTTAGCGCGTCCTAATATTTTGCGCTGACGTATAAGCGTTGATTTTCAAGACGCGTTGATTGGTTAGCTACTTTTCTAAGAAAATGCTGCTATATTTTCCTATAAAAACCCTCAAATTTCATAAACAAAGGAAGGTTTTTCTTTTCCTCAAATTCTCTACTACTATTCTCTTATCAAAACACTTCTTTTCAATTATCTTAGTTTTTGGCTAAAGTTCTTTAACCAATCAAGTTTTATATGGTGAAATTCTATCCAACTAAACACTCAAGGAAAAATCTTCGAAAGAGAAGTGGTAAGTTTACTGAGAGTCTTACATTTTATATATTTTCTTTGTACATATGTAAATAAATTTTTATTTATTTCATTTTTTATTAACAAAAAATCAACGAAAAATTATTTTTTACACTGATTTATCAGCAAGTAATTTTTTATTGTGCTGATTTATCAGCGTATTATTTTGTTAAACGCTGATTTATGATTTTCGGTTTTTTGTTGCTAATTTCTTAAAATACAATTAATTGTTTTTTTATAACTTGTATATTTGCAATTGAGAGAAATTAGTAAATGCCGCCTACGGGCTAATATGATGCATTCCATCATGTCAATACCATTGCCCCCGAATTCAATCTTTGGTTCGCATGACCATTTTTTGGAGTCATCCCCATGGGATCGAAAGGGCAAAATCCTCCTATTTAGATCCGTCCCTAAATCGTGTCCCATTCATAATTTCTTGATCTAAATACATGGTTTATGAGTTTAATTCCTAAAACTCATTGGCGACTCCTACTAATAATACCCCTTTCCGTTAATCTTTTCTTCCCTCTACTTAGTTCATTCTTCCTCCCATCGCCAATACGCCTAGGTCTAAAACGGCCTCTTGGCGGCGACGGGTGGAGGAAGCAAAAAAGTGGGGAGCCAGCCGTGGCTCCTACAGTGGAGACTCCGCTGGGGACAATTTAGGAAATTATTTCGATAATTTTCTATAGAGGGCAAGACTTGAAAATTCTCTCTCAATTTTATATACTTTTTATATTTAAATAATAAAAATTATTTTATTTTCTTTTATTTTATTTTATTTTGTTTTGTTTTGTTTTGTTTTGTTTTGTTTTATTATTTTATTTTATTTTATTCATTTATTTATCTATTCATATTATTGCATACATGTGACAAACACTTGGCCTCCATGTGTTTGAAATATGTCTTAGGCTTAACCCTCTTATTACAAACTTTCGGGGAAAAACTTTTGACTTAGCTTGGCGGGCCCATGGCCTCTAAATAGCCGAGCAAAACGGAACCTTATCCCAACTACATCAATTTCCAAGCTGCCCATGGTGGTTGGATGGGAGACACTTCATATCTGACGGTTTTTCCGCAAAGTGTTGAAGCACACTCCTTAGATTTAGGACCTTTATGACCCCATAACCATAGAGACTTTGCATTAACATGTAAATTATTGCTTTTTTTTGTACAATATTGCTTGCTTGGCTAGTTGACCTTAGGATTCTAACTTATTTAGTCTAGAGATTATGTTAACTAAATTAAAAATAAATGATGTCTTTTGAATATATTTAAAAAAACAGATTTTATTAATATTACCCTTTCAATAGGATTTCATTACTTCAATCTCAATGATTTTTTTTTTATATGTCAGTTTTAATTTAGTTAACATAATCTTGTATTAATTAGGAATTAATTGTGATTTTTCCTAGTCATTAAAGAAAAAAGATTTGATTTACATTAATGAATTCACAACTCAATTTGAAATTTGAAATCATTAATGCAAATTAAATCAACTTAGAATTTGACTAAGTACATCCTTTAGGTAGGATTTAATTAGCGTAATTCTAAAACTTTAATGAATCTAATCATCCAACTTTTTTCCCTCTTATCTTTTATTTTCATCCAACTAAAAACACTTTTAAAAATGTATTTAAAAAAAACAAAAAAAAATAAAAATCAGCGAATTATTATTGAAAATGCTGCCTAATCAGCGTTTTCCATCCTAACACACTGATGACTCAGCGTCAGATTTTATAAAACGCTACTGCAAGCGCATCCTATCTTTACACGTTGATTTATTTCTTTTCATTTTTTTCAAGTTAATTTGTTTTCTTTCTTATTTTTCTTTGAGTCTCTTGTAAATATTTTTTTAATTATATCCTTAATTTTAAGGGTCCTAAATTTTATACATGCAATAAATCATTCTTCCTACTTGTTTATTTGCTACAAAATCTACATTCACTTATGCTCATTTGCAAGAATTGTTCATATATTTTATTTGTTCCAAAAAAAAGGAGTTTTAAAAAAATTCAATCCAATAATCATTTAATAATAGACTCATTCCAAGTCTTTCAAGTCATTGACTCATTCTAAGTCATTTAAAATATGGGCTCACATAAGTCCATATTGCAGTATATATGGGTACATGGATTTAAATAAATAAAGTCTTAACTCATTTATGCATAAATTTGAAAAAAAAAACATGCAGCGTTAAACTTAAATTTATGCTAATTGATCAGCGCTTAATTCCTTGCTACGCTGATGGATTAGCGACTATCTTCTTTTATCGATTTTTCTATAAGCTGATAGTAATCTTCATTTTAGGACAGAGTATTTTATGATTTCTTCATTCAAATATTCCTAAAATTATATGAGTCCAATATGTACATTACAGAACCACCATGGACTTAAAAAACTGTTTATTTTTTAGAACTACGCTTGGCATGATTCCTTTCTCGGGATACGTAGGAACCTTTTTTTTTTTTGCTTCGGCCTCATCATGATATAACTTTATTTCAAGCATATTATTGGCCTAAAAAAAGGTCGAAAAATGCCTAATGTAAATAATAACATTGTTTGCATAAGAAATTGATAATATGTATTTTCTTCTTTCAAATTAAAATTCACTCTCAATACGATGAAAAAATGATACATTCTCATGCATTGAGAGATTTGAATTAGACAATAATTTTTCCAGACCATTCGTCTATTTTTTTATCTCAATAAATATTTTTTATGAGATAGTGTTGAGTGCAACGGACCCTTACTCCACTTTAAAAAAAAAAAAAAAAAAAACATTGATATAAAAATGTTTTAGAGGAATGAACCCGAGGTTCATTTTCTTTCAAATAATCCATTTAGGTTATTTCAATTAGTGTTGTGACGACCCGACTCGCTTAAACCGGCGCGGAAGAAACCGATGAGTTGAATTGTCGATCTAACATACAAACATACTTAAAGTTTAAAACAAAACCTCAAAAATTATTATTATAAAACCCAAATTCTACAAAACCATAAGTTGTACATAACTAAGTCCCATATAGTCACTAATAATGAATTAACTCCAAAATAGATGTCAGAGTTAGAGTATACAACGTACTAACATTCTAAAGTCTAAGAACAGAAAATTACAACTAAAACAATGGATAGTAAATCGACACTCGTCCGAACCCAAGCTAAGCATCAACATCACCATCAGAGTTACCTGAAAATGAACATATATCCCACCCTAAAGTGAATACACATGAACATAGAATAAATCAAACAACAAATCAGGCACTCAAACATGCAACATATCACGAAATATATAACCAGAACAACATTAATAATAATAATAATAATAATAATAATAATAATAACTCGCTTGATTATCAATTATCCAATCTTATCATAATCTTTATCGCAATCATTTACATATTAGACCGGACTATGATCCTACGAACGCATCTTACGCAAACGAACTTTCCTACTATGTCAGGAATGAGATTCTTACTCCCAAACCCATGAACCCCATCTTACAGAAATTCATATCATAAAGACAACATAACAAGCATACACTATCCCAATACCACGGTTAGGATAGGGGCAACGTCTTAACACAAGTCTTAGAATCTTACTCTAAGGTTAGGCGTCTAAAAGTAAATTCAAGCTAATCTTTATAAATCTAATACATCTTTGTTATCCTCAAGATCGCATCTTACGCCTTTTCTTGAGTCTTACTATGTAAATCATAATCTTAGAACCTCATTAATCAATCTTTATCACTTTCTTTAACTTTCTTTGAACATCTTTTACTTAATCTTTACTTTTTTATCGTTCTTAAACTATCCTTTACACATAACTTAACTTTCTTTAATTAAGACCATATAACCCATACTTAAGTATTACATAATCATAATAAAGAAAACCAAGATTCACAATACCATAATCAAGAAACTAAAAGAATCATAAAATAATCATCAAGAACTCATACTTTAACTTAATTCATCAAAACAAGATTCAAGAAACATAAAGAACTCATCAAGATCATCATCCTCAACACAACTTATAGTTCACGCATATTCATGGCTAACTCTTATCATCATATTCATCAATTCCAAGCATCGAAACTTCATGAAAATTGAACATTAACATGATCAAACATCAAACTATCATAACCAATCTTAAAATACATAGAAACAAGGCAAGAATAACATAAAAACAACTTCCCAATCAGCCATAGAATCACGCAAATAATGGGTCATAATCATCAAACTTTCAGTCTAATTTGATCATCAAATCTACCCTTCGAATCATAGTATACAAATTAGGATAGAAGACTATGTTACCTTATTGAAGTATAAACAAATCAACACACAAAACTTGTTGCCCGGAAAACAATCTGCACGACACAAAACACACGGTGCACCCACGGCTTCAACACGGCCCACCACGAACTTACACGGCTTCAACCAAGAACCACCGTGCACCACCTGAACACCACGCAACACCACCACACAAGGCACCACCATGCACAACCACTCTCGATCACGCACCACCACACGGACCCAAACCCAAGAACCGAACCCAAACAAATAACCTTGAACAATTGCAATGAAGGCTAATGTGTTTGATTACTTAAAGATCAATAGAGGTTGAATCTTTAAGTTTGGGTGTGAAAAGATGATGAACAAAGTTTGGTGTTTAGGAGCCAAAAATGGCGTGTGGAACAAGGCTAATGAGGAGGGTGTCTTGTGTTTAAGTGTGAGCAAAAGATGATTAGAATGGCAAATGATCATCAAGCCTTACTACTACTTCTATTTATAGAAGTTAGTTAAGGTGTGAACACAAAGCAAGTGGCAAAACCAAGCCACACACATGAGAGGGCATGTTGGGTCTAAGAGAAATGGACTAAAATAATCACTTGGGCCATTTGCACTTAAGCATGACCAATCATGATTAAATTCGCACTTGGCCCAAAACTTAATTAATTAATTAGAAAATTAAAATAAAATTCTAATTAATTAAAGTAAAATAAAATAAAATAAAATAAATAATAAAATAATTAATCATTAAATAAAATAATCATAATCAATCAATAAAACAAAAATAAATAGTCCAAATAAATTTGGAACATACATAAAATAACCTAAATATCAACAATAAACAAAGCAGAAAAATACCAAAAACCTGGGGCGTTACAACCTCCCCTCCTTAAAGAAATTTCGTCCCGAATTTAAGGCAAAGGAGATTGCTCACCTTCGAATAACTCCGGGTACTTCTGCTTCATGGACGCCTCTGTCTCCCACGTCGCTTCTTCATGATGTTGATTTCTCCACAACACCTTGACTAGCTTGACTTGCTTGCGTCGGAGGGCCCTCACTTCGCGATCCAAGATCTGAACTGGTCGCTCCTCGAACGTCAGATTCAGCTCAAAAGCGGCTGACTTCACTGGAATGATGTGGGTATGTTCATAAACATATTTCCTTAGCTGGGAAACATGGAACGCATCGTGAACATTAGACAAACAAGGTGGTAATGCCAACCGATATGCCACCTCCCCTACTCATTCTAATATCTCGTAAGATCCCAAGAACTTCGGTCGGAGTTTCCCCTTCTGGCCAAAGCGAGTAACTCCCTTGAATGGTGAAAACTAAAGTAAGACTCTGTCACCTACCTTGAATGTCAGTGGTCTACGTCAGTTATCGACGTAGGACTTCTGACGACTCTGTGCGACCTGCATGTTAGACCGAATGACTCGGACCTTCTCTACGGTATCTCGTACCATCTCAGGTCCCAAAGCCACACTATCACTGATATCATTCCAACAAATCGGACTCCGATATTTCCTGCCATAGAGGTCCTCGTACGGAGCCATATCAATGCTGGAGTGATAACTGTTATTATACGAAAACTCGACCAAGCAAAGCATTCGTACCCAAGACTGATGATACTCCAGAGTACATGCTCGCAACATATACTCCAGAGTCTGGATGGTCCTCTCAGTCTGGCCAACCGTCGCCGCGTGAAATGCGGTGCTAAGCTTCAAATTCGTCCCAAAGGCTTCCTGAACTGATTTCCAGAAACGAGACAAGAATCTCGGATCACGATCAGAAAATATCTCCTCGGAACTCCGTGAAGTCGAATAATGTCCTGGGTATAAGCCACTTCCAGGCGCTCCATCGACCAAGTCATCTTCATCGATATGAATCTAGCGACTTTGGTCAACCTATCCACAATTACGTGTTCATACCATTACAGGTAGGTAGGCTAACCACAAAATCCATAGATACCGACTCAAATTTCCAGGTCGGAATCGGTAGTGGCTGCAAAAAACCTCCAGGTCTCTGATGCTCGATCTTAACCTTCTGACAGACTAAACATCGAGCTACGAACTCTGCGACATCCTGCTTCATCTTAGGCCACCAGAATTGGCCCTTAAGGTCCTTATACAATTTGTTACCTCCAGGATGAACAGAGTAGGGTGAGTTATGTGCCTCAGCCATGATCTTGTTCCGAAGATCAGAACTGTCCGGTACACGCCACCTCCCTTGAAAGCGCAGACTACCGTCGGTAGAAATCTCAAAGCCAACGGCTTTTCCTTGCCGCAAGGCCTCTCGAATCCTAGTCAACTGCGGGTCATCCTTCTGAACTTCGCGCAATTCCTGAAATAACTCAGGCTCGGCACTCATAGATGTCAGATGAACTCTGACTGAACTACGACTTCTACTAAAGCTCAATCGATTCTTGCGACTCAATGCGTCAGCGACTAAGTTCGCCTTGCCTTCACAATATTTAAGCGTCAGGTGGTAGTCCTTAATAAGCTCAAGCCATCGTCGCTGCCTCATATTGAGGTCCTTTTAAGTGAAGATGTACTTGAGACTCTTATGATCCGTGAATACCTTATACGAACCACCATAGAGATAGTGCCTCCAGATCATAAGCGCGAAAACCACAGCTGCAAGCTCCAAGTCATGCGTGGGGTAGTTACGCTCGTGCACCTTCAACTGCCTCGATGCATAAGCGATGACCTTCCCACCCTGCATCAACATACATCCTAGGCCACTCTTAGACGCGTCACTGTAGACCTCGAAATCCTCCTCATCGTTCGGAAGGGCAAGAATAGGAGCAAAAACTAATCTCTGTTTCAACTGCTGAAATGCTTGCTCGCAAGCCTCCGTCCAAACGAATCGGATCTCCTTCTGTAGGAGACTAATCATCGGCCTAGCAATCTTGGAGAAGTCCTGGATGAATCGTCGATAGTATCCGGCCAAACCCAGAAAACTACGAACCTCCGCCACATTTCTCGGGCTACTGCATTCAACTACAGCCTTAACTTTTGTCGGGTCTACCTTAATGCCTTCCTTACTAATAACGTGACCCAGAAATGCTACCTCGCGAAGCCAGAACTCACACTTAGAGAGCTTCGCGAACCACTTATGCTTCCCTAATATCTCTAGCACTATCCGGAGAGTCTGTTCATGCTCAGACTCGTCTCTCGAATAAACTAGGATATCATCGATAAAGACTACGACACACTTATCGAGTAAGTGATGAAATGTCCGGTTCATCGGATCCATGAACACGGCTGGAGCATTAGTGAGACCAAAGGGCATCACCTCAAACTCGTAGTGGTCGTATCTCGTACGGAAAGCTGTCTTCGGGATGTCTTCTTTTTTGACCGGAATCTGATGATATCCAGACCGAAGATCTATCTTTGAGAAAACTCCCGCTCCTCTCAGCTGATCGAATAGGTCCACAATCCTAGGCAACGGGTACTTATTCTTGATCGTTACCCGGTTCAATTCTCGGTAGTCTATGCACAGGCACATGCTACCGTCCTTCTTCTTCACAAAGAGCACAGGTGCTCCCCATGGAGAAACACTCGGCCTGATGAAGCCCTTATCGATCAAATCTTGAAGTTGCGTTTTCAACTCTTACAACTCCGATGGTGTCATCTAGTAAGGTGCCTTTGAAATCGGCGTTGTCCCGGGTGCTAAGTCGATATTAAACTCGACATCGCGCTCGGGTGGAACTCCTAGTAGCTCATCAGGAAATACGTCTCTGAAATCCGTCGCTACAGGTATATCGTCCAACAGACTCTCCTCAGTCAAGTCCCTCACCTGACATAAGAACACCATATTGCCCTTTTGGAGAAGTTTTCTCATCTTCAAGGCTGAGATTACCTTTACTCCCTTCTTCAGAATGATCCCAGAGTAGGTAATTCGATTGCCTTGCGATCCTCGGAATGTCACTGACTGGTCTCGGAAACGAATGATCGCTCGATACCTCGACAGCCAATCCATGCCTAGAATGACATCGAACTCCATCAGCGAGAACTCCTTCAAATCGGTCGTCGCCTGCTCCCCAGCTAAAACGATGGGCACTCCTCGGAACTCACGCTGACAAAAAAAATCCTCTCCAGAAGGGAGAGTTATAATCGAACTAACAGGGGAACTGCCACGAAGATCAGACCTCGAGGCAAAACTACTAGCCACAAAAGAAACGGTGGCACCAGAATCAAACAATACATAAGCTAACATACCAGAGACAAGAAATCTACCTGAGACCACATCTGGCTAGACCTCTGCCTCTGCCTCTGCCTCAGTCATACATGATAAGTAGTTATTTGATAGCATTTTAGGTGCATTTTAGGAGTCTTTTCCTAGCTTAGTTAGTGCATAATAGCTTAGTTTTGCATGTTTTTAAATCTTTTTGGTACATTGGGTGCTTCACGGGTATTTTGTTCATATGGTGATGTTTTAGGCCTTTTGGAAGAGTTTTTGGAATGCCATCATGCAGAATGCCTGACTTTGAACAGCTATAACTTTTCCTCTACTAAACTTTTTGGCACGATTCCACTTGGAGATGAAAGCTTGTTCCGTAAGCTTCGCAACGATAGGTCGCATGCCCCAAACCGATGAACAAGCAGGAAGTTATGACGTTTTGAAGTCGAGCTGTCCAGCAGCCTGAGGAAGAAGGCAACACGTCCGTGTTGATTTCAACACGTCCGTGTTGACCTGTGTCCAGAGGATCAGATTTGGTTCTGCTTGCTGTTTCTGAAGGCAACACGTCCGTGTCACTTTGAACACGTCCGTGTTACTTGCCCACCTTTCGTTCCAGATGCTACTGGTTTGGTTCTGTGTACACTGCTCCATGCCAACACGTCCGTGTCACTTTGAACACGTCCGTGTTGGTCTGACTTCCGGGTTTCTAAACTACGCTGTTTTAGTTAGTTTTGTGCGATTGTATATATACCCCAAGGCTTCTGGGGATTAAAAAAGGAGGGGGGTCTATTTTTCTGCATTTTTCATTGCCCTAAGTTAGTGCTAGTTCCTTACTTTCCTCAAAAACTCAAAAACTTATGCTTTTAAATTCTCCATGTAATCTAATTTGTAGTTTCTCAAACTCTTCATTCAAGAAGATTTAGTTCATCAATTCCAATCTAATTTGAAGCTTCAAGTAATTTTCTCTCTTCTCCATTTTTTTTACAATCTATCTTTGATTTGAATTATAATGCTTTGCATGTTGGTTGATGTTGTTGATTTCAATAATTCTTGATACTTTCTTGCAATTAACCTTGTTTTTGCTCATGAATCACACTTTTATAATTATTTTTATAATTTGTTCTTGATTTATTTTATGATTTTTGTATATGTCACCTATTGTTCTTGAAGTTAATTGTTATTGATTATTACTTGAAGCTAACCTTAGTATTTCCCATGGATTATATTTTTGTGATGTTTATCTTAATTTCTATGGATTGTGAGTAGTATAATTCTAGGTTTTGGGTGAATCCCTCAATGTAGTCATGGAGAAGTAATTGCATGTTGGGGTTTAATTGCTTTAGGGCTATTATTAGTTAAGATTAAGGGGTTTTTATGCATAGTTCTTGTGATTGATCACCATTAGAGCTTGATTCTTAATCTCCTCAACGAAGGATCGAAAGATGAAGTTGAGTTGTAGGTTCCCTTGTTCTTATTTGACTAAAAGGCCATGAAAATAGGAATTTCTAGTCAAAGGAAATCTCTTGTCATCATGTTCATGTGTTTAATGCTTGGATTTGTGATTATAACCATGAAAATAGGTTGTAATGCATACTTTTAGGCAATCCCTCTAGCTTGAAAGAGTAGTTGGGTGTTTTAGATGACCTCCACTAGTTTTCCCCATTGAATTGTTCCCCTTGTGGTAGTAGTTGTTCCATGACGAATTTGAGTGGTGAATCCCAATTCCTAGTCCCTTTTATCTTTGATTTTCCCATTTTTACTCTTAAATTTTACTAGTTTTATGGTTTGTTACTTATTAGCTCCGAAAACTTGTCTTGACTTAGCTTATTTAAACATTAGCATTTGGTGGTTGATTCAAAGCCTCTCATGGGTTCGACCCTCTCTTGCCCTTGCTACTAGTTAGTAGGACCGAGATAGGCTTATAATTTGATAGGTTGGCGACGCCCTGTCAATATAGTAGACTCAATTCTTCACAGGAGCCTTAGTCAGTGCCGGTAGTTGCTTGATCTCAGTGTCTGGCTTCTTTTCGGGGCAGACCGATGCCTTATGGCCTTTCTTTCCGCAAATAAAACATGAAATGGGCGTCCCGTCACATCGCTTCCCTGGATGGAAGTCCTTTCCACAGCCTCTGCACCTCAAACTCTCTGATCCCTTAGACGAACTAGCGGTCGGAGGGGTACTTCTAGGAGCACTAAATCGGGGCTTCTTGAAAGATGGAGACGTCACCGGGGTCGGGTTCCTCTTCCTGCTCGCATCCTCCTCGATAACAAACGCCTGAATCTCGAGTGCTACCTTGTAAGCTCGTTGTAATGACTTCGCTCCACTGCTGATCATGTGAACGCGAATCCTCGGATCTAGCTTCTTGATGTAGCGCTTGACCCACTCCTCCTCAGATAGTACTACAGATGTAGCGAACCTCGATAGCTCGGCGAACTTATCGGTGTAGGCCTTCAACGTCATCTTACCCTGAGTGAGAGTAAGAAACTCCTCCTGTTTCTGCCACTGTAACTCGTCGGGGTAGAACCTCTCCTGGACCTTAGCTACGAACTCGGCCCAAGACATTGAGTGCAAGGGCATACACGTGTTTCTAGCCACGCTCCACCAATTATCGGCCTCTCCTCTCAAGTAGTAGGCGGTGATCTGAACCTTCTCGTGCTCGGGGAAAAACGTAGCATCAAAGAGCTTCCCCATCTCGCGGATCCAGCGCTCCAAAATCGTAGGGTCGGCAACCCCATCGTAAGTCGGTGGTCGATGACAAGCGATACGATCGAACGTCGACTGCGAACCCGATGGCTGACGACTATGGTGCGCTAACGTAAGAATCGCTTCCTCGAGCGCTCGTAACCTCTGTCGTCCCGAACTTGAGCGGCGAGGTTTGGACATGCTGAAAACATCGCAAAATAACGATAAAAAGAGAGTGTCAGTCAATAATCCACATCTACAGTCAAGCACTCAAAAAGAAATAAAAATAAGGAAAAAGAGTCCTATCCCGGTCTTCTACCCGATGCTCTTCTCCCTTATACTTATTCTTAATTGGGTTTATCACTCGGGAATGGTAAAGCTCACAACTCCCAGGTTTTACTCAAATCCTAAAACTTCACTTAAAGTTCTAACCTATTCGGCTCTAATACAATCTGTGACGACCCGACTCGCTTAAACCGGCGCGGAAGAAACCGACGAGTCGAATTGTCGATCTAACATACAAACAAACTTAAAATTTAAAACAAAACCTAAAAAAAATTTTATTATAAAACCCAAATTGTACAAAACCATAAGTTGTACATAACTATGTCCCATATAGTCACTACTAATGAATTAACTCCAAAATAGATGTCAGAGTTAGAGTATACAACGAACTAACATTCTAAAGTCTAAAAACAGAAAATTACAACTAAAACAATGGATAGTAAATCGACACTCGCCTGAACCCAAGCTAAGCATCAACATCACCATCAGAGTTACCTGAAAATGAACATATATCCACCATCAGTGGCGAGTAACATAACAGTCCCACCCTAAAGTGGATACACATGAACATAGAATAAATCAAACAACACATCAGGCACTCAAAAATACAACATATCACGAAATATATAACCAGAACAACATTAATAATAATAATAATAATAATAATAATAATAATAATAATAATAATAATAATAATAATAATAATAATAATAATAATAATAACTCGCTTGACTATTAATTATCTAAACTTATCATAATCTTTGTCGCAATCATTTACATATTAGACCGGACTATGCTCGTACGAACGCATCTTATGCGAACAAACTTTCCTACTATGCCAGGAATGAGAATCTTACTCCCAAACCCATGAAGCCCATCTTAAGGAAATTCATATCATAAAGACGACATAGCAAGTATACACTATCCCAATATTGCGGTTAGGATAGGGGCAACGTCTTAACCCAAGTCTTAGAATCTTACTCTAAGGTTAGGCGTCTAAAAGTAGATTCAAGCTAATCTTTATAAATCCAATACATCTTTGTTATCCTCAAGATCGCATCTTACGCCTTTTCTTGAGACTAACTATGTAAATCAAATCATAGAACCTCATTAATCAATCTTTATCACTTTCTTTAACTTTCTTTGTACATCTTTTACTTAATCTTTACTTTCTTTATCGTTCTTAAACTATCCTTTACACATAACTTAACTTTCTTTAATTAAGACCATATAACCCATACTTAAGGATTACATAATCATAATAAAGAAACCAAGATTCACAATACCATAATCAAGAAACTTTAAGAATCATAAAATAATCATCAAGAACTCATACTTTAACTTAATTCATCAAACACAAGATTCAAGAAATATAAAGAACTCATCAAGATCATCATCCTCAACACAACTTATAGTTCACGCATATTCATGGCTAACTCTTATCATCATATTCATCAATTCAAAGCATCGAAACTTCATGAAAATCGAACATTAACATGATCAAACATCAAACTATCATAACCAATCTTAAAATACATAGAAACAAGGCAGGAATAACTTCCCAATCAGCCATAGAATCACGCACATAATGGGCCATAATCATCAAACTTTCAGTCTAATTTGATCATCAAATCTACCCTATGAATCATAGTATACAAATTAGGATAGAAAAGTATGTTACCTTATTGAAGTATAAACAAATCAATACACAAAACTTGCTGCCCGGAAAACAATCCGCACGACACAAAACACACGGTGCACCCACGGCTTCAACACGGCCTACCACGAACTTGTAAGGCTTCAACCACGAACCACCATGCACCACCTGAATACCACGCAGCACCACCACACGAGGCACCACCGTGCACAACCACCACTCTCGATCACGCACCACCACACGGACCCAAACCCAAGAACCGAACCCAAACAAATAACCTTGAACAATTGCAATGAAGGCTAATGTGTTTGATTACTTAAAGATCAATAGAGGTTGAATATTTAAGTTTGGGTTTGAAAAGATGATGAACAAAGTTTGGTGTTTAGGAGCCAAAAATGGCGTGTGGAACAAGGCTAATGAGGAGGGTGTCTTGTGTTTAAATGTGAGCAAAAGATGATTAGAATGGCAAATGGTCATCAAGCCTTACTACTACTTCTATTTATAGAAGTTAGTTAAGGTGTGAACACAAAGCAAGTGGCAAAACCAAGCCACACACATGAGAGGGCCTGTTGGGTCTAAGAGAAATGGACTAAAATAATCACTTGGGCCATTTGCACTTAAGCATGACTAATCATGTTTAAATTCGCACTTGGCCCAAAACTTAATTAATTAATTAGAAAATTAAAATAAAATTCTAATTAATTAAAGTAAAATAAAATAAAATAAATAATAAAACAATTAATCATCAAATAAAATAATCATAATCAATCAATAAAACAAAAATAAATAGTCTAAATAAATTTGGACCATACATAAAATAACATAAATATCAACAAATAAACAAAGCAGAAAAATACCAAAAACCTGGGGCGTTACAAGTGCGCCCTAGGCCCACTCTTTGGATTGAATAATCTTAAAAGATAAAACTTCTAACATTGGCTATCAAATTAAATTGAATGCACACATAAGAAAGCTCAATAAAATGAATGACAACCACAAGAAAAATTGAAAGCCGAATCTAAACTAGTTTAGACCACCCCTCCTTCATTTCAATCTCTTTTTTTTTCTCTTTTTTTTATTCTTTACTTTCTTTTTTCTTTTATTCTTTAAATACTATATTCTTAAGCTATCAAGTCATATTTAATTGTACTTATCTCTATATTTAATAAATGAGATTCATATCTAAGTACTTTTCAAATCTATTTAGAAGAACTATCTTGTTTAATTGAAACACAAATCAATATTATTAATGCAATGACACAATACACCAACAAAAGAGGCAATTTTGTCACCTTTAAATCTGAACAACTTTAAACCTACGTTGTGATCTACTTTCTTGGAAGCCCTTTTGAGCCCAAACACATGGCCTATTCTTTTCAACCCATATCATACTAAGCTTGGGAATGGGAATTGTGCTAGGACTATTATTGGACAACGATTCTTATTGGAAAGTCATAAATCAAATAAGTTGGCTTCAATGTTCAATTAATTCCAAATGCAAAGTATGTGGCAAAAAGCCTCAACATTAAAGTCTTAAAAAATAAAGTTGTCATAAACAAAGGAAAGTCAATAAAAAATATAATAGTATAGCACAATGGGGTTTTATTTTAGGGTATCTGAGCCTTTTGTCCATTTCTTTCTCAAACCCTAAGCCTAGCCGCAATGCAACCTTGAAAAAGTCCTCCTTGAGGTGTAACTTATTAAGTGTCTTAATCTTCATCACAAATGACTCATATTGAAAGAGCTACATAAGGCCTGATTCCAACTTGAATTGGATACGTATGCAACCTTTTATAACGTGCGGTGCCACTTGTCCTACATTTTTTGAGGACTTTCAATAAAATAAAAATAAAAAACTAAGCAAATTTTCAAGGGCGCGTAAAAAGGTCCTTCAATCGCAAGGCTCACTCTAAGTCCTGTATGTTCAATTTGATTAAAGATGCATAAAAACTTCTTAAATTATTGCATTAATATCACTTAAAACAAGACATTTTATCTTGTATATATATTGATAGCATCTTTTCTCCTTCTACTTTTTTTTTCCCATTATGTTCAAAAAAAAAAAATTCCTTCTTTCTTTTCACCTTACAATTTCTATTCTTAACCAATCTATACAGAGTGACTTGTTTCATCCTTGCACCAAACTTCTTTTTTTTTTTATTATTTCCTTTCCACAATCACATAGCCCACATAATTTTCATCACACCTAAAATTATTTAGGACTCTTATAACCTTCTTTCCCAACTTATTCTTGTATCACAATTAGTTCAATCTAATCACCCAGTCTTCATAGCAAAGATGTCACTCATAGCTTCCCTTCCATTAAGATTTGGTTTTCATAAATAATTGTGGTCTCCTATTTAACTTTGAGCGACAACAAAAAAATAAGCTTTAGCTGACCGCCTTTTACCGACCGTTAACGGTCGGTATTTAAACTTACCGACCGTCTTCGGTCGGAAAAATGCGGTCGGTGTGTAATTAGTCGGAAAAAATTTTTTACCGACCGACTCTCCGCCGGAAACATTTTACCGACCGTTTATCGACCGTTGACCGACTAAATAAAAAAAAAAATTTAAAAATATGGAGCTATTTTCCGACCGCCTGGCGGTCGGTATTACCGATCGATGTGGCGTCGGTCGGTAATACCGACCGCCAGGCGGTCGGAAACTAGCTCCTTCCAGCCATTTTTTTTGGCGCTTAATAATTTACCGACCGTGTGTCGGTCGGTATATTAATTTTCGCGGTTTTTTCTTTCTGGATACCGACCGTTTTTCGGTCGTTAAATTGTTATGTCTTTTTTTTCCATTTCATTAAATAACAAAAAACCTTTATAAAAGAAATTAAATTATTTATTAATGAAAAACAGATTAAATATACGAAATAATATTTTATAATATTTATATAAATAATTCGTAATACACAAAAGTTTGTAATACATATTAAAGTTTCCAAAAACATAAACTATAATAAACCGAAATATAACAAACAACTACACTACGAAGGCTCCAGAATTGCCAGAACCGTCTGTGCGATCGTCGGGGGGTCGTCGGTAAATGGAAGACTAATCGCCGAATTGCTTCATGAAAGCGTCCATTTGCGCTTTCATCTGCTCGAGGTACTCCACTTGCTTCTTTTGATCCTCCTCCAGACGACGCTGATACTCCTCCCGTTGGCGGTCTCGCTCCTCTAACTGCGTCCTCGCACGCTCGGACTCCTCCAAACGTTCGGTCATCTTTTCCAGTTGAGCGGAAACTGATGGAGAGTAGGCAGATCCAACGTGCCGCCGCGAGGTTCTCTCATAATAGAGAGAAGCTCCGTCTTTGCCGAACCCTAGAACCTCGCCCTTCCGGAAGCCACCAACCGTATCAAAGAAGACCTGGTTGGGATCCATCTCCGAGCCACTAGCCTGAGACTCCGAAAGGTTATGGTTATATTGTTCCTGCAAATTATGGGCGGAGTTAGTTCAAACAATTCAAAATAAAAGAACAATAAAGTTGACATTATGAATAAAAGAACACTTGTCATTTTAGACTATTTAGTTTGGAACAAAACCAAACTAAATATGCCATTTTTGGCTAGTTTTGGGTGTTTTCATTCCCAACTTCGCATCGATCAACCTAATTTGTATTTTTAAGTGTCATTCATGTCCTGTAATATTCATTCAAACTTTATATAACTTATTTGCATGTTTTCGGGAAAGTTTAGAGGGTTTTGGAATAAAAACAAACTAAATAGGTCATTTTTGCCTCGTTTTGGTGTTTTCATTCCCAACTTCGCACCGATCAACGTAGATCATTTTTAAGGGTTAATTCACAACTCATAACATTATTATAGACATTATATCACTTATTTGCATGTTTTTGGGAAAGTTTAGAGGGTTTTGGAACAAAACCAAACTAAATAGGCCATTTTTGGCTAGTTTTGGGTGTTTTCATTCCCAACTTCGCATCGATCAACCTAATTTGTATTTTTAAGTGTCATTCATGTCCTATAATATTCATTCAAACTTTAAATAACTTATTTGCATGTTTTTGGGAAAGTTTAGAGGGTTTTGGAACAAAAACAAACTAAATAGGCCATTTTTGGCTCGTTTTGGTGTTTTCATTCCCAACTTCGCATCGATCAACGTAGATCATGTTTTAAGGGTTAATTCACAACTCATAACATTATTATAAACATTCTATCACTTATTTGCATGTTTTCGGGAAAGTTTAGAGGGTTTTGGAACAAAAACAAACTAAATAGGCCATTTTTGGCTCGTTTTGGTGTTTTCATTCCCAACTTCGCACCGAACAACATAGATCATGTTTTAAGGGTTAATTCACAACTCATAACATTATTATAAACATTCTATCACTTATTTGCATGTTTTCGGGAAAGTTTAGAGGGTTTTGGAACAAAAACAAACTAAATAGGCCATTTTTGGCTCGTTTTGGTGTTTTCATTCCCAACTTCGCACCGATCAACGTAGATCATGTTTTAAGGGTTAATTCACAACTCATAACATTATTATAAACATTTTTTCTATCACTTATTTGCATGTTTTCGGGAAAGTTTAGAGGGTTTTGGAACAAAAACAAACTAAATAGGCCATTTTTGGCTCGTTTTGGTGTTTTCATTCCCAACTTCGCACCGATCAACGTAGATCATGTTTTCAGGGTTAATTCATAACTCATAACATTATTATAAACATTCTATCACTTATTTTCATGTTTTCGGGAAAGTTTAGAGGGTTTTGGAACAAAAACAAACTAAATAGGCCATTTTTGGCTCGTTTTGGTGTTTTCATTCCCAACTTCGCACCGATCAACGTAGATCATGGTTTAAGGGTTAATTCACAACTCATAACATTATTATAGACATTATATCACTTATTTGCATGTTTTTGGGAAAGTTTAGAGGGTTTTGGAACAAAACCAAACTAAATATGCCATTTTTGGCTAGTTTTGGGTGTTTTCATTCCCAACTTCGCATCGATCAACCTAATTTGTATTTTTAAGTGTCATTCATGTCCTATAATATACATTCAAACTTTATACAACTTATTTGCATGTTTTTGGAAAAGTTTAGAGGGTTTTGGAACAAAAACAAACTAAATAGGCATTTTTGGCTCGTTTTGGTGTTTTCATTCCCAACTTCGCACCGATCAACGTAGATCATGTTTTAAGGGTTAATTAACAACTCATAACATTATTATAAATATTCTATTGCAAATAATTAAAAAACAATCCTATTCGTACTCTTCGGCTTTAAAGCCGGAATTCCGCTCTAAACATCAATTGCAAATAATAAAAAATCAATCCTATTCGTACTCTTCGGCTTTGAAGCCGAAATTCCGCTCTAAAAATCAAATGCATAGTAAAGAAGAAAGCATTACCATCACTTCCTTGGCCTTATGACTAATCGGAACCGGATCCTTCCCTGGTTGCTTCTTGAAGTGAGTATCAAGGAAGAGATCCGCAGCATCAGGTAGCTTCCCTCCTTTCGCCTTAGTCAACACAAACAAATGTGCGTAAGGATAGGATATATAATCAAATGTTAACGAACGAGCATTAATTACAATAATTTAATGAAATAGTAGACTAACCAATTGCTTAGCTCGTTGAGTGGTGGAGACAGATCCCGCGCAGTGAGAGGCCTGGGCCTTGCCACTAGCGTCGCCGCCTCTCCTGTTTGCCTTCGCTCGAGCTGACCTTTCCTTGAATAGCTTGTCATCGAGCCTACCCTTCATTGCCTGGTACATGTCATCACCAGCCAATTTGGTCGGTGTTTCCGCTTGTGCACTGTGTCATTGAATATGTCCTTCAGCCGTAATCTAGCCTTTGTATCATACGCATCCCGCACAGTGCCCTCGAGCTCAGGCCTCCAAGTGTACTGTTTCTGCATTAGACCAAAGACAATCAAATATGTTAATGTAAGAGATTATATTTAAAAAAATATTGTATCAAATTACATAATTTGTCTTACTGACCTTCCACATGTTCCACCAATGTAACTTGGTCGCCTGATCTACCTCAGTGTAGTTCTTCCAAGGCTGATGGAAGTAGGACTTGATGACGTGTGTTATTGATTGAACAACAGCGCCCTTGTCAAACCTTGCACACAAAATATTGTAAGATTAAACAACATATGAATACAACTTAATTTCAATAGTAAAAGCATTAAAAAATAACACAAAAACTCACCATAGGCCATCGGGGTCCAATTCTCGAACCCCAGCTGTGGATGTAGAAGCTTCTCCCTGATCCTTGTCTCCACCCTCAACCTCACCAGTTTGTCTCTCGGGTTCTCGAGTCGGAGTAGTCTCAGGCGGAGGAGTAGAGTGAGACAAAGGAGTGACTTGAGGCAGCGAGGATGGAGTAGGCTGAAACAAAGGAGTGAGCTCAGACGTAGGAGTAGGCTCATGCGGTGACGTAGGCTGAAGAGGACGATGCCGAGGCCGAAGCTGTGGTATCGGAGGTAACCCCAACTGTGCTGGTGGAGGTAAGGTAAACGTAGGTTGAGTTGGACCGGAAGATGAACTCGTCGACCGTCTCCTAGACGACTCAACACGACGATGAAGGTCACCTGGACGCAATATCGGCCTAGACCCAGTAGGACGAACCGAAGACTGAGAGGGAGAATCTTGCCGGGTCTGGGAGTTCTAACTCTGAGCCTCCGAATCTGACATGTTCCTGCATAAAGTAATGAGTAAAATATTTGCACCATTAATAGTTATTGACAGAAATCACAATCACAAAATGATGGTATGAAAACTTACCCCAATTAACTAATAATGAATATTGCCTTGAACATGCACAAGCATTAACAAACGCGAATAATAAAATTTATACATACAAAACTAAACAATCAACGTTAATATATACAATCACATTGAGGGGGAACTCAATAAACTTAAATTTCCTTGAATTATTAAACTGATCTTGTTTGTCGTTTTAAATTACAATGAATTGCTACAATTAAATTAAATTTAAATTACATCCTAATGAAACAAACCGATGTCATCAACATCCTCGTCATCATCATCAACCACTTCATCAATCTCATCACTTCTAAGCTCTTGTCCACTGTCGTAGTCATCTTCATCAAGACTTGGAATGACCTCATCTTCATCATCATCACCCTGAATGATCTCGTAGTCTGGGATCTCGTCCGAAGAACATACACCTACAGGAATAAGGGATGTTTCCTCTTGTAGAACATCCGAGTCCACCGGGGCATCAACCTCTGACCTAGCTTTTGTCTTGAACACAGCCCACCACTGCACTTTGTCCCTCTTCAGGCTAGGATAAGGAGCATAATACACCTGACTGGCTTGGTACGAGACAATGAAGGGGTCGTACCACGGGAGTGTCCTAGTGTAATTTTGACCTCTACAAGTTTATATTTCTCATGAATGTTCATGCCCTTGTCACAATCAAACCAACTGCAGTTAAACAATATTGTTTTGTACTCTGCGTTACTTCCGTGGTAAGACAATTGTAACACCTCTTCAAAGGTGCCTAAGTAGTCACCCCCTTCTTGACTCTCAACACACACTCCATAATTCATGGTTGACTTGTTCCTACCATAGCTTTGTGTGTGGAAATTGTACCCATTGATGTAGAATTGATTCCAAGTTATCACTTCTTTCGAGGGACCCATCGCGAGAGCTCGTGTGACGTCATCAGCAGACTGTGTCCGAAGTACCTAGATTTGTTGAGTGAGTCATTAAATAAAATGATGGTATGTAATTAAAAAAATTGGGGAGTTAAGGGATTAGGGTTCCTCACTTGTGTCCTTAACCATGTTGGGTATTGGGATTCGCATTTGATCCAAATTTCCTCCGTCTTTATTTGGGGATTTGACTGCACTATGTGATCCTCAAATTGCCTATTATAGTGCGCAAGTTCGATCTAAGTCAGCTAAGGCGGAATGCAATATGGTTTTGTAATCTAAGACAGTTAAACTAATAAAATTACCTTTCATAGTCATTTAATATGCCACAATTTGCGAGGATGTACAGATGGGCTCGGACGTATTCCTTTTCTGTCAACGAACGTTTACTACCACTCGTTGTTGGTCGACCACAATCCTCCCTAAACAATTCAAGGACATTGACACCATGTTGGCTTTCCACAACATGATATGCATTTCTACCCAAGTCCCTCGACTTTGTATCAACCTCCGACTGAAAATACTGTGAGCAGAAATTGGATATCTCCTCAGCCAGGTATGCATTGCATATAGAGCCTTCAACCCTTGCCTTGTTCCCCACTTTACGCTTCAAGTTGTTAAGGTACCTGTCAGTAAATGAAACATGAGCAATGTAAATGTCACTTCATCAGAAATTAGTAAAGGGGTATAAACGATTACAATAACTCACCGTTCGAATGGGTACATCCATCTGTACTGAACAGGACCCCCAATATATGCTTCATGTGGCAAGTGCACCGCCAAGTGCTCCATGGAGTTAAAGAATGCCGGGGGAAAATTTTTTGCTAACTTACATAAGATCTCAACAATGTTCTTATGTAGGCGGTCCATCTCACTCAAACTGATAGTGGGAGCACACAAGTCACGGAAGAATTGGCTGATTTCGGTTATTGTCTTCCAAATATGAAGGGGGAGCAACTCTCTTAGGCAAACAGGCAATAACCGCTCCATAAATACATGACAATCGTGACTCTTCATTCCATGGAGCCTATTTTTTTTTTTATCAACACATCGGCTTAAGTTCGAAGCATACCCGTCAGGAAACCTCAAGTCTCGGATCCATTCACATAACACCTTCTTCTTCTCCTTGTTAAGTGCATAAGGTGCCTTGGGCATCTGCTCATTACCCTTACCATCATCAACGAGCTCCAACTCTCGACGCCTACAGACACTCTTCATGTCTTTCCTCGCACTTACAGTGTCAGACGTTTCGTCTTTCACAGCCATGATGGTGTGGATGAGCTGCTCAAAGAAGTTCTTCTCAATATGCATAACGTCTAAGTTGTGCCGAAGCAGCAAATCCTTCCAATACGACAGGTCCCACAAACAAGATTGCTTATCCCATCCCATTTTTTTCTTCTTCAATTGCTTCAAAGCATCAGGACCATCAGTTGCTTTCGGTAAGTCCTTCACACACTGCCACAGTTCCTCACCTGACATGATATGAGGAGCCGAGTCATTTCCAACTCTGTTCTTACAAAAACCTATCTTATTCTTTCGGAAGGAGTGGTCGGAATCTAAAAACTGACGATGGAAATCAAACCATGATACTTTGCCACCATGTTGTAGCCAAAAGGCTTTGCTTTTCTCCATGCAATATGGACACGCCTTTTTACCGAACGTGTTCCAACCTGACAACATATTATATGCTGGAAAGTCACTGATAGTCCACAACAAGGCTACACGAAGATTGAAATTCTGCTTCTTTGAGATGTCGTAAGTCAAGGATCCAACCGACCATAGATGCTTCAACTCATCAATTAAAGGTTGCATGTAGACATCCAAATTGTTCTTCGGATTTTTTGGCCCAAGGATAAGCAATGAAAGGAAAATGAAAGGTTTTTTCATGCACATGAACGGTGACATGTTGTAAGGTGTAGTTAAAATAGGCCAACAAGAGTATTGCTTTCCAAACTTCCCAAAAACGGAAAAACCATCAGTGCACAACCCAAGTCTAACATTTTGAGGCTCGGACGCAAAGTCCTTAAAGGTCCTGTCGAAGTGCTTCCATGCTGCACTGTCACTTGGGTGAGCCATGTTCCCTTGCCCTCGACGATTTTCAGAATGCCATGTCATAGCCTCAGCAATGTTCCTAGTGGCAAACATCCTTTGCAATCATGGTGTTATTGGGAAGTAGACCAGAAAACTTACGGGAACCAAATTGTCATTCGAAGTCTTCTTGAACCGATTCGACCCGCAATGACGACACTTATCAAGCTCAGCATCGTCCTTCCAAAATAGCATACATCCATTCGGGCATGCGTGTATCTTCTCGTGAGGAAGCTCTAATCCCTTGAGTACCTTCATTGTGTCGTAATAGGTGCTACACTTAGTTTTTTGGGTTGTGGGGAGCGCATCGTTCACCAATGACCCAATACCATCTACGCACCTGAGTGGCAAGTTGTACTCAGACTTTAAATTGATCATTCTAGAAGCCATCTCCAACACAGAGATGTTGCTACCATCATACAAAGGCTGCTCGGCTGCCTTGAGCAAGTCGAAGAACATCTTCGCTTCCGCATTTGGTTCTTCTTCAGCCGAAGTTGCCTCCTCAAGGAATGGTGGGTCCACGTTGTTCCCAAAAGCATCGACAACCATTTCCCGGTAAGGATTCGGATGAGTAGGAGACGAGGTGGACTCTATAATCACCCTTTCACCGTGACATAACCATTCATAGTAGTTCGGAATGAACCCCTTCTTATACAAATGTACCTTTACGTTGGGCACATCCAAGTAATTCAAGTTTTTACACCGAACACACGGACATCTTATCTTGTCCCTATCATTAAGCTCGGGGTGCTGCTGAGAGAACACAACAAACTCATTCACCCCTTGGATGAACTCATCCCAAAGTTTGTGGTCCTTATCGTGTCTCTTGTACATCCAATCACGCTCCTTCCTTTTCATTTCGATTATGTCTATTCTAAGCCATTAACAAATATCAGTTCAAAGCATTCAAACATCCTTCAATGTCTTCACTCCTATCTTAGTTTAGCCTTTCTTAATTCTTCTTAAAGCTTTCTTATCTAATGCACATGTATATATATATATATTTAAGTCATATTTAGTTCTATTTTAATTGTATTCATT
Organism: Salicornia ramosissima; assembly: GCA_951394345.1. Lineage (NCBI taxonomy): Eukaryota > Viridiplantae > Streptophyta > Magnoliopsida > Caryophyllales > Amaranthaceae > Salicornia > Salicornia ramosissima. Next base: position 19,655,182 of record OX596240.1, on the reverse strand, counting down.
CACAACAATTACAAATATTCATAATAAATCAAATACAGAGGCAATTTTGTATTTGAAAATAAATACAACTCAACTTTCAACAAACAATCATATTTCTTGATTTATCACCACATTATTAAAGTTTATTATCATTATTCTAAACTATTGGCCATTTTCGCCCTTAATAAGTTTTACTTGGCCCCAAAATAAAAATAAAAACAAAAACAAAAACAAATACAAGAACAAGAACAAAAATAAAAATAAAATAAAAATAAAAATAAAAATAAAAATAAAGATAAAACGTAAAAAATAAAAAATTATTTCAGTTCAGTTTCAATTCATTTCGTTTTAGTTCAATTAATTTAATTTCATTTCGGTTCATTTCATTTCAATTTAGTTCATTTCATTTCAGTTGTTGTTTTCTTAGCCCAAAAGAACACAACCTAAAATGTGTTGAGTGTTTTTTTTGGGCATAGGTTGAGTGTGATATTACTACAAGTGTTGTTGAACACCCTAGCCGTAGAGTAAGACCGTTTTTTTAAAGCCGTTGTTTTGGATTAAATTAATTTGACTTGAACAAAATTTGTTTGATCAGAATAGAACTAAACTAAATCTTAAACTTAGGAAAGAATGAACTAAAATTTTCAATTTATACACACAAATACATAAATAATACATACACATACAAACAAATACATACATAATACATATTTTTCAATTCCTTGCCAATACATAAATAATACATACATAATACATACACATACACATACACATACACATACACATACACATACACATACACATACACATACACATACACATACATATACATACAAATAAATACATAATACATACAAATACATACATAATACATACAAATACATACATAATACATACAAATACATACAAATACACATACATATATACACATAATTCAATAAATTGAAAAACAAAAAAAAAATTATTAAAACCCTAACCACAATTTGAGGAGGGCAGCGACACAGGAGGGGCGGCGGCACAAGAGGGAGGGCGGCGGCACAGGAGGGGCGGTGGCACGCAGGTAGGTCGCCGGAGAAAGAGAGAGAAGGAGAAAGAAAGAGAAGGAGAGAGAAAGAGAAGGAAAGAGAGAAAAGGAGAAAGAAAGAGAGAGGCTGGCGGGGCGGTGGAGGGGTCATCGGTGCCGGAGGCCGGGAGAGAGAATAGAGAGAGAGAGTAAGGGTTTTGTGGTTTTGGGGGTTTTCGAACTGGTTCGAGGGAGAGAGTGTGGAGAGAGATTGAGTGGGTTTGAATCACGACTGGGTTTAAAGCACGACTGGCGTTTAAAATTTTTTTAAAAAATTTACCGACCGTCAGACCGGTCGGTAACGGTCGGTAAATGCCGACCGTCTGTGTTCAGTCGGAAGTTGCCGACCGTGACCGACGGTCAGAACGGTCGGTAAATGTTTTCCGACTGTAATGACGGTCGGGAAAAAATTCCCAACTGTTTTCAGTCGGGAACGGTCGGTAATTTTCGACTAACAAAGTGTCGGTCGGTAAAACCGGTCGGGCGAACGAGATTTTCTTGTTGTGAGCATTCTCTAATAAGCACATGCAAAATCGTGAATGAACATTATATCTCTTACATCTTCACAAGAGATTATCATAACATGATATTGATAGCGAAGTTAAAAACACTTATCTTTTAAAATGTGAGGAAACAATTTTCAACTATGGAACACTTTTTAAAGATCAAATGAGCATATTGAAATTGTTGGTTGAGAAGCACCAATAAATTGTCATTTGTCAAGTATTAATTATGTTGAAGATAGGACCCTGCTATTTATCATTTTTTCTTACTTTGCCATTTTTTTTTCTTTAATTTTTTTTTTATAAAAATTCTTTTTTATTTTAATTGGGAAAAGAGTTGAGATGTCCCCACTCCTTTGTATTCTACCCCTAACTTACTTGGTTGACTAACTTATTTTTTTAATTTTTGTACATATTTTGCTTTGTCAAAACATATGCACACCCTTTAATTGGGGGCTACCTTTCTCAAGTTCTTTTGAAGCCATTCGCTTCAATGCATTGCTGAACAAGTAGATTTGACAATTTTTTTCACTTGTAAATCAAATCTTAGCTCGTGATTATTGTTGTTTTTGGAAGAATGTCAATAATCTTCCATAAAGTAGTACCATTTTTTTAAAAAAGTGAATAACAGACCCTTGGTCTAATCCATTGGTTTAGATTACAAAAGATTGACCCAAAGTCAAAAATTCAAAATTAGACTCAAAGTCAACAGATTTAAACCATATGATTGAATTATGAGTTTTCAATCGCTCAAAACAACAACCAAAATTACCGCCCATTAATCAGTTGCGGTTTGCAATAACTTTGTTGTTACATTAGCGATAAATTATTTCAATCACTGATTATGTCAGTGTAATAAAATTTCTTTCACCAACAAAGCCTTTGTAATACCCCAAAATTTTGGGCTATTTTGAATTTTATTTTATTAATTAATTATTTAATTAATTAATTAACTATTATAATATTATTAATTTAGTATCATTTAAACATAGAAGTAAGCTTAATTATTTAATCTGGATCAAGTCCAATTGTTTACCTCATTTAAAAATTAGCCCAAACCCCCTTAACCACACGGCCCCTCTAAGTTATTCTTTTAATTAATTAATTTAATTCAATTATAAATATACTAGTCTACATATCTATTTTGACTTTCTCCTAAAAAGTCATACCTTTAATCCTAACTCCCTACTAAACTTTAGGAAGAACAATTACACCTTATGACTCCCTATTTTCTCACGGCCCCATAGCTTTTAAAAGGGAAAGAAATCAACAATTAGGATATCATCTTTTCACCTCAAAACAATTCACAAAAACCTCTAAAAATCTTTTTCCTAGATTTCACTCCAAAAAAAATTGAAGCAAGAGACCAAGAAGCACCAAGAACCGTGAGAAAATCGTGCAAAAAGGCCATCGAAATCCTCTTGATTTTGTTCATCTTGTTAGGTAATTAGTTGCTTTACTTAATCAATAGGATAGATTAATAATATAATCCTTAAAATATAATAGGTTTAGAACTATGTAGAATTGCTTAGAATACTATTGATTAATTTTCGAATTATATGTTGTTGTTAAACTACGTGTGTCGAGTGATGAAAAAAGTAATCATGATGATTTTCGAGCCTATTTACATGTTTAAATCTATATCACATGCTTCATCTAGGATTCTTGCCAGTTTAAATTGTTGAATAAATCATTGTTGAATGATATGAATGTTGTGCGTGTAAAAGTCGTGATCCATAAGTACATGTTCGAAGTTTTCTTGATCCAAAATATGATCTTTTAGTTATAATCTTGATCTTGTAACAATCTTTGATGAATTTCTTGAATTAATAATTAATCTAATTGAGTTCTTGAAATATGAATACTTAATCTTGAATATTAGCCAATAATGTCGAGTGGGTTTATAAAATAAAAGAGTGGTTTTTACTTGTTTTCTTGATAAAAGATTAGATTATGAATTTGTTCTTGAAATTATTTTTAAATTAATTAATCAAAGCTTGTATTTTAAATAGGTTAAAACTTGATTTCTTGTTTGATACTATTCGAAATTGCCGAGTGAAAATAAGGAATAAAAGACTAAATTTTAATGATTCAATTAAGTAAAAGACTAGAATTTAATTACGTTACTAAAATTATTCTAGCTGGTTTAAGCTTGTATTTTATATTGATGATTGAATTGATTTGGTGAAATATTGATGACGAATTATTGTGTTAGCATGAGACGTGTACATATGGTAAGTTGCTGGTAAGATTTCGACTACTAAACACTTGTTTATGATTAAATTATGTTGTTGAATTATGATTAGTGCTTGCCTCTACGTATGAACTTGTTGGTTTAAATAGTTATGTTGCATGAGAATTTTCGTGTGTTTATTGTCTAGAATTCGTGTAGGTTGTGTCTTGAACTAGAGTTTTGGGTCAACAAAGTTGAACTAGAATTGATTAAAAGTCAAGTCGTGTCAAAGAAAGTCAAAATGTGAACTAGAAAAGTGAACTTGAAAAGATAAATAATTTATGAAGTGATCGCCCGTCTAGTGGCTAGAGAACCATGAACATGGGTATAGTCGAATCCACTGTCCCTTCTGCGGTTTTGGGACAGTTCTGGATCCCAGTGCTCGGGAAGTAGATCCTTTGTGGTTGACCCGGCATGAGACAAGGAAAGTTGGGGGAAGTAGATCCTTCGTGGTTGACCCCTTACGAGCATATGACTGTGTCATGGATTAGCACCTTGAAATGAACTAGAACTTATTAGATATTAATCAGAGTTTAGAAGTCTAGAGTTAGAAATGTCTAGCTTGATTAGTCTCGTTGTAGCATTCTATTGAGAATTATCTTCCGCTGCGTACTTGAATTTGTATATAGTAACTTATCTTCTTATGTTGTTTGGATGTTCTGTGAATTATTTCTAATTATTATATTATTAATTGTGTACTACTGATTAAGTAGAACAATCTAATTACTCCCCACTGACTGTGGACCCCCAAAATCCCTTTTACAGATACGAGAGAAGATTGATTGGGGTATACGCAAGGGCTGGGTTGTGAGCAAGTGAGGAACTTAGTGTTTTATACCTTTCCTAGCCTTTGTATTATGTATTTTTAATGGATTTTAGTAGTTTCGAAGTTAATAATGGACTATGAAGTCCCAGTTGTAAAGGACATTTTATTTGATTTTTTTGATAGTTTTATAATTTCTTTAATAATTTGGATAAGTTCAGAGCTTTCGCAATTAATAAATAAACTTAGAGTCATAAACTTTTATTTAAACATTGATTCGTATTGTTGTTTTCTCCGAAAACAACGCTGATAAAATACGGGTCGTTACAGCCTTGCTCACTATCCTTACTTGAGCCTTCTTAGCCTTGCTCTCTAGTCATATTTGGGCCCTGCTCAATCACCATCTTCAACCTTATATATTTGCATAATCTCATCTTGTGACACTTTTACATCAATTTCATCAGGTGGAGACGTAGACATGTTCTACTGTCAATATAGAAAGCACATCACTTTCTAAATATTTAAGAAGCAATTAAACTTCATATTTAATTAACATATAACACATTGTTAACATCAACTTATTGGCACTTGGAGCAATTTTACTTCAAATTTTCAAAGCCAAAAAAAAAAAAAAATCCCGTGTAGGATTTTTAGGCCAAAATAAAAGGGTCTAAAAATGCTCAAAATGAAAAATAAACCCCAAAGTCTTCATCCTTTCAACTTGTCTATGTATGGGGCACCATTTTTTAGCAACTAAACATGATAAGTTCAAGATATAAAGTACACACAAGTGCTTAGAAATCTCCAAAACAAACAAAGTTGGAGTAAAAGAGCAAATATTACTTGAATCTCACTATTTAACTAAAAAAAAATGGAGGTTGAAGATGACAAATTAAAAAAAAAAAAAAAAAATACCAGCGAATCACACGGAGACGCGCTGAGCAGTTGACGTGTTGTTTCAATTCTCGCTGAAACTCCAGCGTGGCTCAACTGAAATCGCTGATTCCTCAGAGTTACCAAAATTGATGCGCTCCTTCTCCCTTCACTACTCAAGGTCTATTTTGCTTTTTTGTTTTTGTTTTTTTTGTTTTCTTTTTTTCCCATTTCTTTTATCATTATTTATTGTTAGATAATGCTTCCCCCTTTCCATGCTTCTGTACTATTCAAGGTCTACTTTGTTTTTTGTTTTTCTTTTTTCCTCTTTCTTTTATCATTATTTATTGTTATTATTTTTATTTTGATATTTTCTTAATTTTATTATTATCTCTTTTTTTTCAACATCTTTTTTTTCTTTTTTCCTCTCACACTATCTATTTTATTCAAATTCTTTCTCCATTATCGTACTCGAGTAAGTACTTTAGCTTTTATTTATTTTTATATAATAAATGAATGAGCTAATACCTTTTTTAAAAACATAAAGTAAATAAGCAAATTTACATACTTTTCTACAACTTATAGTAAATAAGCGAATTTATTATCTTTTACTCAACTTTTAGTAAATAAGCGAATTTACTACCTTTTTCAAAACTTTAAGTAAATAAGCGAATTTACTTACTTTGATACAACTTATAGTAAATAAGCAAATTTACTATCCTTTTCCAAGCTTTAGTAAATAGTCGAATTTACTGCCTTTTTCAAAACCTTAAGTAAATAAGCGAATTCACTTACTTTCCTACAACTTATAGTAAATAAGCGTGTTTAGTATATTTTGCTCAAACTTATAGTAAATAAGTGAATTTACTATCTTTTTCTAAACTTTAAGTAAATAAGCGAACTTACTTACTTTGCTACAACTTATAGTAAATAAGCGAATTTACTATCTTTTAGTAAATAAATGAATTTACTATCTTTTTCTAAACTTTAAGTAAATAAGCGAATTTACTCACTTTGCTACAACTTATAGTAAATAAGCAAATTTACTATATTTTGCTAAGCATTAGTAAATAGACGAATTTACTACCTTTTTCAAACCTTTAAGTAAATCAGCGAATTTACTTACTATTCTACGACTTATAGTAAACAAGCAAATTTACTACTTTTTGCTCAACTTTTAGTAAATGAACGAATTTACTACCTTTTGCTATAACTTTTAGTAAATGAACGAATTTACTACCTCTTTCTAAACTTTAAGTAAATAAGCGAATTTACTTAATTTGCTACAACTTATAGTAAATAAACGAATTTACTATCTTTTGCTAAACTTATAATAAATAAACGAATTTACTATCTTTTGCTAAAACTTATAGTAAATAAGCGAATTTACAATTTCTTTTAAGTAGATAAACAAATCTACTCATTTTTCTCAAGTGTTTTCTCTCTTTAGTAGATGAACGAATCTGCTAAAATTTCTTTTAATAAATGAGCGAATTTATTACATCTTCTATTTCCTTTTTATAAAATTTTCTATCTGTCGATTTCTTTCAAAGAAATAAATTACTTAGAAAAAGATTTTTTGTTTTCCAAAATTAAAGGATAATTTTTTTATTTGGTTATGTTTTGGAAGCCACCCGCTTTCTACAACATTCACTCGCCCATTGGTATTTTCAGGAGCCCTTGGTTCCGAATCTGAAGTCTCAAAAACCGATTCACGCATACTTTGATTGTCATCTTACTCAGACTCAATCAAAGTGGGGGGCTAACTGTTGACACCAAGTTTAGTCCCCTGTCCCGAGGAAAGACTCGATGATGACATAAATAAACTCACTACACTTTTCTAGATGATTGAGTAATTGTGTGTTATTGGACATTATTAAGCCTTATTAATATATTTTATATTTTCAACCAAATGTTATTTCAAAATTATATTATAGTCATATAGTAGACGGAAAGAGCTTCAAAAGGATATATTACATGTTCCATTTGGAGTTACTTATCAAAAGTTATGGTGTTTGGAAAATTTAAATATTAGCGATTAAAAATTATTCTCGCTGATCAATTAGCGAATAATACCAAGATACGCTGACCAAATCAGCGTTTGCTACTTGGGCACGCTGATAGAATTAGCGAAACATTATTTGATACGCTGATTCGTTGTTTTCTCCTTTTTCAAAAGACTTTCATTATTTTGCATATCAATAAAATGAGCGTATTTTGATTTGACACGCTAGCAAATCAGCGTGTTTTGGAAACTTACGTTGATTATGTTAGCGCGTCCTAATATTTTGCGCTGATGTATCAGCGTTGATTTCCAAGACGCGCTGATTGGTTAGCGACTTTCCTAAGAAAACACTGGTATATTTTCCTATAAAAACCCTCAAATTTCATAAACAAAGGACAATTTTTCTTTTCCTCGAATTCTCTACTACTATTCTCTCATCAAAACTCTTCTTTTCAATTATCTTAGTTTTTTGGCTAAAGTACTTTAATCAATCAAGTTCTATAAGGCGAAATTCTATCCAACTAAACACTCAAGGAAAATCTTCGAACGAGAAGTTGTAAGTTTCCTGAGAGTCTTACATTTTATTTATTTTCTTTGTACATATGTAAATAATTTTTTATTTATTTCGTTTTTTTATTAACAAAAAATCAACGACAAATTATTTTTTACATTGATTTATCAGCGAGTAATTTTTTATTGTGCTGACATGTCAGCACGATTTTTATTTCAACGCTGATTTGTCAACGGATTATTTTTTTACACGCTGATTTGCCGGCGTATAATTTTGTTAAACGTTGATTTATTATTGTCAGTTTTTTTTTGCTAATTTCTTAAAAAATAATTAATTTTTTTTTATAACCTGTATTTGCAATTGAGAGAAATTAGTAAAGGCCGCCTACGAGTTAATATGACGCATTCCGTCATGTCAGTACCCTTGCACCCGAATTCAATCTTTGGTTCGCATGACCATTTTTTGGAGTCATCCCCATGGGATCGAAAGGGAAAAACCGTGCTATTTAGATCCGTCCCTAAATCGTGTCCCATTCGTAATTTCTTGATCTAAATACATGATTTATGATTTTAATTCCTAAAACTCATTGGCGGCTCCTACTAATAATGTCTCTTTCCGTTAATCTTTTCTTCCCATTACTTAGTGCATTCTTCCTCCCATCGCCAATACGCGTAGGTCTAAAACGACCTCTTGGCAGCGACGGGCGGAGGAAGCAAAAAAAGTGGGGAGCTGGTTGAGACTGCTACAAATTTAAACCCTTATCAAGCCTTGCTTAGCTCTTTAAATAAGCTTCTTTGCCTCATTTGTAATCAACATTTGATGAAATAAAATATGAGATTATTCTCTTTGATGTTCTTTGTGAAGCTTCATTCCTTTGTGGTTGCAAGCCTTGCTAAACTTAGTGATTGGTAAGTGATTCTCTAGTCATTACCTTTGTGATTTTGATTAGATTGTGTTTAGTTCATGATTATAAGTCATCGGTTAACTTATTTCTAGGTCCATATCCATGTTTTTATGTGTTTTTCATGTTCATCTTGTTGGGTTATCATAGGGCTACAAATTTCATGTTCTCTTGGATGATTTTGGTAGCATTTGCTTGTCTTTGACACCCCATCCTACATCAACCAATAACAAGGGCCTAAAGCTTGTTGCAAAGACATCACAATAATGAAAAAGTTACCTTCTAGAAAGGGTCCAACTCGGATCCACCATACATCATTTGCAGCAACCAACAAGAAACCAACAACTAACAAACCAATAGAAAACCAAACACCCAAAATGAGGTTGCACAGCCACAACAACCTGAACAATAACAGCAAGCCTTAGTAGCAACCTGCACAGATAGATACCAGCAGCAAACTTAATGAGAGCAATGTTCTTTTATGGTGATTACATAGGTTTGGGTTTGATTTTTCATGATTTTTTGGTTTAAAACGAAGTACATGAAAATACATGTTGAATACATTTGTCTATTTTAATTGAGAGAGAAATAAAATTTTATTTTTCTTTAATAAATAGATCAATGTGGGAAAACACTAAAAATAAGTTAAAATTTAATTTAAAAAACAAGAAGCCTTGAAAAAAAATCACTAGATACCAAACCAAAGCCAAAAATGCAAAACTAATAAATTTTTGGCATAAATGTCGTCGGGATTTTTTTTACCAATCTATTACAAAAAGTATATTTTTCATACCTATTTGAGATCTTAAGATAATTTTTTTTAACAATTAATCATCCAAAAATATAGTTTTTTACCAATTTGTCGTATATATGTAGTTTTTTTTTAAAAAAAAATAAAGATTAATTCATTGGTAAAAGAGTCATATGAGATCTACAAAAGAGATCAAATCCAACAATTACATAGGAAATTGAATTAAATAATATTTTAATTCTATAAAACTACGATCGTTGATGAAATCTGACATTGATGAATTCTCTCGTTTTTCACATCGTTGTCCTTTGCAGCCTTTTATAAGGGGGTCTTGCGATCTGTTGTAGTTTTTGAATTGAATACAATTTAACCCATTTGATTACACATGCAGATTTGAGATCTGATTCGATACCGCATAAGCCTCCATCAACAAATTAATTCTTCCAAAATCTAATCCTCCATAAAGGAAGAGAAGAAAACTCAACCCCAAAATACTCCCATTGAAGGAGACAAAGAACCCAAAACATTGGGCAGAAAACTCTCATAAAGAGAATAAAATTTATTAATGACAAAAACAAAGAAAACAAACGAATTAAAAGAAGATGATGTGATAGCCCCTAGGGCCAGGCAAAAAAAACCCGTATCCGGTTTCCAACCTGGTATCCAGATTTTTATAACCCGAAAAATCGGGTACCGGATCGGATCCAAATCACGATTTTTGAAAGCCGGGTTACTCGGTATCTGGTTTTACTTTTTTAAAAATAGATTTTTTTTAATTAAAAAATAGTTTTTTATTAGAAAAAAATATTATAAAACCATTTTCTTTTTTTTATTAAAAAAACCATTTTATTTTTTTAAATAAAAAATAAGTTTTTCTTTTATTTAAAAAAACTGCATTGTTTTCAATTAAAAAAAACATATTTTTTTTAATTAAAAACATTCAGTTTTTTTTTTAAAAAAATTCAATTTTATTTTTAATTAAAAGAAGTGCATTTTTTTATTTTAAAAAATGTTTTATATAGGAGACAAAAAAAACGGATCCGGGTATTCGGTTTTCAGATCAGAATTCCGGGTACCCAGATTTCGGGTACCCGGAATTTCTGGATTGGATTCAGGTCATAAAAAGTGTGATCCTAAAAACCGGTTTTGCCCACTCCTAGTAGCCCCTATTCTTAGAACAGTAGGTCTTGCATGTGGCCAGCCACATGCTAATGATATTGTGTGGCCACATGCCACTCATAGTCAATAAAAAAAAAACTAACGCACTTTCTTTTTAAAGTCATAAGCAAATGTAGGTATGAGTTTCTCTACACATTTCACCCAATTATATTAGAGAGAAAATATATAATTTTTTTTCAAATGCATATATATTACAAACAATACAACTCCAAAAAATAAAATAAATATACCAAAATTTATATTTTTTAATTCACTACAAATAGAGACCCATATTGATATAGTTTTATAATTAAAAAAAAAATTAGCTTATTTGAAAACATTTAGTAACCCACAAAAAATATTAGTAACCCCCAATAATATACTTAATAACTCAATATAAATACTTGGTAACCCCTTATAAAGACACTTAGTATTTTGAAAAATATAAAAATACTTAGTAAACCAATATAAATATTTGGTCATCACACGCATATAATTAATTTAGTAAAATTATAGAATTAATCAGTAATCGTACCCATTAAAACATAGTAACTGACTCATACTTGGTACCTACTGATTCATACTTGGTAACTTTACTGACTCACACTTGGTAACCCCACTGACTCATACTTGGTAACCCCACTGACTTACACTTGGTAACCCCACTGGCTCAAGCTTAGTAACCCACTGAATGAAGCCTAGTAACCCCACAGATTTAGCCCTAGTAACCCTACAATGTAACGCCCCAGGTTTTTGGATTACTTGATTTGATTATATTGCTTGTATTTGTAATTATTTTTGGATGGTCTAAATCTATTTGGACTATTTTTGTTGCTTGAGTGTGACTATTTTATTTTTTATGATTAATTGTTTTATTATTTATTTTATTTTAATTAATTAGGATTTTATTTTAATTTTCTAATTAATTGATTTTTTGGGTCATGTGCAAAATTACTCATGATTAGTAATGCTTAAGTGCAATTAGCCCAAGTATCCATGATGGCCCATTTTGGATAACCCCAACCACCCCCCCCCATTTGATGTGGCTTGGTTTGCCACTTGCTTTGTGTTCACAACTTAACTAACTTCTATAAATAGGAGTTGTTAGTAAGGCATGAGGATCATTTGCCATTTAATCACCATTTGCTCACAATTAAAAACCAAAACACACTCCATTATCTCTCCTTGTTCCACACGCTAGTTTTGGCTAGCCATCTTCAACCTTTGTTCATCATCTTTTTCAACCCAAAACTTAAAGATTCAACCTCCATTGATTATCTTTAGGTAATTAAAACACAAGTAACCTTCATTGCCTTTGATCAAGATCGATTGTTCGGGTTGGTTTTTTTGGGTTTGGTTCGTGTGGTTCGAGGGGGTGTTCGTGTGGGTTGTGCATGGTGGTGCTCGTGTGAAGTCGTGGTTGTGCACGGTGGTCACAGCTGGTGGGCTCGTGTGCAGCACGGTCATGCGTGGTGGCCGTGTGGTTTGTTTCATGTCGTGTTCGTGTGATTATTTGGGCCGTGTGAATTCATTTCCGGGCAGCGAGTTTTTATAATTGTTGCGATCACGTTTGATTAAGGTAACATGCCTTTTCATCCTAATTTGAATACCATGATTCATAGGGTAAATTAGGTGATCAAATTAGAGCCAAAAGTTTGATGAATTTGGGTGATGTTACACGCATATCATGCGTGAATTTGGGTGATGATTATGTGATGTCATTGCTTAGTTTTTATGTATATTATGATTAATTATGATAGGTTCATGTTTTATTATGTTTATGTATAATTTTCATGAAGTTTATATGGTGTTTTTAAGCATAAAATTGATGAATATATTGCTGGAATTTTCAAGTATTATGCATGTAATATAGTCTTGATTTTGATGTTGATTCTTGATAATCTTGGTGGGTTTTATATGAATCTTGAATTTATGATTAATGAATTATGTTAAAGAATGTGTTCTTCATGTATATTTGATGATTCTTGAGGTTTCTTGATAATTCTATAATGAATCTTGAATTTCTTTATTATAGTCATTTATTCTTGAAGTGTGGATTAATTAAAGATAATTAATGATATTTAAAGAAAGTTAAAGAAAAGTATAAAGATTAACTAAAGAGGTTTCAAGATTGTGATGTACATAGTTAGTCTCAAGTAAAGACGTAAGATGTGAACTTGAGAATAACCAATATGTAAAGAACGTAAAGATTAGCTTGATTTTGCATATAAGACGCCTAACCTTAGAGTAAGATTCTAAGACTTGGGTTAAGACGCGGCCACTATCCTAACCGCAGTATTGGATAGTTAGTACTTACTATGTCGTCTTTATGATATGGATTCCGTAAGATGGGTTCATGGGTATGGGAGTAAGATTCTCATTCCTGGCATAGTAGGAAAGTTCGATCACGTAAGATGTGTTCGTACGAGCATAGTCCGGTCTAATATGTAAATGATAGCGACAAAGATTATGTTAAGATTAAGTAAAGTCGAGAGAGTTTTTATTTCTTGACGTTATTATTGTTATTATTAGCTTTGTATGTTTATAAGTATGAGTGCCTGATTTGTTTATCTGGTTTGTTCTATGTTCATATGTATCCACTTTAGGGTGGGACTGTTATGTTACTCGCCACTGATGGTGGATTTATGTTTTCAGGTAACTCTGGTGATAACGGTGTTGCTTAGCTTTGGGATTGGGCGAGTGCCGTTGATTGATTACTTTCATAGTTTACGTTTTGTTATTAGAATTCAGACATTTTAGTAGTTGTAGTTTGTATATTCTAACTCTAACTACGGATTTGGAGTTAATTCTTTAGCAATGACTATTTGAGGTTTAGTTTTGTACAAACTTGTGGTATTTGTACGTTTTGGGATTTTTAATAATATAATTCGAGGTATTGATTTAGATTTTAAGTATGTCTTGTTTGTTAGTTCGACAATTCGACTCGTCGGTTCCTTTCGCGCCGGTTTATACGAGTCGGGTCATCACATAGAGACTCACACTTAGTAACCCCTGCTGACTTAAAGTTAGTAACACCTCTAAACCGTAATATAACCCCAATGATTTACACTTAGTAACCCCTCTATACCACACTTAGTAACCCCATTAACTCACATTTAGTAACCCCACTGAATCAAAGTTAGTAACCCTATTGACTGCATGACTCACACATAGTAATCCCACTAACTCAGAGTTAGTAACCCCTCTAAACCGTAATAGTAGTCGAACTGATTTACACTTAGTAACCCCTCTATACCACAACTAGTAACCTCATTGATTCACGCTTAGTAACCCCACTGAATCAAAGTTAGTAACTCCACTTACTGACTCAGAGTTGATAACCCCACTGACGCAGAGTTAGTAACCCACTGATTCAAGCCTAGTAACCCCATTGACCCAAGCTTAGTAACCTCACTAATTCAACCTTAGAAACCCCACTGATTTTCACTTAGTAACCCGTCTATGCCATATTAGTAGGGTATGAGACTATGACTCTGTGAGTAAGTGGGGTTACTATTATGATTTGGAGGGGTTACTAACTCTGAATGAATGAGGTTACTAATGGTGAGTAAGTGGAGTTATGAAGTGAAAGTGGGGTTACTAAATGTGAGTCAATGGGGTTACTAAGTATGAGTCAACGAGGTTAGTAGTGTGGTATGGAGGAGTTATTAGTATGTTATAGAGGGGTTACTAACTCTGAATGAGTATGGTTACTAAAAATAAGTGGGGTTACTAAGTGTAAATAAGTGAGCTTACTATTATGGTTTAGAGGGGTTACTAAATGTGGGTTACTAAATCTGAGTCAGTGCAGTTACTTGGACTAAGTTAATGGGTTACAAAATATAAGTCAGTGGGTTACTTATTATGGGTTATCGGTTAATTTTAGATAGTGTTATTAAATTTTTTTTATGTGGTTATCAAATATTTATATTGGGTTACTAAATATATTTATAAGGGGTTAACAAGTATTTTATGGGGTTACTAAGTGTTTTAAAAAGGGCAAAAAAATTAATATTATAAAACTATATCAATATGGGTTTATACTTGTAGAGAATTAAAAAATATAAATTTTGGTGTTTTTATTTTATTTTTTGGAGTTGTACTTTTTGTAATATATGCATTTGAAAAAATTAACAAATTACATACTTCCTCCGTTCAAAAAAAAAACGCAACAAATTAGGATGCACGGACTCCTAGGCATTTTTTTTGTTGTGAGAGTAAAAGGGATAGAGAGAGAAAGTGGATGTGAGAGATAGAAATAAAATACTTACAAAAATAGAAAGATTAAAATTGTTGCATTTATTTTGAAACTTCCTGAAATAGAAATTGTTGCATTTATTTTGGAACGGAGGAAGTATTTTTTCTCTCCTATTATGATTTGAAAATGTGGAAAAATGATCATATTTAGTGAGTACAACAAATAATGTGCTTGATTTTTTTTTTTTTTAAGTTGTACGCTTGTACCTAAGATCAACTAAGATATGGCCACACCATTAGCTTATGATGTGGCTGGCCACACTACTTATGGTGTGGCTGGCCACATATAATAATTATATTTCTTAGAAAAGAGGCTATGATTTTTTATGAGAGTAGTTTCTTTTATATGCCTAAAGTTTTTTTTTTTTTTTTGTTTTTTGTTTTTTGTTTTTTGTTTTTTGTTTTTACTAATATGGTCAATTGGCTTTAAGATGTTTTTGCCAATTTATCTGTTTCAATTAATCAATTTCTAACCCTAAAAATAAAAAATAAAAAAAATCAACCCTAGCGCAGCGGATTCCATCTCTCTGTTTCTTTTACCCTCTTCTCTGTGGAACTAACTAACTGCGATTCTGTGACTAGTTTTGGCGTGGTTTTTGTGGTGCCTTTCCTCCATTAAAGCAAGCAGAGCTTTTGAGGTAAGATTGTTTTTCCCGTAGAATCATCTATACAATGGCTTTGGGTTGGGTTCTTCTAGTCTAATCTGGGTTTATTAGATATATAAATATATAATATCAGGGAAGTTCATGCATTGCTGGGTAATTTATTTTATTGCAAGAAGGAGAGTGAATTTCCAATCGAATATTGTTGATAGTTTATTTCTTTTGTTGGTGTTGGTTTCCATTTTTATGCAGATCCTTTAGATGATATTGGTTTCCATTTTTATGCAGATCCTTTAGATGATATTAGTCTGAGTTTTCTGCTTAAGGTCCCGAGAATGATATGAATATGATTTTGGTTGGTTTAGTATTTCCAATTTTCTATGCATCGTAAACAATGGCAGCCATGGGATCCGCATTGAAATGGTCGAAGAATATTACAACATCACAAGTGGAGCAATTGATTCGGGCGGAAAAGGATTTGTCCAAGGCTATTGCAATATTTGAGTCTGCAACGGCTGAAAATGGCTTTAAACATGACCACACTAGTTTTGGGCGTATGATATCCAGATTAGTCTCTGCTAATCAGTTTAGACCTGCAGAGGATCTTCTTAACAGAATGAATGAAGAGAGGTGTCCAATTAATGAAGACATAATTCTCACCATTTGTAGAGCTTATGGTCGGGTTCATAAGCCATTAGAGGCTGTTCGCATTTTCAAAAGCGCCCCTAAAGAATATCAATGCAATCTGACCCATAAGTCATACATCACTTTGTTCTCCATTCTTGTTGATGAAAATCGGTTAGGTTTGGCCATGAGTTTTTATCGCCATATGAAGAAATTGGGTATGCCGCCAACTGTTGTTTCTCTAAACATTTTGATCAAAGCCCTTTGTAAGAGCAGTGACAAAATTGATGATGCTATTAATATATTTCGTGAAATGCCGCACCGTGAGTGCCCTCCAGATTCGTATACATATGGTACATTGATTAATGGGTTGTGTAAATGTGGAAGAATTGATGAAGCAAATCAGCTTTTTGGTGAAATGGAGACAAAGGGTTGCCTTCCCTCTGTTGTTACCTACACTTCTCTGATTCAAGGTCTCTGCAAGTCTGAAAAGTTAACTGATGCTCTGACATTGTTCAAGGAGATGACAATCAAGGGCATTAAGCCAAATGTGTTTACTTACTCTATTTTGATGGATGGTCTATGCAAGTGTGGCCGCTCTTTACATGCCTTGAATCTACTCGATATGATGGATTGCCAACATATTTCTCCAAACATGGTGACTTATAGTACATTAATTAGTGGACTTTGCAAAGATGGAAACTTTTTTGATGGTTTAAGGCTTTTCGATAGAATGAAATTACAGGGTCTGAATCCTGATGTGACTCTGTATGCTAAGATTATAAATGGCTTCGCTCACTTAGGCAAGTTCCAAGAGGCTGCAAACTTCCTTGATGAAATGGTCCTTGCTGGAATTTCACCCAGTAGGTTAACTTGGAGCATTCATATTAGGACTCATACTGCTGTGACACAGGGACTTTGTGAGATTGATCTTAATCGAGCATTCAATCTTTATCTAAGTATGAGAACGAGGTGCCTTACAGTTCAACCTGAAGTTTTTAGTTCTCTTATTAAAGGGTTCTGTAAGAAAGGAGATTTGAACAAAGCTTATCGCATTGTTCATGAGATGGTTTGTGATGGATGTGTTCCAGATGAGGAGATATGGAAGACTCTCTTAGGTGGTTTTCTTGATCACAGAGCAATGGTGGTGCCTATTGGAAGGTTTGAGAAGTTGTTGGTACAACATTTTGATGAGCTTTGAAATGGAATGGCAGCCGACAACAACTGGATAGCAGTCTGGCAGGGTTGGGTTCTTGGCACTTCCCGTCTGTAGTAGCATTTGGCTCTCAAGACAGTCCTGGATGAAGGATGATCTCCTGGAAGGTGGGTTGCTGTTTACTGTTTACTGTTTACGTTTTGCCTGTTTGTTTCCTTTTTTTTGCTAATGATGATTTCTCTTTGAATTTTTATAATACTGTTGTATATTACGTCTTCCCTTTTGTTGATTTTTACCAATTGAAGACCCCGAAACTAGAAGCGAGAACATTTAGGTTTTGAGAGTGTGTTTTGAGCTCGATCTTGTCCTTCGATGCAAAATGTAGCTTTAGTGTAATCAATATTTATGGAGAGCAAATTTGTGACAGCATTGGACTATGAAGGGTCATTGTAAGAGGTCGCTGTATAATTTAAGAAAATGAGTCCATATCAAAGAAGGTTGGCCCTGCTCTAAATTACATTAAGATCTGAAAGCAAATTGATGTGACTAAAGTTGCTCATTTATTACTGATTAGTGCCTTTTGTGGCTGTGCTAGCTTCTTGTTGATCTCATGGAATGCTATCCAGGTTTCTTGATTGTCAAGTGCCCCTTCCTTAGAAAGAGTTTTTTTGCCTTGATAGTTGTTCACTTACCTTTTATCATCATATATAGAATAAAATCCTTCTATTCCTATAAGTTCAATGGGTCTAGCTACTTCGCACCCGGGTGCATGCAGAGGGGTGCACCTTAGGTGTTTATTGCTCATTTAATATAATTTTGCTCAAAAACTATAAAATGAGCTAAATTACCCTTTGGGTGCAACTTGCTGCACATTAGATGGCCGAGATTGTTCTAGAAGAAAGTATAGGAATTATTAGTAAATAATAATAGTTTTACTCTTTTATTTTCTGTTTAAAGAATTTCTAACATTCTGTTAGGACTTTCTAATATCCTGTTAGGACTTTGTTAGTAGCCATGAGTTGGCATATTAAGGGCAATTAAGTTTTTGTTAGCAAGTCTATTAGCCTATAAATAATGGGATGTAAATCAGTTTAGTCATGAATGAGAATATTATCAGTTTCTTGGACTTGTTATTTGGGAAAGAGCTTACCTCTTGAAAGTAAGCAAAACACTATCATCCTACTTTTCCTTTCTTTAATTCTCAGTGCCCAGCACAACTTACACCTGGGTGTATATAACTATAGTTTCGGTTTATAAGACTGGAATCCCAGAACATCTTTCTGTTTTTCACAGAATGTGATATCCTCCATATATATAGTTTCTATACATGTTGAAAATAACTCTATTAGTACTGTTTACAATAGCTGCAGTTCAACTTCTTGTCTCTGTTCCAGAGTTGTTTCTTTGTGATTTTCTGTTTTCCCCTCTACCTTTTTGTGTAAATTGGTTACTTTGTATTATTTCCTCCCGTCAAATCAATTGGCCACATTATATTAAGGCTCAGTTTTAAGAAATTGAATTAGAATACTCCCTCTGTTCCAAGAAGTTCTTGTAAGTTGTAACTTTCATTTTGGGTCCGTTTACTAGAGCGAAAAACGTTTTCTCTGAAAACAGTTTTCCTATTTTACACCGTTTACTTTGGGTGAAAAAATAAAATGTAAAACTTTGGGTGAAAACTCATTTTACACCCTATTGGAAGCATTTTCCTCCAAATTTGGGAGTAAAACTTATTTTCCGTGCAAGTAAACAATGGAAAACTTCTATGAAAATGAGTTTTCCAACGTAAAATGTTTTTCATGGAAAATCATTTTACATCGAAAATATTTTACATCAAAGTAAACGGACCCTTTGAGAAAATTACAAATTTCTTCTAATTTATAAGAATAAATATAGCCATATGGGGTTTTACTTTATTCGTATTAAATGGCACTTTATTTATAGGAAAAATTGTCAAGAATTAGCTAACCTTTAGCCAGTTTACCACAATTAAGCTAACTTTTTAAAAATTCAAAATCAAGCTAACTTTGTTATTTATTAAGCCAAAAATCGGTTGAATGATTATTTAATCAGTTTTCAAAAGGTCGGTTTAATTGTGGCAGATTGGCCAAAGGTCTATATTCAATTATTATAAGTTTTACAACTATGTAATTAAAGATATTTATGATATAAAACATGTATTGGCAAACGTGAAAAGTGAAAGTTACAAGAACTTTGTGTAACAGGGAGAGTACCATAAAAAAACTTATCCCTTATATATTATATAAAAATGTGTTGGACATCCATTAAACTATCTTCCAAATTAGTTAAAAGTATCGTCATCGTCAAGGGTATGATGGGAAAGAGTTATGTATATTCGAAATGTAGAAAATGACATGCGGAGTATTATATGGGGAATTGAGGATGGACTGAAAATTAGTTTTTTTTTTTTTTTTTTTTTTTTTTTTCTGGTTAAAGGACTATCTAAAACATGTTTTAGTAGAATAAACTTATCTTATAAATATCATAAAGGTTATATGGAGTAAGATTATTAGTCACAACAGAATATGCTTAAGACATATGATATGTAATTCTTCAGTTAGCAGTTAGGGGGAAACCAATCCCATGGCGTTGTGTAGGGAATACTACAAACAGCAAACTACAAACAACCCCTATTCCAACAGGCAGCATTGTAAGAATCTCCCTGGTCTCTTTTGATGGTGTTGGATAGAGGCATTGTACCGTATTTTTGTCAAATAAGGCAATTGCTGCAAAGACAAATATAGACATGAAAGCATGCAGAAAATCTATAAACCGAAGACGGTACTTGGCAGCGAGCTGTGGTGAAACTTTTGCTGGCCCATCTATGACCCACAGACCGTTGGAAGTGGCGAACCCGTAATAGATTTTACCATCGTTGTCCTTGAAGCAGTCAGTGAAGCTGAGTACAAAAGATGACAATCCACAGAAAGCAATTAGGACCGAAGTCATTGTCCGGCTCACCGGGTCACATTCACCTTGGTTTGTGAAAACTGGTGCGAGAAGCTGGAATGCCATAACCGTTCCAGTTGGTAGTAACTTGGCCAAATGAGCAGTGCTCTGAAATGTCTGGCTAATGGCTTGCTGTATTGGATTTCTGTCTGCTGTAACAGGTGCATCTTGGAGAAGGGGAAGCCTTTGTTCATCATCAATTTGTTGAGATTCTTCATTGATTGCATTGATTTCCATGTTATGACTTTCTTGCTTAATCTTCTTTGTTTGAACAGTCTAATTTGTTTTCTTATACATACAAGTTAATGAGAGAATGTCTGCCTTATAGGAGGAGGATGGCAAGGGGGGGGGGGGTGCATTGAGTAGAGCAAAAGTGATGGGATTTCAGCTGCTTAGTCATTCCTTGCAAGAAAGAGAAACCTGAGGTGTATTTGAGGTAAAACTTACTTTATTATGATCATGGAAAAATTGCTCCTGCAATTTAGTTCAGAAAAGGTATTATTGAATTACAGGCAATGAATTTTCTGTTTTTGACAGTTATAAAACTCTACGAGATATCGATTCTTATTTTGAAATCAATCTTTTTTTTTTTCTTTCTTTCTTTTGGGCGATTGCTTCGGCATCTGATTATTTCAGCACTTTAATTTATATGATCTTGCATTTTCTTGTTCTTTTGGACTGAATTTGTGAACTGAATTGGATTAAACTAAATTCTGGACTCAACATGAGCTGAAATGAACTAAATCCTAGACTAAATAGAAACTGAACTAAACTAAATGTGTCTGAAATGAGCTGAATTTTCAGAAGTTAAGTTCAAAAGAGCATGGCCTTAATGATAATTGTTGCAAAAGTTGTATTATGGTTAAACACTAAAGTACCATTTTTATTGTAAAGAACATGTAGGGGGGTCTCTTCTTTAACTGGGTGATGGTCATTTTTTGGAAGTATATGCAGCTTAGAGAAACCACAAATAATGTTTGCAAAATTTGATGTCATATGAGTTTTCATATCTGATGGACTAGGTTTGACTTGGGTTTAACTCAATTTTTAACAAATTCTGTTTTTGATAGCTGCGTTGTCAGCATTACAGTTATGCTAATGCATTAGTAGCGTACAGGTTGTGATAATAGCTAGGTTAAGCAAACCCCCTTTGACTTAAAAGAGGTCCTGTAGCTTCTAATTAAATTAATGTTTATGCTGTTTGTATTCAAATTTTTACTTTCTGTTACGTAAAATAATGCCTATATGTCATCTGTGTTGTATATGACTATGACGTGAAAATAATTTAGGAGTGTTTAGAAAATCTAAAAATGCATCACGTTTTCTCCATCTGCTTTCATTCCTTGTACGGTATGTTTTCCTAAAATCAGCTAAGGCGGTTTGGTTTCTTATAGATACGGTCATACGGAGTATTCATTTTATTAGTCTTTTGTGGATGTTGCCTTCAAATTTAAAATATACTACTCCTTTCGTCCCAAAGTAAATGCTACATTTTCCTTTTTTGTCCGTTCCAAATTAAATACTCCATTTTCTTTTTTACTATTTTTGATATTATGGTCCACCTATAAGATTACACTTATAACCTTAACATAACATTAATTAATTTAACTTTTACTACTTTTGATATTATGGTCCACATATAAATTCATACTTACTATTTTTGATATTATGATTCACTTATAAAATTACACTTATACCCACTAAATGACAAAAAAACCAACTAAAACCTTAAAATTCACCAATTTTCCCTATGTAGTATTTAAAAGGATTTTTTGCTTTGAATAATACAACCTTTCAACGATTTGCAAAGAATAATACAACCTTTTGTTTATTCGTGAATAATACAACATTGGCTTCATTTTTGCAACGAATGATACAAAACCGGTTTTTGATTTAATTTTGCAATTTTTCTATGTTTTTTTAATTATTTTTTTTAAAAAAAAATAAAAATATCAGAAAATTAAAAAAAAATTATTTTTAAAAATTTTAATTTTGATTTTAACCTGAATAAGGAATCCTCGCAAATGCGTGTGGTGAGAATCGAACCCAGGACCTCGTGCATGGAATTCTGAAGTCATAACCACTGGGTTATGACTTAATTCTCTTTTTTTTTGTATGTATCTATGCATGCATGTAAGGGTAAAGCTACATGGTGGGTTGGGAGGGTATATGTGACCTTTAGTTTTACTATATGGCCCCGACAAACTTTTATAAATTATATTAATTAACTACTTTACTATTTAATTTTAGTGATTAGCAAACTCGTATTTTGTAAATTTGTTTGAAGGTACAATTTTCCTATTTGATTGCTGATTTTTGCTAGTTTCAAAGTACGTAAATGCAATTCAAATTGGATTTAATTTTATTTTGTAGTTTTTTTTATATAAAAAATCTACAAAATATTAAAGATAAAAATAATATATATGAAAATAATAATTAAAGCATGAGATAAAAATGTTTTCGTCCTTGTTATTACGTATTAATAAATAAATTATATATGTTTTAAATTCTTAAAAAATATATTTGGCCCCTTTAATATTCAAATTTTGTCTTCGCCCTTGTATGTATGTATGTGTGTATATATATATGAAAATAATGTATTTTTATGTCTATAACATGTATATTTATGGAGTATTTTCTAGTAGCGTTTCTAAGAAAACGCGTTTTATAAATTTTATTGATGTCAAGTGAACAAATGAATTTTTTTTTATAAAAAAACAAAATCTGAATTTTTTTTCCAGATCTAAGTGGGGTCAAAGGACCCCACTTGAAGCACGTAAATCTTTGTAAAAGCCACTATTCAAGCTTTTTCTAAGATTTACCCGGTCTCACACAATCAATTTTGTGCACAAGAAAATGACGTTATTTTTCCATGTGGAAAAGAGAAACATTTTACTTAAGGTTGTCGTCTTTTCTTTTTCCTGACTACAAATTAAATCTCATCCCTTGAAATTAATTTCTTTTATGTTTTTTTTAATTGTATTTTTCTATTTTATTGTTTTTTTTTCTAAATTCAGTAATTATTTTTAAAATAATAATTAAGTAATTATTTTTATCTATTTCTAAACTAATCATGCTGTTGTCTTTCTCGTTCACCCTTCTTCTATCACCAGTCACCACCACCACACAACGGCAAAACCACACTCACAGTCGCCTTAACCATGGCTCTCGTTGCCTCGGGTTTCGACGGTGAAGGGTTGGTGGGTCGTTTGTTTCGGCGGAGGGGTGGGTCGTGGGTTTCAGCGGTTGGGGGTGGGTAATTGGATTTAGCGGTGGGGGTTGGATGGGTCGTGGGATTCGGCAGTGGTTGGGACATTTGCTGCTTGAATTTGGCTGAATTGGGGCAATTTCGGTGTTTGGGGTTGGGCGGTTTTGGGCTGCTGTGGCTGGGTTGCGGCGGTGACTGGTGGCGGTTGGTTGTACGGCTGCTACTGGGTTAGACGGTGGTGCAGTGCTGGGTTGGACGGTGGTGTTGTGGCTTGGTTGGACGGTGGTGCAGTGTTGTATGGCTGAGGTTGTCGTGGCTTGGTTGAGATGTCGTTTGTTGTTGCTGGGATTTTTTTGTTTATAAGTTTGATTAATTATTTGTGTTGATGATGATAATTTTGCGACATGATGATATTGTTGTTACTTGTGTTGAGATTTTATTTTGTTGAATTTTTTTTATTAATTAAATCAATCATTAATCATATGTATTACTTTGTAGTTTGATTTGATTGTTTATAATTTGATTTAATTTTTTTATTTAATATTGGAAAATTAATTAATGAAAAATTAATGTTAAATTAAAATGTATAAAAATGTTTTAAAATTGAGTTATTGAATTATAAAAAATTAAATAAAAAGAAATATTGTTTTAAAAATAAAGGTAAAATAAAATTTTGGATGGTTAAGATTAAGTAATAGCGGTGGTTGTTTTTTTATGGTGACCGTTGTAGAAAAATTGTAGAAATTAGGGTTGTTTTCTCTTTTTTTTGTTTTTTCTTTTCTTTTTTGATATAAATCATGGTTGTTTTCTCTGTCTCTCTCTTTTTTTTTTTTATAGGAATCAGGGTCTTGTGTTTTTTTTTTTGCAAGACCAAACCTATAATGATATGGAGTACTAAAATATTTCCTACATGTGATTTTTTAATGGTCGTAAACTTGTAATAAGTTGTAATGGTCGTAAACTTGTAATAAGTTGTAATGGTCGTAAACTTGTAATAAGTTGTAACAAGCATCAGTGTAGATTAGAAGATTGATGGTACGTTCTCTTCACCTTAAAAAAAGTTTCAGATTTAATAAGTTCTTATAAGCTCTAATAAGGTCTAATAAGGGTGCGTTCTCTGCAATTTATTAGACCTAAATTTATTTGAACTGAACTTATCAGACCTGATTTAACTTATTAAAACATATTAAATATGATTGAATAATAATAATAATAATAATATTTTATACATTTGAACCTATGTACTTTTTTATTGTTGAATTATGTTCAAGGAAGTAATAATAATTAATATCTCTTTTTTCAAACCTATTATTAATTAATATTATCAATTTCAATAACAATTTATCTACATTTAATTTTCCTTAATTCAAGTGTAGTAAAATAAACAAACTAGAATGGATGGAGTAATAATAATATGGAAGATGGGTAAAGTTTAATTTGGACCAAAATTAAGTCAAACCCAAAATAAATAAAATTTGAAGGAACCTCACTTCACTTGTTCAAACATCTATCTATATATTATACTAAAAGAGAAGCGGATCGATGTGGAGCTGACAAGTGTTGCTCTCTGATTTGCTTCTCTCATTTTATTTAAAAAATGTAAAAATCTTTAAAATATTATATACATATATGTATAAAATTCTTTCTATATTCATTTCTTTATTTTAGGTAAGTGGTTGAATATGTTAACTTAATTCAATTTTTTAAAAAATAAAGCTACATAAAAAGTGTAAAATACCTATAACTTTTTTTATTATATATATTGCTAAAAAAATAAAATAAATATATGTTACCGTTAGCTTCAATTTATTCATATAAATATTATTTATTTTATATCTTCGTATACAAGTGAGGTTCTCTAATTCACTTCTCTTATATAATTTTTGGCACAATGGTTAGCTTACGAAAATTATTATTGTGCTTATAAATATATATACTGGCAGGTAAGATATAAAGTTATTATTGTACTTATACATTTAGGGATCTTTTTTTACTAATGTAAAGCTTATATAATGATTTTTATAGCAATCAAACCAATAAAAATAGTAGAATACATGTCCATTAAAAAAGTGTATTACATACATGATTACATTGGTTAAACGTTGAAATGTACGTGTGATTTATTCTTATAAATATATTATAAAAAAAAATTATCTTTTATTCTTTTAAATTATTAATATCTGTACCTATATATTTTGTTATACATTATATACATATATGTATAAAATTCCTTATATATACATTTCTTTCTTGAGGTAAGTGGTTGAATATATTAACTCAATTCATTTTTAAAAAAATAAAAAATAAAACTACATAAAACATGTAAAATACCTCTTAACTTTTTTTTTATTATATTGCTAAAAAAATATAATCAATATCTTTTACCATTAACTTCAATTTATTCTTATAAATATTATTTTATATCTTCGTTTACAAGTGACGTTCTCTAATTCACTTCTCTAATATAATTTTTGGCACAATGGTTAGCTTAGGAAAGTTATTATTGTGTTTAATTTATACATTTAGGGATTTTTTTTTACGAATGTAAAGCTTATATAATGATTTTTATAGCAATCACAACAATAAGAATAGTAGAATACATGTCCATTAAAGAAGTATATTACATACATGATTATACTGGTTAAACGTTGAATTGATGTGTTATTAATTCTTATATTATAAATATATTATTAAAAATATCTTTTATTCTTTTAAATTATTAATATTCGTACCTATATATTTTTGTTATATACATATATGTATCAAATTCCTTCTATATTCATTTCTTTATTTTAGATAAGTGGTTGAATATATTAACTCAATTCATTTTTTTTAAAATAAAAAATAAATAAAATTATATAAAATATGTAAAATACCTCTAACTTTTTTATATTATATTGCTAAAAAAATATAATAAATATCTTTTACCATTAACTTTAATTTATTCTTATAAAAATTATAAAATATCTTCGTATACAAGTGACACTCTATAATTCACTTCTCTCATATGATTTTTGGCACAATGGTTAGCTTAGGAAAGTTATTATTGTGCTTATATATACTGGCAGATAAGATATAAAGTTATTATATATTGTGTTTATACATTTAGGGGTATTTTTACTAATGTAAAGCTTATATAATATTGTTATAGCAATCACAAAAATAAGAATAGCATAATACATGTCCATTAAAGAAGTATATTACATACATGATTACATTGGTTAAACGTTGAACTGTGTTATTTAATTTATTGTTATAAATATATTATAAAAAATATCTTTTATTCTTTTAAATTATTAATATCCGTATCTATATATTTTAAATTTCTTATATAGTCAATAATCAATATCTATTAGTTGTATGACTATATTAGGAGTAATAATAATTTTTGGCACAATGGTTAGCTTAGAAAATTGTTATTGTGCTTATATATATTGTCGGGTAAGGTATAACGTTATTATTGTACTTACAGATTTAGAGAATGAGACGATGTGTAAAACAAGTTATTCGTATTAGATTAAATAAATAACATTATAACGACGAGATTATTAAACAACTTATTATTGTGTTTATATATATTGGTAGGTAAGATATAAAGTTATTATTGTGCTTATGCATTTGGGGATTTTTTTTACTAATGTAAAGCTTATATAATATTTTTTTTATAGCAATCATAGCAATAAGAATAGTAATACATGTCCATTAAAGAAGTATATTACATACATAATTACATTGGTTAACCGTTGAATTGTGTTACTTATTCTTATAAATATATTATAAAAAATATATTTTATTCTTTAAAATTATTAATATCCGTACATTTATAAACTGTGCATCGCACGGGCACTATCTTAGTTTCTCCACTATTTTTGTAACCTATCCCCTTTTCTCTCTCTCTCTCTTTTTTTTTTTTTGACAATCCCTTCATTTCGCTCAATCCTTTAGACCGCATCCATTTTAGTTAGAGTTATTTTATTTTTTGATAGAGAGTTGTTTTTTTATTAGTTTATCGTAGTTAGTCTACTCTACCGTATTATTAATTCTAGTAAGTGAATATAAATATTCACACAGCAAGTCGCAAACTTCAATGTATTGTATACAGACATTCATCATTGCGTAGTTTGTCTACTCTACCGTGTTATTAGTTCTAGTAAGTTCCATGTAACGTCTAATAAGTTCCAATAAGGTCTAATTAATTTTAGAGGTGATCATGGGCCTGGTCGTGCCGGGCCGATGCTTAAAAATCAAGACCATAAAGCGGACCGAGTTTAGGACGGCCTTAGTTCGGGCCAAATTTCTTAGCCAAAGCCCAAAAATTTAGTACGGGCTTGGCGGGATTTTCGGGCTTTTTTGGGCCGGGTTTAAAAAAGTAACCAAAAAGTCTAATTTTAAATGTCCAAGGCCCACTCTAAAAACTAAAAAATCGGGTCGGGCTAGGCTGGGCCTAAGGTCGGTCCTAATTTTCACGTCCAAAGCCCGCAAAAAAGCAGCTCTGGTCGGGCCACTTTTGATCAGCTCTAATTAATTCTAATAAGTGTCAATCAGGTATAATAAGTTACAATCATGTATAATAAGTTCCAACCAGGTATAGGTTATTTTTTAATTATTGATTAAATAAAATTAATAATTATCTTAAATCACTCTTACACAGCATAAACCAATTTTATTTTATCATTTTTGTTTTATAAATTTTTTAAAGAAACCAATTAGAGTTAGATTGAATTAACGTAATTTTTTATATTATAAAATAAGAATGATAGATTTAAAATAATTCGCAATTCTAGTACTAATTAAAATCAAATAAAATTCCCTTGAATAATTCGTGATATTAATTAATAATAAGTTGTAGTACTAATGAAATATAAAAATCCACATCAATATATTGCTTCAGATTTATCATCGGAGTACATATTTTTTACCTTCAATATTTATATTCACTTATTATAGCTAATAACATGATAGAGTAGACTAACTACGGTAAACTAATAAAAAAAACACATCTCTATAAAAATAAAAATAAAAACAGCTAACTAAAATGGAGGGTGTCTAAAGGATAGAGCGAAAGAATGAGATTGTCAAAAAAAGAGAAAGAAGGGGATAGGTTACAAAAATAGTGGAGAAGGGTTTGAACAAGTGAAGTGAGGCTTCATATTTTATTTATTTTGGGTTTGATTTAATTTTGGTCCAAATTAAACTTTACCCATCTTCCATATTATTATTACTCCATCTGTTCCAGTTTGTTAATTTTACTACACGTGAATTAAAGAAAATTAAATATGTAGATAATTTTTTATTGGAATTGATAATATTAATTAGTAATAGGTTTGAAAAAAGTGATACTAATTATTATTACTTACTTGAACGTAATTCAACAATAAAAATGAACATTGGTTCAAATGTATAGAATATTATTTTTTGGATTATTATTATTATTATTGTTATTGTTATTGTTATTGGTATTATTATTATTATTACAATTACTATTATTATTATTATTATTATTATTATTATTATTATTACTATCATTATTATTATCATCGATCATCATTACTAATTTGTTATTCAATCATATTTAATACATTCTAATAAGGTCTAATAAGTTAAATCATGTCAGATAAGTTCAGTTCAAATAAGTCTAGGTCTAATAAGTTTAACTAGTTTTTTGGCCACGCAATGCGTGCGATTATTTTATCGGTAACAACATTAGCCTGGAAAATAAAATTAAAAAGTTCCCATATAATTTTTAAATAAAGTTAAAAAGTTCCCATATAATTTTTAAATTTTTTTTGGCATTTAAATTTAGTCTAGTTTTTGTTTTTTGCTTATGCATAGTAAGTGTATTGCAAATTGGATAAACTTTCAAACAAATGATAAAACTGTCCCTACTTAACTAACAATTATCAAGGATGAGTAAGAGTAGTGTGGTAATCCAATTGGACACCACCGCGACCTCCTCCCTTCCCTTATATAATAGAGATAACAAGTTTCAATCAGGTCTAATAATTTCCAATTAGGTTAATATTATAAAGGATTTTTTTTGCTTTGAATAATACAACCTTTCAACGATTTGCAAAGAATAATACAACCTATCGTTTTTTCGTGAATAATACAACCTTGTCCTCAATCTTGCAACCAATGATACAGATGACCTTTAACATGCTATTTAGGTTAAAACTATTAAAAAAAAATTATTTATTTTTTTTAAGTCAGAAAAATTAAAAAAAATTAAAATCAAAATCAAAATTTTAAAAAATAATATGGGACAATTATAGTGTACAATTGAAGTATACAACCACCTATGTTACATAATATGGGACAATTTTACTTTTGCAATATTCATTACTATCTCTGTTTATTAAAAAAACGCTACAATTGTCGTGTTATGGACTCCTCAACATTTTTTTGTTGAGGTAATTTGAAAAAGTGAGGGTTAGTTGGTTAAAATAAATGAAGAGAAAAATGATGACAATTAAAAAAGTTGTGAGAGAAGGTGAGGACAATTAAAAAATGGGATAGAGAAAAGATGTGGGAAATTAAAGAACTAGTACGGACATTTATGTCTTTTAAGTAACAAAAGTTTACCAAATAAGAAAAATAAATTTTGTTGCATTTATTTTGAAATATATCAAAATAGAAACTGTTGCGTTTTTTTCTTTTAGCATACAAATAAATAAATAATAGAAGTACTTTTAAATGAGGGAAGTATATTTATTTTAAAGTCGAATAAGTTTTTGTTAAATTTATCTTGGAAATACAAGTACTTTCATAATGTGAGATTTTTATACTCCCTTCATTTTAAAAATGTTCCACTTTTCTTTTTTGTCCCTCTCAAAATACTTACTCCATTTACTCTTTTAGCATACAAATACATAAATAATAGAAAGAATAAAATGAATATAAAGTATTTAGCCATAGCACCTAAGAGTAAAGGTGGCCAATGGGCTGGGTCAGCCCGGCCCAGCCCGAAACCCGCCCGGATTTTGGCCCGCCTGGGTCGGCCCGTTCGGACCCGTGACCAGCCCGGCCCGGCCTAGTTCCCAGACGGGTGGGTCAGGGGTCGTGGTTTCAAAACCCAGCCCGTAGCCCAATCCGTTCGTAACCCAGCCCGACCAGTAACCCAACCTGCAACCCAGCACGACCCAAACCCAGCCCGTAACCCGGCCCACCCGTGACCCAGCCCAGCCCGTAACCCTATTTTTTTTAAAAATTTTACTTTCCCCCCTTTTTTACTCCTATAAATACCCTTCATCTTTCATTATTATTATTATTATTATTATTATTATTATTATTATTATTTTATGTTAAGAATTGAAATTATATATGTGATTCATGATTTTAATATATGCTAAGAACTAAAATTATATATGTGATAAATGATTTTAATATATGTTAAGAATTGAAATTATATATATAATACATGATTTTAATATATGCTAAGAACTAAAATTATATATGTGATACATGATTTTAATATTAATATATGTTAAGAACTAAAATCATATATGTGATACATGATTTTAATATATGTTAAGAATTGAAATTATATATGTAATACATGATTTTAATATATGCTAAGAACTAAAATTATATATGTGATACATGATTTTAATATATATTTTGTTGATACTAAAGGTTAATATAATAATTATTTATTTTGAAATTATAAAATATTATTATTTTGGGATTGCTAAGTATTTTTAAAAAGGTTTTGTATGAACTTTCCAGTTTAACCATTGTGCAGCACCTCTCTTACCTGGGATTCTATCCAATCAGCAATTGTTTCCAATAAGGATTTATACTTGGTGTGTATTATGTGTAAATTTATGTAATTTACTTATGCAATAACTAATGAGTACACTAAAACATTGTTCGAATTTAAATTTATAAGTGTAAAGGACGATGAAGACGATGATGAAGATGATCCGTGGATGGTGCTAGATACTTCAGATGAATCGCCCCCCAACACGTAAAGACTAACGAGTACAATAAATTATTTACTTATTAAGGATATTTTATCATCTTAATTATCAATTAATTTACTTATTAGTTTTTACTTTTGTAATAATTCATAATATTTAGTTATTATTCAATTAATTTATGTATCATGTATGTAATAACTAATCAGTGATAAATTATTTTAAGTTTGTAATATTTTGTTTTTCAAATAAAGTTATGTAATTTACTTATGTAACAACTAACGAGTACAAAAAAACATTGTTCGAATTTAGATTTATAAGTTTTTTTTCCATTAACAAGTTATTTTTTCAATTAACAAGTTAAATATATAATTAATATGTTTTTGCCAACTAACGCTTACATTTACAAATTTAAAAATCCTAAGAAAAACCCAAATCCCCTGAAAACCCCCCAAACCCCCTTAAACTCCCTCAAAAACCCCACAAAACCCCCAAATCCACTAAACCCAACCCATGAACCCAGCCCATGACCCAACCCACGAGCCCAACCAACGAACCCAACCCACGAATCCGCAACCCGGCCCAGCCCAGCCCGGTCCCCAACCCGGTCCCAACCCGCCGGTCCGGTTCGTGGGTCGACCTTGTTCTGACCCAGCCCGGCCCGCCCCGCCCAACCCCACCCACGGGCCAGTTCCGGGTTACCCAATCACGGCCCGACCCGGCCCCAAACCCGGCCCAGCCCGCCCGGTGACCTGCTTTACCTAAGAGTCATTATACACAATCTACAATACGTAGTTTTTTATCAAAAATAAAATTCATAAAGTTCGCAAAAGAAAATTATGTTAACTATCTTTACCCCAACTAAATGCAATTTCTTAAGCATATATAATATCGTTAAAGATATGGAAACAAGACACTAAATAAAATGACATTTCATATATATACTGATCGGGATAAGACAAAATATATTCTTGATTTGTTTAAAAAATAATTTAAGCATGTTATCATAAAATTCTAAATATGTCCGATGTATTTGCCTCGGTTCACTCTAGTTTTCATAATTTCAAAATGATTGTTAGATTCCAAATGAGAATAACACAAATCAATTTGAAATGAATTTCAAATATCCAAACAATCCATCCATCCATCACCTAAATTCATATATCTATCATTTTCGGCCCGCGGGTAAACTGGATGGATCGGGTGAAAGCATTTATCATATGTTAAAAAAGACATAATACTCCCTCCGTCTCAAAATAATTGCTTTACTTTTCTTTTTCATCCATTCTAAAATAATTGGTCCATTTCTTTTTTGGCAAATGGTCCACATACAACTTTACATTTATACCCTTACTTACCACTTAATTCCCAATACTTTTTAACTACTTTTACTTTTAACTTTACACTTTTACCCTTACCGTTCACAAAATAATGGGTCTCAATAAAAATATCACCTCAAACCCTTATGAAGCAGTTTTTGTTGGAACGGAGGAAATACATAAATCCAAAGTGTGCAGCATCTTTGATACATTAGATTCAAAGTTAAACCGAATTAAGTTCAACAAGGAAGTGCATTTTTTTTTTGCCGGAAGTATATTTATTACTCGTATTACATTTGATATCATGAAACTGAAACAAAGGAAGTACTTAATCTCTTCACATTTAATTGTTACATTTGTTTTTTTAGATCTGATACATAACTTTAAATATTAATTTCTGTAATTATATTGGAAAAATTATATGAATTATATATTTGGAAAGTACAATCCGAGACGAATTAAATAAGAGCTCATGTTACTATATTTTTCATTACCTATATGGATATATCAAATTAAACAAGGTTAATGTAACAATGTAAATATTACCAAAGTCAATTTAAAGCAATTAAATATAGACGGATGGAGTACATTTATTGAGGGACTACATTCTAACAAAAAGAAATGAAAAAAAGGAAGAATATTTACAGTAACATAAACAGGTAACAATGACGCAAAGTCTATGTAAAATAGCTTTTTAAAAAATTTAATGCAAAGTCATAACCTAGTCTATCAATTAAAAAACGTTATTCCTACTTGTACACTTAAAAATTTAACAAATCTCACTTGTATACCTAAGTTTTTTAAATTCTCAATAATAAACCTAAGTTTTTGACAATTTCACTACAAAAATTTCACACAACGAGGGCAACTTATCATGATTAAAGAGGGCAATATGAGTATTGTTTTATTTAATGATGTCTACAAGGGCAATTATTTTTGCACTCATTGTTATTAACAATGAAGGCAATATGATTATTTTGCCCCCTTAAACTTTTGAAACTTTGCCCTATTTGACAATACATAAAGTGTTTAAATCAAGGAAATCAAAATGTATTGCCTTTGTTGATGATTAATGAAGGCAATTTTGTTTGCCCTTTATGAATTGAATCAAAGAGGGCAACACATCTAAAATTGTCTTTGAAACCTAATACAACGGGGTTACAAGGGCAACATGAGGGCAATACTAAAATTGTCATTATAACCTAAGAAGACAAATTTTGTATCAAATAGGGCAATTTTAATTGTCCTTCTTGAACACATTTTTTGTAGTGTTTTCAAACATGACATTTATTAACCAAATCGGTTAACTACTTGCCTCGATTTATACGCATATTTGTGTGACGAATAAATTATACAATTCAAGGTTTTTGAGGGTCATTTTAGCCTTTAATGGTTAAATTTGAGGTCAAAATTTGCAAAAAAAGATAATATTCATCCTCAAATGCGTGCTAAAAACTAAAATGAATAGTACTTTAACGGAATATTATGTTTTTAAACGGAATATTCCTTCTAAATGTTACGTTTGGAAATTGTCAAAAACTCAGGTTTGTTATTGGAAATTTAAAAAACTTAGGTGTATCAGTGGGATTTGTTGAATTTTCAGGTGTACCAGTGGGAATAACCCATAAAAAAACAAGAATGAATCATTGCAAAAGCATCGGATATATTTATAATTTTATGAATTATATGAGCTTTCTTTTGAAAATTGAAAGATATATTAAAAAGTATATTTTTAAACCGAGCAGTAAATAAGAAATGATATTTTGTTTATTATTTTGTTGTCATATTATTGATGATATATTTTTATATATGGTTAAGAATGTTTCGTTGATTGGAGTGTTAAATATTTAATACATGTGTTTATCTTTTTAGCTAGAAGGATTAAATATGAAGGCAATATTTAAATTTTAAGGGTTTTTATAATTTTATTAGCATAACAAACTAATATTATTGGATCACATAATTTTTTTTATCCAAAGTGATTACACATACTCCCTCCGTAACGCATTAATGCCAACAATTTATTTTGCATACACTTTAAGAAAGCGATTTAAGGGTGCAAGCGAAAAAATGGATTAAAAATAACTATAAGATTAGTAACTTTTGATCCCAATCTTACTTGTATTAAAACCATTTTGATTAGTTTGTTCAATTACACCCTTAAATCAGTATCTTAAAGCGCGTGCAAAAAGAAAACAACTTATTTTTAAGATAAATTGTACATTTTATATTTATTGCTCAATATAAGACTAATTATATATCAATATTTTTTTTATAATTAAGGATATAATAATGCATACATATTCTCATAAAATAATATAATTTTTTTTTGTGTTTGTTAAAAAAGAAAAATAAGGTATTTATAATTAAGGATATAATAATGGTTGGATTAATTAGAGGGTTTTTTGAAGTTTTTTTAATGTGTTTTTGTGTGTGATGGGTAGTTATATAGGTTTTTTTTTAATAAAAAAAGAGTAAAAGATAGAATTAATGTGAGGCCTCCATTGGGTGTTTGAAGGCCTCTCATCAATTTAGGTTTTTAAATTATATAATAGATAGATTACTCTGTATATTAAAAATAATGTATAACAGGTCAATGGTGTGATGGATGATAAATATTACCCGACCCACATCCGTCACCTGCTTCATCCATCACCCTCTTTATAAAACAAAGTCTTAAACGGGTTAAGCAGGTGAGCCGGGTTGTCCATTGAATATTTCCATCTCTATCCACAAAAAGTGGCTGATTTCTTTAAAATTCACAACAAGTCTATAAGTCTATTATATATCCGGATGTACGTAAAGCTATGTACATCTAAAGTGTTTTATTGCTCATTACAAATAATTTGGCTCATTTTAAGTTTTAAAATGAGCAAAAAAAAAAAACTATAAAAGGTGTAAAATTATCTTTGATGTATCATACATCTGAATGTATATAAGAATTTCTACACAATTTACAATGTATAAGAGACTTGAACAGAGATTTGAGCCCTTGGGATTTGGAGGGAAAAAACTTACTTTGAGTCATCTAGTTTTATATTTATTTACTACGGAGTACACAATAACTTGTCAACTTGACAATAAAATAGAATACACAGAAGAAAAAAAATGCAGGTTTTAAAAACTTACCAGCCATGATAGAACTACACATTAATCTTAACATTGTCAATTTCTTATATATAAATGTATACATGACATAATTTACACCAAAAGCTATTGAGAAGGAAAAAAATATAATATATATATATGGATAATGAGGCAACAAAATCAGAAAAGACTGAATAAAGATCCAACTCCATGGCGCTTTGAAGGGAACAAAACAAACAGAAAACTTGAAATGAACCCGATCCCAATAGGAAGAACTGTAAGAATTTGCTGTATATCATTCGAAGGTGAAGGAAAAAAACATTTTACAGTGTTCTTTTCAGACAACATAATTGATGTAAAAACGAGCAACGAAGTGAAAGCATGAACGAAATCCATGGTGCAAAGGCGGTATGTATATGCCACTTGCGGTGGTAGTTTTACTTGGCAATCTAAGAGCCATAGTCCGTTTAGTGTTGCAAAGCCATAGGCGAGATTTCCATTTTTGTCCTTGAAACTATCTGTGAAGTTTAGAATAAACGACGATAATGCACATAACACAAGTAGGATGCAAGTCATGACTTGGTTGATGTTGTTGCAGTTGCCCTGGTTGGTGAAGATCGGGGCTAAAACTTGAAAGGCGAGGACAGTTCCCGTTGGTAGGAGATTGGCTAAGTTTGTTGCACCTTTTAATGTTTTGCTTATGATTTCACTCTTTCTGTTTCGTGTTATCACGGTGTTTTCTTCGTGTTCTTCTTGCAAGAGAGGTTCGGCATTTGACATTGTTTGGTTTGTTGTAAATTAAATGTTGTGCTATTATTATGTTATAGGATGATGTATGGCAATGATATCATGGATTAGGAGTTTTCTTGAAAGATATCAATGGGCTTGAATTGGCTTGGTATTATGAAGTAGTGATGTCTTATTTTTATATAGGAATTTTTAGGATATATAATGCATAGTTGATGACATGTTGTATTGCTTGTGTTGTGGTATACATTAGAGGAATTTCAACGCTAAATTGTGGAGTTTACTTTTGATTGTTCAAGGATTATGTGTTGATGTTTCTAAGTTTCTATGTTATTCTATTTTCTAGTTGCATTTTTTTTTTTTAAAATGAATGCCAGTTCATCTATTGATGCAATCAAGGAGTTGACTTTTAATATGGAAATATGTTAATTAAAATGAAGAATAAATATTTTGCCCAACATAAATAGATAAAAATAGGTAGAGAAAATACGCGTTGTGTAATTTACATCAGGAAGTTTGTGTTGAGTAACCCGAACAATCTAGATATTGAAAAGATATTGAAGTGTTCATTTGACCACTTTGACTCTATTGTTTTACATAAAAAGAAAAATATAGTCAATTGAAATCTCGTATGATTCGGTTTAGTGTGTACTTTTTTAATATATAATTTTTATATTTTTTATTATATGTATTTAAATTCATTTAACGTTGTATCTCGCGAAATTGAAAAAATTGAATGAGGCGAAAATAAGGACGGAGGGAGTGTATTGTTTATCTATTTGACAAAGGCCTAAATTCAACTTGACCCAACTCCAATCCAACCCTTGACTTGAACCTAAATCAACTTAGTCTGTGCCCAACCATAATAAAATTCCAAGTTCTAAGTTCTAATTTCCTATTAAATTGACACCGACCTCGATCTCTTTCATTTTGTCATAATTATTTGAAGACTAGGTATTTACTATCAGAAGAGTCTAACAGACTTAAAAAATTAATTTAAAACTCAACTTGCACACAATTTATACATATTAGGACAAAACAAGGACATATCTGGACAAATTTTAAACTGGATGCTTTTTGGAAAAATAAAAAAATTGAGTCTAACCTAGACAAAATTTAGACTTATCTGGACAAAATTTAGACTTACTTGAACATAAAAAAAATAACTTACTTGGTCAAAAAAAGACTTACCTAGATTAAAAAAAAATGACTAACCTAGATAAATTTAGCACTAACCTGAAACCCATCCTAAAACTAATCTGGATAAGGTAAAATTTCACCAGGACAAGTTTTATACTAACTTAGGGCATTAGCAACAAGAGGTTTGTTGAGAGGTTTGATTTTACTTTTTGAGGTTTATGAACAAACCTCTCTATTGCTACCAAAAGTTACTATGGTAATTGTTACTAAATAGTAACCTAGGTTTATACGTTGTATATTTGTTCTAGTGGGTCCCAAATATAGATACTTGAATAGGTTTGTCTATTGTTGTTGGGAGGTTTATTGTAAGAGGGGTTTGTAAATTGATGATGTATCAGATTGACAAACGTTCAATGGGTTTGTCTATTGCTAGTGCCCCCAGTCTTGAATACCTGAAAAAATTTCTCCAATTGAGGGTCTTCGTCCCACCTCCTTCGCCAATGGAGTGGTCTCCTCCTCAACCTTGCATCCCACTTCCTCCTCTAGTGGAGTCACCTCCTCCCCAATGTCCCACCTCCGTCCATCTCCAATGGAGTGGCCTCGTTCCTAATGTCCCAGGCTTATTTGTTATAGAGAGGGAAAAAAAAATTAAAATTACTTGGCAAAGGTCACAGAGAGGAGAATTAGTGAAAGAAGGATGAAGAAGAGAAGAATGAAGGTGCTTGTTAACAAGCTTGTTAGCATGGTGAACTATATAATCACATCCTTCACGAAGTGCAGCTTCATCTGCTACACAAAACACCGTTACTTCCTTCTCCCCACACGCATCACATCCTCCAATGGAGTTGCCTCCCCAACTCAACCCAACCTTTTTTTTTTTTGGTTTTTTCATTTAAATGATACAGTTTTTCAAATAACCGTATTATTTGATGTTGGAGATTTTATGTATGATGGGTAATAGTATGACCGAATTCTTGAGGCGTGTACGAAGAACACTTTCCTGATAACAATATTCCTACCCAATCCGTAGGCCGGGTTGCAAGGAATTTGTCACCGAGATACAACAAGAACAGTGATAATCGAGCCTAGTTTCAACTATCACCTAATGAGAACAAGTTTGATGTCAATCTATTGTAATAATGGAGGAATACTTAGGTTTTTGCATGATTAGATGGAGAGATTATGAATGTAACTTCTAACCTCTCAAATCTGAACATAAGTTATATTATAACTTATCATAACATAGCAGTTAATCCTCAAACGACACAACACAACGGGAAGAAACCGAACAAAAGCGAACACGAACCAACAGGTTCGCGAGTCTCGAGCCCTTCTCGCGAGTCGCGACTTGCTTCTGTCTATTTTGGCAACTTTGATCTGTTTCACTGGTCGCGAGCACATGTCACGACTCGCGATTTACCACTGTTTCCGCTACACATACTTCAATGTTTAACGACATAAATCACTAAAGAACTTTACATAATTATGAACTTACAAAAACATAACACTACGTCTAGTATTATAAATTTTCATAACTATATTCATTTATATTCTAAATCAATAAACCTCAACATTTCTTCCCCCATTTAGAATATAAATCACTTTTACATAAACCATTCCAATGCTACAAACAATCTCACGCTTACATGAAAGTGTACGAAACTTGAACTTCCACCTAGTATAATACACATTCCAAGTTATTGTATCCAAATAGTGTCATTAACGATTGAACTATTTTCAATACATAATCATAACTCAAAGATATTATACGCACAAGATTAACTACTTGAACTCACTAAAACAACACAATTATTGGGCCATGTGTTCGTATCTTTCATAAGTGCATCAAAGCTCTCCCCATAAGCTTCTTGAAGCGGCCAAACCTCGCACTCACATAGACTTATATCTCAAGCAACATGCTACTGTGACACTAGCACACCTGAAATATACTGTCTTAATACCGTTACAATCTGGAACTCTGAATAAGATGAAAGAACAGTTCCCAATTATCAAGAAAGAAGATTTATCTCGTTGAACTTAAGACCTAACGTCTTATTAGGCGTCAAGTTGAGATCCTCTCAATTGTGATTATTCTGGGGCATCAATCCCAACCCGATTGCCATCCTTTTAACTGAATCCCTAGTAAGAGCTTTTGTGAAGCAATCCGCCAGATTCATATTTGTCCGCACATAGTCAACCGTGATCACGCAATCTTTAATTAAGCTTTGAATATAACTATGTCTAACACCAATGTGTCTAGACTTTCCGTTATAAACTTGACTATATCCATATATTCGCCAAGGCTGCATCATTGTCACAATGAATCGCAATAGGAGATATTGGTCTTGTTAACAAAGGTATCTCAAACATGAGATTCCTCAACCATTCGGCTTCTTTACCAGCCGAATGCAATGCAATGAACTCCGAAGTCATGGTGGAGTCCGCAATGCAAGTTTGTTTCTTGGAAGCCCAAGAAATAGCTCCTCCACCCAAAAGGAACACCCATCCACTAGTGGATGAATGATCTTCTCTATTGGAGATCCAACTTGCGTCTGAAAATCCTTCTAGAACCGAAGGCATACCGATGTAGGTCAAACCATAATCTATGGTTTTCTTTAGGTACTTAAACACACGACGAACACCTTGCCAATGTTGCATACTAGGATTACTAGTATATCTACTCAACTTGCCAACTGCAAAGGCAATGTCAGGCCTAGTACTCGTCATGGCATACATAAGACACCCAATGGCTCTAGCATATTCAAGCTGAGATATCGCTTTACCTTCATTAGGTACAAACTTTACGCTAGTATCCATGGGCGTAGATACAAGAGAGTCACTGTTCACATCGAACTTCTTGATCACTTTTTCAATGTAATGAGATTGTGACAAGATAAGACTTCCTTCTTCTCTCTTGATCTTTATACCCAAAATGACATCTGCTTCCCCATATCTTTCATGGAGAACTGTGATGAGAGGAAGGATTTGGTTAGTTCAACTTGTTCCAAATCCGTTCCAAAAATCAACATGTCATCAACATATAGACAAATGATGACTCCATTACCGTTGTCATCAAATTTGCTATATAAACACTTGTCCGAATTGTTTAACATGAAACCATTAGACAGAACCACATCATCAAATTTTTGATGCCACTGTTTTGGCGCTTGCTTTAGCCCATACAAAGACTTGATGAGTTTGCAAACCTTGTGTTCTTGGCCATCCACGATAAACCCTTCCGGTTGTCGCATGTAAACCTCCTCTTCTAAATCTCCATTAAGAAAAGTTGTCTTAACATCCATTTGATGGATCACTAAATTCTTTATAGCAGCTATAACTATTAACAATCTAATAGTGGAGATTCTAGCTAACGGTGCATATGTATCGAAAAAGTCAATTCCCGGTTTTTAGGTAAAACCTTGTGCCACAAGTCGGGCTTTGAATTTATCAATAGTACCATCAACCTTCAACTTCTTTTTGAAGATCCATTTGCACCCGATTGATTTACACTTAGGAGGTAAATCAACTAAAACCCATGTATTATTTCCCATGATGGAACCCATCTCATCATCAATTGCTTCTTTGCAGAAGGCCGCATCATGAGACTTCATTGCCTCATCAAACGTTGAAGGATCATCTTCCACATTTAGAACATATGGAAATCTAGTCACGAGTGACTGTCTTGAACCTTCAAGTAAGTATACATGAAAATCAGGCCCAAAAGATTTCTCTTTCCTAGCCCGTTTACTTCTCCTTGGTTGAGTAGATGTAGACGGTGCGTCTTCATCACTAGTATGTCCATCTTCCCTTTGATCAAACGAAGTTTGTTCAAAGTCTTGAGTACTAGTAATTGGAGTAATATCCCTTGGTCTGGGCAATGATGAAAATCTAGTTTCATCAAAAATTGCATCTCTTGACTCAATGGTGGTATGAACCGACCAATAGTCGTTTTGTTCTATTACATAGAAACTATAGGATTTGCTATGAACCGCATATCCTATAAAAATGCATTCAACTCCTCTTTCACCCAATTTCTTACGTTTGGGTTCAAGCACTTTAACTATTGCCCTACAACCCCAAACCTTGAAGTAATTCAAGTTGGGTTTCCTTTTGCACCACAGCTCATAAGGAGTAACTTCATTCCCTTTCATGGGAACTCGGTTAAGAATGTAACATGCCGTTACAACTGCTTCTCCCCAAAAACCATCACTCAAACCCGAATAGGAAAGCATGACGTTAACCATTTCTTCAAGTGTCCTATTCTTCCTTTTGGCTTCACCGTTTTGTTGTGGTGTATAAGCGGCCGTTGTTTCATGTATAATGCCTACTGATCGGAAATATTCAGGATTATAGTATTCACCACCTTTGTCAGTTCTTAGGCTTTTAACTTTATAATTAATTGCAACTCAACTTCTTCCTTAAATTCTTTAAATTTGTCTAGGGCCTCATCTTTAGAAAATAATAAGTACATATAGCAAAACCTTGAATAGTCATCAATAAAAGTTACTAAGTACTTTTTATTTCCTAGAGATGGTGTACTGTGGAAATCACATAGATCAATATGTATCAAGTCTAACAAATTAGAGTCTCTCATTATTGACTTAGGAAAAGGTTTTCTAGTGATCTTAGTAAGCATGCAAGTTTTACATTTTTCAGTACTAGGAT
Organism: Salicornia ramosissima; assembly: GCA_951394345.1. Lineage (NCBI taxonomy): Eukaryota > Viridiplantae > Streptophyta > Magnoliopsida > Caryophyllales > Amaranthaceae > Salicornia > Salicornia ramosissima. The sequence goes on along the minus strand of OX596240.1, from coordinate 19,612,754 downwards.
CAAAGGAAGGAATTAAATCATGCTTAGACATATAACAAAATTTCTTATAATTAACATGACCTAGCCTACAATGCCATAAGCTAGAATCAACATCAACCACAAACACATTGTCTCGTGTAGAATCATCTACACTTAGTTTAAACAAGCCATTACACAAGTAACCAAGTCCTACAAACACACCACCCTTAGATAATACAAATTCGTTTGATTCAAAAACAAGTTTAAAACCTAATCGATTCAATAATGCACCAGATACAAGATTTCTCCTAAGTTCCGGAGAATACAACATGTCATTTAGAATGAGTGTTTTTCCAGAACTGAACAATAATTCTACTTGGCCTTTGCCACACACACTAGTCGTAGAATCATTCCCCATGTAAAGCCGTTCTCCATCTTCAACCTCCTTGAAGGTCTTGAATAGATTACGATCTTTACAACATGTTTTGATGCACCAGAATCGATAAACCATCCATAATCATCCTACACACAATTGATTTCAGAAATCATACACACATAATCGTTAATTTGATTAAGTGAAACTTGTGTACAAGTCATACCTTGCTTATCACGGGATGAACCACCATCATTCCCTTTTTCATGAGTCTTCTTGCTCATCCTACGCTTCCAAACGGAGAAATCCCTTTTGAAGTGACCCGGTTTCCCGCATTCCCAACACCCACTAACGGGTGCATCTTGGGAATCATTTTCACTTCTCGGTTTCTTACCGAAATTCTTGTTTTTTCCATTGAACTTACACTTTTTAGGGTTTTTACCACCCTTGGAGTTCCCTTCCACCATATTGACCGTGGAAGTAATAGGATTGCTATCCTTTTGTCCATCTTGTAAACGGATCCCTTCTTCAATTCGAAGATGGGCTCCGAGTTGTTCAACATTCATATCATCCTTCTTATGTTTTAATTGGTTTCTTACATCCTTCCAACTAGACGGTAACTTGTCAATAATAGAAGAGACTACAAACAATTCATTCATATCAATATTATGTTTCCTTAATCTCCGTAACATCCTTTGAAGTTCATGAAATTGTTCCATGATAGGTCTTGAATCAACCATACAATATGTATTAAAATTACTAACCAAAAATTTCTTACTAGAAGCATCTTCTACCATATATTTAGATTCAAGATCATGCCAAAGTGATTGAGCGGAGTCATAATATTGATATATGTCAAACAAAGAATCGGACATACCGTTAAGAATGTGACCTCGGCAAATATAGTCATCGTTCTCAAACTTTAGGCGCCTCCTCGTTGTCTCGAGCGCTTCCCCCTCTTCGTAGTCATCCGGCTTTGGTATCGTAAGAACGTATGCCACACCCAACGACGTCAACAAGAAATGTATCTTTTTCTGCCATCGACGGAATTCTACACCCCTGAACTTGTCAAGTTTGGCAATGTTTGTTGTCAAGTCTTTGATTGATGCCATACTAAACGATATTGTTCTCAGATTGTTGGAGATTTTATGTATGATGGGTAATAGTATGACCGAATTCTTGAGGCGTGTACGAAGAGCACTTTCCTGATAACAATATTCCTACCCAATTCGTAGGCCGGGTTGCAAGGAATTTTTCACCGAGCCTAGAACAGTGATAATCGAGCCTAGTTTCAACTATCACCTAATGAGAACAAGTTTGATGTCAATGTATTGTAACAATGGAGGAATACTTAGGTTTTTGCAAGAGTAGATGGAGAGATTATGAATGTAACTTCTAACCTCTCAAATCTGAACATAAGTTATATTATAACTTATCATAACATAACAGTTAATCCCCAAACGACACAAAACAACGGGAAGAAACCGAACAGAAGCGAACACGAACCAACAGGTTCGTGAGTCGCGAGCCCTTCTCGCGAGTCGTGACCTATGGTCGCGAGTCGCGACTAGCTCTTCGCGAGTCGCGACTCGCTCTTCGCGAGTCTCGACTTGCTTCAGTCTATTTTGGCAACTTTGATCTGTTTTCACTGGTCTCGAGCACATGTCACGACTCGCGATTTGCCACTGTTTCTGCTACACATACTTCAACGTTTAACGACATAAATCGCTAAAGAACTTTACATAATTATGAACTTACAAAAACATAACACTACGTCTAGTATTATAAATGTTCATAACTATATTCATTTATATTCTAAATCAATAAACCTCAACATTGGATATGCAACAAAAGAATTTTTTTCTACTAGTGAGATGAAGAAAATCAGATCTGCGGTAGTTGTTGTGGTGTTGTTGCTAATTGTTGCGCGAAGGTGTGAGGTGATCTGTAACGACCCTGATTTTCATGATATTTTCTGCCTTGATTTATGTGTATTTATGTGATGATATGTATAGTTCAAATCTATTTTTTGAACTATTTATTTTATTTTATTTTATGTGAATAATTTCGATTTAATTCGAATTATTTTATTTGCAGTTATTATTATTTATGTTAATTATTATTTAATTAATTAGAATTTTATTTATTTAATTTTCTAATTAATTATTTAATATTTTGGGCTAAATCGATTTATGCATGATTAATCATGTAATTTTTATAAATTAGCCCAATTGTTTACGAAAGCCCAAATTAGGCCCATTTGTCCCTTTGGCCGGTTTTCCTCTTAATTGGATGACAAATTTTGCCACTTGCCTCATGTTCACACCTTAACTAACTCTATATATAGAGGAGTTAGTAAGGCTTTTGCTCATTTTTGCCATCCTTGCCATTTTATGCACTTGCCATCAAAAGTTTTAAACACAAAACTCACTCCATTTGCTCTCCTCTTTCACGCCATTTTTGGCTAAACATTCATCACATTTGTTCATCATCCATTCCAACTCCAAACTTAAAGATTCAACCTCTATTGATCTTTAAGTACCAAAACACAATCTTAAACCCAACAATTTCATTCAAGATCATTAGTTCGGGTTGGGTTTTGGGCTTGTTCGTGTAGCTTGTTCGAGTGGGTGTGAAGCCGTGTGGTGGCTCGTGTGAGAGGCCGTGCTGCGGTGGTCGTGTACGCGTGGTGGTCGTGCAGTGGTGGTCGTGTTCGTGGCCGTGTGGACAGCCGTGCGGCAGGGGTAGTACACCCGTGTTGAGGCCGTGTGAGTGCCGTGTTGGGTGGTCGTGTGGCTCGACTTTCCAGGCAGCTTTTTGTGTTGTTTTTGTGTGTGTATCTTCAATAAGGTAACATACTTTCTCAACTTAGTTGGTATACTATGATTATAGTATAGATTAAATGCATGTATTGGTTTATTTGTGGAGTTTTGATCATGAATTGTGTATGGTATCAAATCTGATTTGTATGTTGTTTTAATGGCATTTTGATGATGGATATGATGATTTTATGATTGAATATGTTGAGTTTTGTGATCATGATGATTGTGTTAAAGTTTGATTAATTTTGGATAATAGTAAGTGGAATATTCATGGTTCAAAGTTGAGTTATGCGTGTGATTAAGAGTGTGTTGGATAAGTTCTTGAGTGAAGTTCTTGAATCTTGATTAAGTTCTTGATTGAAGTTCTTGAATCTTGAATGAGTTCTTTATGGGTTCTTGTTAAGTTCTTTGAGTTCTTGTTGAGTTCTTGTTGTGTTCTTGGTGAGTCTTGATGAGTTCTTGGTTGAGTTTTGAGAATTAAAGAAAGTGGTTAATTTGATAAAGAAAGTTAAAGATTGAGTTAAAGTTAGTTAAAGAATGGATTAAAGATGATGGATTAATGTTGGTTAGACTCAAGATCAAGGCGCAAAGGTAATCTTGAGAATAACTTCGTGTTTAACTGATTAATTTTGAGAATCAAGGCGCAAAGGCAATTCTTGAAACTAATTATGTTATGATTAAGATGATTAAGATTTAAGATTTAATTAAAGATTAGCTTGATTTCGTAGCTAGACGCCTAAAACTTAGAGTAAGATTCTTTGTTTTTGGGTTAAGACGTTGCCCCTATTCCATCCGCGGTATTGGGATAGTTGGAGTCCTACTATGTTATCTTTTGATGTGGATTTCCAGTAAGATTGGTTTCACAGGACATGAATTTCCAGCTTTTTTTTTAAAAAAAATCTTGTATATGATAAGAAGGTATCTGCTGCGGGGAACCTCGCATCATATACACATTTTTGCTACTGCTGCGCCTGCTTTTGCTGCGGGGCAAAACCGCAGCAGTAGAGCCTAAAAACCCCGCAGCAAAAGGGCTTTTTTCTACTAGTGGTTGACCAAAGCAAAATGCAAAACAACAAGAAGAACTAACCCTAAAATAAGACTAAATACATTAACACAAAGTCAATCCCACTACTTAGTGAAACTAACATGAAATTGATGACAAAAATAAAATTGTTGATTTTAATTCCTAAAATAAAAACCTACTAACTCCTAATACTAAAACAAGTGAGTTTTAAAATAAAAAAAAACAGATTTTTATATTTCCCACTAACAACCTCTAACCTAGTAAACAAAACTAACTAACCATACTCCCTAAAATCATGTTTGACTAAAGACTCAACAAATACCCACTAAGCACTTCTAATTTAATGGGTTGACAAAAAAAAAACTAATTTTTAATTTCCAAAACTAATTCCTAAACACACTTAACAAACTTTGACAAAGCAAATGGACTATTCTTCTACACGTATGATACTATAGAAGAATAAAGATTTAATTTCCAAAAAAAACTATCCTACTAACTACTTACTTAACAAATTACCAAAAAGACTCTAACTTACTATTGACCAACAAAAACGGTTTTTACTATGCAAATTAATTTCTACTACTTATAATAAGTCACTTAAATATCATACCAAACTAAATAAAAACCAATATTAGTTTAAGTACATGATTAGAATCATACGAGTGACATAAAATTATTTACTAGTCTAATACTAGCGGACTAACTAAATTTCCTGCACCACACACCAAGATTAGTATTCCAAAAATAAAACAATATAATATAAGAGTTAGAACATAAAATATATTTACCTTAAAAATTAGATACTCCTCTAATTTTATTCCCAATAAATATATTCTATAAAATTCCAAGTATATATTAAATGAAATATATTTAATATGAATTAGACACTCATCAAATTCATTCTCTATAAATATATAACATAAAATATACGAAATATAAAATAAATTTAATTTCAACTAAAATTGCTTTTAGTTGATTCTCCTTAAATCTATTTTATTTAATTATATTGTCATCATCAAAACTAAGGTTCAACAGATGTAAAATAGGAAAACTGTTTTCAGGGAAAACATTTTTCGCTCTAGTAAACGGACCCTTAGGGTCTGTTTACTTTGGTGTAAAACATTTTCGATGTAAAATGATTTTCCATGAAAAACATTTTACGTTTGAAAACTCATTTTCATATAAATTTTCCAATGTTTCTTGCACGGAAAATAAGTTATACTCCCAAATATGGAGGAAAATATTTCCAATAGTGTGTAAAATGAGTTTACACCCAAAGTTTTACATTTTATTTTTTTCACCCAAAGTAAACAATGTAAAATAGGAAAACTATTTTCAGGAAAAATATTTTTCGCTCTAGTAAATGGTCCCTTACTGTACAAAAAATTCATATCTAAACAAATCTAAGAATATTCTATGTGGATGTGTTTTTTTTAGGGCCTGTTTACTTCAGATTATATTCAGTTCAGTTAATCTCTATTCAGTTCAGTTCAGTTCATCTCTATTTAGTTCAATTAATACACTTCTATTCAGTTCAGTTCAGTTCAGTTGATCTCTATTAAGCTAATGTAAACGAGCCCTTAGTATAATAAAAAAAATCTTGATTAAAATATCTCTCTCCTATCATACACAAAATTTAAAACATAACAATCATTATGAAAGGGAGAAAAAATATTTTAAGTTTTCTCTTAAATCAGGCCGACAACTTTAGGGGCCAAATATGGGTCACAAGTCCCTAGTCTGAGAAACCCAACCCAACCTCCCAAATCTCAAGTGCATTACCACTCGTTTGGTCCGATCATAAATGATGTTAATGAGAATGGATTTATAACTAAAGTTGAAAGGGAAATAAAAATTAATTCCCATGATGATGTTAGTTTAACTCCAATTTATCTAATTTTTTTCACAAATATTCATTCATACGCTACCTAATACCATCCTCCCTAATGGTGATGGATGCTAATAGAAAATAAGAAGAAAATTCATGCTTGTGATTGAAAATATGTTTTCCATTGGGATTATGAGGTTTCTCTTGAACAAAATTACACTTTAAAATTATTACCATTACCATAACGCATAAAAAATTGATTTCTTATACAATTATGTTTTGGGAGCACAATTTTTTGTGCTCTATTCGTGATAAAAATGCTAAAACTCAGTTTTGAGTCTTGCCAATAATACTAGTTAATTGAGGTGTATTAATTAAGTTTTGCGAACGCTAAACCTGAATTTTTGAATTCGATGATTAATTATCTTCCTCATTTTAGATACGTGTGTCGATCAAATTGAGAGAGGTGACGTTAAGTAAGGCGTAATTTAAGTTCTTGTATCACCCACCTCATTTAAAAAAATAAAAATCATACTATGGAGTACTCCGTATTAAATTATGCATGGGTTTCATTACATTACTTCAATACTTCCCTATCCTATGTTTTTCTTTTGTTTTAATCGCTTGGAATCCTACAGTACAGTTAAAAATTCTCTGAGTGATGTGAATTGAAGAAGGCGTGATGTAGTAAGGCTTGACCGCTTGATGCAAAGTATGAATGGCCCAACAGACATATTGAAGTGCGCTTCCTGCTACTGCTGTACAACTCCATTTTATTATTTTTTGCAGGGATTTTTCTCTTCTACACTATGATTCAAATTATTCTAACCTTCACTCTCAAAGTAACACTATCTAAAAAAATTTAGAGGTTTAGGGTAAAATTGGGTAAAATTAGTGGGCTATGATACTAAAAAAAAATGAAATGGACGGAGCAAATATTTTGGGACGGACGAAAAAGGAAAGCGAAATAGTTTTTTTTTGTACGGAGGGAGTAAAATTTTTAATTTTTTTTCATAAATATGTGTAATTTTTTTCATAATTAATTAATCTTGCTATGTCAAAAGGTTTTGAACTTTTGATTTTGTGCTAAAAATTCAAAAAAATAAAAATAAAAATACGACCAATGGGCATTGGCAAACTAAGATGGAGGAGGAAAATTCAGTCATTTATAAGGCTAAAAAGGTTATTTCCCAAAAGCAATGGGTGATGGGAGAAGTGACTCTTAAACCTATAATTTTATCTCTTCACTTCTCTTTTTCGAATGTGAAAGTTTGAGACGCTCACTTGTGAGCATATATATATAGAGTCGACTTATATTTGCTTATGAGATATATCGATTTGTAAAATCTTATTTGAACATATATATATAGAAGGTCATTTAATTTTATTAACATTTTAAATATATTTTGGGATATGACAAAAAAAACAAAAGATAGAAGTTAAATTTTTCATCAATATGTCACCAGAAAGAAGCAATAGGTTTGAAACAATGGCTCAAAACTTACCTTTGGTCCTGAAGGCTAAAGGTTAAGGGTTCAAATCATCGCCTCAACAAAAGTGGTGGGATATAATATGTGTTAAAGGCTCATCATCTCAATCAAAAGTTTAAGCTAATAGTTGAGACATATCACATGGCCCACACTAAAGTAATATAGAATGGTAAAGAGCAAAAAAAGTAAGTAGTAAGCCTCAAACCTTAGTATAAGGAAGTATAAACAAGCAATCAAACCATTTAAGTTATTGTATTTTTATTGTTTAACTTCACCTAAAACTTTGGGCCAAGGGGGAGGCCAAGGCCCCTATTTCGTCTTGAAACGTGGAGAGGGAGGAGAGATTCGAACCCGTGACATCTGCGTCACAATAGCTCTTATACTATGTTAAATGACAATCCCAACCAAAAATTTAAGCTAATAGTTAATGACCAAAAATATGTTATATACTCTATCAATATGAGATAGTAAAGCTTAACAGCCAATTCAATGATTTACATGTAACCTAATTATTGAAATATCCCAGTTCAAAAAAAAAAAATTTATTGAAATATCACTTCAATTTAGTTTCGTGTAGTTCAACTCCTAATGAGTTTAGGATTTAGTTTAATTCATTTTAATTCAGACAAATTCAATTTAGTTCAGATTGATTCGGTTAAAAAAAAAGAGAGAATGAGAGTGTATATTGGTATTTCATATTATCATTGCCATTAGTTCAATAAAATTACTTCATTAGTCTAACGAATTTGGGAATAGAATGCCACGAGTGATATCCAACTAGCATAGTATATTTGACTGGGGATTGAACTAGATTCTGGATGTAGATTAATTAGATGCTCACATGCAAAATCAAAAATTCAAAATTTACTGGGGATTGAACTCGGTTGCATTAATCTACTGCTGACAGATAATGCTCTCGTATAGCACTGTCAATTCAGGTCAACAGTTCAGTTTTGGTTTTAACCAATCAGTTTGGGTCATTTCAGTTCAATTAATTTCAGTTAATTTATTTTTCAGTTCAGTTCAGTTCAGTTAATTTTGATTTCAGTTCAGTTTTGTACATACGTATTTCAGTTCAGTTCAGTTTCAGTTAATTGTTCAGTTTAACTAAACAATTTATTAGTCGAACAGGTGCAGTTCAGTTCAGTTCAAAATGTGGACAGTTTAGTTCAGTTTTGGTTTCAGTTTTTTCGGTTTGGTTAGTTTCAGTTCAGGACATTTCAGATTATAAATTTGTAACAATTAATTTCAGTTCCGGATACAAATTTTGAACATATAAATATAATTGAGTTTCAGTTTTAGTTCGACTAGTTTTAGTTCCGTTTTTTATATGCAGAATTTTAACCGTTATTTTTTGTTTCAATTCAATTATTTCAGATAACTTGTTTAAAACAATTATCTTCGGTTCTGTCTCATTTCGTCTACTTTTAGTCTCATTTTAGATGGTGGCGGATTTGAAATTTTCCAATAAAAGTTGCAAAATATCAATAAGATCGATTCTTCATTCTCTTATTCTATTTTTAAGAAAAAAATTAAATAATTATTATAATTATTAAGCATTAACTTAAATGCTTATATTATATAGAACTATTAATCCTCTTTGTCCTTGTCCTATAAACTTATACTACCTCCGCTTTTTTTAGTTTACTCAGTTTGAATTTGGCACTATTAATAAGTTTACTGACTATCGTTTGTGATTTATACACAAGAAAAAAATAGTCATGTGGGGTCTTGTTGGATTCGTTTCAACATGTAGTTTTTTATAATCTAGTTTTTATAATTTTTACAAACACACAATTAAAGATATTAATCTTCAAAGTTTTGTCTCGACAAGTGTGAAAAGTAGTGAGTAAATTAAAAAAACGGAGGGAGTAATATACTAAAAAATATATAAAATATATATATAATAATTAATAAATATATGATATATAACAATATAACTTATTATAAGTATATAATAATATAAGTATATAATAACTTATATTATACTATTTTTTGAATATATTCGCCATCATCATTTGCCATCATCATATGATCATTCATGATCATCAACAACAACCTATTCACCATAGCTATTAGTCATCACTCATCTTTATCAATCCATCATCATTTCATCAACAACAATCTTTCATGACTATCGTTAATCATTTATCGTCATCGATTCACCATGCATCCCCATCACCATCTTTCATCATTCTAATCATTCATGATCATCAACAATGACAATTCAACAACCTATTCATCATAGTCATCGGTCATCAGATCACCACTAATATAATCCAATAATCCATCATTAGTTCATCAACAACAATCCTTCATGACTATCATTCATCAATCTACTCATCATAGTCATTGGTCATCACCATCAATCCATCACCAGTTCATCAGTAATAATACTTCATGACCATTATTATTCATTCATCGTCATGAATTCATCATCCTCATCGACAACATCACTAGTCATCACCATCAATCCATCATAGGTTCATCATCATAATCAATTTGTCACTATCAACAACAAAATAAGCATTAATGCATCATAATCATATTTTTTTTTTTAGTTTTTGATATATTTTTTTTAAAAAAGATGGGCTCAAAAACTAGTTAATATAAATAAAGAAGTAATATGCATTGAATCTGTTTTACAATTTTTTTAATCAAAACTATGTTAGATCTGTGTTTGTTCTTGTTAATCTTTACTTTATAATTTTATCACATATGTTATAACAAATAAAATAATATCAATATACATATAGTCATATACTCATATAGATATGTATCATAAATATTACTTAATAGTATCATTATAAATTTATAATGGATTAATAGTAATTAGTAATTTAATATATTAGATTTAATATCATTATGCATTTATATGATAAAAAAAAAATACATGATTTTTAATTTGATCATAAATTACATATAAAGTTATACATTATTTTCTTCACAAACATAAATGATAAATATAAATTACTCATTTATAGGCTAATAGCCATTATTATATTTTTATTTCCTCAAATCTAAGCCCTAAGATCAAAAGCACATGGATCACTAATAATATCCATTAGATTTGTAGTAGATTCAATCTCAGCCCTAGGATTAAGCCCTCAAATACCCAAATAATTTAAAATCAGATTTTATTTTCTGAACAATTCTTAGCCCTTAGATTTATAGTTGATTAAATCTGAGTCGTTCATTTTGATTTATATAAAACCTAACCTAAACCCTAAAATCATTTGTCTCATAACACCAAAAACGACGTGCTCCCTTCCTCTCTTCCCTCTCTGCCTCTGAATCTCTTGTTGAAGCCTTGAAGGTCAGATTTCATTCTCTTTTTTTTTTTTTTAATTTTATTTTGATTTATATTTTGTTCTAACTCTCTTGTTGTCTTCCCTCTCTTGTTGAAGGTGAACCGAAGTTCTTGCTTATACTTTGAAGTTCATCTTGTTGAAGGTTAGATTTCCTTCAAAATCATGTTTTTGTTTAATTTTATTTTGATTTATTGTTTGTTGAATGTCTGATTTTTATTTTTTAAATTTCAAGGTTTGATTTTTGATTTTCTAGGTTTAACATCTTTTTGGTTTTAGGATAGGATTGGTGTTTTCAAGATCTGATACTAATTTTTCCTTTTTTGTTTCCGAGTTGAAGAGTTAAAGATTTGAAGAATTGAAGATTCAACCAAAGTCCAAAAAAAGATAAATTTCTGGGCTCTTTTTTGGTTTATGCACGGGTTTTTTTTTTCGAATTTCTGTGTGATTTTTTTTTAGTTTTAGGGTTCTATTTTTGTTTGAATTATATGGGTTTATGAGTTTTTTTTTCTTGGGTTCGTTTTTAAAAAATATGAGTTCTCTGTTTTTGAGTTTTGAGTTTGAATTTCATGCCCTTTTTTTGTGTTCGTGTTTGTTTATCACATTTTCTGTGTTTGTTTATCATATTTACACTTTCTGAAAAATATTGAAAATTTTCATGTTTTTATTTTTATTTTAAGTGTTTTAGCTTTTTCGAATTTCTGTGTTATTTTTTTTTTAGTTTTAGGGTTCTATTTTTGTTTCAATTATATGGGTTTATGACACAACAAGAAAATCTGTCTCGCCCGACCGATCTTACCGACCGAAGTTACTAAGGTCGGAAAATGCCGATCGTCTTCGACTGCAAACAGTCGCAAAATGTTTACCGACCGTTATTGCGGTCGGAAAAAATTCGCCCGACCATCATGGTGGTAGGTAGCGGTCGGTAAATACCGACCGACTGTGTGCGGTCGGTATTTACCGACCGCTACCGACCACCATGACGGTCGGGCGAATTTTTTCCACGTTTAAAAGCTAGTCGACAGGCGAGTACGAGTCATTCCTCTTCTCCTCTTCTCCTCCCTCTCACTATCCCAAAAATCGCAAAACCCTAGCACTATCCCCTCTTCTTCTCCCTCGCACTCCGACGTCGGCACCACCTGGCGGCTGCTGGTGGTGGTTCGCTGCTCCCTCGCAGAACCAGATTGGTGTTCGCGACCCTCTTCTCCTCCCTCGCACTCCCTCGCAGAACGAGGGTCGCGCGGCTGCTGCTGGTGGTTCGCGGCTGGTGGGCTACTGGTGGGCTGCTGGCGTCGCTGCGGCTGTGGGCACCACCTGGTACCGCCCCTTGCAGTTGAGGTAATTCTCTTTTTTTTTTTTGTTGAACGAAGAGTTAATTCATTATTAGGGTTAGCATTTCCTTTTAATTGTTGTTTATAATTTTAATTTCTGGTTTATTAGTATTTGATTTGAATTTTTGGGTTTTGATGATTTTTGGTGTTGGCCTTGTTTATTGATTTTAGGGTTAGCATTTAGTTTTACTTTGAATTGTTGTTTTTAATTTTAATTTCTAATTTTTAGGTTCCATTTAGAATGATTTTTTGTTTTAGGGTTATGAGTTTTGATTGGTAGGGGTAATTATTTTGCTGTAGGTGTAACATGCATGTTGTTGGAGGAATTTTGAAGTTTATTATGATGGAAAAACTTTTTGTTTCTGCATAAAACTTTCCAAGATTAATGTCCAACATTATTGATTTAATTGTTAATTTACTGATTTGAGTTTGAATTTCCAGAAATTGAATATATGATTGAAATAGTTTTTTTTTAGAAAGGATATGATTGAAATATTTTTTTTTGCTTCATAAAACTTCCCAAAAAGAAACATCTATATGATTGAAATATTTTTTTTGGTTCATAAAACTTCCCAAAAAGAAACTCATTTAATATGCTCTTTAGGATAAAAAAGACTACCTAAATATCAATTATGCAAGTTGCCAATTTGATTTGAATTTTTGGGTTTTGATGATTTTTTGTGTTGGCTTTTTTTTTTATTGATTTTAGTGGTAGCATTTAGTTTTGATGCGTTCGAGTCTTTTTTTGCATGGTTTCTTGCCCTTTTTTGGTGTATTATAGGTTATTCATTTAAGCTTGCCTTTTAGCGCCATTTTTTCACCATTTTAGCGCCATTGTTCCATTTTTTTGTTTATGAGTCAAAATTATTCATAATATATATGTACAATTGGCAGTCTTATGTGGATTGAGATTTTTTATTGATGTGTTAGTTGTATACAAAAATCTTTTAATCAATCAACAACAACAAAATGGAAGAGATTTAGGTTTAATATACTTTGTATTTTTCACATGGCTAATCGTAAAGTTTTCTTTGAAAAATGATAAATTTTCTAGTTCGATAATCTAATGGCATATAGAAAACAACCAAATTCAATATTTTAAGTAAAGTACTCTGTCTCTGTATGTATATTTCACTTTGCTAATTATTAACTTGGCAATTCTCCCACTGCTTATCTAACTCTAGTTAGGTCTAACGAATTTAAACTCGATTTCTCTCCCATAAAATAATGAGAAAAATAATAACGTGTGGAATCAAGACCTAAAAAGCTTAAATGAATAACCTATGATTTGCAGGAAAAATAAACCCATAATCTTTTGGAGTCCGATCGAGCACGCTAAGGCGAAGTTAGAGGAGAGAGACCGCCATCGAGAGGACCATCAGCGCCGTTTGGAAGATAATCAAAAGAAGCAAGCGGAGTGTAGTTATTTGTTAGATTTCGGTTTATTATAGCTTACTTTTTTGCAAATTGTAACATGTATTAGTCTTGTGTATTAAGAATTATTTATATAAATAATATAAAATTTAATTTCATAATTTTAATTTGTTTTTCATTAATATATAATTTAATTTATTTTTTAAAGCATTTTTGATATTTAGTGAAAAAAAATAAAAAAAAATTGGAACAATGGCGCTAAAATGGTAAAAAAATGGCGCTAAAAGCCAAGTTTCCGACCGCTTGTCGGTCGGAAATTACCGACCGTCGTTACGTCGGTCGGTAATTTCCGACCGACACGCGGTCGGAAACTTGGCTTTTAGCGCCATTTTTTCCTTTTCCTCCAGTCGGTCGGTAATCGGTCGGTAAAAAAGTTCCCGACCGCGCCGACTGGCGGTCGGTATAAACAATTTACCGACTAATTTTGCACCGACCGACATTTACCGACCAGGGGCGGTCGGAAAAGGTGTGTCCTGACCGTTAACGGTCGGTAAAAGACGGTCGGCCGAGAGTGAATTTCTTGTTGTGTGAGTTTTTTTTTTCTTGGGTTCGTTTTTAAAAAATATGAGTTCTCTGTTTTTGAGTTTTGAGTTCGAATTTCATGCCCTTTTTTTGTGTTCGTGTTTGTTTATCACATGCTCTGTGTTCGTTCCATGCCCTTTTTTGTGTTCGTGTTTGTTTATCACATTTTCTGTGTTTGTTTATCATATTTACACTTTCTGAAAAATATTGAAAATTTGCGTGTTTTAATTTTTATTTTAATTGTTTTAGCTTTTCTGTGTTCGTATATCATATCCAAACTAATAATTTTGAAAATATGTTACATGTACAAAATAGCATGGAAAGGGATTATGATCCAGAGTTTGACCCTCATGGCCATCCCATTGATAATGCCGAGGCAACTTTGCAGCATGAAAATACAGTAGTTGGGTCTAACGATCCCTCAACTTGTCAGTCCAAGGTTTCAAAAAGGTCTCGAGGAGAAAGTTCTGGTAGTGAATGGAAAATGCGGACTCCTGTGTGGGAACACTACAATGTTACAAAGATAAGTGGTACAAAAAACGAGTACAGAATTGTCTGTAAGTATTGTCTCTCAGCAAATTACAAAGGTAATGGCAGGTATGGCACTTCTAACGCTAAACGACATATTAATTCATGTGAGGCATATAAAGCATTCCAAACTAATAATCCTTCCCAACCCGTTGATTTTGATCAACGTGTTTTTGTGCGTAAGTTTGCTGAAGCTATAATGTATCATTCATATCCATTGAGAATAGTTGAGCATATTAAACTAAGGGAAATGTTGTCTTATCTAAACCCCAAAGTCCGACATGTTTCTAGGAACACAATTCTTAGGTATTGTTGGCTAGAGCATAAAAGGCTCAAGTCCTTCCTTCGTGAGACCTTGTCCGAAGCTACCAATAGAATATCTTTTACTTGTGATTGTTGGTCAGCTTGCACCACTAGGGGATTTTTTACTCTTACAACCCACTACATTGATAGTAATTGGAATTTAAAGAGTCATATTCTTAACTTCCGCTACTTTCCCCCGCCGCATAGAGGTGTAGACATTTATATGTTTGTTATTGGACTCATCAAGGAGTGGGGGTTAGAAAAGAAAGCATTGTCTATTACTTGTGATAATGCAGGAGCTATGAATGTGATGGTAGCTCGGTTGAAATCTGATCTGCTTTCTTTTGGTACACTTCCTTTACAAGGGCGTTTTTTTCATGTGCGTTGTTGCGCTCATATTTTGAACTTGATTGTCCAATCGGGCATGAAAGTGATAGATACAAGCGTTTTGAAACTTCGCCAGGCTGTGAATTACATTTCTGGGTCTGATAGTCGTTTGTGTGACTTTGAGAGGTGTGTTAGTGAGTCCAACTCTGATTTTAAAGAGAAGAAATTGAGAGTAGATTGCCAAACTAGGTGGAATTCCACTTATTTGATGTTAAAGAGAGCACTAGAGGCCAAGGATGCCTTGTCGTTGTTTTCTGTTCTTGATACGTCATATGAGTTTAATAGGTTTATTCTTACTCCAGAAGAGTGGACCGTTGTTGAGTATGTTTGTAAATTTCTTCAGCCTTTCCACACTATCACTGAGATGTTTTCTGGTTCTGATTATCCTACTGCTAACCTCTATTTTGCTAGTGTTGTTGCAATTGAAAGATTTTTAGTGTCAGGCAATAAACATCAAGTTGAAAGCATTCAACACATGGCTTCCGCCATGATGGAAAAATCTGACAAGTATTGGGGAGATCACTCTACGCTTCTATCAATAGCCATTGTACTTGATCAACGGTGCAAGATGGTTGTTGTTAGAAATGGGTTGTCAAAGTTGTATATTCCTGAGGAGGTAGAGTCACGGGTGAAGGAAGTAAGTGATACCCTTGTGGAAATGTATAAATTCTATGATTCTGGTCATACTTCTACTTCTACCCCTTCACATGCTCGGCAATCCCGTGATGAGTTTGATGTCGATAGTATATATGATGATGTACGTGCCCTTTGTTCTTTATTTTTTTTAAATTTGTTTTAATCAATATGGTAAAATGTTTAATTTTGGTTAATAATTTTGTGTTTCAGGATTTGGACTCGAATTGTGCCATCATTGGTGATGCACAATCGAATGTGGATGCCTACTTGAACTCCCCTCGCATGCCACGTAACAACGACACTTCTTTTGACATCCTCAAGTATTGGCAATCCCAAGCAGCTTCCTTTCCTGTTTTTTCACGAATGGCTAAAGATATCCTAGCAGTCCCCATTACCTCTGTTGCCTCTGAGTCCTCATTTAGCATGGGTGGAAGGGTGTTGACCAAATATAGGTCATCATTGCGAACTGATAATGTAGAGACTTTTGTTACCACCCAAAATTGGTTATTTGGGTACATGAAAGAGGAAGAAATGGAGGGCTGTTTTGAAGTAATGAAGGAAGTGATGCCTAATGACATTGACTATGATTCTCTCCCTCGGGTAAGATACTTGATTGTATTTATTAAATTTTTCTACCTTATGATTTGTTTTCAAAGTTAAATACTAACATTATTTTTTATTTTTTTGGCCTAGGAGGATGACTCAACCTGACATATGTACGAGCATTTGAACCTGTCGAACTTGTACCGGATAACTTGGGTCCCTTCCCCTTGCTATTGCTGATCAATTTGGGATTTTGTTTGCTGCTCAGCGGCGTATATCACTTGTTGCAGACTATTTTTTTTTATGGCATGTATAATTGCCTTTTTTTAGTGGTTTGAGACATTGCCACACTTGGGCCTTGGTTTGATGGTTGCTGGTTTCTGGGTTTTTGTTTCTATTTTTGGGTTGCTGTCTAGGTTGGTTTGTTGCTAAACATGATGTTTGACGGGCTTACTGATGCCTTTGCCCCTTGGTACCTTCCGAAATAAGTCTAAAAAAATCTCCTTAGTTAGTCATTTAAAGTGTTGCCCTTAAGTCCTATGTGGGAACTCTTTGCATTTTTGTTATGCTTGATTGGTTGGTTAATTAGAGATGCCCGTAGGTTCTTTTGCTGGCAACTCTTAAACATTTGATTGAGAATAATGAGATGCCCTTAAGAACCTATGCTTTGGAACTCTATATCTTTTGATTTTCAGTTTTTGATATTCTTTGCAAAGAGTTTTTATGCCCATAGTATTTAAGTTGGAAGCCTTTATTTGGTTATCTATTTGGAGTTTTTTTTTTTTGGACAAGTGCTCTATGATGAGTCTTCATATAACAATAATTAAGCCTTTTGGCTTTCATTTTGTTATTTGACCTGAGAGCCCATATATAAATAACACTTTTGTGGATTATATTTGCAACTTTACCTAAAGATCTTAAGTCAACCCAAAAAAAAGAAGCAAAAATATTTGTAATTTTGTAGTTGTACATTTTTGTAAGCAACTTGTAAGTTTTGTGGGTATTTTAATCAACATCTATAGAACAATTCCCTTTCTGGCTTTCTCTATACTTTGTGTTATTTTGTATTATTAAATTGTTGTTAGGACTTACTTTTAAATTGTACCTATTCATCATAGAAAACAAAATAAAGTACCCCAAATGTTATACAAAATTAAAATGTAACATTCATTAATTAATTTTATGTTACCCATTAAACAACCAATTAATATTATAATTTCAATGATTACTTTTAATATATTGATTTAATTAATGATATTAAATATTAAATAATTTTTTTAAAATAAAATTTGAATTATTATTAATTTTTCCAACCATACTACAAGTCACAACTCACAAATGTCACAAGCCACAAGTAATTTTATAATAAATTGATCATATTGACATGGTTGTATAAATTATTAATTACGTAATCAATGTTCAGATCAATTTCGTTTTAGAGCAATATTAGTTCAGTTTCAAAACAGTTCGGATAATATTGTATCATTTTATTATTCAGTTTAGTAATATTCAAATTAAATTAGTTTCAAATCATTTTTAGTTTCAGTTAGACTCAGTTATCATCTTTTCAGTTCAGTTTCAGTTAGCTTCAGTTATTTTCTTTTAAGTTCAGTTTCAGTTCAGTTCAATTAATTTCAGATACACCGTTTCAGTTCAGTTTCAGTTCAGTTTCAGTTCAGTTCAGTTATTTTCAGATACTCGATTTTCAGTTCAGTTTCCGTTCAGTTCAGTTATTTTCAGATATTTAGCAGTTAACTTCAGTTTCAGTTGGTTTCAGATTCAGTTCAGTTCAGTTCAGTTCGATATTTTTCAGTTGCCTTCAGTTATCAGTTCATTCAGTTCAGTTCACTTTCAGTTTCAGGTAATTTCAGGTCGATCCAAAACAATTCAGTTTCAGTTAGTTCAGTTCATCAGTTCTGACCCAATCTGACAGCGCTAGTCTCGTAATCGATCTTACCTGTTGCAACTAACACATACTGTACTTGACTCCGCCCAATTTGATGTGATACTCCCGACTCCACAGGTAATTTTTTTTTTTATTTCACTGCCACTATTAATTACTTACTGTTTCCCTGTTCATGTAAATAACCAATGGTACAAGACCAATTCAAGGATTTATTAGGTTTAAATTTTTTTATCTGGTCTAAAAACTTATTAGGTTTGAACAGCTCTAGTCATGTCACTACTACAATAAAAGCCTAATGCAACGCTTTAGATGCAACACTTATATCTAATGCAACGGTTTTATGCAACGATTTAGGCTAATGCAACAGTTTTATGCAACACTTTAGGCTAATGCAACGGTTTTTTACAACATTTAGTAGTAAGCGTTGCATTAGCCTTCGATATGCAACATTTTTAATGTCTAATGCAACGGTTTACATTGAACCGGTGCATTAGCATATACCCAAAAATTAAAAACCTCACCCTGTATCTATAACCGTTGCATTAAGGCCTTAGGGGTGTATTAAAAAAAGCGTTGCATTAAACTCCTCTAGTTAAAAGACAATATCCAACCGTTGCATTAGGGGTGTCTAAGCCAAACAATTAAATTAATGTAATTGTTTGCGTTAGGGTATAAATAATACTACATAGGGATCGAAGTACTTTTTCGGTGACGGTTTTTAAACCAACTTTCTCGACGAATTTTATCAAAAATAAATATAAATATAAAAACAAAAATAAAATTTAAAATTTTTAAATAATTTAAAAAAAATACATAAGTAAACCATTGCATTAAAGGGGTTATATCAAAAATTAAAACCCCACTCACTCCAACCGTTGCATCAGAGGGTTTTTTTCAAAAAATAACTATTTTGTTTAGTCTTTTTTTCCCTATCTCAATTCTCAGTCTACATATCGACATTCCCTCAAATGAAACCCTAGCCATCCTATATTCCCATCCCATCTCCTCTCTTCTCCTCTCAGTCTCTCTCAACCCTGGCTTAGCCACTCAGGCGGCGTCGCACCGACGCACCACTGCCCTAGGCACAGACGCCTCACTACTTCTCCTCAGCCCACTGGTGCCGATGACCTGCATCTGTTGTCCTGCGAAAGCCGAAAACCACCGCGAACGCAAGCACGCCCCACCAATTAGTCTCACCTGTTGTCCTGCACCTGATAACTTGGTTTAGTATATGTTTTTCCTCCTTATTTTGTATGGTTTTATTGTGCTAACCGTGCTCTTAGGAGCCGTTTTGCCGCTAATAAGTCGGTTTGGAGTGTTTTGTGTCTTTTCCATGTTTTTGACAAAAGATGCTCTAAATGGGACAAAAACCATCAAAGTACATCAATCTAGGAAAAGGAGAAGCACTAGGATGTCACGGTGAGTGTTGGAGAGGTTCTGGTGGCAATTAGTGAAGAATTGGATTGAAATTGTTCGATTCGGTTCGAATGATTTTGACCACCTCTCACTATTTTGGACATAACTCGAGCTATGAGTATTGGATTCAAGTGATTCTAGTGGCATTGGAAACTAGATTCAAAGAGCTTTCCAACGGTAGGTCATAAGCTCAATTCCGACTTGAAACGAAGTAGTTATGGGCGTTCGAAGTTAGGGCATCAGACCAGACCCCAGCATGTACCCCGGTACCGGGGTTTGTGCAACCCTTACCGGGGTTCATGCACCCCGACCGGGGTACATGTACCACGGTAGCGGGGTGGTTGTTGCCCCTGTTTCTCTCCTTTTCTTTGAAGTCAGAGTTCCCCCAGCATCGGCCCCGGACCGGGGTACATGTACCCCGGACCGGGGTCTCTGCACAGCTTTTCACTCGACATTTTCCAAAAATAGCGAACCTGATTCCAGCGAAAACCCCGGTACCGGGGTGCCTGTACCCCGTACCGGGGCCGGTGTTCGAGGCTCCGTTTAAGCCCAGTTTGCTTATAAATACCTATTAGAATCCCTTGTAACTCCTTATGCTTTCTTTAGGTTTTCTTTCTGTTTTTAGGGTTTTCTTTTTCTCTCTTTTATTGTAAAAACACATTAAATTCAATTCAATTCAAGTTAATTAAAGATTCAATCTTTTTCCAATTCTGGTATTATTTCTTTCTTATTTATTTTATTTATGCTTTTTATTATGATCATGTTTATTTCTTTTATTCTTTCAAACATGCGTGAGTAGTCTTTTAGATCTAGGGTTTGGGAAAATTATGTTTGAATGATTAGATTAATTGAGTCTTTTATTCTTTAATTCATGACTAGTTTTAATTCCCTAAAATCTGTTTTGATCATATAAATTTGAGTAATAATCTAGCCGGTAGCCGAAAGGTGAAAACTTCATTAAGACTTAAGATTTTAGGCAGATTTATTTAATAAATTGCGAGAGCCTGTTATGTAAATCTGTAGATCTAATAAATTGCGAAAGCCTGTTAGATCTTGGTTGGAATTTGTTAATGAATTATTGAACATTGGAATTCAGTTAGTTTATGATTTCATTCATAAAACCTAAACCCTAGAATTTCCTTCATTCATTTAATTCCAATAAAAATTCAACCTTTATTTTCTTTTCTTTATTTATTAGTTTTTTAGGATAATTCAATCACAAAGGCCCTTTACATAGTTCACATTTTTTAGTAATAAAAGAAATTAAGTTGCTTCTCTGTGGATTCGACCCTACTTATCACTGCTGCATTAGTTCTGATGTTTAGGTTATTTTTGACGGGTTGCGAAGCCCTGTCAAATTTTGGCGCCGTTGCCGGGGAAGCAACGTTAATATCTTTTATTCGGGTGTGAATTATTTTTTTTATTATTATTTTTGTGCCTCAAGGAACTATATTGTTCTTTGAGGCGCAACGGTTCTTACGTTCACTTTTAGTCTTCGTGTTGTACAGGTTCTATGCGCTTTTGGTTCGATACTGAACCAGAAAGATTTATCAGACAACGACTGAGAGTACAAGCAGAACGAGCCAATAATCGGACAACTTGTCCGATCGTTCCTGACCTCAATCTTTTATTTACAGAAGAAGAAGAACCACAAGAGAGGGTCAGGATGACTACGATGAAGGATTACTATCAACCTTCAGCCACTCAAATACCGGGTGGGATGCCAGTGCCATAAATCGCTGCTAATAACTTTGAACTCAAGCCGGCATTGGTGAATATGGTGGAACGGAATCAATTTGGAGGAAGCCCCACTGAAGACCCAAATCTTCACATCTCTAACTTCCTACAGTATTGTAATACAATCAAGCAACAAGGAGTCACGCAGGATCACATCCGCAGGATGTTATTTCCATTCTCACTAAGGGACCGAGCAAGATCATGGCTCAATAGCTTGAACTGGGACTCAATCACCAGTTGGGATGATTTGGTGCTAGTTTTCTACAAGAAGTATTACCCTCCTGAGAGAACTGCATCACTTCGGAGCCAGATAACAAATTTCTCCCAGAAATATGATGAATCCTTATATGAGTCATGGGAGAGGTTTAAGGAGCTTCAAAGGCTTTGCCCACATCACAGCATTGAGAAGTGGCTTCTAGTGCGTTCTTTTTACAATGGTCTTGGACACGAGTCAAGGACCATTCTTGATTCCGCAGCGAGTGGCAGATTCATAAGTTTAGAGGTAAATGCAACATATGATTTGATAGAGGAGATGGCACAACATAATGCTCAATTTGGTAATCCTCGTGGCCAAGCACGGAAGGGAGGTAATTAAACTTGAGATTGATCACAGTGTTGAGAGTTTGGAAGCAAGGATGGATGCAATTGTGCAGAGGCTTGACAATATGAATGTAGGTGGTTCTCAACCCATCTCGGTAGCTGCCATGACAACAACCGAGCCAGTCTGTGATGGATGCGGGGCATTAGGACATTATGCTCAAAATTGTAATGGGACCATGGAGCAAGTACATGCCTTCCAATCTTACAAGAATAATCCTTATTCAAACACATATAATGAAGGCTACAAAAACCATCCATACCTCTCTTACCGTAGTAACAATGTCCTCAACCCACAACCACCACCACCACCACCACAAAACCAACCCCCTAAATACATTCCACCACATCAACAACTCAACTACCAACCACAATCACATCATCAACCTCCACCTTACCCTCAACAAGGCCTTGCTAGGCCACAACCACCACCATATGTGCCCCCTCCACAACAAGCTAACAATGAGATCTCTGAACTTAAAAATCTAATGCTACAGATTCAAAAAGATAACAAGGCTCAGGTTGAGGCCTTGCAAGCTCATACTAGACAATTAGAGAATCAGATAGCTCAATTAGCAACATCAAGTGCTCATAGGCAGCAAGGCCAGTTGCCACCCTAGCCAGAGCCCCAACAGAAGGAGTATTGCAAGGCAGTGACACTAAGGAGTGGTGCAAGCTATGCTGATCATCCCATGCCCGCAAATGAGGAACCAGTGCATAAGCAAGCGGAAGAGAAGGAGGAGAAGAAAGAGGAGGCAGCAGATACATTACCACCACCGGAAGTTAAATTGCAGTTCCCCGACCGAGTCAAAAAGGGTAAGTCTGATTCTCATTTTGATAAATTTTTGCAAATGGTAAAAGACTTACATGTTACTGTTCCTTTTGTTGATCTGGTAATGCAAGTTCCTAATTACTCCAAATTTCTAAAAGATCTTCTTAAAAGGAAAAATGCATTATCAGTAGTGGAGACTGTAGCATTCACTGAAGAGTGTAGTGCTCTTTTGCAAAATAAGTCTCCGCCAAAAGTAAAGGACCCCGGTAGTTTTTCCATTCCTTGTAGCATTGGCCCCGTGACTATTGAAAATGCTTTGTGTGATCTTGGGGCTAGTGTTAGTGTCATGCCTTTGTCTATGTGTAAGAAACTTGATATGAGTGTACTTAAATGTACCAATTTAGTTTTAGAGATGGCAGACGGTTCTCATAAGAACTCTGTAAGGGTATTGGAAAATGTTTTGGTTAAGATTGGTAAGTTTTTCATTCCAGATTTTGTTGTGACTGACATGCCTAAGGAATCACGTGTTCCAATCATTTTGGGTCGGCCGTTCTTAAACACTGCCGGAGCGGTCATAGATGTGAACAAGGGAGTCCTCACTTTGAAAATAGGGGATGAAATACTTACCTTTAACTCAAGTACTTCTAGTAGTAATGTTGATCCTAAGGCTACTTGCCATAGAGTTAGCACTATTAATAGTAGTTCTACCATCTCTAAAACTACTTCTACTGACTTTGTTTGTGAGGGTGCTTCAGCACCTATTGTGCATGTGGAAGGTTTTTGTGGTTTGCAGATTCATGAGGTAGCGGGATCTGACCCGCCAGACAAAGGTTCTAAGCCCCGAAGGAGAGGCCAAAAGGCCAAGGAGAAGACTTTGATGGCTGATGACCCGCGGGGACATACAATTGTTGTGAGGGGGACGGAGGTGACACGTCCACCCTCTTCTGTAAGATGAATAGAGCATGAATGAGGTCGTGCGGGACCATATTAAACCAGCGCTTCCGGGAGGCAACCCGAGTTCCTCTTACTCTCCTTCAGCGTGAGGACACAGCTGAGTTCGGCTTGAGGGAGGTAAGCCTTTCTTAGGATTGTTGCATGGTTTGTACCGACCAATAGGGCCGGGAGTTTACATGTGACCAAAAAAATGTACTGCTTTCCTAGATTAGTTTAGTTTAGCTTAGTGTTAGTTTGAATAAATTGGGATTTGAACTATGGTACTTTGGATTTAACTGATGAATTGTGCCCTTAATTGCTTGTTTTCGAAAACTTTGACTTAATAGTTGATATAATGTGCATGGATTAGTGGCTTTTGATTTGATGCTTAATCTCTTTATCCCCTCTAGTGTTTAGCTTTGTTCAACTATGTGTAGATCTTGGACTGTTTAGCTTGAACTGTGAGGAATTAAGCCTACTTGATTCATTTCTTGTGTGTTTAGTTCCTGGTGTGACTAACTGCCTTGACTTAGGTCCTTGTTCCTTGCCTTGTGAGAATTTCCTACACTATTAGTCTAACTTAGGTTCAGTTGCAGATTGTATGATAAAGGCACTCATTTCCTTAGGATTCCCCAAACACATTAGATATAATTTTTATCCCTTGATCCCTAATTTGCAGCCTTGACTTTCATTTGATTGATTAACCACATTATAAACCTAATTAGCCTAAAATTTGCAATATTCCTGAGTTTGGCTTAGAGGAGCTGTTTATAGGATGATAACTGTGGAGTTCGGGTGCATCTCTGGTTGATCTTGGAAATCTTGTTTCTTTAGTGTTCGGGTGCTCTTTTGTAAAGCCCTTGGAAGTGTTTGTTTATTTTAAGTACTTCATGTTAAATAAAATAAAAAATACAAAAATCAAATCAAAAAAATAAATAAAATTGATGAGAATAAAAGTATATTGACATGGAGGAAAAAGAATCAACAAAAGAGGAAGAAAATGAAAACAATGTTAACTTTAAGTGTAATCTTCCTCTATTTGGGTTATGTATTAAAGTGTTCGGTTGATTTGGAAAGTTATTTCGGTAGCTAGTGTTGGTTGTTTCGGAGGAGTTGGAGAATTAGATAACCAAGTTGGTTTTCTTTTTCTTTATTTCGCTTTGTTTTTGCTCCCCCTTGTTGGACTTTCACCACCACATGGCTGAAATATATCCTATGCCTTATCCCTAGCCATGTTAAAAGCTCATGGAAGACCTTTTGAAATCTGCAATTGTAATCTAGTTAGATGAATAAAATCACTTGTCAAGGATGAGGCATTAGCTACATTCCGAGTCGACTCATAGGTAGAGTGACATTTAACCCTTATTAAACACATGAGTGATTTTGAGTTTGGGAGGGTTGTGTTGCATTACATTGACATTCTTTGATGGGTGGAGAGCGCTTGGGCGTACTTAGAGCCCACCACAAAAGAGTGGAGTGACCCGTGAGTATAGCTAAACCAAATTCTTGATACACATATGGTTGACTGAGATTGAATAATTAGAACAGGCCAATGAGTGATTTTAGTGGATTTGATATAGCTAGCTTTGAATTGCACAATGTATTGATACTTTGAGTCATTGAGTTTGTTTTTGAAAACTTAGGGCATGATTTGTTTGGTATTTCTGCGCTGTGTTTTGCTTGGGGACAAGCAAAAGGCTGGCTTGGGGGAGTTTGATAACTTGGTTTAATATATGTTTTTCCTCCTTATTTTGTATGGTTTTATTGTGCTAACCGTGCTCTTAGGAGCCGTTTTGCCGCTAATAAGTCGGTTTGGAGTGTTTTGTGTCTTTTCCATGTTTTTGACAGGTTTTTGATAGAAGATGCTCTAAATGGGACAAAAACCATCAAAGTACACCAATCTAGGCAAAGGAGAAGCACTAGGATGTCATGGTGAGTTTTGAAAGAGGTTGTGGTGGCAATTAGTGAAGAATTGGATTGAAATTGTTCGATTCGGTTCGAATGATTTTGACCACCTCTCACTATTTTGGACATAACTCGACCTATGAGTATCGGATTCAAGAGATTCCACTGGCATTGGAAACTTGATTCAAAGACCTTTCCAACGGTAGGTCATAAGCTCAATTCCGAATTGAAACGAATGAGTTATGGGCGTTCGAAGTCAGGGCATCAGACCAGACCCCAGCATGTACCCCGGTACCGGGGTTTGTGCAACCCTTACCGGGGTTCATGCACCCCGACCGGGGTACATGTACCACGGTACCGGGGTGGTTGCTGCCCCAGTTTCTCTCCTTTTCTTTGAAGTCAGAGTTCCCCCAGCATCGGCCCCGGGGTCTCTGCACAGCTTTTCACTCGACATTTTCCAAAAATAGCGAACCTGATTCCAGCGACAACCCCGGTACCGGGGTGCATCTACCCCGTACCGGGGCCGGTGTTCGAGGCTCCGTTTAAGCCCAGTTTGCCTATAAATACCTATTAGAATCCCTTGTAACTCCTTATGTTTTCTTTAGGTTTTCTTTCTGTTTTTAGGGTTTTCTTTTTCTCTCTTTTATTGTAAAAACACATTAAATTCAATTCAATTAAAGTTAATTAAAGATTCAATCTTTTTCCAATTCTGGTATTATTTCTTTCTTATTTATTTTATTTATGCTTTTTATTATGATCATGTTTATTTCTTTTATTCTTTCAAACATGTGTGAGTAGTCTTTTAGATCTAGGGTTTGGGAAAATTATGTTTGAATGATTAGATTAATTGAGTCTTTTGTTCTTTAATTCATGACTAGTTTTAATTCCCTAAAATCTGTTTTGATCATATAAATTTGAGTAATAATCTAGCCGGTAGCCGAAAGGTGAAAACTTCATTAAGACTTAAGATTTTAGGCAGATTTATTTAATAAATTGCGAGAGCCTGTTATGTAAATCTGTAGATCTAATAAATTGCGAAAGCCTGTTAGATCTTGGTTGGAATTTGTTAATGAATTATTGAACATTGGAATTCAGTTAGTTTATGATTTCATTCATAAAACCTAAACCCTAGAATTTCCTTCATTCATTTAATTCCAATAAAAATTCAACCTTTATTTTCTTTTCTTTATTTATTAGTTATTTAGGATAATTCAATCACAAAGGCCCTTTACATAGTTCACATTTTTTAGTAATAAAAGAAATTAAGTTGCTTCTTTGTGGATTCGACCCTACTTATCACTGCTGCATTAGTTCTGATGTTTAGGTTATTTTTGACGGGTTGCGACGCCCTGTCAGCTCCTACATAGAATTGAAGATTCTTAGCCATTACCACTCAAACATCACCACCATAGACGAACACAGACCACTACCACCCAGCACGAATCTGTGAGTAATTTTTTTTTTGTTTTTTCGTTGATTTGGAACACGATTTATTGGATGCAATTGCTTAATGTTGTTAGGGTTCAATTTGTTGTTGAATATGAGCACACAATTTCAGCATTTTTTTGGAATGTTGATTTTCTTGGATGCAATTTTTTTGGAATTTATTGGAAACAATTTTTTTGGATGCAATTGTTTAATGTTGTTAGGGTTCAATTTATTGGATGCATTTTTTTGTAATGAGCACACAATTGTTAATTTGGGCTTTTTTGTTAAATTTCTTCAATTTCTCACCCTTCCTAGACTTTCTGGGTTGAATTTGAAGTCACGTGAACATTCAATTGACTGCATTAATTTGATTCCTAGCCTTGAAAGTTGCACAATTTGTCTTTTGTTTTTTCTAAAGGCTCTACCATTGTTGAATACAAAAGGAATGAAAAAATGCCAAAATATAAAGCTCATTTGAAGTGTTATTTTACTTTAGAACTGAAACAATTATTTTCAATGAACCTAATGTGAAGTGTCATTTCTCTAACCATTTCAACCTTTAGGTAAAGTGTCTAAAAGATATGGGTGTTCAAAGACAAATTAATTTGTTCATAATCTTGGATCAAAAAGAGTGTGGCTTCACAAACTATCATACCTCCCAGGATTAAAAATAAATATCCAACTCCTACTCATTCCAACCCAGAAATTAGTAAAAGGCTCAAAGATTTCAAGGATTTCTCTTTGACCTTCTCGTATCGAATTTTGCAACATAGAGAGAAGTGAGGTCTTAAATACAATAGAAAGGACGATAACTAAAAGTACGATAAGTTAGCTAGGCTAGATTGTTAATATGAACCATATAAAAGATACTTTCTTCCTTTTAAATTTACAAAGTCAGATGGATCAAAGGTGGTATATAGTGCAATTTGGTATACTTACAAATTTGACCTTTTTGCTGTTGACACTACAAGAAAATTGATTTTTGGTAACAAATTTTTCGCAACAACAAAAAATTTTGTTACTAAAAATGATATTTGGTAATGAATTTTTTATGTCGTTGCTAAAGATTGTTACCATAAATAAAAATCAACTTTCTACGGTGATTGAAAAAAGAGAGCAAACTTTAGCAACGATTGTGTCGTTGCTGTAAATCAAATTATATATGGCAACAACAGCAGCTTGTTACCATAAATTGTTTTATTTTTGGCAACGAAATAAATTGTTGCCAAATATAAGTTTCCTTATTTTATAAAAAAAAGTAAAAATTTCACTTTATGAAATTTGATTTCTTACCCAACATTTTTTTAGGCGATATTAGGCGAAAAAAAGGTATACTAATTAGCAACAACAATTTCGTGGTTTTAAATCTACTTATGTATGGTAACAACTAGAACTTGTTACTACAAATTTTTTATTTTTGGCTATGAAATTTTTGTTGCCAAAAATAAATTTTCCACTTTCCATCCACCAAAATTACGGGGGCAGGATAATTCGAAATTTCGTGAAAATCTCACTATTAATGAAATTTTGCCTTCCACAATTATTGAAAAAAGAGAGCAAACTTTAGCAACGATCTTGTCATTGTTGTAAACCAAATCATATATGGCAACAAATACAGTTTGTTACCATAAATTGTCTTATTTTTGGCAATGAAATAAATTGTTGCCAAATAGAGGATTCCTTATTTTATTAAAAAAAATAAATTTAAGGAGTATAATGCTTTTAGTACATACACAAATAAGTAAACAAAGCTTTATTAAAATAAAAATCAAACACTCTTATGGTAACAAAAATCCTTGTGACTATATATAAGGGGGCAGAAATCCTTTAAAAAGAGACCTAGCTTTGGCAACAAAAATTTTGTGACTACATATAAAATTATTTATAATAACAAAGTTATATTGTTACCTTAAATATTTTCTTTTCAGCAACGCTGCGCTACCTTTTGTTGCCAAACAAACTTTAAAAAAACAAAACCCTTAAAATCAATTTTTTTGAACCAAAATCGACATTTCTAAAACACAAAACCCTCAATTCCTCTCTCTCACCTAGCCAAACCCACGCACCAAACAAACCAGTGGACTGTTGGCCTGAGAGAAGGCGACCAACGACCGGCGACTGACGACAGAAGACATCGACGGCGACGACAATGGTGATGGTCGAACTGTGCGAATTCCCCATTTCCCCTTCTTTGCGTTCACCTGCTACATGTATTGCTGCCTTTGAGCGTTTCAACTTTGTGTGAATTCCTCTCTCTCACCGGTAGGCGACGGCCAAACCACGGCGACCCTGTGACACGGCCGGTGCGACCCAGCGCAGCATCCAGGTGCAGAGACCTAGCACAACACTCAACCAGGTGCTCGAATTTCTGATTTTGTCCCTCAAATTGGTGTGTTTGTTCATTTGGAGCGAATTTAGTTTGAAAATTGTCATTGTGTTTGTGCAAATGTCTGGTTTAGTTGATTTAGTTGATTTTCCTATTGTTGTGCAAATTTTTGGTTTAGGTGATTGTGATTGTATATTCCCATTGTTCTCATCATATTTTCCCCTAAAACTGAGTTAAATATGCTTGTATAGTGTTGTAGTTGTGTTGAGTTCTTAATCTTCAACATTTTCCCCCTAAATCTGAGTTATTAGTTTATCTTAGTTCCAATTTCAACAATTTTCTGAAATGAAGTTTTGGCTTGTTTGGAAATACTGAATTCATTTCAAATTACAGAATTGTCGCAAATAGGATGTTTGGCAACTAAAAAAACTTTGCATTTGGATTTGATTCAAATTCCAACCTTTATAAAAATAAGCCCATTGTGTGTAGACATTGAAATCCAAACTCAATTGACAACATTTCGATTCCGTCAATGACTGCTCAAGCATCACTGCCACTTTTCGAATTGCACAGCTAGTCGACAATCATGCTATACTACTAGCTTTGAGTCTTATGAAAAATGAAGCAAGATTTTTTATGTCTTAGATATATCAACCGAAATTAGTTGATACATTGTATATTGTTGGTGGTATGGTATAATTGTTGTAAAGTGAGAGAAAGAGAGAGAATTAGGTGCTTAGAAATACAGGAGAAGTGGTGATGATGGCAAGTACAGAGCATAAGTTCAAATTTTTCAATAAATTATACTGCTTTTCCCCCAACTTTGAAATGATGAATTAAGAAATTCTTAGTTATTTCCAAATAGAGCATTTGGAATTTAAATTCCGTATTTGAAATTTCAGTTTTAAAATACACCATTTCAAATTAAATGCTTGAATCCAAACACTACCTTAATGAAATTCTGAAATTCCACTTAATGCTTCTTGAACTTACTTTTATGATTTGTTGCTTAACAATTTTATGAAATGAAGTAAAACAAATCAATTCCTCTCTGCTTGAGTTGAAGACAGCCAGACGCCTCACCAACTGAGTATGCAAGAGCTAATAAGGAGCTCAGGAAACTCGGAGATTCTGTTGAATTATTGAACTAGGTATTGGAGGGGAAGAAGCTTCTTTATTTTCCATGGAGATATTCAAAATGTCAGTCTTCAGCCTTCTGTGGTTTTAAATTAATCAGCAATCGAGTCTGTTTACAATATGACAAAGATGCCTTCTATGATACTTGAGACAGGTACAATAGTGTATTGTTTTGAATTTTTGTTTTAATGGAGTGTTTGATCTTTTATGGCTATCTATCAGGAAGCTGTTGGATTGGTCTCTGGTGCCAGTGTGTATGGGAAGCTCAAGTTTAAGAGTGGAACTCATAGAGTTCAGGTATAAATCTGCTTTAACTGAAGCCAAAAGATTTTCACGGTTTATAATCATCATTGCTAATGCCATCCACCTATTACTTTTTATTGTGTTCCTGTGACAGAGAAGTCTGGCCGTATTCATTCCAGTGTTGTAACTATTGCCATCCTCCCTCAAGCCGATGAGGTGATTTTATTTTTGGATAATTTCTTGGTGCAATTATATTCCTTGTTTCGTAATCAATAATCAGCTTATAGATTAGAGTCGATTGTATTAGCTAGTTTGTCTGGCTGATTGTGTTACTTGTTTGCATATACATAATTGGTAAATACCTAATATGTCTGTATGTGCTTTTCCTGAGATACTGCTTGAACATTGCAAATTCAAGGCATAAAACATTCATAATTCTTGGATGTGTTGTTGAGGTTTGCAAAAAATAATATTTTTGCTGAGTACTTCCTTCTTCCTTTTTTTGATCTTTAAGGTTGAATTTTGGTTATGATGATGATGAACAATGAAGAATAAAATATCAAGAGAATTTCATGCTTATGGGAAAGAAGATTTCATGTGGAGCTAACAAGTTTATCTAGCAATTTTTTGTACGACTCTTAGGGCAATTCTTTGGTATATGGCCTAATTTTTTGGACAAGAAATGGTTCATGTTATCTCTTGGCATATTTTGTTGGAAAGCTATGTAATATACTTTCTGATACATTATGAATATATGAATCAAGCCAATGTATTATGGCTATTTTGTAATGAGTGTTTATCTCAAATGGATTTTTTTATTAATCTCTATTATATAAGCCAAGGGGGGAGCCATGGTGTCCCCCCTCGAAAAGTCCATAATGCCCCTTAAAAATTTATTAAAAATTAAATAACATCACTCTTATTTATTAAGGAAAGTCATTACAATTTTTGAGTTTTTTTAATTAAAATATTACATAATATACAATTCGGAAAAATAAAATAAAATAATCAAAATTCATATTTTTGAATTCCCTATAAATAGATACCCATTTTAATATAATTTTTTACATAAAAATTTTACCTTTTTATTATCGTAGAAATTTGATAGCCAATTTTGTTTATTGTAGTGGAATGGCTGGAAGAAAGGGGAATTTGTTTTTACGATTATGTGAATGAGTGTGAATTTTTCAAAAAAAAATACAATTTCTCAAACAAAAACCTTCGATTTTTTAAGATACATTAAAAATATCGTCGCACGCAAAGCGTGCACACAAGGCTAGTTGTATATTATCAGAACGTCCCAAATTTACAATATGGTGTTACGATATATAACAAAAAAAAACCATGGTTATATTAATTTTTGTCAACGCAATTAGTTGTTGCTATAAACCAATTATTATTGGTAACAACCAATTTTGTTGCAGAAAAATAATAAGTCGAATTTGTCATAGTGGGGTTCGTGTAGTCTTTTGCAACGAGTATGTCGTGGCAAAAGATGTTTTTTAACAACAAATCGTATTGTTGCTGAAATTTTTTATTTTTAGTAACAAAAACCTTTGTTGCAAAAAAAAGCTTTAGGTGCAAAGACCAATTTGAGTTATGGCAACAAGCTATCTTTCGCAACAAAAGTTTTGTTGCAAATAATGCATTTTTGGCAACAAGCGATTTTCGTTGCAAATACCTTTAGCAACGGGATCTCCCATAACAAAGTTAAATTGTTGCCAAAAATAAGAAGTTGTTGCTAAATTTATTTTTAGCAACGAATTCTTTCGTTGCCAAATATCAATTTTCTTGTAGTGTGAGATGTTTTTGTTTATTTGATGGATAATTGAATACTACAGTTTCGGTCTACCTATTATTGAAGGTTTTATTTATCCTTGATTTCTTTGGTCTCGAACTAAATATATGAAATTTGTAATGTCTAGTAATTTTAATGTCTTGACATTCAACGAACAAGAGCATAGTATCTAAACTTATCAAGACACTTGGAGAAGTGGAATTCTTCTTTGGTACACATGAATGAAATTGGTAATATCTAATAAATTATATTTCTGCAATTTTTCCGCCTGTGTTTATGTTGTCTGGTAGTGGGACATGTAGTTACACAACTTATTTACAGTACAATAACTATAACATATAAACTGGCTGATTGTCCTGCATTGCTTGTCAATTCTAGGAGCTTGTGGCATGGTATATCTTTACGAAAAATGTACTACACTAAAATAATTTGGACATTCTTTGAGTATGTTCCTAGAGTCGGACTAGGTCTACTAAGAGCATATTTGGTCATTCCGTTTTTTACATGGTTTTCTTTACTTTGGAGTTTGTATTGCAAATAGTCACATCTTTATGCTAGTCTCGCTTTTAGCCTATCTTTCTTGCGAATTTCTCTCTTTAGTTGGAAGTTGGAACTCTTTCAGTTTCATCCTTGTCTATCTTGATCATTCTTCTAGACATGTCTTGCAAGTATTTCTTCATTATATGTGGATTATATTGCTTAACCTATTATCAAATGCCTTATCTTGAGCGGCTCTCTAGCAAATTTTGGATTGTCACATGTATATATGTTGCTTGCATGATGTTATATTATAACCCATGGTTTTATCTCCCATCATGATTATAATTTTTAAATATCTTGAGTAGCTGCTGTTAAGTAATATGGTTTTAATATCTTGAGTAGCTATTCCCTAAGACATGGGGTTGGATCAAGAATTTGATATGATTATCATAAACCATTTCTTTTCATAGGAAAAGCCTTACTCAATTATGTTTAAAATATTAAAAGATACTCACTTCATAATAAAACCATTTCTTACTTTTTCACTTGAGTAATTTTGTGAATATATTTTTAATGTTTTAATATAGGTACAAGATGGAGCCAAATCAGCCAACGGATCTCAAAGGCATGATAGAATGGCATTCAAGCATGCCATGAATGAAGAATGACTAAATCTAGTTATCAATTTTTTTTTTTGTATGAATAAATTAGGCGCATAGTTTTGGCTAGATTGTACTGAGATTTGATATTTTCTTGCATAGTGTACACAAACTCTATATATTACTCTATGTATAAATGAAGTCAAACTTCGATTTGAGTGAGCTATATATTTCATCCTTTAATAATGAAATTTTCTTCACTAATTTGATGCTCATTTTCTTTTTCCTTGATTACTATAATTCGATTTTAGATATGATTCATGCATGTGTAATATTTTTGATCTTGCAGTAAGGTAAATGGTTTGATGGTAATTGTTGATAGCTTGGTGACGATGATATGGACGATGGTCTGGTTTATTTTCTACTGGGTGTTTTTTTTTGGTTTAGTTGGCCTGTGTGCAGTGGTGGTCTGATTTACCTTTTTTTAATTTCCTGGTGGTTGGCCTGGGTTGTAGGTGGTTTTGTTGGCCTTGTTGCAGTGTTAGTTGCGATACGAAGCTGTTGTGCTACTGATTTTTGCTGATACGGAGCTGCTATGCTGACTGATTCTACTGTTATGCTGGCTGAATCTGCTGCTGTGCTGTCATGATGTTGTTGTGCTGCTGTGTTGTCGTGCCTCTGTTGTGTTGATGGTATGTTGATGTTCTGTTGTGTTGTTGTAATGTGCAGGAGCTGATGTGTGTTGTTGTAGTGTTGTGGCAGAGCTGCTGTATGTTGTTGTTGCATTGTGTAGAGCAACTACATATGCTTGCATGGTGGCTACAATAATATATGAATATAATGATCATTAAGTAAACATATCTTTAATTGCAAAAAATTATAATAATAAATAATGATAATAATAATAATAAATTAATAATAATAATATCACAATAATAATATAGCTAATAAAAAAAAATATAGCTAATAAAAAAATATAGCTAATGCAACGGTTAAACGATTAATTATATTCTTATGAACCGTTGCATTAGGTTTTATAACAATTGTAAACAACCTAATGCAACGGTTTACATTTTGTTTGAAACCATTGCATTAGCCTTCATAACCAATACAAAAGTCCTAATGTAACGCTTATATCTTTTAGAAACCGTTGCATTAGCCTTTATAACTATTGCAAAAGACCTAATGCTACGGTTAATATTTAATGTTAAAACCGTTGCATTAGGCTCTTTTAACAATTGCAAAAGACCTAATGCAACGGTTTATACTTTTGATTATAAACCGTTGCATTAGGCCTCCAAAATCGTTGCATTAGACCTAATGCAACGGCAGCAAATGCAACGGTTATTAAAGTGTTGCATTAGGCCTTTTGCAACGGTTTGAGCAACTTAATGCAACGCTTTTTAAGCGTTGCATTAGACTTTAATTGTAGTAGTGTGTTAGATCACGTTTAATATGTTATAATCAAGTCAGGTTTAATCAGGTCAGATCAAATAAGTTGAAGAGAACGCACTCTAATTAAAATACTCTTTATTTTCAGCAAGACTATTGGAAAAGTAATATGCTAAACATCGCCACAAAATTTAATTATTCAAAATCACCCCAAAAAGATGTTAAAAGACCAAAACATCCTTACTCACTATTCCACTCCACTATCACCCTCCAAAGATTTTCTCTCTCTATAACCACCACCAGCCAGCAGCGCCAGCACCACCAGCCAGCACCACCAAAGTCCAAAAAAAATACACAATCAATTTCAATACGATGAACAAATTTTTATGTTGCAATATTTTTAAAAGTTGCACAATCAATAGATAAAAAAATAAAATTGCACAATCAATACGTAAAAAAAATTATAAAACGTCCCAAATCTAGATGCCAGGCCATGGCTGGAACGTTCTAGCCATGAATTTTTCTTGTATAAAAAAAACTTACTGACGGTGAGACGTTCGGGGTGGCGGCGGCGGTGGTGCTTTTGTTCGTTCGCTTCTTCGGCGCAGCTTCGACCACCTCCTTGCCTGGTCTTTGACTCATATTCCTGGTTGTGGTGGTATAGCATGGTTGTAATAACCCAAAATTTTGGGCTATTTTAAATTTTCTTTAATTAATTATTTATTTAATTATCTAACAAGTCTAGCAATGATTTAAGTTGAGATAAGTCATTTATTTCCCATTGATCAACCCTTCAAAGATTGAAGCAAGTAGCCAAGAAAACCCAAGGAGGACTCGTGAATCCCACTCGGCCAACTAGGAGATTTTCGAACCCTTTTTTTTTTTTGTTCATCAAAGCAAGGTAATTTTTAGTTGTTCTCCTTAATCTTAGAATAGATTAGACATGTAATTTTTAGAATAAGTTTAGAATTATTTAGAATTTCTTAGAACTAGTTTTGAACCATATGAAATTGCATAATGAAGATGTCGTGTGAAGGCCGAATTAATCTAGGATAGTTTTGATGTTTTCATTTAATATTTTGATACAAATTTATGCATGTTCTATGAATCTTGCCATATAAACTTGGAGTTGAATTGTTGAATTATGTAGATTGGGCATGTCGAGTGAAAACCGTGGTTCTTTCATATTTTTCGAGTGATGTAACTATTCAAGAATTGATCTTTTTGTTTTAATCTTGTTTTAATAATGTTCTTTGACGATTTTCTTGATTTGCCTCTTAAATTAATTAAGTTCTGGAAAAACAAAGTATGAGTCTTGATTTGTTGATGAGGATGTCGAGTAACAATAATGTTATGGTAGTTGATCCACTCGAAAATCTTGCCTAATAACTTAGATTATGGATTTTTATTAAATTAGTCTAATAATAATATTGATTTAATCTTAATGTTACAAATTAAAAGAAAGGATTAAATTTTATTATTTTATTTGTATAAAAACCGTGTGACATAAGGAATAATAAGGATGAATTTTAATTGTTTTTATGATAAAAAGATTGGAATTTGAACACGTTCTTGAAATTATTTTGGATTAAATTAATTAAGGCTTGTATTTTAGATAGTTAATTGATTTGATTGTTTACGTATGGAAGTTGGATTAATGTGACCTATTTTTGGAAGAAGGACATATGTGATGGTAAGAGTAAGGACAAGGTTTGGCTTTCAATATTTAGTGATGATTGAATTATAATTATTGAATTATGTTAATTGCATGTCTTGTTGCATGAACTTATTGAATTAAATTAATTGTGTTGTATGATGAATTTTGAATGGATGTATAATGATATGCGTGTGTCGTGTAAAGTCAGTCTAGAGTTGACTAGAAGTAAAACTGGGTTGAATAGAGTCAAAGTTGTGAACTGGAAAGATTAATGAAAGATAATAACCTATGAAGTGAATTTTGAAGCCACTGTCCCGCTGCGGAATGGCGACAGTTCTGGATCCCAACGCTCGGGAAGTAGATCCTTTGTGGTTGATCCGGCGTGAGACAATGAAAGTTGGGGAAGAGTTAAGGTTTCCCCTGCGAGCATATGACTGTGTCACGGATTAGAACAATAACGTGAACTGGAACTTGGAAGTTAAGGAAGGAAAATCTAAAGTCTAGGGTCAGTACTAGCTTGAATGGAAGGTCTTGTCATAGCTTGGTCGTGTGTATTTTTCCGCTGCTTATCTTGTGAATTGTTTATGTTGTATGTTAATGTTGATCTCGTTGACTTGTGTGGACTTTTTGTTTGACTTGTTCTGACTATTATATTTTTAATTGCGTTCTACTATTAAGTAGAACAATCTAATTACTCACCACTGACTATGGACCCCAAAATTCCTTTTGCAGGTAATGATGAAGAATAGATGGGTGTCGCAAGGGTTGGGATTGTGAGCAAGTGAGTTCAGTAGCCTAGCTACCCAATAGAATTTCCTAGCCTATTTTAGTATTGTTTTTATAGACTTTAGTGGTTTGGATGTAAATAAAGGACTTCGATATTTTAATTGTTTTGGATTATTTTAAAGTTTATTAAATAAATTGAATAAGGTTAGAGCTTCCGCTGTTATTATTTAAATTCAACTTGAAAACCTTTTAGTTAATAATGATTCGTATTGTTGTTTTTTTCGAAAATAGCGTTGATAAAATATGGGTCATTACAATGGTGGTGGTTGTAGCTGTGGTGGTGGTGGATTTGTTTGGTGGGATGGTGGGAGATAAAGAGAGATTGAATGAGTTTAGGATGTTAAAGGGTATCTTGGAAATTTAATATATTTTTGGGCGATTTTGAGTAATTGGTGAATGACGATTAACAACACCCTTGCAAATTTGTTTAAGTTACAGTTTATGATGTCGCTACCCGCTACAATGAGTTTTTTCAAAAGGTGGGACTATTTTGGAAAGACACTCAAAAGGTGCATTTATTCGGAGTTACTCAAAAGGCCAGGTCATTTTGAGAAGATTGTCCAAAGATCGGATTCAGATTATTCATGTGAACTTTTTCTTTATAAAATTCTACTATTTTTTCCTAGTAAAATTTTTTTTTTAAAGATAAAAGGGAAATTCTCATTGGTACTACCGTGTTTTGGCGAATTCCCAATGATATTAACAAGTTATTTTTAATCCCAACGGTAATACATCTTTATGATTAAATTTCCAGATGTGATTTTATTAATAAAAAAAACGTTAAAATTAACAAAAAGAAATACATTACTTACTATAATTAATTAAAAAACTATATTAAAAAAATAATTAATCATCATTAACAAAATAAACCCCCTAAGTGTTAAAATGATTTGTAAAACCTTGAGTAGACTAGTTTTTTTATACGTAGATCAAGGCATGTAAATCGAGGCGAATTGGGAAAACAAATTAGGGCTAATCAAGTCATTTTTTTTCAAATTCCGACGTCAAATCGGATCCCATAAGGGTTAAAATGACCCATAAAACCTTAAGCAGACTATTTTTCTTTACGTGTAGATCAATGTGCGAAAATTATGGCTAATCGGGACTTTTTTGCAATCCCAACCTCAAATCGGATCCCATAAGGGTTAAAATGACCCGTAAACCTTGAGCAGACTATTTTCATTACACATAGAACATTGCGCGCAAATTGGGACAAATCGGGAACGCAAATCGAGGCTAATTGAGACGTTTTTTTCAAATTTCAATCTCAAATCGGATCCTTTAAGGGCTAAAATGACCCGTAAAACCTTAAATAGGCTATTTTTTAAATTATTATTAGTTATTATTTTTTTTAATTAACGGGATATTCCGTTACTTAACTGAATATTCATCCACGATGCTACATTTGGGAATTTAAAAATAAAAATATATTACCGTTGGAATTAAAAATAACTCGGCAGTACCATTGGGAATTCGCCAAAACACAGTATTACCAATGAGAATTTCCCAAGAAAAAAACACACAATTACTAAGAGGCCAAGAGGGTGCACCCATCATTAAAAATATAAAGAAAGTATATATGCAACTAATGCAAGTGTCCACATAGGGTGACATAGTTATGATTTACCCATATCTGTTACATGGTGATGATCAGAATGCTTGCAAACAAAGCATAAACCTCACTGAAAGTCAAAAACTACTACGGAGTACTATTTCACTCACGAGGGTAAAGTAAATTTTCACACCTTATTATTTATGAGTTTTTTTTTTAACTATACAGATTATGCTGCCTAATTAAG
This sequence comes from Salicornia ramosissima, assembly GCA_951394345.1. Taxonomy (NCBI): domain Eukaryota; kingdom Viridiplantae; phylum Streptophyta; class Magnoliopsida; order Caryophyllales; family Amaranthaceae; genus Salicornia; species Salicornia ramosissima. Next base: position 19,573,356 of record OX596240.1, on the reverse strand, counting down.
CTTAACAACCTATGATGACAATCAAACATCTTCTAATTGTCTGCTTTCTTTTTTGTCAACCACTCATGCTTCATAAAATTCAGAAATGCAAAATCATCAAAATTTCCATCATTAGTAAATTTTGCTACCCCAAAAACGGTACACCATATTGTCCATATACTTTGTTCGCATTATATTAGTCACAACTCACCTCTTTGCCACACTTTTTTTAGAAAAAGATTTGAGCATATAAAGAAGCAAATTTATTAAAATAACTAATTCAGACCCCTGTGCTATGCAGAATGTCATATAATTAAGAAATATATATACCATTTGAATCCTATTGATTGTAGGTTTCTCCAGACTTCTGGGAAAGCATGAAAAAAAAAGGGCTGAATGGAACGGTCCTTCCGTCACCCCAGAATGAATGAAAGGGGTGATCTCGTAGTTCTTGGTCTATTAACCTAATTACGGGTAAAAGATTAATTTTAATTCAATCTATACAATGTCAATTTATTGATTAATTGGTTTTTAGATCATCTAAAATCTGAATATGTTTATTTTTTTCAAATTTTTAATATCAAATTTAATAAAAATAATTAATAAACTTTGAAATCTTTAGAATTTAATAAAAAGGTTGAAGTACATTTAAAATAGGAACTTATAATTGCATAAATAGATGATTAATCTAAAAAACTATTTGGTAGTTATCGATCATCCCAATCATTTAGGTACAAAATATTTGCAACTACTTTTTTAGGTATATTAATTAAAATTCATTAAAATGAGTAATTAGTTTCGATCTTGGCGGGAATTTTTTTTTCAAGATCTTAACATATGGCAAAGATAATCTTTACCCCGGTTACTACTTTATTAGTAAGTGAAAGTGAATGATTTTAATGCCAACAATGTATAGTTTTGCTCTTACATGGTATTTTTTAGTGCTCTCTTACTTCGTGTTAATATTATTTTAACTAATTTTTACATTCATATGCTCAAATTTCTTCTTTAAAATGTGTACCAAAAATGTCTGTAGTGACTAATATAAAGCGAATAAAAAAAATTGTTTAGGTCCTAATTCTATACACCTAAAGAATAATGACATAAAGATTCTTGCTTTTTCTCAAAAATTATAACATTAACAAAATTTGTCATCATTTCATGATCCCATAAATATGTAACACTATGATAAGAATTTGGACCAACACTCAATGCATTTTTTTATTTTTGATTTTATTTTTTCAAGTAAGTACAAGTGAGTAGTGACTAGCAAAGCCCTTTTTGCACAAAATTGCATGTTTTTTTCTGTAGAAACAATTTAGGTTAGAGTTTTATTTGATGCTTGCTTTCTTATTTTCCTTTTCTTATTAGTCATCATGATTATGAAATGTCCCAACGTTGAAAGCGATGGTTGTTGATGATCACTTCTTTTTCATGCTTTCTAGTTTCTACTAATGTTTAGTTTTCTGTATGATTAATGGCCTAATTTTCCGCTAATTTGGACTGATTGCTATTGTGGACCTTAGAAGTTTGAATTAATCAACGGCTGATTATTGGATTTTCAACAAAATTAGATAATCTATTACTGCAATATGTTTTCAACAGCTGTAAATTATTCTATCAATCAATTAGCAGAGGTTAAAACTTAGAAATCAAGTAAATGTGTTTGGTAGTGTTTGGATATGTGGAATTCAATTATGTCAATTTGATAAATTCAATTTCTGAAATTGAAATGGTACAATTCAAATAACAATTATTTGTTTTGGTTGTTTTTTGAATTTGAAATGACATGGTTTTTTGTTAACTGACAATTCAAATGACAACTATTTGACAATTATTCATTTCAAGTTTTGTTAATAAATATATTCGTAATTTCGTACAATGCTAAATAATCTTAATGAATAAGTGCTTAAACCAATTGAAATATAATTTTAATTACGTCAATTTTTTTATTGCAAAGTGGACAAATAAATTAAGTAAATACTTTTTTTGTTGATTTAATTATTGAGTAACAATGAAGCTAAAAATGTCGCGCACGCTCCACAAAGATTAATACTATAGAAGAAAGGTCAGCCGCCTAGATATGACCCTATAAACTCTAACGTAACACTCTAATACCCCCTAGTCCCCTAGCTTCTTAATCTAAGCTAATTAGGGGTCGTTTGATTGTCAAAGGAGAAAGAGAATCACTTTAGGAATGGAATGAGGAAGAATGGAAAGAAAACGTGTTAGATTTAGTTAGTTGTTTGTTAAAAAAAACAAGAAATATATACACACCACCATACCACACCACCACCACCATAGGGGTCCACCACCACCGACCCACCCTCGCCCACCCAATTTGAAAACCAAATTAAATATTTTTTCGTGCCTGGGGTTCTTGGGTAGGGCTAGGGCTACGGAGATGGTGGGCGAGGGTGGGAGGTGGTGGGTTGGCGCCATAGAAGGGTGAGGGAGGGAGGTGGGTGGGGTTTGTGGTTTTTTTTGGTGGTTAGGGTTTCGTGGGTTTAGGGTTCGAGGGTGGGTTTTGTGGGGTTTGTGCGTGGGCGTGGGATTGGGGCGAGGGTGGGTGAGTTGCTGTCGGCGTCGGCGAAGGGTGGGGGAGGTGGGTGGGGTTTTTTGGTGGTTAGGGTTTTATAAGTTTAGGGTTTGTGGGTGGATGGGGCGATGGTTGTTGGGTGCTTGGGTGGGGCGAGGGTGGTGGGGCGTTGGATGGGTGGGTGGTCGGTTGGGCTGGACGGGTGGCTGGCTGGGCTCGTTGGGTGGGGGGCTGGGCTGGGTTGTGGGTGGGTGGGGTGTGGTGGATGGCTGGGCTCGGTGGGTGGCTGGGCTGTGCGCGGGTGGATGGGTGGGGTGGATAGGTGATGAAGGAAAGGGAATGCAAAAGATAGGGGGATGAGGGTTTGTGAAAGTGTATGTTAGAATAGGGGAATGGGGAGGGGAATGAGAATGACAAAAGTGGCCTAACAAACACAATCAAAGGTAATGGGGGCAGTTGATTCCCATTCCCTTTGACTATTACCCCCAATCAAACACAACCTCAGTAGTTTAGTACTTCGTACTTAATAAGCATGTTGAAGAAAGGAGAAAATATTCGAATAAAGCAAGAAAGTGAGATGCAATAATCTCATGTAGTGAAAGACTTATGGCTCGTTTACATTAGCTGAATAGAGATGAACTGAACTGAACTGAATAGAAGTGTATTAATTGAACTTAATAGAGATGAACTGAACTGAACTGAACTGAATAGAGATGAACTGAACTGAACTGAACTGAATATAATCTGAAGTAAACAAGCCCTTAATAGGGCTAGAAACTGTAGAAAGTATATCAACATAGAGGGCGAGAACGTATATATGCACACCCCCTCTGTAACATAAAAATATTTTCTATTGTTTTTTTTGCATATTGAAGAATCGAATTAAGGGTGTAAACGACCAAATTAATCAAAAATAATTTCGATATTAGTAACTTATAACCACATTCTTGCTTATATTAAAACCATTTTGATTAATATCTTTGTTTATACCCTTAAATCGCTTTCTCAAAAAGCGTGAAAAAATAAAAGTAGATATTTTTATGTTACAGAGGGAGTACTGATTATTTAAAAAAATGTCATAGGAGGATATTTTGTACATGTCTTCAATTAATTTATTGGCAAAATATAATATTGGAAATTTGGAATCAATGGATATGATGTTGTCTATTATATTTGTTAAGGGGATGTTAAAGAACTGTATCAAATTAGTTTAAGAGAACGCATTCATAATATCGAGTCATGTGTAATATGTTTAATCAGGTCAAGTTAGGTTATGTCAAGTCTGGTCAAATAAGTTCGTTGTAGAGCATGCACCCTTATTAAACCTGGCCTGATTAAACCTGATAAGTTCCGAGACCCGATAAAAAATAGTTGAAGAGAACACACCCTAAAAGATTAAGTTGATGGTTGAAACTCCATGAATTAATTATATATATATACTCTCTATCACGCCCTTTTACATGAACCCATTGGGTTTGAAATGTAGATGTAGCATGGGTCTCTTTTTGCCCAATATTAATTATTCCAGTTTGAAAGGTAATGTGGATAAGCTTGAATTCCATGATCTTCTTGTCATGTTGTCTCTTATACCATATCAGAGGCACATGAATTGGGTTTATACAGAGTACTCTATAAGAGATCACTATCAAAACTGATAATAATGTTATAGCAATTTTATGTCAGGCCTTCTATGGGAGAAATTTTTACCAAGAAATTATGATAAAGATTATCTTGTTATATTTGTACTCCCTCTGTTTCAAAAAAAAACTGCTCCATTTTGACCAGGAGCATTATTCACATCATAACTTTTACGCGGCCTATTTAATTTTATATAGGTAACAAAAAACATAGCCATGTGAGATCTCTTTTAATTTGTCTTGAAATATACTTTCCAAATATGTAGTTTTTATATTTCTTGGTATATATAATTAGAGATATTAATTTTTAAAGTTATGTCAGATGATTTGTTAAGAGCTTGTTATTATAGATATCAATTTATTGGGACGAATGGAGTAAAATGTTTTGTAATAAAAAGATGTGTCACATTTTTAGATGACTAGTTGTCCACGGCGCGCGTTGCGCGCCGTGTCCAACACTATATTGTCGAACACTTTAAAGTATCGCTTTAATGTATCACGTAATTGTTTAACTATTCTTTTCTATGCAAATTATCGTGCAAAGTAAATATTTTGCAAAACTATGTTTGTTGTGGATGTGAATAATAATAGGCGTTGAATTGTAGTTGTTTGACTATTCTACAAACTCAAATTTTCCCAAATACTTCAACACTAAAACCCAATTATATAGAGCCATAGAATTTTTTCTCGTATAAATTACATAACTCCACAAACAATGTCACCACTACCCTTAATTATATGTCACAAAAAAGTGTGTATATTGCAGCTGGTGCACCTAAAAGCACCACACAATGTCACAATGATATAACATTGAATTTGATCATTGACACAAGCAAATTCAAGTTACAAAGAGAATTTATTTGATTCTTGTCTTCAATACAATACCACAACACCAATATAATACACAACAAAATCCACTCTAACATAAGTTGCATTGATCTTCATCCTCAATTGCTTCATTTATTCCTTGTCGCCACCATAAGTTATTATTTGAAATGATTCTCATAATACTCTATAACCTTGGGATGAGCCTTGATCCTTGAAGTGTGAATGTCTAAATATAAGAAGAAAGACCATCCAAACTCCTTAAAGAGGGAGGAGATAAAATCCTTACTTCTTTGATCACCTTGATCTTGGCATTAGCATCAAACTTTTTGTTACTGATATTTACTGATTAGCAGGGGAGGGGGCAAGTTCTTTTCTTTGTACCAAATATAAAAAAGCTCAATCTTTTGATACTCAAGCTTTTATCTAATATTGGTAATTACCACCTCAAAAGGCAAAATTACTAACTATATAGAACCAAATAAGCAAATGACAATTCGAGGACAAGGCCTCTTTTTACGGGGCGTGACACCCTTTCCATCTCAAAAAAACATGAAATCACACAACTGAACATTGATAATCCAAAGGAACAAATGAAATCCAAAACAAAAGAACTACATATACAGGGGCAATGAAATTCAACAATCAAACAATATGTACAAGGATTGCAAAGAAAATGGCATTGGATTGATTCACACTAATGTCCAATTGTAATTGATATTCAAAAAAGTAATTTACATTGTTTTTTTTTATTAAGAAAGAAGATCTGCTCTCTTTTTTTGCCAAATATATATACCAATAAATAATGGCATACCACACAAACATGTCTCACCAAGTTTGCTTAACAGAGTAAATTCGATTTTATTGTTTTTGCTTTATCAAAGTCAATTATATGTTTGCAAACACTTTCCACCATAAATCAAACAATGGAATAGCCATCTACTATTTTCAAATAATTTGCAATAATCTATAGGTGGATTTCAAGCTTAATCCTAGATATTAAGCTTAATCCTGCAACAAAAACCATGATAACAATGATAGATGAGAGAAGCATAAAAACCTGCACCCAAAATCAGATCAAAATAAAAAGCTACATGGCTTTTCAGCTCCTTTTCAGAGTAAAAAAATGAATGTGATTGACATTGCAGTGCAAAGAAAAAATAGATACAAACTTGCATGCTCCTTTTCAGAGTATAATAAAGAGATCAATGCACTATTGGACCTTTGACAGCCAAACAAATGTTCAGCTACTTGCAAATTCATGGTGAAATCTTGCACTGGGTAATACTTTAGTATGTAAATTATCTAACAAAATCAGTGAATTGCATAACTGGACAAAGGGATATTTGGAAAAAGGAGTTGCATTATATACAGTTCCTCACTCATATTGGCTTTTCCTTTTACTCAGCTCAAATTTCAATCAAAAGAATGGAATTAGAAAAGGATACCATTAAATGGCCTTGACTTTATATAAACCAACATATGAACTCTTTAGTCATCTCATATACAACTGAAACAGTGGTATCTTGCAGAATGGTGCTAATATCTAAACCTTTTCCATCAAATAAAAAGTAAATAAATAAAAACGGAAAAAGAAACAAAAATCATCCAAAAAAATTTGAGCAAAGTATCGCATAAAACACTAAAAAAAAACGGAATCAAACTAAATAAACCTACCTTATTAGTTGTGAGTGCCAATTCACCAAATAGTTGCCCTCGAACTCGAACAAAATGAAAGTCAATCCAACCCTAGAATAAGACAATTTAACCTCGCCAAAATCAATAAAATGTTTAGATCTGGAGAAGACAAAAAGACACAAACGAACCAACATTAACACAAATCGAATTCAAAAGTTAGGGTTTCAATAATGAGTAACCAAAAATCGAATTTTAAAGTTAGGGTTTCAGAAATCAATGAAAATCGAGTTTGAGAGACAAAAGAGGAAAAATAATGAAAACTTACAACACCAAGCAAAGCAAGTTAGATTTCACATAATCAAGCAATTAGAGAATCAGTTTTAAACTATATAATGGTACTAAGTATAATTTTGAAGCATATATCTCACATAATCAAGCAATTAGATTCCCAGCAAACAAGTTAAGTCCTTGAAAAACTAAAAAATTAAACGGGAAAAGAAACAAAAAAAAATGCAAAATACATTGAGCAAAGTATTGCATAAAACAAAAAAAAATGAAAATCGAACTTAATAAGCCCACCTTATTAGCAGTGAGTGCCAATTCACCAAATGGTTGCCCTCATCAAAATTTTATACAAAATGAGAATCAAACAGTTCCTTTCCCTCCCCTTCCTCATCAGACTCTCCTTCCTCTTTTGACTCTGTGACAACCTGACCATCAACCATCTCTAAACCCCACCGCCAAAAAAAAGCTTACGATCCTCATCTGTACCCAAGTCTTATCATCACGCTCCTCTTGAACTCAAAAGCTTTCATCCTCAGAGGCAGCAACATCTAGTGGCTGAGCCTTCTTATTATGAGTGTTGTTCATCAGTAGGCTCCTACTGTTTGGATTGTAAAGCAGCTTCTGCTTTAGTCTATCCTCCATATAAGGTTAAATCCACACTCTTTACATTATGTGGTACTTCTAATTCATTCATTAGATTCGCTTTTTGCTGTTCATCACCAACATCAACAATCTACACACACACAAAAAAAAACCTCAGCAAATTAAACTCCACAAAACAATCAGTTTGCAAGCAAAGCACATATATTATCGAATTTTATGATGAAAGAGAATCAGTTTTAAACTATATAATGGTACTGAGTATAATGTTGAAGCATAAATTTCACATAATCAAGCAATTAGATTCCCAGCAAGCAAGTTAAACCCTTAAAAAACTAAAAAATTAAATCAGGAAAAGGAACAAAAAAACATCCAAAATAATTATTTGAGCAAAGTATCGCATAAAAAAAAACGAAAATCGAACTTACTAAACCCACCTTATTAGCAGTGACTGCCAATTTCACCAAATGGTTGCCCTCATCAAAAATATATACAAAATGTGAGTCAATCCAACCCCAGAATCAGAAAATTTTGCCTCATCAAAATCAATAAAATGTTCAGATCTGGAGAAGACAAAAAGAAAGAGACGAACCAACATCAACACAAATCGAATTCGAAAATTAGGGTTTCAAAAATAAATTCACCAAAAATCGAAAAAAATCAATGAAAATCGCATTAGAGAGACGAAAGAGGAAAAAAAGGAAAACTTACAACATCAAAGCAGTGAGTGCCTGAAAGGAGCTCTATGCATGGCCAACGCGAACTCCAATTCAACCCGGTCGAAGACCATGACCAAGTGTTGCTGGTTAAATCCAACAACAAATGTATTTTTGTTTAGGGTTGATGGAGTAGGTGGGGGGAAAGAGTGAAGTAGGAAAAAGATTTAGGGTTGATGGGGGGAGAGAGATGAGAAGAGGAAGAGAGATAACGCAAAAATGGCAGAATGGTTTAGTGTTAATGGACTAGATGGGGGGAAACGCGAAGCACAACACCATGAAGAGCACGCGCTGGAAAAAAAAAACGTGATGTTACTGTTCATATGAATATTAACCTGAATTCTCACTTTTTATATTGTATAGATTTGTCAAAAGCTTTTTTAATAATATTATATTTGTTGGATGGTTCTAACATATAGAAAGACTAAAATACCCCCTTAGTATTAGTTAAAGAAAATTATCCGAGTTATAATTGTAATGACTAGGATAAGATATTAATGATATAAAATGTATATTTTACACAAACTGATAGAAGTGGCCTCCTACAATAACCTGTATTTTGTATGTGCATCTGGATGTACATGCACATGTATTTAAAACAGAACACTCATGTTATGTATATCCAATATTTATTTTGAGTTTTTAAAAATTTCATCTTTTAGATTTAAATTGCTTAATTTTATAAGGTGAATTAGGATGACCATGAAAAATGTATAGAGCCTATATCTCCTTAGTGCAAGACAATAAAGTTTGGAAAAAGACAAGGCAATAGTATATGAGAATGACCCTACATTATATTGTGAGTAGTACGTAGGTGTAGCACTTCGTTTTAGATTTCATCAACGTAGCTAAGGTCAATTGTGTCTCTTCAATTCCTTATCAGAATTCTGAATACACCCTCTTTGGCATTTCTTTAATTATTTTTTGCTTTTTAATTTTTCAGTAAATTCTGATCTAGGAAAAGCTCAAGCAAATTAAAATGACTGTAAGGCTAAAATAATCCCTACTTCTAGAACACTAGTCACTGTACTCTAATCCCTTCTCTTTGTTCACACCATTTACAATATACATCAGCCTCCTCCCCAAATTAGAAAATTCGTTATCTTTTTTCTTAGCTTATAGCTTCTATTGTTAATTTGTCACCATGATCTAATTTTTTTTCATTTAAGATCTTGTTTGATAGTCCTTATTTTTCATACTTATTATTTTAGATCAGATCAGAAAAAATAATTAAATTCAGAGCAAATCAGATAATTTAACTTCATGTTTTAAACTTTTACATACCTTTAATTTCGTAACAAAAAAATTATTATTATTAATTTATTACATATTAAAAAACCACTCATTAATAAGAAAAAAAAAATATCTTTCAATTGATATATTTTTTCATTATGGATTATCATATATATGCAGTTAAAGTTTAGTCAAATTAGAAGATAATTTCAGATCATACCGGATCAGAAAAAAAAAATCAGATCAGATAAACAAATTTCAGATGAATCAAACAAAATCTTACTTGGTAAGATATATTGGGCTATAAGCCTATGACTCCCCTATCAAACACCATAATTCTGGATTTCTGGCATTGTCTAAGGTTGGGCGCTCCAGGGCATTCTTTGTTCATGAGAATCGAACACGATAAGAATAATGACTCTAACGTCAATTGATAATTTTAACTTCATTAGAAATTGGGACATGTTATACTGACTAGTTGGTCAGGATCAACTAAATATACATCATGTATGGAAAAATGAAGTAAAGACCCATTTTTTTTTAACCCTTCAATTATTTGTTTATTTAATTTTTGATGAAAACCCTTCAATTATTGAAATTAATTATTTAGAAATATTGTGAAAGAAATGAATTGAATATGTATTTTGTACTTATTATCCTTACTCAATATAACAACTAGCTTAGTTTGGGTGGAAGAAAGTATATGAAGTATTAGGATGAAGGTGTACTAAAAGAAAGAGGTTAATAAGCACTTGATTAGTTGAAGGCCCACACTCGAGCTGGATATGCCTATGAAAAGAACATGTTAGTTTGATTGGCCAAATATATCTTTTGGAAAAGTCTCTCCAATACATAAACTACTTGTGACCAATGTTGCTTCAATGAGTTTGGGGAGTGATAAGATGGGTTCGAGTCCTTATTCCCCTCTTCCTCCTTGATGCTTTATTAAGATAGAAATCTTGGGTGAAAACTGAAAATCGTACAAATTATCTATTAAAAACTTATAATAATATATAATAATAATAATAATAATAATACAAAAAATGCTTAGGATAGAGAGAGGTAGGTTATGTGGTGATACTGGCTAGATAAGATCGGAGCATACATACAAACCTAAAAGTAAAATAGATTTGTATTCCTTAAAACTACCTAGCTATGTTTCTTTTCATTTGCAACAAATCGATGAATATTTTGCGTGAGATGTTAAAAATTACTTGATTGCAACTAATAATAAACCGGGTACTATCCTTGTGATCGATTAAAGATAACTAATTTAACATTATGTAAGTCATCTTGGCATTTTGGACCATGTTGATGCATGCTCGGGTCCAAATAAATACTTGTAGACCCCAAACATATTTTAGTCATTTTAGTTGTTAAAAATTAAGTTGGCTATTTATACAAATATTTTTTTAGAGGAGTGGCTAATTATACAATTAAATGGGCATAAATTATTATTTTTTTTAAAAAAAAATTACTCAATATCTATTTTAAGAAGAAGAAAAAAAAAACAGATTGCTAATAATTGACAAAAAAAAAAAAAAAAAAAAAAAAAAACTCATATCTCATCACAAAAAGTTTATCCCATATTTCATCAAGACTAGGTTTGATTCCTACCCATTTCGCTCTACACAATTCTACCCTAATTAGAGAAGAAGATAGGAATCGAACCTCGTCTCGATGACTTGAATGATGACCTTTGTGAATTGTGACACTGTGACAAAGATCTCTCAATAGAAAGTGTCTTATTCTAGGTTTCTAACATCATGAAAAAAAAAACTCCTTTGATATTTTAAATTGATTTGTACTGTACATCCCAGATTCCAAGCTTCCAATACTATAATTGCCTTTAATAATCGCTATCGAATAAGAAGACAAAGGTGTAAAGAGTTTATGCAAATTTCATAAATATTTAATGTATGATGCAAGAACAATCCAGTTTCAAGTTTCTGCTTCTGTTCATTTCATTCAATTCTGGAAAGTTTGCATACATTCTCATATTTTGTGTTATGCGGCTACTACAGCCTTTTTTTTTGCACCTTTTATACCTACCAAATCATCCTAGGAATAAACCCTCATTCAGGTACAGAAACGTGGCACAACCACAGCTCACTACACTACTCTACTAACAAACAAAATACCAACTAACAGACAAAAAATACAGAGTACATAACATTATTAATGATTAATGGGCCTAAAGGATGTTGTATACATCATTACTCCCCCTCAAGGTGGGAGTGAGGTGGAAGAATGAACTCCTAGCTTGCTCATCAGTTGTCTGTGTTGATCCACAGTGAGAATTTTGGTCAGAATGTCTGCAATTTGCTGAGAGGAGGGGGTGAACACAGGTGTAATAGTACCTTGTTGAGCAGCATCTCTAACAAAGTGTTGATCAATCTCGACATGCTTTGTTCTCTCATGTTTAACAAGGTTTGCAGCAATGGCAATGGCAGCTTGATTATCGCAGTGTAGAGGAATAGATCCTTCATGCTTGATGCTTAAATCTCTGAACAATTGTTTTAACCACAGAACTTCACAGATGGCTGTTGCCATTGATCTGTACTCAGCTTCTGCACTGCTCCTGGCAACCACAGTCTGCTTCTTTGACTTCCAAGACACAGGTGAAGTACCAAGAAGCACACAATATCCTGAAGTAGACCTTCTATTGACAGGGCATCCAGCCCAGTCACTGTCACAATAAGCATTTAGTTTAGCAGTGCTTGAATTTGCAAGCAAGATCCCTTGCTCCTTACTTCCTGCTAGATATCGAAGAGCCCTCTTTGCAGCCTGCATATGAGCAGTTGTGGGGCTATGCATGAATTGGCTCAACACATGCACTGAGTAGGCCAAGTCAGGCCTTATGATTGTAAGGTAAATTAACTTTCCAAAAAGTCTTTGATAAGAACTGGGCTTCTGAAGTGGATCACCCTGACTTGCAGTCAGCTTGATTTGAGGATCAGGTGGAAGCTTCAAAACCCTACATTTAGATAGACCATAATCCTTCAACAAGCCATGCACATACTTTCTTTGACTCAAGAATATCCCTTGAGTGGTTTGATCCACTTATTAGCCTAGGAAGTATCTAAGCTTTCCCATGTCTTTCATGTGGAATTGGTTGGAGAGAGTAGCTTTCACTTCTTCTATGAGTTGTAGATCATTTCCAGAGATAATTATGTCATCAACATAGATGAGAATGACAATGATAGAGTCATGCTTCTACATAGTGAAGAGTGAGTAGTCACATTTTGATTGTGTGAATCCAGCTTCCTGAAGCTTTTGAGTAAGCTTCTCATACCACTTTCTTGGTGCCTGCTTCAACACATAAAGAGATTTGTTCAGTTTGCATACTTTTTCAGAAGTACCATGCTCCCCCTCTTCATCAACTTTCACTCTGCTTCCTCTGCCTTTATACCCAATAGGTAGCTTCATATAGACTTGTTCCTGTAAATCACCATGTAAGAATGCATTTTTAACATCCATTTGATGTACGAATCAATTTTTAATTGAAGCTACAGCAATAAGTGATCTAAAGGTTTTCATTTTTGCCACTGGAGCAAATGTTTCACCATAGTCTCTCCATATTTTTGTCTATTCCCTAGTACCACCAATCTAGCCTTGTATTTTTCAATTGTGCCATCAGAGTTATACTTGGTTCTATATATCCACTTGCATCCTATAGGTTTCTTTGCCTTGGGAAAATCTACAATTTCCCATGTTTCATTTTCCTCCAAGGCACTCAATTCTTCATTCATTGCATCAACCCATTTCTTGTGTTTTACTGCCTCTCTGTATGTTGAGGGATCTAAATTAGATTCATATTGAGCTAGGAAGCATAGGAATGGTTCACTGGCATCTGCTTCAATAACACTTGCAGCTTTCACACTATTAGCCCTTCCTACATAGTAGTCATCTAGCCACCTAGGAGTCTTGTGTGTCCTAGATGATTGCCTCACAGGTTGAGTGGCATTGATTTCCTCAGTTATCTCCTCATTATTTTCTTCTACTACAGCTTCTTCATTTAGATTTTCATGACCATCAGGTTCATGAGTTTCTGTTTCCAAGTCTACCTCAGCAAATCTCCCTTTACTCAATTCATAATCGAACAAGTCATTCATGTTCTCTTTTTCTTTTTCATCATCATTGGATTTTAATATTTTAAGAGGATAAACTCCTTCATAAAACTTCACATCTCTGCTAACAAAGACTGTATTGTTTTGTAGATTAAGCAGCTTATACCCCTTTTTATTTACAGGGTATCCAATAAATATGCATGGAACACCTCTCTCTTTAAATTTATCATTGCTTCTATCATAACAAGACAACCAAAGGTTTTAAGCATATGATAATTAGGCTTTTTATTATACATGATTTCATAAGGAGATTTGTTATGAAGTACCTTGGTTGGAGCTCTGTTAGTGAGATACACAACTGCAAGAAGGCAATCACCTCACATTCTTATAGGCAGACCTCCCTGCATTCTCAAAGCTCTTGCCATTTCCAACAAGTTCCTGTGTCTTCTTTCAACTCTTGAGTTCTGTTGAGGTCTGTCAACACATGTTGTTTGATGTTGGATTCCCTTCTCTAAGTACAGCTCTCTGTAGTCTGCATCATGAAATTCATAGGCATTATCACTTCTGATCACCTTGACTTTCTTCCCAAACTGAGTTTCAGCAACATTGACCAGCTCTTTGATTGCTTGAGAAGCCTCTGATTTCTGTTTTAACAGGTGCACCCACACTAGCCTTGAACAGTCATCAACCATGGTGAGAAAGAACCTGTGGTTTCTTCTTGTAGAGTTTCTGTATGGTCCCCAGATATCAATGTGAACTAGTTCAAACACATCTTCAGCCTTTGATTGACTTGTTTCAAATGGAAATTTTGTCATCTTTGCCTGAGGACATATGAGACAACTCATCTTCACTTCCCTATACTTCTCCTTTAATTTCCTCTATTGTTTGCAGCCTTCTCATAGGGATGTGATCCTTCCTTTGATGCCAAAGCATCTGCTTGGTTGGTTTCAGGCTTCTCTTAATTGTATCAGGAAGTATGACTTGATCTAGCCCATCTGCTGATGCAGTGTTGACTTGCCACCTTTTCCTCTTGAGCCTTTCAACAAGCTGTTTCACTGCTTCATCAGTCATCAGATATAAGCCATCTTTTGCTATCCCAACTCCAAGAACCTCCTTGCTCCTTTGTTCAAGAATCATACAGCAATGTTCTTTGAACTGAGCTTCACAGCTAGAATTCTTCACTAGCTTCTGAATAGATATGAGATTATGTTTGAACACAGGGAAATACATTACATTTCTTAACTTCAGATTATCATTCACATTTACTGTCCCTTTGTGAGTGACAACTACATTTGCACCATTGGGAAGATCTATCTTGGGCTTATTTGCTAGTTCTTACACTTCCTCCATCAATGAGAACTGCCCTATGATGTGATGAGTAGCTCCAGAGTCCAAAATCCATTCTGATTTAGCAACAGTAGCCTGATTGCATATCACCATTCCTGCATAATTGCAGTCCATGTCCTCATCACTTTCTCCACCACCTGATTTTGATGAATTTGACAAAAGTTTCACCAGCTGTTCTAATTGCTGAGCTGTGACAGCAGTTCCAGCAATTCCTGATTCCTTTTGAGGGTTTGAAGATGAAGATGTTGAAGTTTCTCTTTGTGATTGAGCATTGGCTGCCATTCTTCCTCCCCCTCTTTTAGATCTTCCTCCTCTATTGCTTCTTCCACCTTTTCCTCCTCTATAGTAGCTAGATTGAGTGTTGTATTGTTCTTTTTCTTTGCCTTTGGCTTCATTCTGCTTATTGAACCAGGATGGATATCCAACAATTGTCCAACATTTTTCCTTCTGATGACCTGATTTTCCACATGTTGTACACACAGGAACTGCAGTTGATTTGCTAAGCATAGCAAGTCCATCACTTTCATCTCTGATTTCAGAAAACACCTCTCTTTGTGACTCTTCTTGTGAGATTATCCTGCAGGCCTCACTTACATCTGGAAGAACAGTCTGCATCAGTATATGAGTCCTAATAGGACCATTTATATCATCCAATCCATTTAGAAATTGGAACAACTTCATTTCTTCTTGCTGCTTTTATCTGTAATTCACATATGCAGTCACTTCTGCAGTCATATCTGTAATGGGGGGATAGACCATGAGGTTCTCTAATTCCTCCCACAACATTTGCAGTTGAGTATAATAATCATTCACTGACTTTCCTTTCTGTTTGGTTTCAAAGATCTGTTTACAGATCTGATATTTTCTTGCTCCATGAGCAACAGAAAATCTTTGTTCTATATTTTTCCACATATCCCTTGTTGTTCCCATGAGCATTATAGATTGGTAAATGCTTTCATTCACATTATGAAAAATCCATGAGATCACCATCCCATTACAGGTGTCCCAAGCTTCCTGTTTAACAGGATCAATTTTATCTCTTGTGACAGTACCAGTAACAAACCCCAACTTCCTCTTGGAAGTTAAGGCTATCTCCATTGCCCTCTTCCATGCCCTGTAATTACTACTGCCTTGCAGTTTTTGCACTGCAATACTACTACTTCCTTCAGATGGATGCAAATACAAAGGATTTGTTGCATCAATAATTGTATTACTCATTTTTATAATTTTCATGCACTAGCCAAGCACAGTAGTACCAGCAAGGAAGAGGAAAAAAAAATATAAGAGCAACTACTATACTACTATCTACAGCAGATTGAAATAACACCCAGGATTAAATTCTTCATGAAACTTATATTTGATAAATAAATAAAAGAAATGAAAGGGACATGGGCAGCTCTGATACCATAAAGAGTTTATGCAAATTTCATAAATATTTAATGTATGATGCAAGAACAATCCAGCTTCAAGTTTCTGCTTCTGTTCATTTCATTCAATTTTGGAAAGTTTGCATACATTCTCATATTTTGTGTTATGCGGCTACTGCAGCCTTTTTTTTTTGCACCTTTTATGTAACGACCCGACTCGCTTAAATCGGCGCGGAAGAAACCGACGAGTCGAGTAGTTATAAACTAAAACTCAACACTTAGAAAATAAACTAATACCTCAAAATATTATTATTAAACCAAAGATGTACAATAACCCACAATCTTGTACAAAAACTAAATCCAAAAGTCAAATGTACTAAAACAAAAGTAAAGTGCAACTCTAACCACATGCTAGAGTCTTATACAACAAATGTAATATCATACGTCTGAAACAACGTCTATAGAATCTAATACTATGAAACAACTGTAATAAACAACAACAAAGCACACAAAGCGCCGCTCGCCCAACCCCAAAGCTAAGCAAGAGCATCATCGTCAGATGTACCTGAAAAACACAACATAATCCACCATCAGTGGCGAGTAACATAACTGACTCACCCTAACGGGAATACACAAGCACATAGCAATAATCAAATAACATCACACGTAAAATCCTCGAAGACACGAGACAACCTCAAGCTCGTAATCCAAACTCGACTAAACACTCTACATCATCATACTACATCACCATACGACATCACTATACCAATTCTAACTCAGGTGCAATCATTCTAGTTCTAGACCGGACTAGGCTCGTACGGAAGCATCTTACGCAACCGAACTTCTACTATGTCAGGACCGGGCATAAGCCATACACCCAAACCCCACGAACCCATTTCATACTTGGAAATTCGTGTCCCTAATCCCCAATTCATACTGAGCGTACTAGGAATAACATAGTGAGACTCCAAAACTATCCCGATACCGCGGACGGAATAGGGGCAACGTCTTAACCCAAAAACTAAGCATAAGCCATACACATAGTCAAGGGCGTCTAGAAAAGAAGTCAAGCTAACCATCATACCATCAACATATCATCATAGTTACCTAAAGACAAGAATAAGCCATACTCTTGAAATTAATAACTAAATCATCGAAGTTAACTCAAGAATTGCCTATAGCCATACTCTTGAGACTAACCAAACATCATATCATCATTCTCAAATCAATCTTTAATCAACTCATCCCAAATCTTTAACTTTCATGACTCTTTCTATCACTTTCTTTAACTTTCAAGAACTCTAAAGAACTCGTTCAAACCTCATCAAGAACCTTAAAGAACTCATCTATTACTCAAAGAACTCATAAAGAAACTATTCAAGATTCAAGAACTTCAATCAAGAACTTAACCAAGATTCAAGAACTTCAATCAAGAACTCATACAAACTCAATATCACACGCATGGACAACATCAACAACCACACAGCATTCTTCAACATTTGTTAATTAAAATTCAACAAATTCAAACCCAATCACCTTGATTTCCAAAATATCATAAATCAATCTCAAAATACGAAAAACCACCATTAAAACATCATTAAAATACTTCAAAATCAGATTTAAAGAATAACTTCAAAATCATGAACAATCATCATCAATTCAACCAAACATGCATTTAATCAAAGCTATAAACATAGTATTACCAATTAAGTTGAGTTAGTATGTTACCTTATTGAAGATCAACACACAAATCAACACAAGAATGCAGTCCAAGAAAGACTCCCACTCGGCACACACACACGAACACAAGCCACAACACGGCCTGCACACACGGTTCACCCAGCTCGAACACGAACACCACGCACCACCTTGGCACGGCCACTGCACGGCTTTTGCACCACGAGCACAGCAACACGGCCCAACCACGAACCACCACACGGCCACACTCGAACACAAAACCCACGAACAACCCGGAAACAACCCAACAAATGATCTTGGTTGAAATAAGGTGTTTAGGATTGTGTTTAGGATGCTTAAAGATCAATGGTGTTTGAATCTTTAAGTTTTGGGCAAAGGAAGATGATGAACAAATGAAGGCTCAATCATCCAAAAATGGCGTGAGAATGGAGAGAAAGAGAGTGCTTAAGTGCTTAGCAAATTGATGGCAAAGTTTAGAATGGCAAAATGAGTTTAAGCCTCACTAACTCACATATAAATAGAGTTAGTTAAGGTGTGAACACAAGGCAAGTGGCAAGCCTTGCCATGCCTTTGTAGAACCGGCCAAGAGAAGCAAAATGGGCCTTGTTTGGGCTCAAAAATGGGCTCTCGTGATCCATTGGGCTAATTTATTAAATTTACATGACTAATCATGCAAAAACCGGCAGCTTGTGAAGTTCAAGACCGGCGGTATGGAACTGGCAGCTTGCAAGGTCCAAGACCGGCGGTTTATGAAGACCAAACCGGCAGTATAGAACTGGCAGCTTGCAAGGTCCAAGACCGGCGGTTTATGAAGACCAAACCGGCAGCTTGAAGCCTCATCTTTTAAACTGGCAGCTTCATCTTGAAGTCTCAATTAGGCCAATTTAATTAAATAATAATTAAAATAAATAATAAAAACTAAGAAATAAAACATTTCGATTAAATCGAAATTATTCACATAAAATTAAAATAAATAGTTCAAAATAAATTTTGAACTAGCAAATAAACACATAAATACACACATAAATACCGGCAAAAATACCGATAAAATCTGGGTCATTACATTTTATACCTACCAAATCATCCTAGGAATAAACCCTCATTCAGGTACAGAAACGTGGCATAACCACAGCTCACTACACTACTCTACTAACAAACAAAATACCAACTAACAGACAAAAAATACAGAGTACATAACATTATTAATGATTAAGGGAATTGTTATTTGTCGCCCACAAATTACTTAAAATCGTCCACCTAATAATTTGAAATTACTTCATTGCCCCTCCTACTACATATTACTTCATATCCCTCAACTTACAATTCATTTTATCTCTCCATTAATCTTCTCACCTACCCACCACCAACACCACCACCACCACAACCAACACCACCATCTAATTCTACCACCACCGGCATGAGTCAAAGACCCTAAGGAAGTGGCGGGAACTGTACCAAAGAAGGGGTCCAAGAAGAGCACCGCCACAACCGCCGCCCCCTCTCCTTCTCTGGTAAGTTTTTTTGTGGTTCGAAAAGCGGATCTGGACGCCTAGACCATGGCTGGGACGTCCCAGCCATGGCCTAGGCGTCCAGATCAGACGCCTGTGCCATGGCTGGGACGTCCCAGCCATGGCGTGGGCGTGCTATTTTGTTTTTTTTTTTTTGGAATTTTTAATTTGTGTTTGGTGTATGGCATATTTGAATTTTGAATTGTAGTATAGTTTGCTGATTGAATTAATACGTTCTATAATTATTTGAATATTTATTCAAAATTGAATAATAATCAGTTAATGTGCATCTACTTTTTTGAATAATTGTTTGAAATAAAAATAGCACATAAGTAGAAAAATTGAATAATTATTTGAATAATCAATTTTGAATAATTATGCGAAACCACCACGATGTTGGATGAACTATTAAAAAATAATCTTATATGACCTGAAATTAATGAATAATGAATTAAATTAAAATTCACGTAGACCTGTTTATTCATGTTATTTGACAATTATTTGACACGTTAATAATTATTTTAATTCATTT
The DNA here is from genome assembly GCA_951394345.1 of Salicornia ramosissima. Classification (NCBI taxonomy): domain Eukaryota; kingdom Viridiplantae; phylum Streptophyta; class Magnoliopsida; order Caryophyllales; family Amaranthaceae; genus Salicornia; species Salicornia ramosissima. Next base: position 19,553,382 of record OX596240.1, on the reverse strand, counting down.
TTTTGCATCAACTAATTTTGAAATTATTCATATTATTTGACAATTATTTTGATAATTTTAATGGGTGTTAAAAAATTGATTCAAATTAAATAATAATCAGTTAACATGTTAAAGTTTATAAATTATTTTACTTTTAGTTGGTGGAAGGTGGTAGAGGTTACGGAAGAGGAGGTGCTGGAAAATCTGTCCCCCCGGGGTTAATTTTGCGTACAAATATCGATGATTCCGGTCCTCGACATGTGCATAGTCGAAATGTTACCGCCTCTGTTAGGAGGGATCGCGGTCCCTATATTCGTATAAAGCCACCAAAGGCTCCGTCTGTCCAACATGAGTTTGCTTATGGAGATGATCACGATGATAACGTTGATGATGACGATGATGAGGATGACGATGAGGACGACTATGAGGCTACTATTGATAATGAACATAACTTGTTGGCCAATGATGACGAGGATTTGTCCCGTACAGAGCCTACTACTTGGGTTGCGCCTAAAAGGAAAGGCGGTAAGTTTGCTCGTGCAAGTCAACCTGCATGCAGCACTGATAGTCGTAGGCAGAGTAAGATGAAGAAGGATGAGAGTTGGTTGGTTAAGGAGGCTGTTCCTGGAGGACCATCATCTGCATCTGTCATACCTAGTTTTAATGGTCATGTTGCTTTGATGTTATGGTCTGGAACAGAGGATAGGGGAGTGTTGAAATGTCATAGTCGGGAAAAAACATGTCGTAATTTGTTTGATTGGAAATCGTCAATGAATGAGCATGCCTCTTCACGCCTTGACATGACTTGGTTATCTCACCTGTCTATGTGTATGTTGCCTCATCTTGATGCTCCTTTGATATCTGCATTTGTAGAGAGATGGCAGCCTGATACAAATTCATTCCACCTACCTTTTGGAGAGATGACAATTATGTTGCACGATGTATGGTACATTCTTAAAGTACCAATTGAAGGAAATCCAGTAAGTAATGTGTCGTCCATTAGTAGCCTTAAGGGTCATGTGGCTGAGTTGCTTGGTATGCCGGTTTCTAATTTAGTTAGCCGTGATCCTGGAGACAGTCATTGGGTTGGTGGAGGAGTTATCATTGATTCTATAGACTATCATTGTAGGCGTAAACAACCTCCAAAATGTGAGGAGACACAGTTGACTGCATGGCTCTTTCTTCTGTTAGGATGCACATTATTTATCGATAAGAGTGGGAACAAGATTCGCCCACGAGACATTATTGAGCCATTGGTACCTGATGAGATGCATAAGTTCTCCTGGGGTTCCGCCACGCTTGCATATCTTTATCGGCAACTAGGCATTGCATCTCGGTCTGGTTGTTTAGGAATTGCTGGTTGTTTGACACTCTTACAGTGCTGGATATACGAGTATTTCCCCTGCTTTAGGCCACACAGGGAACGTCACATTATACGACCTGAGTATCCTCGCTCCATGCTTTGGAATGTTCGTTGTGAGGATAAGAGTTCATCCTGACTCCAGTCTATTAGAAAACGGTTGGATTCCTTACAGGCTTCAGAGGTACATTAGTATTATTATTAAATAACTTTAATGTATTTGTTTATTATTTTATTTGTTTAATGTATATATATGAGGTGTGCTTATTGTGTTTTTAGGTTGATTGGACTCCATATCAGACCAATGTTTCTAAGGATGTTCCTAGGACATTACTGGTTGGTGGGATTCGGTACCGTGATATCATTGAGCCTTACATGCCTGATCGTGCATTACGTCAGTTGGGACGAGTTCAAGTTGTTCCGATGAACATTATTGTTCCTGATCATGCGATGAGACCTAGTAACAATGTTACCAAATACGAGGTCAAGCACAGTTCAAGTTTTGCTGAGTGGGCTTGGAAGAATTTTCCGTTCGGTTCTTCTGTCAATTTGAAAAATTATCATATTGCAATAGATCCAAGTAAGTGTGCCGCTGACTATATGATTTGGTATTTACATCACTCGCATCCCCGATTGCTGAGGAATACTAGTAGTAGGAGTTATGGAGGACCTGATCGATCTACTACTGAGCAGGTACATGTTTCATTTTTGCTTTTTATATTATTATAATGTTATTTATTATATGAAAATTATTAATAATTTACTAATTGATAAACAGTGGGTTGGATTATGGATGCACGCAACTGAACCATTTCTAAAATATCGAGACCAGATGCCTGCTACAGCATGCAAACTGGCGTGTGATGAAGTTGAACGGTTAGTTGTGATGTGGAACACCGCACTAGGAAACCATGAAGAAGAAGAAGAAGACGAAGACGAAGATGCGGAAGAAGAAGAAGATGATGATGATGATAATGATGTTGATGATGATGATGATGACGATGTTAATGATGATGATTCGTAGTAGATGTTCTTTGTATATGATGATGTTTATGGATTTGATATGTTTATGGATTTTTACATTTAGACAAGTACAAGTACAAATAAAAATTAAATGATTACATTTACTTAAAATCACAAAAGCACTAATCATCATCAGAAGTGAGGTCAACGTGTCTAGGAGAATGTCTCAAGTTCGTTAATCGGTCCCATCGTTCCCTCCTTTCTTGGTAAAGTAGATCCCAACCATTAACACTATCTGTATGTATATCATGCCACATAGTGCATATTGGAGGAACTGGAAAATTCGGTTCTAAGTGTAGTCGAATGAAATGCTTAAACCGAGCTCCCAAATGTGCTATTGTAAACTCGGTTCTTGGTCGAGACAAATTAGGCTCTGCTTCCCACGGTAGAACAGTGCAAGACCAATTCGGATTTAACCCATTTTCCGATAACGTAAAACACATCACGGCACACCTGTTGATTAAATTCATATTATATAATTAATATTATATTAATACATATACAAAAACTAAATAACGAAAAATAAATAAATATTTAATACCTGTAAAAGTTAGTTATAGGAAACAGATCGTTCACTAATTCCATATAGTGTTCTTCCCCACACCATGTACCACGCCAATCAATACGATTAATCGCATTATCTAATCCGTCAAAGTAGATCCCTGTGTAAATGAAAGCATGTGCATATAGTTCATTCACAATAGTTCGACGAGCAGTGAGCCACTCACTTTCACCACCATGAAATGCATCGGCGACACATCGAAATCCACAATTACCATCGCCTTGAACATCATTCCAACCAGTCAAAAAGGGAAGAATACACCCCGGAACTCTGTCTCGGTATGGAAATTCATCAGTCTCGGTGGATCGTCTTGTAAATGACGATGACATACCGCTTGCCATGTTCACTGATGATGAAGAATGTCCACGTCCCATCGATGATGATCCAGAAGGACGACCTCGACCACGACCAAGTGTATACTCAAATGCGCTACGATCTCGTCGTGTAGCCGTCGATCTAGGCCTCCCTCTTAAATTCTCGTTGACTCGGGGATCTTCAAATTGGAGTTGTTCCGGATGTAAGTGATTAAACATGAATTGAGACACACCTCGCATCATCGAAACATCCTGTTGCGCTACCTCGTACACCATTGCCAGAAAAATGCTCTATCTTGCTCCCATTCTGCAAAGAACTCAGGAATATCTAGACCATCCGAGATCTGCAGTGTCTGAAACATACGATGAATCTCATTCAAATAGATGCCTCGTCTAGTAAGAATGATCCGATCCAACCGACATGCACATGGCACTCCGTACGCGGTGTACATTTTACAATCGCAATGTTCCTCTACATAAAGATCAAACCCATTCATCCGATTAATCTCCTTCTTTATATGACCCAAAGCAAACAAAGACACACGACCATTTAGGTGCTGAAATGGTGGCCCGTCAAACTCTGTTCCATGTTTACACCGGGAAGCTTCAAAATCAGCTCTTATTTCCACGAGTTGCATTTCGGTTGCTGTGTTGATTATTTCAAACAAAGTATCCATTGAAGATGTAGGAGATTCAATCCATATTTTCAATGCTGCATGGGCACTCTCAACTCTGCACATTGTAGTGTTGCCAAAATGAAGAACTTTGTTAGTCCAAGCCTTCACGAACTTTTCTTTGTAGGTGATCCATGTCCTGTTACAATAGCGAACGAGTCTAGGTGCCCAACGAAAAGTTTCCATTCGTAAATCTTTTAGCAGTTTCATGACATTTCCCAAGGTACTTGTACGCCTGCTTCTCCACATCTACACCAATGTGCCATGTACAGAGTAAATGAGCGGCCTCAGGGAAAATATCTTCTATTGGTTTCATTAAACCTAACTCTCGATCCGAGACAATAGCAGTCGGTTGTACTCGAAAGCTGATCAGATTTTTCAACTGTTGAAGTACCCACCGATAACTACGTTGTGTCTCATCACTCATTAAAGCCCAACCAATTATGAAATTCTTGTTAGTTGAAGTCATCCCAATGATCTCCAAAAGCGGCATACCATATTTGTTTGTCTTATACGTTGTATCCATGGCAATGACATACGGAAAAGTACGCAACAAGTTCACCGATGTTGGATGTGCAACAAATGTGTGAGTCACCACACCATCATCAGTGGCATCGATCCAAAAAACATAGTTATACTTCACCGCTAGATGCAGAAAATTTTCAGCCGGATTTCTTCCTTCTGCCTTCTGTTTCCTCAACTGCCTTCTTGTTAGTAGATATGCCTCCTGTTTGGATTAAGATCGGGAAATTGTTGTCTAATAGCAACTAAGATAGCATGCGGCTTGGCTTGAGCATCTGACATGACATGAACAACTTTCTTAGCTGCAAGGTTGAGACCGCTAACTTGGCGATGGCCCTCCATGTACACCATAAGCGGATGGTTATGGAACCCACGTTCATTCCATCCATCAATTACAAATCCACCCACTACTTGTACTACCTTTACCCTAAACTTGCATCCCACAGCTTTCCGACTTGTATTTCTTCGAACAACATTTTCCAAATCCCTTGGTTCTTTTTTCCTTCGCCGATCACAATCTAAGAAAATTGAAGTAACAGTCCCATCTCTTCGAATTTTGTGTGTAGATATCACCAAAAAAAATCCTAATCTTTTAGCTACCTCTCTCGCCCATTCAATTGCTTCATCCCTACTATTAAAGGGCTCGGAATGAACAAAATATTCAAAATAATTAATTCCATCACCGTCATTTAAATCCTGCAAAATTTAATGCTTAATTGTAAAAAAATGCAATAACCTTTCAAAAAAAAAATACAATAAAATTTGTCAAAAAAAATACAATAAAAGGCATTCTGGACGCCCCATCCATGGTATGGGCATCCCAGCTAGACGCCTCATCCATGGTATGGGCGTCCCAATTGGACGCCCCATCCATGGTAGAGGCGTCTATCTGGGACGCCCGTACCATGGATGGGGCGTCCGATCTGGACGCCCCATCCATGGTATAGGCGTCCAGCTGGGACGCCCAGACCATGGATGGGGCGTCCAGATCAGACAGCCCGCCGTTATTGAAAAAAAAATACGTACATTGAATTTAAAAAAAAAAAGTACATCTCTTAGTGGTGGCGACGCTTCTCCCAACATTTCTGGTGGTGGTGGTGCTGCTGGTGGTGGTCGTGGTGGTGGTGGTGGTGGTGGTGGTGGTCCGGTAGTAGTGGAAATGGTGAAGTGAGAGAATGAGAGAGTGTAAATGTGTAATAGTGGAAATGGTGAAGTTGGAGTTAAGGTAAATAATAAGGGTAAGAAGGTAATTTCAATAGGTTGAGTGGGCAATTTTAAGTAAAACGTGGGCGACGTTTAGCAACCCACATGATTAATGCTCCTAAAGGATGTTGTATACATCATTAAGGTGTGCTTTGAACTCTATTTTGGATGTAACCAAAATGTAATTTTCAAACACCACCACCATCAAAAAAAATAAAAAATGTACGTAAAATTCACTTGGTTCTAGTAAGTAGTAACCCTATCAAATGAGACCACCTTTTAAAACTACTTGATAGTGATTAGTGACTTCAATGTTTGTTTTAAACTAAAAGTACACGCTAATTAAATTAAAGAAGCTTCTGAATATAGGCGCTAGCTAGCTAAGCTGTATTAAGGGTCCAACTTTATATAATTGCAACACTTTGATCAAATATATAAGAGCTTTTTGGTCAAACTGTTATAATTAATATGAAGCGCAGAAAGTATATATAGGGATGCAAGTGAGGCGGGTACTTGACCCGCCCCATCCCTGCCCCAATGGTGTGGGGATGGATTTGAGTTTGGTGGGTGGTGGGGCGGGATGGGGATGAAAGTTATACTCGCCATGGGTGATGGGACGGGGGTGGAGGATTTTAAGTTTTACCCGCTCTGCTCCGTCCCGACTCGCCCCGCCTCATCCACACACACCATACATTTTAGTCACTTAAAATATAAAAATTTCAACAAATTTAATGTTAAAAATTAAAATTTTTCCTTAATTAAAAACAAATTACAAGTTTATAACACTCTTTTGTAAGTATTCTTGTTGTACATGTGTTTTTTTAATCAATATTTTATATTGTATAAGTTACAAGAGTATTATTTAATGAGTTTCAAATGAGAATTAAGTGGATGGTGGGCGGGGATGGGAATAGATATGAAAAAGTGAAGTGGGGATGGAGATAAGAATGTCAAAATCTGCCTCGTCCCGCCCCAGTTGCATCCCTGAGTATATACATATATATGGTCTAAATTTAAAGCACATCTCTTAATTAAAATATTGTATTTTAATAATAATATTCGAGTATCAATTTGGTAAGCTACTTGTGAATTTATATGCATGCATTTTTGCCAAAAAAGAAGAAGAAAAAAAATAAATGGCTGCTGGCTGCTTCCTGTTGTTAGATAATGTTACTTGCCAAACTTATTACTATGTTAAATCTAACAGTAATATATATGAGAGCAGATTCATTTAATAAATATTAGGTTGAGAGTTATAATCAAAGTTTGTTCTTGATTAGTTCAACAAAAAAAAATGACCACTTTAATCAACAATGTATACTATACTCCTACCCCTTTTATTATGAATTATGGGTAAAGTTTGAGTTTACCAAAAAGAACCATATTCTATTATACTAACTTTTTTTTTTCTTTTGACTTAATTTTTGAAATTTCAATTGAGTTTAACTATTGCTGAGTTTATGACTTAATTTACTTTAGTTTAGTTCAGTCCAAATGAATTTGACCTAATAGTCGTTAAGTATGGAATTGCTCTATATATAACCAGTATAGAATTGTCATCCTAGCTAATAGACAACTTAAGCGCGGAATATTTACTTTTGCTGAGTAAGATTAGACTGAACGTACATTAAGTATTTAATTGAAGTGGTTAATTTATCTGGCCAAATGTAGAATCAAAATTTTTTTTTCCTATTAATTTACATTTGATACAAAAAAATTAAAGTGTGCTTGTCAAAGGTACATTTGGCAATATAACTAGTAGATTTAAAAAAATAAATTAAATTGAACATTCACCATTGAGAATTTTATCTAATAGTGTACTATGATGTAGCGATCAATTAGGCTTTATCCACTTGATTATTCATTGTTATAAAGAACGACTATCATGAAAAACACGACACGACATGACATGCAAACATTGTGCAGCTTGACACGTTAAGTCATCAATAAGGTTGTGGATATGGGCCTGTGCGGACGTCGCAGGCACAAGAATTTAGTTAATGGGCCTACTCACTAGCCCACAAGATGGCCACAAGCATGGCAGTGCAGTGAGTATTATCTTGAACAACAACCATTCTAAGAAATAATGGTAGACCAAATAATTGACCAACAAGCTAAAACATTCATTTAGAGGAAGAACAACGTACCTTTTTGCGGTCTCTCAAACCCTAGTTATCCAATCATAGATAAATAACTTGTCATGAATAAAGAGAAAGTAGTGTGGAAATATGAAAATTCATTATTCCTTCCTTATTAAATTGCAAAAAAATAAAAAATAAAAAAATAAAATAAAAAATAAAATAAAAAAATACCTTTAACAAAAAAGGTTTTCTCTTTAAAATTTTATATTATTGTCAAAGTGTGCTATAGTAGTAGACGAACAATGGAACCCATAAGATGGTAATCATGATTATGGTTTGGAGACAAGTTTAAATGGGTTGGCATCACCAAATAAACAAATAATTAAATAAATTAGACCCTTTTTTTTAGAAAGAATTAATTTTAAATAGTTATATAGATCCTTATTTTATTATTGTCTTAAAGTTTGGAAAAAGAATAGTTATGGACCCCAAAGATCTTGGGTGTAGGTCCAATTTATTAGCTCATAATCTTGTAAAGTATGTGGTCAACCCCAACTTCATATAAATAATTTTTTAAACGAGTAATATTGGTTTTATATTGAGTAAATTGTTTGTTCAGTTTCTATTTGTTGTTCCTATTTTGAATGTGCATGTTCGTCAATACTCCTATTTGACTAGTATGACTACTAATATGTGTTCCGTCCACGCCTAAGCTTGTCAATGGAGCAATTCGCCTACAGTGGTCCTTGTGGTGGTTCCTGCACAAAGGAGACACAGTGAGCTAATCCTGGGGTTATTTCCAGGGAAAGACCATCCGATACTTAAGTCAGCAAGGGTGTTTTTAGAGAGAGAAAGAGTAGAAGAGAGTAGAGTAGAAAGTGTATCTGTGAATGAATACCTTTGTAGGGATGGATGCTGGAAGATAGCGGTACCCTTGGGTACACGTGTCATGCAGGCGTTGGTTGATGCCAACTCCAGCATCTAGTTTGTTACATATCTGAGTGGGCGCCTGGATGACTGCCACTTGTTCGGTCTTACTAGGTTTAGTTGGTTAGTTTGTCAGAATGTGGGCCCAGGTGCTTGAGTGGTGTCTTGGATGGTGTCACGAATGGGGCTGGGTCCAAACTTCCGCCATCTCGAGGTAAGCTCTTGTCCTCCACGGGATGGTGGAATTTTAGGTCCTTTTGGCCCTTGGACGTTATCTTGTTGATTATGACTTCTTCTTAGTCCGGCATCTTGGGAGTACTTCGAATGGGTATGGTCATGACGGTGTACCGACATGCCCCATACAATATGTTTAATTATATATTCACAAAAATTATAAAAAATTAATATCTTTAAACTACTCAGTTACAAGAATAAAATAAAATCTGATCTTATACCTGACAATGATCTTTCTTATATATCGAAAACAATCTAAAAAAATTATTTAATTCTAAAATGTTGCAACATTCTAAACATGAACGATACACAGAAACGAATAAAGTATACATAAAAATTCTAAGGTTAATGTAGGGTTAGATGATGATCATCATCATTGAAATGGGTTGGTGCTTAATCAATGTTTTGGGGTGCTTTATCGGTTGATCCTTGCATATCTTTATATTATCACCAATATGTAAGAAATCATTATGGAATATTCAGTTATATTATGCATTTTTTTTATACAGATTTTTAATTAGTTGGTGTTTAGTTAATTAAAAAATCTCTAATGCTTTATTTATGCTTTGAAGCTGTCAAAACTTAAAGGAAAATCATTCCATTAAGATTGAGTGATCATGTGACCCAATGCAAGTCTTCATATAAATCTGTGGTATTGTCATATTGTTGCATACTTATCTGGATATTTTGCCATGATTTTACAAGCATAGGAGGTGATTAAAAAATCTATAATTTTGATGGCTGACAAATATTTCAATTATTATTGATCTATGTTAGGAATTGATTCTCCTTACCTCATTCAATAGAATAGAACAGTTTATATACAACCTAGTATAAACATATTAGGGCCTAACATATACAATAGCCCAAAGTAATTGCTAAGTACATCCAAGGCCTAACACCCCCCCTCAAGTTGGAGCATGCAAATCACAAATGCCCAACTTGCCAAGTAAATACATAAATTGTTTCTTCCCTAATGCTTTAGTAAACAAATCCGCAAGTTGATCACCCGTGTTAACATGACTAGTATGAATAATATCCTCCTTAATCGCGTCACGAACATAATGACAATCAACTTCAATATGCTTCGTTCGCTCATGAAACACGGGGTTTTGAGCAATGTGCAAAGCCGATTTACTATCACAAAAGAGACTCATGGCCTTAGGATGTGCCACCCCTAAGGCGTTCAATAACGCTTTTAACCACTTCATTTCCGCAGTAATAGCCGCCATAGAGCGATACTCCGCCTCTGCAGATGAACGTGAAACAGTGTGTTGTTTCTTGGTTTTCCAAGAAATCGGGGAAGCACCAAGGAATACCAGCCAACCCGTCAAAGAACGTCTAGTTAAAGGGCAACTAGCCCAGTCTGAATCACACCAACCTGTCAAATGTAGATCACAATCCGCACTTAATAATATACCTTGTCCGGGACATCCTTTCAAATAACGAACACAACGGAGAGCTACATCCCAATGCTCTTGCCTAGGATTCTGCATAAACTGAGCCAAAATATGAACAGTATATGCCAAATCGGGTCTAGTAAAGGACAAGTAAATCAATCTACCCACAAGTCTGCGATACGCTTCAGGATCTTGCAATAAATCGCCTGTGGCAGTGGCTAGAGTGTGATTCTGCTCAATAGGAAACCCTGCTGGACGGGCCCCGAATAAACCTGCTTCTGCAATAATATCCAGAGTATACTTCCTCTGACACAGAAAAATTCCTTCATTACTCCGAGCAACCTCGATCCCCAAAAAAAATTTCAATATTCCCAAATCCTTCATATGAAAACAGTCGCTTAAATAGTTCTTGAAATCAGAGATAGCAGTAGGATCATTCCCAGAAATAATCAAATCGTCCACATAAACCAAAATGCTAAGTTGCACAGAATCAGTAGATAGGATAAATAGAGAATAATCTGAATATGTCTGGATAAAACCATAACTCTTCAAAGCAGAAGCAAGCTTAGCAAACCAACACCGAGGAGCTTGTCGTAAGCCATATAACGACTTACGTAAACGACATACCAGATTCGGATTCGAAGTATGAAAACCTGGAGGAGGTTTCATATAAACTTTTTCATCTAGATCTCCATGTAAGAAGGCATTGTGAACATCCATCTGATGAAGCTCCCAACTCTTTGCAGTGGCAACAGCTAGGAAGGCACGAACAGTTACCATCTTAGCTACAGGAGCAAATGTCTCATTGTAGTCGATACCCTCAATCTGATGATTTCCAAAAATCACAAGGCGAGCCTTTAACCGTTCCACAGTACCATCAGAATTGTGCTTTACCTTATAGACCCATTTACACCCCAATGCTTTCTTCCCGAGAGGTAGTTCTGTCATGTCCCATGTAGCATTGTCTTCTAAAGCAGATATCTCCTTATTCATAGCCTCTTTCCAACCTTCGTGCTGCATAGCCTCCTTGAAGTTTCGGGGTTCTACCGCCGCATCTATAGCTGCAATAAAATTACGGTGTCGCATAGAAAAATTATTACAATTCACAAAATGTGCCATAGGATAAGGAGTACCTGAGGAGCTTGAAGTAGGGAATGAACTCTTAGATGGACCCTGGGTATGAACTGTGTGTGCGACATAATCACGATGCCACCCTGGAGGACGTTTAGGGCGCTGCCACGGTCATTGACCTGTTGACCGTCGGTATCAGTTTCCGGCAAGCTAACAGCAATCGTCGAAGGTGCAGGAGCACCGTGGTCTGCAGTAGTGACCACGGGTTGGCTGGAGTCCTCTGTATCAGCCACGGCACCTGCTGTATCAGCCACGGGTTGGTTGGTGGCCACGGCACCGTGAGTAACGAATGCCTCCCCCACCTCCATAATATGCTCAATATCATCCATAACTTCATTATTCATCCCAGAAACATGTTCGTAACCATCATCATCAATTAAATGAGAATTATCCTCATTTAAATGATTTTCAAACGGAAATTCATTTTCATGAAACTCGACATCCCTTGACACAAAAATCTCACCCGTTACCAAATCATAAACTTTCCAACCCTTTTGAGCATAAGGATACCCAACAAAAACGCACTTTCGACCTCGTGGTGCAAACTTATCTCCCTTAGATTTCTGATTATGCGCAAAACACAAACAACCAAATACACGCATCTCATCAAAATTAGGTGGCGTCCCAAACAAAATCTCATAGGGTGTCTTATTATCCAATAATCGAGATGGTGTTCGATTAATTAAGTAAACCGCTCCAAGTACACACTCACCCCAAAACCCAATAGGTAAATTACCTTGAAATCGTAAAGCACGTCCCACATTCAAAATATGTTGGTGTTTTCTCTCAACCCTCCCATTTTGTTGTGGAGTCCCAACACAAGAAGTTTGAAAAATAATGCCATTGTCATTAAAATAAGAAATCATGCATTTAAACTCCGTGCCGTTATCACTTCTCACATATTTAACACGTGCATCAAATTGATTTTTAATTATGGCAAAAAATTTGCAAAAGGATGAATAAACTTCTGTTTTATCAGTCAATAAATAAACCCATACAGCACGAGAGAAATCATCAACAAGAGTCAAAAAATAGTATGCACCACAAGTAGATGGTGTTTTATACGGACCCCATAAATCACAATGAATTAATTCAAAAATACGACTGGCTCTACTATCACTACTTGGAAAAGACGCCCTACTTTGTTTTGCTTGAGGACAAACATCACAAGCTTTATTCAGAAATTTAGGACTAGAACCACCACTAATAGCAGGAACTAACTTGACTACTTTGTCTGATGGATGTCCCAATCGTCGATGCCACAACTCGAACGTAGAAATCTCCGATCTTCGCGCCGCACACACTTTTGGTATCCGCCGGAAAAAGTAGAGTCCATCTATTCGTTCACCTCCCCCAATCAGGCTCCCCGAAAGTTGGTCCTGTATAGCACATAAATAGTCAGTGAATCGTACATAACATTTCGAATCATCAATTAATTTGGACACCAAAATTAAATTGCAGTTTAATTGTGGAACAAATAACACATTCTCAAGAATTATTCCGTCCGATAAGTGTACACGGCCCTCCTTGATGGCAAAGGCCTGTGTACCATCGGGTAGTCCTACGGGGCAAGATGAGATATGCGTGACATCCATCAAACATAATTCGGATCCTGTTACATGATAAGATGCTCCAGTGTCAATAATCCAAGGCAAAGAAAAAGGCTCACCAATCATCTTGTCCTGTTGATTTTTATTAATCATATTTAATAACATATTAATATGTTCAGGTTTTAAATCATTAATAGAGGAAACCAAAGTGCTGCCATCATTAAGGGAGGACGAAGCAGCAGCCAACCCACCCCCCACGGCATGAGCACGGGCTGAAGGGGGCGCAACTGACCTGCGGTCACTAGTAGCAGCCGCAGCAGGTGCAGGCGAGACAGCATCAGAGGCGGACTTCGACGCAGCAGCGAACTTAGAGGCAGAAGCTTGCGACCCGTATTTTTCGAGCCACCAATCCGGGTAGCCATGAAGGATGAAGCAGCCAGCATTATCATGGCCACGCCTTTGACAGTGAGAGCAAAACAATTTGGATTTGTCACGGCGCATAGTATTATCATGGCCACGCACCACAGTCCCCTTGAAACGATCCGAAGACACGGCAAAGACTTGAGCTTCATCACGATCGGTGGTACTCTTGCTATGAGCAATACCACGAGAACGCTCTTCTTGTATGAATGCTTGGTATGCCCTATCCAAATCAACAGGAGGTTGTTGAGATAAGAGATTAGTCCGAACCACCGAATAGGAGTCATCATCAATACCAATCAAAAATTGGTGCAAAATCTCTTCATCCTTGTCCGATTGATATTTCTCGGCGACCTTACACGTACAATTACCACACTCACAGCCATGTAGTGGTTTGAGACGAGCTAGATCATCATAAAGGCTCATCAATCTCGTATAGTACTCCTCTACAGACATGGACTTCGTTTGACGACAGTTTGTAATCGAAGCCCTAAGTTGTTGAAGCCGAGGACCACTAGCAACGCAATACCTCTTCTCCAAGTAATCCCACAATTTCTTTGCTTCCTCAAAATATAGAATATTCACTGTTAATTTAGAATCAATCGACTGTAAAATCCAAGAAACAATCATGGAATTAACGGTCACCCAATCCAAAAGCTTCTTCTCATCAGACGGCTCAGTAATGGAACCATCCACGAATCCGAATTTCCTTCTAGACTTTAGAGACAACGTAATCGCCCGGGACCAAGCAATATAATTATCTCCCTTGAAAATCACGTGAGTTATTAAATTTCCCGGTTGATCACCGGAACCAAGGTAGTACGGAGATGAAATATCAATCTTGGTTTCATCACCCATGATTAATATTAATAGAAATCAGTAGCAATATGCAAAGAAGATCAAGAAAATCAAAAAAATAATCAAACAATAAAAAACAAAGATGCCGTGAGGAAATAATCGAACAAGAAGAAATCAAGAAAGAAAGCAAATAGAATAGAAATCAAGAAATCAAATAGAAAGCAAGGAAATAATTGATCAAATGGAAATCAAGAAGATAAAGACAAATTGGGAAGAACTTCCGTGAGGAAGATAATCAAAGAGAAAAAAAAAAAAAAAATCAATTTTTTTTTTTTAGGGGTTTTTTTTAGGGTTTAGCTCCGATACCATGTTAGGAATTGATTCTCCTTACCTCATTCAATAGAATAGAACAGTTTATATACAACCTAGTATAAACATATTAGGGCCTAACATATACAATAGCCCAAAGTAATTGCTAAGTACATCCAAGGCCTAACAATCTACATGAAAAAATGACCTAATTTTTGCATAATGTTGCAATCATTTGTCATATCACATGAATATGTTAAACATTATGCAAAAATGTATGATTTATAATGTATTATTTTCTATTATTAGTTTGATCAAACAATGTCTAATGAGTTTCATAAAATGTATATAAGGAACATTAAATATGAAGATGCGAATCTTACACTAGTACGCATTGTGAAGAGTTCATATTATTTTCATATTGTCATTTATTACTTGTCAAAATAAATTAATATGATTTAAATTATTATCTTTTGTATTCAAAACTATACATAAATTCTAAGTAAATTATCACTGATATACCTAAGAATTTGACAATTATCCAGTATACCCAAGTTTTTTAAATTCTAAAAAATATACCCGAGTTAATAATAAACTCTCAATCGTGACACACTAACATCGTCTATTAACCAAAACCATTAAATACATACGCCGATTTACGTGCAATTGATTCAAAAAAATGATTTGGTCAAATGTTTTAGGGGTCATTCTAGCCTTTAATAGATCAAATTTGGGCTCAAAATTTGTTAAAAACTGTTCATATTCACCTCGAAATGAGTGCTAAAACTAAAATGGATAGAAATTTCACGGAATATTCTATTTTGTAACGGAATATACCTTCCTAATATCACATTTGGAACCTTATAATAAACTCAGTTAGTTTTTTTTTTTTGGGGAATTTCAAAAACTTAGGTATACTAGTGGGAATTGTTAAATTTTCAAGTATATCAGTGAGAATAACTTTAAAGTCTAACACGGATTATTTAGGGAGTCTATAAGGGGAAAAAACATATTCATATTGGATCTTACTAGATTCCTCTAGATGCATAATTTTTTAAAATATTAACTTTTATAATTTTTTTTGATAAATAATATAGTGGAAGATAAAATATATAAACAAGTGCATTGGAATTTGTGTAAAAATTAAATGTATAATAATTATATTGAAATGGCGCCCTTTGTTTCCATGTTTTGGTTATATTTGAAATCTTGCATAACAATTATTTTGAAACGGGGCCCTCTATTTCCATGTATTACTTACATTTGAAATCTTGTATGTTTATTTAGTCAATTAAACAATGGGGTTCAAATATAGTAATTTAATTGAAAAGTATAATTCAAAACTCAATTAATGCTTCTAATAATTTTTTGCAACTTTTTATTTATCTGAGTCAATCACAATCAAAATAAATTTGACCAAGATATTTCAACCGTAGATTATATTAATTGGAGACTAATAAGATTATTATACATAAATGATAAGATTCTAAACGTAACCAACAAAAGCGAACACCCAAAATGGAATATGTAACTAACAAATTCAAATGGGATATATATATATATATATGGTAAAGAATCGCGTCTCAATTCTTCATATTGCTTACAGATATAAAAGAATCCACAATGGTTTGCTAGAAGGATTGACTTGCAATATGGGATAAAATGGGTGGGGACTTACACAAACCTTGTTTTTGTGTTGAGCTACAAGGTTTTGATCCCACACTTTTCTATTTTGCCTTTTTTCCACTAAAACATTAACTTCAAAGCTACATGATTTGTTCTTTGTAGTTTGGCATTTGAATATTTGTATCTTGAAAATGACCTAGCTAAAAAAAAAAGTAATGTAGCAAACAAAACATAAATATTTGTATCTGATGCTTTAATAGCTAATTTAAATGACATGCCAATTTGTGACACATGTCTCTTGCATAAAATATAGATATCCACAAAATGGTTTTGAAGTCTTTCAAAATTACTCTCAACGATGCTCAATGTTCCTATTTAGGTAGATCATGTGCATTGGTATAATAACTTGCATTGGTAGAGACCGTGTCGTCTTCAAGTTTATCCCTCTTGTTATATATTACTGTACATTATTACTACTTCTTGCTTTGTGGGCTAAATTGTGGCTTGTTTTACATACAAAACTAACAACTATATAATCCTTTATGTGATTATATTAGATTAAAAATTAATAGACAAAGTAATCATACTAAACCCTGCCTAAATATATATAAAGGGTAATTCTATATACATAGAGTTGTACTACCCTTTAAATTAAATATTTGATAATGTTTGAGAAGAGAACAATATATAGGAAAGAAAGAGAAGGCATAATCTTGTTGAATTGAAAATCAAAATGAATTTATTACAATAGCTAATTAAGAGTAACTATATTTTTATTGTAGAATAGCAAGCTACTTAATATAAAAGCTAAATATAATACAAAATGTTTATAAATACAACCTTGTTGCCAATACCTCCACAAGTTGGTGATGTAGACATCCACAACTTGGAAAGAAAATTTAAAATCTGAGGTGAAGGCAAAATCTTTGTGAAAACATCAGTTAATTTTAGATATGTGAGCAGCAGATATGTGAGCTGAAGAAAACCCTCCATTACTTTGTACACTCGTAAAATGATAGTTAATTTCTAAATGCTTAGTACACTCATGAAAAACGGGATTTTTAACTATATATAGAGAGCTGATTGATTGTCATAATGTAATGTGACAAGCCTTAAGTTCTTGATTCCTAATTCTTCCAATAATCTCACTAGCCATGTAACTTTTGAGGCAACGACAACCATTGCTCTGTACTCAGATTCAGTAGAAGCATAACAGTATGTTGCTTCTTTGATTTCCAACTAATTAGAGATTTTCCAAGAATTAGAATGTATACAGTGACTAACCTTATACTGTTTGAGCAAGCAGCCCAATCAGAGTCACTAAATGCTTGCAACTTTAGATCTATATCACATTGTAAAAATAAGCCTCAACCTGTTGTATGATGGACATAACACAGAGTGCGCTGCAATGCTTCTAAGTGAGCAGTGGTAGGGAACTGTATATGTTGACTTAATGTTTAAACTGAGAATGCCAAATCGATCTGGTCTTGTGTTAGTCAAGAAATATAATTTTCCAACCAATGACCTATACTTTTCTGGGGTCTGGCATTAAAGTATCTTGTTGAGCTTGATGTTTACAATGAAGTGGTCAAGGAGTGTTGGCCCTTCTTGTTAGGTCTAAATTACAAGAAGCTAACAAGTCTTGTGTGAATTTGTGTTGACTGACCATGAACCTATTTCTACCCTTGTTGACTTCCATGCCTAAACAGTAATTGACATGACCCAAATCCTTGATCCTAAATGATGTATGAAGATCGATGATTTTTCAGTTTTTCCATGGACTTTAAATCAGTCCCAAGTTAGCAATATGTCATCAACATAAACATCCATAATGCAAATGTCATTTCCCAAATGCTTAATGAACATGCTACAATCATTTTTAGATTGAACAAATCCTTGTCAAAGTGTGCTAACAAGCTTAGCAAACCATTGTCTTGAAGCTTGCTTAAGTCCATATAAGGATTTTTGCAACTTGCACATTTGATTATTTGGGTTTGAAACTCCTTTTGGAATCCTCATGAATACTTCTTCTTCTAAATCTCCATGTAGAAAGGCATTATTCAAATCCAAAACAAAACAATTCTTAGCAGGTGCAAGTGCTAACAAATTAAACATCTGATAGTACTCATTTTTATTATTAGAGAAAAAGTCTTAGAAAAATATGTGCCATGTTTTTTTCTGAACCCTTGGGCTAAAAACCTGGCTTTGCATCTCTCTAATGTCATCAAACTTCAATTTCACCTTATAAACCCATTTTGACCCTATAGGCTTCTTACTTGATGGAAGGAATGTCAAACCCAAGTGTTATTAGCATATAAAGCCTCTAACTCTTTCTGCTATAAGAAACTGGTTCTTTTATATTGTACACTTTTGTCAACAAGTGAAGAACAATGTTGTTGTGAAGAAATTTGCATTATTGATTGGCTTGAATTTTCAGGAGAAGCTTGATGTAAATTTTGTTATTGTTATGAAAAAAACTGGTTGATTATTTTCAGAGGTTAAGGAATAAAGTGGTATTGAAGAAATACAGGTAGAATTTGTGGGAGTTACATTGGAGAATGGATGAGTATAATCATATGAAGGATCAATAGATGTAATCTAGGCAAATAAATGTCAAAAATATTTGAAGAAGGATTAGAAAGCTTGAGTTTAAATTGAAAAGGAAAATGTTTTTTTTTAACGAAATCTTACATTTCTTGAAACAACATTTGCTTAGAATGAAGATTTAAAACCAAATTAAATATCCTTTTTGAGTAATAGACTAGCCAAGAAAATCACAAGGTAAAGCTCTAGGGGGAATTTTGTGCCTGTTAACCTTAGAAGTGGAAAATAGCATAAACACCCAAAGGCTTTAATATGAGATAAATTAGGTTTAAACCTCTTGTTACTTGCATAGAATGTTATAACATTCTATTGATTAGCAGTGTTCAATTCTTTACGATATTATTCTTCAGAAAAAATTCTACATGCATCAGCAACCTGAGGAAAATGTTATCATAAAATTGTTTCCTCTTATAACAGAGAATTCTTCCTTCAACTTCATCATAAACTGCATCAACTTTTGTCTTTTTTACGCTGCAAAATTCTTTGTGTATCATCACAAGTACACTTCAAACAAGTGCACACAAGCACTGGATCTGCATCCTCCCGCGAATCCCAATTTATCTTTATGGCAACGAAAAAAATCAGATACTATAGATCTTGATTCGGAATAACTAGTTTTTGCTCAAGCGAAAACAATTGCGTCATATAAATATGACCAAACCTTTGTTCAAGATTCTTCCAATTCTCAACTGCAATTTGAAGAAACATCAAACTTTGCGAAATCGTATCATTTAAACTTCCATTTCACCAAGTGCAAACTAGATCATTGTAACGCTCCCAAGCAGAGAACTCAACTGAGCTCTCATCAGGTTTATTTCACGATCTTTCTATTCACGAAACCTAATTTGTTTCTGGCCGAAAGAGACAGTTTCATCGCACACTTCCAATTAGTATTTACTCAATGGATCCTGATTCAATGGTAGATTTGTAGCAGCCATTAAAGGAGAAAATTAAGAAAAACCCAAAAGAGAAGAAAAGAAATCGAATTCAAATTGCTTGTTGAGGTTCTAATACCATGATAATGTTTGAGAAGAGAGCAATAGGAAAGAAAGAGAAAGCATAATCTTGTGAATTTAAAACCAAAATAAATTTATTACAATAACTAATTAACATTAACTATTTATACTGTAGAATAACTAGGTACTTAATACAAGAAATGAATATAATACAAAATGTATATAAATACAATCTTGTTGCCCAATAATATTTTTAAAGGGATAATTTTTTCGAACGCATATCAAAATTATGCGTTGTTTAGTGTAATTAATATTTGTTTTTAGTTAAAGTTTTCATTGTTTTAGTCTTATATATCTAACAATATTTTCCATATTCAAATAAATTACCAAGCTATTGTACTTCTCTAAGTTATAACCCACTTCCTACATTTTTCTTAAATTGCATCATCCTCTTTTTACATTCTTTTTTATGAATAAAATAGTATTCTGGCCCAGGCGTTGCTCCGTGTCGTAGTCTTTCTTTTTATTTTTAATTTTCTTTGTCATTGATCTACTGCCAACTAAATTATTATCAGTAAAGTTGTTTATAAAATTAGAATCATCTTATTAAATACAAGGAGAGGATATAGACTACTAGCAAAAAGTCTGGCTACATAGAGCTAGGTTGTGATTTCGATGCTTGTTAAGGCTTTTTATTTTAATTCATTTTGGAATTTTAAATGGTGTGATGACACGTAGACTAATGACATGGACAATGACGAGCGCCTATATGACACAATACGGTGCGATGAATGCCTTTCAATATATTATATAGATAGATACTAGCTTAGGGGAGCGAAAAAATTGCTTAGGTAAATTTATTATCGCAACTTATAGTTTTCCTATTGCTGGTGCATTGGTGCTTAACTGCTTACTTAATTATTCTAATTAATCTTTATGTTTTTCTTACCTGATTTCGTTGGTAGAAAACATGTAAAACAGATACTCCGTATATGTTTTTGGTAGCTTATGAAAGTATATGTTACTACGTGTTATTTACAAAATTAAAAAAAAAAAAAAAAAAAAAACTGACTTAATTTGCCTATAACTTATCCAAATTATTAAAAAAAACTAACAAGGGTTGTGGTTAGCAAGTAGCAACTACTTACTTCGTTTCAAAATATTTCTTATGTTTGTTTTTTTTTTGCAAAGTTTTCAATGTTAATCTTTAAACGTTACTATTCTACACCTTCCACAATGCTTTGACACCTTTGTGTTCCGGGCCCACCAAACTGGTTAGCCCAGGATAGATGGGCCTAGATCTTAAGCCCAATTCTGTTATGGCTAGAGATACATCAGATATACAATAACAAATAACGCGATGCCACGTGTCATGGGCCAGGCCCACATGTCACCACAGTTGACTCAGCAAAACCCTAACTGGGTAACCTACGCCTATATAAGGATAAGTCAGATCACTTTTCAGGTACGCAACATTAAACACACAATTCATAATTCACAAACTCGATACTTCTTAGTCCTTTTCATTCCGACCACTGACTTAAGCATCGAAGGGGCGTTCCTGGGTTCCATCCCCCAGGT
This sequence comes from Salicornia ramosissima, assembly GCA_951394345.1. Classification (NCBI taxonomy): domain Eukaryota; kingdom Viridiplantae; phylum Streptophyta; class Magnoliopsida; order Caryophyllales; family Amaranthaceae; genus Salicornia; species Salicornia ramosissima. The sequence goes on along the minus strand of OX596240.1, from coordinate 19,532,128 downwards.
TAGCAACCTTTGGCTGTTTTGCAGGGTTCAACCCAAGCGAGGAGCACCCGGAATCAACATCAACATATTGAATAGAGGTGATCGTGGGCCGGGCCGGGCCGATGCATAAAAACCAAGCCCATAAAGCAGGCCAGGTTCGGGCCCAAATTTCTTAGCCAAAGCCCGAAAATTTAGTGCGGGCTTTTCGGGCTTTTTCGGGCCGGGCCTAAAAAAGTAACCAAAAAGTCTAATTTTAAATGTCCAAGGCCCGCACAAAAAAATTAAAAAAAACGGGCCGAGCTGGGCCGGGCCCAAATTCGGGCCTAATTTTAATGTCCAAAGCCCGCAAATAAGTGAACCGGGTCGCGCCGGGCCACTTTTGATCAGCTCTAATATCGAAGAACATTGACTTTTCATAAGAAGTTCCAGAACAGGAACACTTTGTAAAAAAATATAAATGTTGATAATTAAAAAAATTGACTACATTATACATAGTCCTAAGGCCTAAGGGTTACATATAAAAATTTAATATATTTCTATTAATTAGTGGAAACGATTTGGAAAAATAATAACATACGACACAATAATCAAGGTAATAAATAATTGATTTATTTTTTTCTTTCTATTTTAAGCACCTTATACATAGCCCTTAGAGCTATGTATATCATTTTCCTTAAAAAAAATTGAGTATCTAAGCGAATCTAACGAGATCTTATATAAATATGTATTTTTTAAAATATATAATAAAGATTATTTATTGTGAAAGTTTATCTCTTCTCGTAACCAATATTCTAAACCTAACAAACATTTTGAAACGCACAGAGTATCATTTGTATTATGAAGGGACAAAAAAAATCCTATATATATATATATATATAATATATATATATATATATATATATATATAGGAACAGGATCATGTAAAAACCTTTTAAGAAGTTAAAAACCTAAAAACTAAATATCCTGGCTATTGATTTTTGTCTAGCCCATCATGACCGTTGATTTAATTTTACAAAAAATAAGAGAAAAAAATATGTTTTTTTTTTATTTACTCTTTTCACTTTTCACACTTGCCGAGGCAAAACTTTGAAGATTAATATCTTTAATTGTGCATTTGTAAAAATTATAAAAACTATATATTAAAAAACTACATGTTGAAACGAATCCAACGAGACCCCACATGACCATGTTTTATCTTATGTATAAATCACAAACGATAGTCAAAGTAGACTTTGTCAATAGTGACAAAGTCAAACTGAGTAAACTTCAACAAACGGAGGTAGTACAATTAAGGGGTACATGTTAATATTATAGGGGTACATGTTAATTTAAGGAGGTACATATTAATTTCTAAATTGATTCAAATCTTACATACTAAATTAAGGGGTACATGTTAATAATAAAGGGGCACATGCAATGATTATACAAAATCAAACACGAAGAACTGCACTTCAAAAAAAATTGGAACTTTACAAAAAAAATGCACAAAAACATATTATAAGGGGTACATGTTAATAATAAAGGGGTACATGCAAAGATACAAGGGTACATACAAAATCAAACACGAAAAACTACACTTAAAAAAAATTCGAACTTTCCAAAAAAAAAATGCATAGAAACATAATAAAATAAGAGGGTACTTGTTAATAATAAAGGGGTACATGCAAAAATACAAGGGTACATACAAAATCAAACACGAAGAATTGCACTTTAAAAAAAATTCGAACTTTATAAAAAAATGCGCAAAAACATAATAAATTAAGTGGTACATGCAAAGATATAAGGGTACATACAAAATCAAACACGAAGAACTACACTAAAAAAATCGAACTTTATAAAAAAATGCACAAAACATATTAAATTAAGGGGTGCATGTAAATAATAAAGGGGTACATGCAAAGATACAAGGGTACATACAAAATCAAATACGAAGAACCACACTTTAAAAAAAAATCAAACTTTATTAAAAAAATGCACAAAAACCTAAATTGTTGCTTGAAATTTGCGTGAAATTTGTGAAATTAGCGTGAATAAACTGATTCAATCAAGTCGTTTTTATAAAACCTGAGCGAAACTATTTTTTTTTTTTAAAAATGATAACTTTAAGTGGTTAGTGTTTTCTACCCCAAAATTAATCACAACTCTTGATCTACATCTAACGGTCATAACTAAAAGTTTTTAGTTTTCAACTTAACATAGGTTTTTAGCAGATCCTGACTCTATATATATATATATATATATATATATATATATATATATATATATATATATATATATATATATATATATACACCAAGGTAGTAGTAGCTCAGTTGGTGAGCTACTCCTATTGTGTCTCGGGCCACCCGGGATGAAGCCTTGGTACCCCCCTCCCACCTCATGTTTATATCCTGAGATAGGATGTGAGGCTTCCCGTGTACCCTACTGTTTATATATATATATATAGGGTCAGGATCATGTGAAAAAGCTACTTTAGGTGAGAAAGGTTGTTTATGTGAGAATATATCTAGAGCGTCGATTCAGTGAGATCTGATGGTTAGGATTTAATTGACTATTTTTTTTAACTAAAAAAACTTACGTAACTAACCCCTATTTGTTAGGGTATAAATAAAAACATTATTTTTTTATCCAAAAAAACTTAAAATTTATGTTTTTATCAAAAAAAACTAAAATTTATTTTTTTATCAAAAATACTAAAATTTATTTTTTATCCAAAAAAAAAAAAACTTAAATTTATATTTTATCAAAAAAAACAACTAAAATTTGGAATTTGTTAAACCGTTATCCTCTCATATAGTCAATTAGTCAGATAAAATTTAGAACATGTCATATAAAATTTAGAATATGGTTAATAAAACTTAGAACATTAAATAAGTTAATTTTTTTTTACGGGTTCCATAGATCAACCTCAATACAAAATATTAAGAATATTTTGAAATAATATTCAATTGTTAAGGTATATATATATATATTTTTTTTTTTGTACAAAAGGTCAATAATTGTATTATAATTGTATCATTTTATTTATTTTTTAAAAAATAAGTTTATTCAATGTCAAACTTATTGTATACAGTTTTGAAAATATCTTATAAAATTTAGAACATGATGTATAAAATTTTTAATATTTCATCTACTTAAAATAAAACAAACAATAAACTACTTTAAAATATGGCTTTTTAATATTTTTAATATTTTAAGCACACATACACATTAGAATATGATGACTTTGTAACATGGCTTTTTAAATTTAGAACATGGTGTATAAAAATTAGAACAAAGCTTATAAAATTATGAATATGTCGTAAAAATTATAGAACATGACTCATAAAATTTGGAACATATTAAGATGTACTTTCGAACAAAAAAAAAAGTAGAATTTAGATTAAAAAAACTAGATTTTATATATAAAAAATAGATTTATTTAAAAAAATCAGGAAAAAAACTTAATAAATTTTTTCATAAAAAAAACAGATTTTTTTATAAAAAAATTTATAAAAAAGCAGGATTTATTTCAAAAAAAATATATGATTTTTAAAAAAAAAAGCATAACATTTTATTATAAAAAAAATAGATTTTTTTTAACAAAAAATTAGAAATATATAAATCAAATTAAATTACCAATTTGCCCTTACTAAAAAAATAAAGATCAAACATCAACCCTTAGATCTAAAATTGTCAATGGTGCAGATGTTTTCTCACATACAAACCTTTCTCACAAGATCCTAATCCTATATATATATAGAGGTAGGCTCATGTGAGAAATGTAGTTTTGGTGAGAAGGGTGAGAAACAATCACAACCCTTTGATCACTAAATGAAGGGCTAAGATTAAATTTGATTTCCCCTCCTTACTCCTTCTATAATATGGAGTCAATGTATTTATGGTTTAAAGTCAATGTATTTTTACTCAATGTATTTATAGTGTATGGTGAATGTACCTATAGTTTGGGGTCAATGTACCTCTAGGTCATAGTTAATGTATTTATCTATTCTCACATTTCTCATGATAAGAAATTTCTCACCGCAACCCGACCCTATATATAATATATATATATATATATATATATATATATATATATATATATATATATATATATATATATATATATATATATATATATATATATATATAGGCAACCACAATCTTTGATCAACAAATGAATGGCTAAGATTAAATTTGATTTTATCTCCTTACTCCTTCTATTGTTTGGAGTCAATGTATCTATAACATAAAATCAATGTATTTTTGCTCAATGTATTTATTGTATATTTTAAATGTACCTATAGTTGTTAATCAATGTACTTGTAGGTCATAGTTGATGTATTTATCTCTTCTCACATTTCTCACGATAAGAAATTTTTTCACCGGAACCCAACTCTATATATATATAGAGAGAGAGAGAAAGGCATGGCTAAAAACCAAAAGATGGTTGAAAATCAGACAAAAAATAGTTTAAAGGAGTACATTAGCAGTCGCAGGGGGTACATTAGATGTTTAAAAGGGTACAAATGGTTTTTAGCGAAAGTTACTAATATCTACAAAGATCGCCATTAGTAATCACACGTGTACCCCTTTAAGTTTCTAATGTAGGGGTTTTTAGGTTGAAAACGTTTTTAGTTGATCCTCTTCCTATATATATATATATATATATATATATATATATATATATATTAGTAACTTTGTAAATATTAGTAACATTCGCTAAAAACCATTTGTACCCCTTTAAACATCTAATGTACCCCTGCGACTACTAATGTACCCCTTTAAACTATTTTATGTTTGGTTTTCAACCATCTTTTGGTTTTTAGCCAATCCTTCCTATATATATATATATATGTAGGAAGAGGATCAACTAAAAACGTTTTCAACCTAAAAACCTCTACATTAGACACTTAAAGGGGTACACGTGTGATTACTAATGGCAATCTTTGTAAATATTAGTAACTTTCGCTAAAAACCATTTGTGCCCCTTTAAACATCTAATGTACCCCTTCGACTGCTAATGTACCCCTTTAAACCATTTTCTGTCTGGTTTTCAACCATCTTTTGGTTTTTAGTCAATCCTTCCTATATATATATATATATATATATATATAGGGTCAGGATCCTGTGAGAAAGCCTCCTTAGGTGAGAAAGCTTTTCTATATGAGAAAAGATCTCAGCCATTGCTATAACTCAATCTAATGGTTAAGATTTATTTGTATTTTTAAAAAAAAATTATACTGTATTTTGTAATTCTTTGGAAAAATATACAAAATACTACTTTTGACCCTTAAATTTCTCTCTCCTCCATAACTACTCCCTCTCTCTCCGTATTACCGTTCTGACTCAATATTATTCCAAAAAAAAAAAAAAAGGCTTCATCTCCTTCCAAAAAAAACGCAGTTGAAACTACATCAACAAGAAATTTGTGATTATCAATGGTGAATTCATCTATGGTAATAACAAGGTATGAAAATTGCAATTAGTATTTAGAAATTTCTGGGCAATTCGAAATTTCTGGGCTGTTTGATAGTTCTTTGGCATTTGCAGTTCGAATCTTTTTTTTTTAATTTAGCATTTCGAATTTTCTTTGTTTTTCTGGGCATTTCTGGGCTGTTTATCAATGTTTTTGTTTTTCTGGGCTGTTTATCATTGTTTATCAATGTTTTCGAATCTTCAATTTTTTCGTTTTTCTGGGCTGTTGCATTTGTTTTTCTGGGCATTTCTGGGCATGTGTTTGTTTTTCTTTGTTTGATAGTTCGAATTTTTATGAAAATTGCAATAAGTATTTAGCATTTCTGGGCATTTCGAATTTCTGGGCTGTGCTTGGGCATTTCGAATTTCTTTGCTGTTCTTGGACATTTCGAATTTCTGGGTTTTTTTTCTTATTCTTGGGCATTTCGAATTTCTGGGCTTTTTTTCTTTGTTTGATAGTTCTTGGGAATTTGCAGTTCGAATCTTTTCATGAATTGTGTATAAATTGTAAGTTGGCACTCCTATTACGAACTGAAACTGAATTTCTCAATTGTATAATACCCTTAAATCAATTGTGTATTTATACTTACAAACTGAAACTGATTGTGTATTTATAAGAAGAAAATTTAGAAGAAAATTGTGTATACTTATGAACTGAAACTGAAAATTTAGAAGAAAATTCAGTAATGCCAAAATTCGTAGTGCCAAAATGTAAACATGAATTGTGTATTTATAACATTGTTTTTAAAATTTAGAACAAGGTTATATTAAATTAAGAACAAGATTTATAAAGAGAATAATATATATCCCAATAGCAGGCTGCTATTTAGTACTAGTAGTTGCTAGTTAAAACTACTAGTTAAGTTTGTTTATGCACTCAGCTAATTGCTGGTTGCTATAAGTGGATTCTCTAGCTGCTACAAGTGTATGCTATTGATGCTACAGCTGCTACAAGCATATGCTATCTACAATCTATTAAGTCCTAAAAATGGCCAAGTGGCCAACACTCAATATATCCAAATAGCAAGTATAATATCTACAATCTATATCTACCAAGTCCCAAACATGGCCAACACTTGATCATAAATATAGTAAAAAAATTGCTTTCAAGCCATGGAAAACTATGTTGTCAAATGACAGATTGACATGGTTACTTGGAGACTTCATTTATGAAAGATATTTAGATCAGTTTACTTAGAAAAGCCAGGAAAGAAAACTCTAGGCACATTACAATTACAGCAAGTTAGTTCTTACATTTTTTGTGATCCATTCTTTGTAATTTAGAAGAAAATTCAGTAATGCCAAAATTCGTAGTGCCAAAATGTAAACATGAATTGTGTATTTATAACATTGTTTTTAAAATTTAGAACAAGGTTATATTAAATTAAGAACAAGATTTATAAACTTTAGAACATGGCTAATAAAAATTTAAAACATGGTTTATAAAATTTAGAACACGGCTTATATAGTTTAATTTAGAGCATATTTCATAATAATGTGAACATAGATTATAAATCTAGAACAATGAACGTTAAAATTAAGAAAAAGTAAGTTTAGAACATGTCTTATAAAAATTAGAACATGTCTTATAAAATCAAGCATATTAAAAATTCGTACATCTCTTATAAAAATTAATAAAAAACTAAGTTTAGAACATGTCTTATAAAAATTAGAACATGTATTGAAAAAAAGGCTTTTAAATATCGAACATGAAACATAAAATTAAGAACATTGATAATATTATTTGGAACACTAAGATAATTGAAGTAACTTTATGGAACTTTATATGGTGCAGTGCAAGAGCATGTTCACAAGTTGTTTCAATCGAGCCATTGCAAGTGTTATATCCTTCGTCAATGTAAGTATTTGGAAATATAAAATCTGTCAAAGTTATGAGAAATGTTTCGAAACTTTAATTAATATAGAATATTAATAACTATGTTGTGCGCTATACTTGATGGAATATGCTCATAGCTAAATTTGTAATTTGTGTGATATGATATGTTTGAAATGTAGTAAGCATTGTGCTTGATTTTGCAATGCATTTTTAAATTGTTCTTGTCTATATTAATTCTGGTGGATATGAAAATAGGGAACAAAATAATGAGCAAGGAGCTAAGATAAAGACAACTCCAATTGTTCCTCAAGAGATACTAGATGAACTAAATGAAGAATGCCAAACTTCAGATTTAGACAAGTATGTTTATTAACCCACATTTTCGTGATCGTGAGATTTATGCAATGGTTTAGAGCACTAATAGTTGGTTTACTGACTTGTAATACTATGCGTTATTTCTTTATTTTTTTAACATATCTTTGGTAATTTTGATCGTGGCTTGAATTATTTAGAACATGTCCTCTATAATGTAGACCATGTTTTAGAAAATGGACTATGGGACTTTAGAACACAACTTATATCATTCAGAACATGTAGGCTATAAGACAAAAACGTCGTATTTTCGAACGTTAGATTAATAAAAAATAAGTTTGAATGTTTTAAGAAATGTGTCAGTACCTCTCTTTCTTTTATGACCTCAATTTATTGCTGCAAGTTATTTTGGGCACTTTTAAAGAAATTAGAACATGGCTTATACAGTTTAGAACATGGCTTATATAGTTTAGAACATGGCTTATATAATGTAGAACATGGTTAATAAAAATAAGAAAGGCTTATAAAAATTTAAAACATGGTTTATAAAATTTAGAACATGGCTTATATAGTTTAATTTAGAACATAGTTATTTGATAGGCTATAAGACAAAAACGTCGTATTTTCAAACGTTATATAGTTTGAATGTGTTACATAGTTTGAATGTTTGAACGTTATATAGTTTGAATGTTTTTGAAAGACCATATTTTAGAAAATGGATTATGGGACTTTAGAACACAACTTATATCATTCAAAACATGTGTTACATTATTTAGGATATAACTATATTAGTACAATATAGTGGTTTCATTTTTAGAATATAGTGTATGTAGTGGTTTGTAAAAGTTATTGTTTTGGCCAACTTCTTGTTTGTTATGTTTTAGTTTTAGTGTTTTTAAGCTTTTGTAATGACAATAATTTTTGTTACCAAAAATATTTGAGTATATTATTCACTTAATTTCTTTTTTGATAGAGATCAAATTCGTGGAAAAAATAAAGACAATGCTGAACCAACACCGAAATATGTTGTAATTGACAAACAACAAGAAAATAAAAATAAAAAGAGGAAAAGGAAGATTGATGAAAATGATTCGGATGAAGTTATGGAGGTCATTGATGATAAATTTGTGCAAATGAATGCTAGGCCACTTAATCAAAGAATTACTCCAAAGCAATTCATGAAAGTTGTTGGAGATATGCCGAAAACTCATGTGAAAGCAATAAGAGAGATTGGGTTTGGAGGCTTATTAGAGTTAGATTTGGATATTCACAAATCCAATTTCTCAGATGAATTAGTCAGGAGCTTTGATCCCGATAGAGTTTCTTTAATCATGGATAAAAACCAAGAAATAGAAATAACTCCACTAGACATACATCTTGTGTATGGTCTACCTCTAGGTGGACAAATAATAGAAGAGCCATTACAAGAAGTAGATGATAGTTGGAAAGAATTTCTAAAGAGGTGGAGACAATTGTTTGGAGTAAAAAGTGGAAGTCCATCAAATGGATTGGTGATTGCAGAAATTGAAAGGTTAAAGAAGGAACCTGTTTGTGACAATTTCATCTTACATTTCCTTATTTGTGCTGTCAACTGTTGCATACAATCAACTGCAAACACATGTTTGAATTATAAGTTCTTATATAGTTGCATGGATACAAGTAGAATCAAATATTTGAATTGGTGCGAATTTGCTTATAGAAATTTGATAACATCAACTGTTGAATGGCAAGATGGTTCCGCATTCTTCACTGGACCACTCCCTTTTCTAATGGTAAGACTACACTATTTATTGACTCAATTTATTAATTGTTAACAAGCAACTAACAACATTTTCTCTTTTAAATAGATTTGCTATTTTGATCGTTTACAACGATCAAAGGTAGAACGTCCAAGACAATTACCACTTATCTCTATTTGGAAAAAAGATATGATACGGGAACGGATGAAGGTGGAACAAAAAAGGGGATTCGGAAAAGGTGTTGTGCTTGGTAGAGTACAAGAAAAGGAAATAATAAATAATCTTGAAGAGCAAGCTACGGATGAAAGTTACTTCAAGTCAGAAAATGATATGATGGTAAACATTAACTTTATCTTTTATCTAATTTGGTACAAGACTTAGGAATTGTAGAACTTGATTTCTAAAATTTAGAACATGATTTCCAAAATATAGCACAATGATTCTAAACTTTAGAATATGACTTTTTACCGTGTATTCAATTAACAACGTCTCTCTTCTAACGTAGAACATATTAATTAGGACATAAACTCTTACAAGGTAGAACATATTACTTAAAATTTAGAACAAAAGGCAACCAATTTAGAACATAACTTATAAATTGTAGAACAATGTTTGAAAAATACTGAACATAGTTTAGAAACAAAAGAAACATATCATCGTAAATTTAGAACTTTATTTATAAAAATATTCAACATGGATTATATTGATTTCGCATGTATTAACTCATTTGTCCCCCTTCTTATGCTTACTATTACTTAAAAGTTAATAATGTAAAGCAGGAGTTTATCAATAAGTTTGGTTCTTTGGCCAAGACACTAGCGAAGAACATCCATGATTTGTACTCAATGATAGGGACAGCAAAGGAAATGTTTCATGAACAAGAAACAAGTGAACAATTTAGTAACCTTATTCAAAGCATTTGGTACAAATACACTACAGTAAATGGAGCAGAAGCACAAAACAACCCATCTATTCTTAGCCAAGATCAACATGTATTTGATGAGCCATCTTTCATAAAAGAATTAGACAACGTGATGAGAGTAGCTTGGGAAAGATGCAATGGTAAGAAGATTGCTACGGGTAAGATAACACCCCATAACTTTGAAAAAGCAACAAAAGTTAAAGTTACCACTTATAAGAAGAATGTTGTGGATGATATAACTCCCCCAAGCTTTGAATTAATTAGCCAAACACCTCCTGATGTACAACATACAAAATCTAAGGCCAATGATTTTGAAAAAACACCTCTCGGTTCTAAGGAAGCTGCAACTATGGTGGAATTGTATAGCAACAACTCATTAAGCGATGATGATGGAGTACATGGGTAATTTTTAAACATTTATTGACTTTTATCATGCGGAGTAAGTTTAATATTACTAAATGTACTAAATTAATAACGTATAATATTACTAAATATACTAACTCAATATCATATTGACTTTTAGATTGGAAGTAAGCTTGAGGAACAAGTAAGGCCAAAGAGAATCATAGAAAATTTGCCATTATACCTTCGTTCTCCATTCATGGCAACGAATGACAACTTGTTCAAGAAAGTCGACGCTCAACAAAAAAGAATGGCGGAATATGCATTTGTCGACGGTTTACATAGGTAAATTATATACACATATCTTTTCATATAATGTAATTAATAATACCCTATTATTCTTATTTCTTTGTCTATTATGCCGAAGGGAGCTACTGTACGACGACGGCCTAAATGTTATATATAGAAACGACATGTGGAGTCTTGCAGGAAGCAACCATGTTTTAGACAACATCATTGATGCTTGGGCGTTTCTATTAAATGTAGAAAACAAAAGGAGATCCCTACAATCTATAAATAGATTTTTCTTCACCACAAAACCAATTGTATGTGATTTCCTACCTTTTTCTTTTATTGACTAAATTGTATACTTTACACATTAATGGTTTCACATTACCTGCTGTTTTGGAAATTGATAATTGAAATATAGAATTCTTTTTAGATCTTGAAAGTGATGCAGGATGTTGTAATTATTGTAGGATTTGTTATGCAACGATACACACTTTGAAGAAAGATTGTCGTTAGAGGAGAGACAACAAGCTATGTTTAACAGAATGAACGATGAAATGAAACATGCTGAAGTTAATAGCTTGGAAAAGTTTGATTTGGTAAGTAATATAATCCTAAATTCACTCCACTATTATGTGACATTACAAAATTTGATTATTATTTATCCATATTATCAGGTTTTTTTCCCGGTTGTGAATTCTGGAAACTACTATATATTGTGCATCAACTTCATAACGGGAGCACTTGATTTGATTGATAGTAGTTTGTTAGACAATAAGATTACGTTTCGCCAAAAATACAAGGGTTACCCTAGAAGTTTGGTAAGCTAGTAATGTTTATATATACATATTAAAACATAATGTTTCAAATCCCTCATGCTAATATATTCATGTATGATTTAGATAAAGGCCTTTGCAATTTTCTACGCAAAGAATAATAATGATGTCGTTGAGCAAGTGTGTAATTACAAAACGAAAACATTGAAGATGAAGTGGAGGAGCAATGATAATAATGATGATTGTGGAATCTACTTACTCAAACACATGGAAACATATAATGGGGAGACAGACAAATATTGGGATATTGGTTTACAATACAACAATGTATGTTATTTGTAAATTTTATTTAACAATATATATACCTTATGCAGTTTGATTTGTTGTACTAATATCTACTCATTGTACGATTTCAGGTTGAGCAAATGAAGAAATTGAGAGTGGAATTTTGTGGAAAGATAATGGCGCACAAAGAAAACAAGCAACACCATATCATAAATGCACAATCAAGAAAATGGGCAGCACATCACAAGAAATAGTTCATAGCAAAGTAGATTTTATTTAGATTGTAAATACCAAAATCGAGATTATGTTTGATTTGAATTTTTTTTACATTGTTATTTGATAGGCTATAAGACAAAAACGTCGTATTTTCAAACGTTAGATTAATAAAAAATAAGTTTGAATGTTTTAAGAAATGTGTCAGTACCTCTCTTTCTTTTATGACCTCAATTTATTGCTGCAAGTTATTTTGGGCACTTTTAAAGAAATTAGAACATGGCTTATACAGTTTAGAACATGGCTTATATAGTTTAGAACATGGCTTATATAATGTAGAACATGGTTAATAAAAATAAGAAAGGCTTATAAAAATTTAAAACATGGTTTATAAAATTTAGAACATGGCTTATATAGTTTAATTTAGAACATAGTTATTTGATAGGCTATAAGACAAAAACATCGTATTTTCAAACGTTAGATTAATAAAAATAAGTTTGAATGTTTTAAGAAATGTGTTAGTACCTCTCTTTCTTTTATGACCTCAATTTATTGTTGCAAGTTATTTTGGGAACTTCTTAAGAAATTAGAATATGGCTTACATAGTTTAGAACATGGCTTATATAATCTATAACATGGTTTACCAAAATCTAGAACAATGTTTGAAAAATTAAGAAAAAACTAAGTTTATAACATGACTTATAAAAATTAGAACATGTATTATAAAAATTTATAACATGTCTTACAAAACATACACAATTTAGTGTATTGCTTATAAAGTTTATAACATGGCTAATTAAAATTAGAGCGTAACTTATGAAGTTAATAACATGGCTACCGAAAATAAGAGTAAAATCCAACTAACCAACTACGAAATTAGATTAGTAAAAAAGAAGTTTGAATGTTTCAAGAAATGTGTCAGTATCTTTCTTTCTTTTTAGGACTTCAGTTTATTATTGTAATAGCATTGGTGTCACTTGTGTAGAAATTAGTAAATGACCTACAAAGTTTAGAAAATAGTTTTTTAAAATTTGAACATGGTTTATAAAATTTAGAACATGACTCATATAGATTTTAAAAATGGTGTATAAATATTTAAAGCATGGCTTATAATTTCTTTTTTACATAAAATACAAATTTTGTATTTTCAGAACATTAAAATTACAGCGTTACTTATGAAGTTCAGAACATATGTATACATAACTTCATATCCAATGAGAAATTGACACTTACAACTGACTCATGAAACTTTGAACATGCGTTAGATATACACTTAATTTGCATGTTACTTTAAAAAATTTAATTCATTACTAAAGTAAAAGAATTTAAGTAAAAACATATCAATGAAAAAAAATTAAGGAAGAATGTACAATAAACAACATAACCAAATGGCGGTGGAACAAATGCCCCTTACCCCACCTTCTAAGAAGGGTTTGTGAGAGGAGCTCATCATGTGCATCCACCTCACCAAATCTAAAGCAAAAATCAACTTCCAAAACAAAGTACAAGTTCAAACCACAATCCAAACAATAATACGAAATGGAGAATCCAACAGCTCAAAAGCAGCAGCACCAACAGCTCAATAGCAGCAGCACCAACAGTTCAATAGCAGCAGCACCATCCAACAGTAAGTAGGAGCAAGAACACACTAATGTAGTAAGTTAGAGCAGCAAACCCATCTACACAAATACGAAATGGAGTCATGTCTTATAAAATTTTAGACTTTCCTTATGTAAATAATGAATGCACAAATAAAAAAAAATTCAAGTATAAGAACTTCACCTATATAAAAAAAAATATAATTTTGAAAACACAACTATGTCTTCATTGTCCTTGAAATCATTTATTGACACCTGAAGGAAAAGATTGATAATACAATAAAAATTCGGAACATATTTATATAAATTAAGAACATATTAGTAACAATTTAGAACAACTATAATATAAAAACAAAAAATAATTACAAAAAATTACCATGTTCACTTAATCTTATGCGGGCAATTTCGGATATCATGATGACAAAGTTCTCCACAACCCTTACACATCCTTTTCCTTTTTTTTTGCTTCTCCATTGCTTTCTCTTTATCACTCTTCAACCTTTGTGCACTACTTATGACATTATTTGAACCGTGTTCACCACTACCCTTATTTTTTGAAATCTTGGGAGGTTTGATAGTGGTTTCGCATGGAGCACTTGACCCAATAAGCAACTCTATGTCTTGTGTTTTCTTAAATTGATTAACATTTCCGTCTTTTTTAGAATGTAAATCCAAACTCAATGATTTCATCTTATCTAATAGACTAACCAAATCATCTTCATTGTCTTCGGCTAGACTAACACAATTGTAAATCTCAGACCATAACTCATTTAAAATCCTTTTCTTGTCAACCTGCTTAGCACAATGTTCACCTATGTTCGGTTCGAAGATTAAGCCAAATGATGGTTGCTTCATGACCATAATAGTCCACCTTTTATTCACATATTTTTCAGGAATGTTTTCCAACATTTTCCCTTTCCAAACAAAAATCATATGCCGGCAAGGAAGACCTTCCCTGAGATACATCTTGCAAGAGCAATGAGTATCTTTGTTATTACAATTAAACACAACATCATATGTCCGTCTACGAGACCCCTCTTTCACAGTGACATATTCCAAGTCATTTACTCTTTTAAACCCATCAACCCCACAACAAAAACATGCAAGTTCAACCTCATACTGAAAGTAATAAAACATAGTAATTGTATACACATGTGAAGCATTCTTTTCAAGCAATAACGGTGTCTTCAACACAGGATGTTTGTTATTAGAGTCATTGTCAAATTCTGATTGTGAGTGTCTTTGTGCATCTATTGCTGCCTCATAACGCATATAAAACTCCACAAGAGTAACATGGGGATTGGTAAAAGCTGAAAAAAAATTATTCTCACTTTCTGATCTAGAAGTAGTCCTCATGATGCCTCCCATAAACAAATCCCTAAAATATGCAGGAATCCAAGAATGTCTGATGTCATACATTTGACCAAGCCAATCATGCGATTGTAAATCATACTCACACATAAGAGATTCCCAACTACTCTCAAACTCATCAGGCTCAATCTCCAAACTCCAAACAAATGCATTCAACTTTTCCAGAAACTTAGTATCTTTAGTTATTACACGCCCAACCTTATCGGGTATCTTCTTCGTAATATGCCATATACAATATCTATGTTCATTCTGATGGAACACATTCTTAATTGCAATACTCATTGCTGGATCCTGATCAGTAATTAAACAAATAGGCTCCTTGCCCCCCATTGCCTTTAAAAATGTACTAAACACCCACTCAAAGGAACTTACATCTTCATGAGCAATAAAAGAACCAGCAAAAGTAACACATCTCTTATGGTGATCAACTCCAGTGAAGGGACCAAAAATCATGTTGTATTTGTTGAATTGGTATGTTGTATGAAATGAAAGCATATCACCAAAAATACTATAATTTTTTCTACAAATTGGATCCGCCCAAAAAGCCCTAGAAAGACAATCATCATCATCCACCTCAAACGCATAGAAATACGCACTCCACAACAAACGTTTCATCCTAAAGTTGTCTATGAACATATGAGCATCGGATCCTTCAATATAAGCCTTTAAGTCCCTATGAAAGTTTTTAAAGTCTTGCTTAGAAGCACCGACATTATCATATCCACCGACATATTCCTTCATAAGCCTAAATGTTTTGACCGGACCAATATTCAACTTTGAATTATCAACTATCATTTTCTTATGCAAAATTGTCATTTTTCTACTATCTTTTTGAAATTTTCTATTATCTGAGTATAAAGGCGATGGGTGTGGCCTTCATGAAAATGAGTAACAACATAATAACCCGTCTTTAAATGTTTTAAGACCAATAAAGCCTTACAACCAACACAAGTAACTAACCTCCTTTTATTAGTAATTATAGATTTAGCACCAGGATTCTCACTTTCATTATCCATCGCCTTATCAACATCTATTGTCTTACGTTTCTCACGATAACCAGCTTTATTACATAATAAATATTTACAAGCCACTAGTCCTCCCTTAACCCTAATAGTGGTAGATTTCCTAACATTAAAGCCACAAGCAGTTGCATATGATTTATAAAACTCAAATCCTTCCATAAGAGTACCAAATTGCATACTAATATACGGTTTCAAATCAACAGAACAACATGGAATCCACTCATTTGTTCCTCCAGGACTACACAAAGGTACTTGTTCAGAAGTAAAACATTGATTTGCATCAATCAACTCTGAAAACATATAACAAATGAAACAGAATTCATACTACTAAACTTATAAAGTAAAAAATATAAAACCCTATGTTTAAAAATACAATCATTAAGAAAGATTAATTTATTATAACCTGGATCACTTGACAAAGATAGTTGTTCGGGGGTAACACACTGGGTTGCATCAATTAACACTACAGACATTGATCAAATGAAACAAGATCCAAATTATTAAAAACACAGAACTATAAACAACAACATTTTCATTATGAAATAGCGTGTCTAACCTGAATTAGCTGATAAAGTTACTTGATCAGGAAAAGTCTTATTTGCATCAACTAACACTGAGAACATAACATGCACGACACAAAATAAGAGCACTAACCTTGAAATCTAGAACATATGCAATCATTTAAAATATTAATAACCTGGATCAACTGTTACTGGATTTTGGTGTTGATTACTTGAAACCATGCTTTCCATTTCCATATTTAAATGAATCATTAACCTATTATAAAAACCAGACAACTTAAAACAAATCTCTATAGAACATAAAAAGTATTAAGAACATACAACATACACTGAATAACATATTGAATGTAATCTATGCAAGTTTTAGAAAAAATTGTTAGTTACGTCCCACTAACATCAATCAAGTCAATAGTCAATGATTATAACTTAACATTCAATCATTAATTGATGATATAAAATTTAGAACTTCACTTACAAAATTCAGAACATCGCGTATAAAATTTAGAACATAGCTCTAAATTCTAAATTTCTAATGTAGATAAAACTTCAAAAATACAAACATGAATTGCAAATAAACAACCCAGTTTACAACCAGAATACATAATCAAGCAAGTCAAAAATCAATGATTATAACTTAAAATTCATAAAGCAACAATGTTTACCCAACTAACCCAAAAAATTTGAACTGTGCCTCCAACAATACTTACCGAATCTGTGCCTCCAACAACATTCAAATATCGATTGAAGTATACTAATTGAAGGAAAATCAATTGAAGGAAAAACTTAAATTAATCAATTGATTTTCCTTCAATCTTTTGAGATACGAGATAAACCGATATATTGAAGGAAAAACTTAAATTTGAACTGTGCCTCTAACAGTAGACTTGAATGAAAAATAAAAATGAATCAACAGTAAACTTGAAGGAAAATCAATCAATTAGTAAACTTGAAGGAAAATCACTTGAAGGAAAAACCCAGTAAATTTTGGGTTAGTTCGAATTTACTGAGTATACTTCACTTACTGAATCTGCTCCAACAACAATTGCAATCCACAAAAACAAAATTCGAAAACGAACTGCAATAATTAAAAAAAAATAAAATTCGAACAGCACTTGAAGGAAAATCAATCAATCAGTAAACTTGAAGGAAAAACCCAGTAAATTTTGGGTTAGTTCGAATTTACTGAGTATACTTCACTTACCGAATCTGCTCCAACAACAATTGCAATCCACAAAAACAAAATTCGAACAAAAACAAAATTCGAAAACGAACTGCAATAATTAAAATAAAAAAAAAATTCGAACAGCAAAATTAAAAAAAAAAAAAATTCGAACAACAATAATTTACCTGAAGGAAGACAAAACTCGAAAAAAATTCGAACTGCAGATCTATGGAGCTTGGGAGAAAGTATCTTGATTTAATGGAGGTTGGGATAAATATGGAGGTTGGGAGAAATATGGAGGTTGGGAGAAAGATGACTTTTTTTTAGCAATAAATGTTATTTCTTTTTTTTTTTTAGAAATAAACGTGATGCTGACAAATACATGGCTAATGCAATATACAAATTTTATTCCCTTAATTTTAGTTTATGCGTAATGTTTTTGTTATTATGATTAAGTTTTTGGAAAGATACGGTTTTTTATACCCTTAATTTATGGTTTATACCCTAAATACACGGTTCAGTCAAAATACATGACTATTTTTTTAAAAATAAAAAATAAAAAATCTGGGCCATTAGATCATATTACACGAACGATCAAGATATTTTCTCATATAGAAAAGCTTTCTCACCTAAGGTACCCTTTCTCAGAGGATCCTATTCCTATATATAATATATATATAGACAGGCCAAAAACAATGCATTGTGGTTTGTTCAATAAATTTCTAATTTGATTAGAAGGTGGCTTTAAGACTCTAATAGGCCAAAAACAGTGATTAATGTTGAAATTAAACTTTGACCAAATTCGATCTTAGTTGATTCGTTGTTGACCTTTCTAAAGAAGAAAGTGATATATATAGTATATACTCATGTGTAGCTTAGTGCAAGGTTACCTTTTCAGCCCCTCACATTTGAAAGAAGAAGTAGTGTTGAAGTAGTATTCCTAAATCCTAATTTAATGTGCTCATTGAGTCAATGTGTCCCACTGCCCTAAGCTAGTTGATTTTTGTTTTAATTAGTCGCTACAGTTATTCTAATTTTGATTAAGTATCATTTATCACACCAAAATCTCATGATCTGTTGTCTACTTCTAGAAAATTTGCTTTTGATTTTTGGATAATGATGTATATATATTTATATATTGCATAACCCCTGGACTGATGCATCTCAAAATTACATGTTGTTTGGCGTAATTGAATTAATAATTAATTTAAGTTAATATTTTCACTGTTGGTACTTGGTACCTTATACAATAAAGGCTTTAGCGTTGATCATTTTCCTTAATTACTTGCTACTATACAGTAATTCTAATTTTGGTTAAGTATCATTTATCACACCAAAATTTAATTATGTGTTGTCTACTTCTTCTAGAAAATTTGCTTTTGATTTTTGGATAATGATGTATATATAACTAAGTCCAGGGATGATTCATCTCAAAATCACATGACGTTCAACATAATTAATTTAAGTTAATATTTTCATTGTTGGTACCTTGTACTATACAGCATTTTCCGTTGATCATTTTCTTTAATAATGCTATGTGTAACTCTAAAGAATACATATAAGAAACTCATCAAAAAATGAAATTTAGAAAATGTACTTATTCTTATATTTATTTTCTTCCTTCCTTACTTCCTTCGGTTTTTTTTTTTGCTTTGAGAAATGTGTATAGTTAATGCATTTCTTTGAATTGACAGTATTTAGTTTAAAATTTTGAATTCATAAAGTACATACTCATTGAAAATTGAAATAAATCAAAGAAGATCTGACGTGACTAATTTTCTTTATGGATTAAGAATAATTTAAAAGATTTCATTAAGTTTAAAAATATTGTGTACTGTAGATTACAAACATGAACAAAGCAAAACCGAGGGAGTATTTGTTAGAAGTTCAAAGAGTGAAAAGGTGGGAATGTGAGTGGTTAGAGAGAACTTGTCCCACATTGGTAGAATAGGAAGAGTTTTTCACATTTATATATTTGAGCTTACCTATATTCTCTAAAAGCTTAAGTGGTAGGTGGGTTGTTGACAAGACACACGCGCGCGTGCATCGAGCCGAGCCGGGCTTGGGCCTTGGGCCTTGGGCCTTGGGCCTTATGAAATGCGATGTGCGGTGTGTGGGTTTGGGTTGGGCCTTGGGCCACCCTATCTTTTTGCTGCTTAACCGTTTGATCTTTTATTCTTAACGGTCATATTTACCCAGTCATCACCACTAACAGTCATATTATTGACCGTTGATCATTTCTCTCCCCACTAACAGTCATATTATTGACTGTTGATTATTTCTCCCACTAACAGTCAGTTAGCACATGTTTCTCTCCCATGACTCCTCTCTCTCATCAATTCTGCAGTCTATAAAAGGCCTTCATTCTGAGTCATTTGATACAACAGTTTCTACTCTCTCGTTTTCATTATTCTCTAACTTCTCAAACACAGTTCTATTATTTTTCTGGGCATAATCTGAGTTCCAGTCGAGGTGGTGCGTGCACACTATTCCGGCGTCGTGCTAATCCTGGAGGGCAACCGTTGTACGTCTACTGCACCGGATAGCACGGAATTGTCTTTTAGGACAGTGGTCGTTCACGACACGGCAATCGTTTCACTTCTGTCCGATCACGCTTCAACAGCTAAGTAACATTTTATTATTTCGAATAACAATCTAAAAGATAATTTATTTATTATGGCTACATCTAAGTTTCTTATTCCTGATATGTCGAAATTGGAGGTTTTAGATGCTAAGAATTATAAACGTTGGGCTGTTAGGATGCATTTCTATTTAGAACAGATTGAGGTTGCTTATGTGCTTGATAATATTCCTGAAACTGATGATGAAACTTCTGAAATTTATCTGAAATTTGTTAAGGATAATCGGACTTGTTTGGGTATGTTACTTCATCATATGTCGAATACTCTGCTTGACATTTATATGGCTTTCTATCATGCTAAAGATGTTTGGGATGCACTTGAGAAAAAATATGGAACTGATGATGGCGGTACTAAACGCTTTTGTGTTAGTAAGTGATTAGGCTTTCAAGTTTTAGATAATAAACCAATTATTGATCAAATTCATGAGTATGAAAACATCTGCATTAATATGGCTGCTGAGGGTTTGTCAATCTGTGATATTACTTTAGCCATTGTGATAATTGAAAAACTTCCCCCTTCCTGGAAAGATTTTCGAAACCAATTAATGCACAAAAAAAGGGACTTAACCTTAGAGGAGCTTATAGGCCACTTAAAAATTGAGGAAGAAAATCATATTAAGGATAAAGGAAGTTCTTTTTTCTTCTTCATCTTCTAAGGATAATCTGATAGAGTCTAAGTACAAAGGCAAAATTCCACTCAAACCTGAACAAAAGATCAAGAAATATAAGTTTATGGGTACTTGCTTCAAGTGTGGCAAGACTGGTCATAAAGCCGATAAGTGTGTGGTTAAGAAGAATGGAAAACCTCATGCTCATTTGGTAGAAGACAATGATAACATAGTGGTTGTGGTTCTGGAAGCGAATATGGTTGATAACACAGCAGAATGGATCGTTGATACTGAGGCTACTAGACACATCTGCACCAACAAGGACATGTTCACTACCTACAACAAAATTGATGGTGAAAATGTCTTCATGGGTAACTCTGCTTCTGCAACCGTACTCGGCAAAGGAAAGATCATTCTAACCCTATCTTCTGGAAAATTGCTTACTCTTACTAATGTTTTACATGTTCCAGAAATGCGCAGGAATTTGATTTCTGGAAGTCTTCTCATGAAAGCTAGACTCAAACTATCTTTTGATTCTGATAGATTAGTTCTTACACGTAATGGGGAATTTGTTGGGAAGGGATTTTGTAATGGGGAGCTTTTTGTTCTTGATGTTAAAGTTGAAATTGTGAACCCTGATGTAAAAGTTGAAACTATGAATAAGAATGCTACTACTTCTTCTGCTTATATTGCTGAGTCTATTGATTTATGGCATGCAAGATTGGGTCACGTTAACATTGATTCAATTAAAAAACTAAAACACCTAAATCTAATTCCAAAGTTTTTAACACTGATTTTTCAAAATGTCAAATTTGTGTTGAGGCAAAATTTGCAAAAAAAGCCATTCAAATCAATAGACAGACTGACTGAAGTATTAGAGCTTATTCATAGTGACTTAGGTGATTTTAAAAATTATGAAAGTAGAGGAGGTAAACGTTACTATATTACCTTCGTTGATGATTGCTCTAGATTCACCATGATTTTTCTTCTCAGATCTAAAGATGAAGCTGAGGAAATGTTCCTAAAATATAAAGCTGAGGTTGAGAATCAATTGGGAAAGAAGATAAAAAGGCTTAGGAGTGATAGGGGTGGTGATTATGACCCAACACTCTTAAGGAATACTGTGAGCAAAATGGCATTCTTCATGAAACAACTGCTCCTTATTCTCCTGGACAAAATGGTATAGCTGAAAGGAAAAATAGAACCTTGAAAAACATGATGAATTCTATGCTTATTAGTTCTGGTCTTCCTGATAATATGTGGGGAGAAGCAATTCTTTCTGCTTGTCATATTTTGAACAGGGTTCCTCACAAAAGACATGATAAAACTCCATATGAATTATGGAAAGGTCGAGCTTCTAACTTGAAATAATACTTAAAAGTGTGGGGGTGCCTAGCAAAGGTTGGCATTCCAAGCTTTAAAAGGTTCAAAATTGGTCCCAAAACTGTTGACTCAATTTTCATTGGCTATGCTTATCAAAGTGTAGCTTATCGCTTTCTTGTCAAAGGTACTAACAACTCTTATGCAGGTGGTACCATCATTGAAGCTAGAGATGCTGAATTTTTTGAAAACATTTTTCCTTGGAAAAATTCTCATCTTGGCTCTTCTAGTGTTCCATCCTCTAGTAGCTCAGTTAGTTTGCCTGTTAAAATTTCACCTCCTATTACTAATGATGAATCTGATGTTGAACCTAGGAGAAGCAAAAGGTTGCGAATAGAAAAGGACTTTGGTCCTGAGTTTACTACTTCTTTTCTCTCTGAAGCTATTTCTGTTTATGATGATCTATTCATTGATGATGATTTTTTTCACATTTTTGTTTTAGAAGAAGATCCTAAATCCTATGATGAAGCGATGAGGTCTATTGATGCAGTTTTTTGGAAAGAAGCAATTGACAGTGAGTTGGAATCAATCCTAAGTAATAATACTTGGGAATTGGTTGACCTTCCTAGAGGTTGCAAGCCAATTACTTGTAAGGATCTTTAGGAAAAAATTGAAGGTCGATGGATCCATAGACAAGTATACGGCTAGAGTGGTAGTAAGAGGTTTTACACAAAAACATGGAATTGACTATTTTGACACTTACTCCCCTGTGACTAAAATTGCAACCATTAGAACTTTAATTGCTATTTCCTGTATTTTTGGTCTAATTGTGCATCAAATGGATGTTAAAACTGCCTTTTTAAATGGTGACTTGGATGAGGAGATCTATATGGTCCAACCTGAGGGGTTTGTGGTTCCTGGTCAAGAAAATAAGGTTTGTAAATTGATCAAGTCCTTATATGGTCTAAAGCAAGCTCCAAAGCAATGGTATGACATATTCAACAAAACTTTGATTAGTAATGGTTTTCATGTTAATGAAGATGATTCTTGTGTTTATTCAAAACATGATTCCCATGGTTGTGTGATTATTTGTCTTTATGTGGATGACATGTTAATTTTTGGTACTAACTTGGATCGAGTAAATGAGACTAAAGATTTTTTGAAATCAAATTTTGAAATGAAAGATATGGGTGAGGCAGATGTGATTTTAGGTGTAAAAATTAAAAGGACCTCAAATGGCATCTGTCTCAGTCAGTCACACTACATTGAAAAACTACTTAGAAAATTTGACTCTTTTGATGTCGATCCAATTAGAACTCCCTATGATCTTAGTTTCCACTTAAAGAAAAATAATGGTGCTCCAGTGTGTCAAGCCGAATATGCTAAAGTTATTGATTCTGTCATGTTTCTTATGAACTGCACTAGACCTGACATTGTTTATTCCATTAGCAGATTGAGCAGGTACACTCATAATCCAAGTAATGATCATTGGATTGCTTTACGGAGGTTACTTAGGTATCTTAAGGGTACCATAAATTGGGGTTTACATTACTCCAAATTTCCAGGTGTTTTAGAGGGGTTCTGTGATGCCAATTGGGTATCTGGAAATGATGAAATTAACTCCACTAGTGGTTATGTTTTCACCCTCGGAGGTGGAGTTGTATCTTTGAAATCTTGCAAGCAATCTTGCACTGCTATGTCTACTATGGAATCTGAATTTATTGCTCTTGAATTGGCAGGTCATGAGGCAGAATGGTTGAGGAATGTGCTTGCAGATGTTCCACTGTGGGGGAAGCCAACTCCTTCAGTATCACTTCACTGTGATTCGCAAGCTGCTATTGCCGTTGCAACCAACCTTGCCTACAATGGAAAGAAAAGACACATTCGTTTGAGGCACAAGGCCGTCAAAGACTTGTTGTCTGTGGGGGTGATATCATTGGACTATGTAAAGTCCGAAAAGAACATTACGGATCTGTTGACTAAAGGCCTATGTAGAAAACTAGTTTTGGAAACATCGGAGGGCATGGGGCTAAAGCCCATTGATTGAATTGTAAGTAATGAACTCCTGCTCACCTTGAGTTCAAAGGGGAACATTATGTAATAATTCAGAAGCACTACATTTTATTTTTCCATCTTTTAGATGTTCTGTTTTGTGCTTGCTACATGTGAATGAGGTTGAGCATTGGCTCTTAATGAACCCATATTCATATATTTGGTGGTGTGTTGTAGCTCACACTTGATGGGTTCACCTACTTAGGTGTGGAAGTTTGGCCGCTTCCTATGAGTAAGGCATGGGCTGATACTCTAGAGCACCTATTAGCATCCAGGTTTGGACATATGGCCAGTATAAGGCGTCAATTGTATTCACGGAACTCAGATTAGTGTACATGTTCAATTGTGTGGCCCAAGTGACGGGTCTCTAACTCCTTACTAAGTTCAAGACGAAAGTCACCTAGTAGGAAAGAGATCATAGCTTGAAGTTCACTATGTGTTAATTCAAGTCACAAGACATTGACACTTATGCAATTGATTGTCTTGCCCAAAACAAATTTCCTTCAAATTCTTCTTCCTTTTCACATCTTCGAAACTGTGGGGGATTGTTAGAAGTTCAAAGAGTGAAAATGTGGGAATGTGAGTAGTTAGAGAGAACTTGTCCCACATTGGTAGAATAGGAAGAGTTTTTCACATTTATATATTTGAGCTTACCTCTATTCTCTAAAAGCTTAAGTGGTAGGTGGGTTGTTGACAAGACACACGTGCGCGCACCGCACCGCACCGAGCTGGGCCGGGCTGGGCTCGGGCTCGGGCCGTGGGTCTTGGGAAATGCGATGCGCAGTGTGCGGGATCGGGTTGGGCCATCCTATCTTTTTGCTGCTTAACCGTTTGATCTTTTATTCTTAAGGGTCATATTTACCCAGTCATCACCACTAAAAGTCATATTATTGACTGTTGATCATTTTTCTCCCCACTAACAGTCATATTATTGACTGTTGATTATTTCTCCCACTAACAGTCAGTCAGCACATGTTTCTCTCCCATGACTCCTCTCTCTCATCAATTATGCAGTCTATAAAAGGCCTTCATTCTGAGTCTTTTGATACAACAGTTTCTACTCTCTCGTTTTCATTATTCTCTAACTTCTCAAACACAGTTCTATTATTTTTCTGGGCATAATCTGAGTTCCAGTCGGGTTGGTGCGTGCACACTATTCCGGCGTCGTGCTAATCCTGGAGGGCAACCGTTGTACGTCTACTGCACCGGGTAGCGCAGAATTATCTTTTAGGACAGTGGTCGTTCACGACGCGGTAATCGTTTCACTTCTGTCCGTTCACGCTTCAACAGCTAAGTAACATTTTATTATTTCGAATAACATTATTTGCAAGATTAAAATAAATTGGATTAAATTAGGTCGAATTATTATATTGAGATTAATCCCGCAAGGAGAACACGACTTAATATTATGGTAAAAGGTCAATAAAGGATTGGAATAAGTACTATTGTTTGTTTAATTTGACAAAGGCCACACACATAGTTGAAAGTAGTCAAAAAGGAAGGCAAAATGCAATATTACTCATGAAGTCCACAAAGAAGAGGAGAGAGCCAATGAACAAAAGCAGAGAAATTGCATTGAAACTTAATTGCTTTCCAATTCAAAACAGAAACTCAGAAAGAATGTAGGAATAATAAGGAAGCATCAGCAATGAAGCAGAGACATATCCATCCCACTCATGACTAATCATCTTTCTCGTGCGAATCATCTATGAACTGTCTCCTATCAATATACAAATTTATTAATTTAACATCCTTATTACTCCTTCCCTCTCCATAACTTTTACTACTCTTCATCAGATAACTTTGACTCTCTATAATTTTATATATATAAGAAAAAATATCGTCAAATGAGATCTCATTTGGTTCGGCTCGATTTATACTTTTTTAATATGCAATTTTTATAATTTTTTACTATATATATATATCTAAAGATATTTTTATTTGAAGTTGTGTGTTGGAAGATGTGAAAAAGTAATTGTTACAAAAAAAAGGGGACAAAGGGAGTACTTGTATATTATACAACTAGATATAAACTCGTAGGCAAAAAAATAGATTTAAAAAGAAATATAGAGTGAAAAATAAATAATTAATTGGATCACAACAAATGTAAAGTTAAAAATTAAAAAACACTACGTATGGGTTACATGGGTCTCTTTTTTACTAAGTATAGTAAAATAAATATTTATTACAAGTATTGTGTTAGATGATAAAATGACAAAAGTTACGAGTATTGCGAAACGGGGTAATATATAATTACTTGTATATAAAAAAAAAAAAAGTACTCCGTAAACTAAAAAGAAAAAGAAAAAGAGAAGCATTGGTAGGTAATAAGAAAGAAAGCACGTGGAAGACTGATATGTGGACGTTTTAGTGAATTTTTTAATGCAATGTAATGTTAAATAAGATAAGTAAGCAGCAATACCCTGGCTTTGGCACCCCACTGGACTGATCTACACTCACCACCACAGCACCACTGTCCACTGCCCATCTGCTTTTTTGTTTCGTCTGTTGTGCCCTGCTTAATCTTGTCCAATTTCAATGTTTTTTTTCCAATGGTTTTGAATTATACTCCCTTGATATATATACTATATATTTATCTATAACAATTTAGAATATATGTCAAATGTAAAATATTTATTGTTGTAGATAAACCGATACGCAGATAATACTAAATTATATTGGATTTAACTTGTAAAATTTCACTTTAGTTCAACTTAGCTCTGGCTAAATCTAGGATTTAGTTCAACTTCTTATGAATTTAGGGTTTAATTCAATTTAATTCAGCTAAGGCAAATTCAGTTCAAAAAAATAGGGCCAAAATTTACTTGGAATTTAAATTAAACTAGTATAGCAACCGTGCTATATGCACAATTTAAAAATCTCATTATAGAAAACGATGAATAAAAACTATAATAAAAATTGAGTGACACCTATGTTATTAAATGTTGAGTAAGCCATCTACAAAATAGAACATAATCCCTACACAAATAAAACGAAGAGTAATAATCCTTATACAAAATATTGAATAACATCTATGCAAGTAATTAATATAATGACTCTTGTATAAAACATTAACCCCTATAAAAATTACAAAGTAACCTGTAACAATGCTTAATAACCCATATACAGCTAAGTAATCTTTAGGGTCTAACTAACTTTATTCACAAGTCACAACACTGAGTAAAATCTATTCCAAAGTTTTTAATAACTTTTATTAAAAAAACACAGAATAAACTTTATACTAAACACTAATAAGTAACTTCTATACTAGATGTTGAGTAACCCCTCAACAAAACAAAGCGTAATTCCTATATATATATAGATCTTTTGTCAATAACTCATGCTAGGTGTATCACTTGTGAAAATAACTCACATTAAGTCTAAAAATGCAAAATAACCTACACTAAGTCTTGTTTACCGGAGGTTGCACCTCGTTTAGCAGGTAAAATTGATTTAGCCGGTTAAGGGTGGGTCCCAAATATAATTTTTATATATACCTTCCATAATCCATCCAATTTCATTTCTTCTACATCTTCTTCTACATTTAAAGTCTAACGGTAAAAAAAAAAAAAAAAATCTAATCTCTCTTTGTCACTTCTATTTTTCAGCTCAATTCCTCCATATTTGTAGAAGAGTATAAGGTCGTGAATAAGGTAAAACTTTCTTTAATGCAATTTTTATTTTTTGGTGTATAATTTCAGTAGTAATAGCGAAAACTAGGGTTTATTCTTTTTGCAATTTTTGAAATGATTATATTCTTTCTTTAATTCAGTTATATTTTTTGGGTATAATTTGTCTGATTTTGAACTGATTATGTTGAATTGATGCATTTTTTGACTGCAATTGTAGTGGTGTTGGGAGCCGAGAAATGCAAGTGTGGTATATCAACTAAAATTCTGACCTCCTGGACTCATGATGTGACGACCCGACTCGCTTAAATCGGCGCGGAAGAAACCGACGAGTCGAATAGTCATAACTACAACTCAAAATACTTAAGAATTAAAACTAAATCCTCAGATTAATATTATTAAGCTTCAAAAGTACAAATACCCACAAGTTTGTACATTACTAAACCAAAAAGTCAAACTAAAAGTACTAAAACACGAGTAACTCCAACCACATGTCAGAGTCCAAACCAACATATGAAAGTCCATACATCAGTCCAAAACTATCTAAAAACAATAACAATAGAAAAATACAACAAAGCATAAAAACGTCGCTCACCCAACCCAAAGCTAAGCAAGAACTTCGTCATCAGAATTACCTGTAAAACCAACAACAGTCCACCATCAGTGGCGAGTAACATAACTGACTCACCCTAATGGGAATACACATGAACATAGCACAAATCAAATAATCAACCAATAATCCAAAATAAGCGAGAAACATCCAAAATATGAACTCGACTCAAACATCCTAACCAAACTATCTTTGGCGCAATCATTCATATACTAGACCGGACTATGCTCGTACGAACGCATCTTACGCGATCGAACTTTCTACTATGCTAGGATTGAGAATCTTACTCCCAACCCCATGAAACCAATCTTACTGGAAATCCATGTCCCGTGAAACCAATCTTACTGGAAATTCAAAGGATAACATAGTAAGACTCCAACTATCCCAATACTGCGGATGGAATAGGGGCAACGTCTTAACCCAAAAACAATGAATCTTACTCAATGTATTAGGCGTCTAGCAATGAAATCAAGCTAATCTTTAATTAAACATCTTATCATTTTAATCAACTCAATCATAACATAATTATATTCAAGAATTGCCTTTGCGCCTTGATTCTCGAAAATAATCAGTTAAACACGAAGTTATTCTCAAGATTGCCTTTGCGCCTTGATCTTGAGTCTAACCAACATTAACCCATTACTTTAAAATCCATTCTTTAACCAATTTCAACTCAATCTTTAACTTTCTTTATCGATTAAACCACTTTCTTTAATTATCAAGACTCAACCAAGAACTCATCAAAACTCATCAAGAATTCAAAGAACTCAACAAGAACTCATAAAGAACTCATTCAAGATTCAAGAACTTCAATCAAGAACTCAATCAAGATTCAAGAACTTCAATCAAGAACTCATCCAACAAACTAGCATCACACGCACATCACCAAATAACCATTCGAAAATTCCAACTTAAACTTATCCAAAATTCACCAAACTTTAACACATTTATCATGGTCATAAAATAACATATTCAATCACAAAATCATCATATCCATCATCAAAATATCATTAAAACAACATAAAGATCAGATTAGAAACCATACACAAAATCATGATCAAACTTCACCAATTAACCCATACATGCATTTAATCTATACTATAATCATAGTATACCAACTAAGTTGAGAAAGTATGTTACCTTGATCACGATTAACCCCAAAAACATACCAAGAACTTGCTGCCCGGAACCCAACCACACGGCCAACACGCACGGCTCCACGCACCACTGCACGGCTCCACGCAAAACCACCGCACAACCACCGCTGCCATTGCACGGCCCTTACTGCTGCACCTTACACAGCCCACTGCTGCTCCTTGCACGGCCCAATGCACACACGTCCTCCTCTTGGACCACGTACCAAACCCCAACCAAACCCGAACACCCGAAGTCTAGATTAAAATGATAAAGGCTAATGCGATTTTAGTCACTTAGAGATCAAATAGAGGTTGAATCTTTAAGTTTTGGGTTGAGGAAAAAGATGAACAATTGTTGGGTTTACTAGCCATAAAATGGCGTGTGACAAGGAGTGGAAAGGAGAGAGAGTTTGCCTTTTAAAAGTGATGGCAAGGGGTGATCAAATGGCAAATGGTGATTAAATGAGCAAAATGCCCTTAAGGCCTTACTAACTCCTCTATTTATAGAGGTTAGTTAAGGTGTGAACATGAAGCAAGTGGCAAAACTTGCCATCAACACTAGGAGGGGCCGGTTATGGGCTTAAACAAGGGCGAAAATGATCACTTGGGCCATTTGCACTAATTCATGACTAATCATAATTAATTTTGCACTTGGCCCAAAACTAATTAATTAATTAGAAAATTAAATAATAAAATTCTAATTAATTAAAATAAAATAAAATTAAGAAATATTAAACCATTAAATAAAAATGGTTACACCCAAGAAATATAAATAGTCTAAAATAAATTTAGACCATGCACCTCAACAAAAATAATTACAAACTAACAACACGGATATAGCCCAAAATCTGGGACGTTACACATGATAACCCAGGTAGGAAGTTCTATGCTTGCAAGTTTAGTGATTACCACTCAGGAAGAGAAGGGTGTTGATTTTTTGGTTGGCATGACAAGAACATGGAAGGATGGCAGAAGGATATCATCAATGACCTTATTCTTGAAAGGAGACTTTTGAGCCATAAAGTCACTTTCTACAAAAGTGAATTATCAAGGATTGAAGACATGAGAATTAGGGCTGAAGCTGAACATGGAAAATCAAAGAAAAAGAGTGGAGTAGCAACAACTTCAAAGAAGAGGAGTTGTTCTAGAATGTTGATAGGAATGTTGGTAGGAGCAGTATTGACTTTGGTCATTGTTTGCTTGTTGTGCAACATGATTCATTAGGTTGGATGGTTGGTATATTCGAATTAGTTAAGCTAAGTAAGTTTAAGTTTGGTAGTTGATGTAGTTAAGATATGTAAGTGTAGGTTGTATTATGCTTTGTTCATTTGTTAGTTGTGTTTGTAACATTTTGTCAATGTTTGTGTTACTACTTTTGTAAGTGACTCAAAGTTAATGAAATGAAATATTCCATTTTCACCCAAATTTTTATGCATTTTGACCAAATTTTTATGTGTACAATTGCATATGGTTGTGAAGAAGAAATATCTAAATTAGACTTATCATTAGCAACAATAGGCATGCAACCTTAACAATAGGATTGCACCCATTTACAAATAGTTACATCTAGTGATTATAACATTAAAAGTGCCAAAATACATATGATGATCATAACATAGTTCAGCATAACTAAATCAACATTAAAAGTGCCAAAATACATCCATAGTTCAAACCTAACTACATGAGGGTAATAATAGCATGTTCAGATTACATAACAATAGTTCAACATAACTAAATCAAGTCTAAGTACAAATTTCAAAGCAAATATTCATTCAAGCTCTTCAATTTCTTCTTTGCTAGTTTGGTTTTCAGCTTTGGTCTTCCAACTGATGGCCTAATAGCACCCTGAGCTTGTGCATTTTAGGTAGAAGCTGCAGCACTTTGGGAATATTGTGCAGTTTGTGGTTGTTGCTGTGGTCCGGAACCTTGTGCAGTTTGTGGTTGTGTGTGTTGCTGCTGAGATGGGGGGGGGACATAAGTCATCTGTAACAACAAAACCAAATAACAATAACAAGTTAGATAAATACTCAATCTAACCACTAAGTTAGAAAAATACAAGGAAACATAAATATAGGTGCACCCAATCTATCAATTAACTCTTATATCATGTTTGCCCTTGCTTCTTTTTTCTTTTTACAGGCAAGCACCCAAGCATCATTTGAGTAAGGCCTTCCTCCTTTGTTGGCAGTTTTCTGTGCAGGTGCAGCACTTGCCTTTGGTTTCTTGCACTTGCCTTTGAAGTTTTTGTGCCCAACTTCCCCACAGTTAGAGCACTTTTGTTCCCCACCTTGCCTTTTGATTTTCTTACCCTTCCCCTTTTCAACCTCACTAACTTCTTTTCTTCTCTTCTTCAAACTAGGTCTTCTAGGCATGGTCTTGAATGGAGGTGGGAGTGGCTCTGGACTATCACAATCATCCCAGTGCCTGTACCTAGGCATAGGCTTAATGTGAGATGAATAAGCCTTCATGTATTTTTCTTTGTTGTAGTATTCATCTACATAGTCCAAAGGCCTTTGTCTTTTAGCAACAATGCAACTCCATGCATGTGCATAAGGTATGCCAGTCAGCATAAAGTTTTTAAATGTACAAGTTTTTATTCTTAGGTTCACAATATGCATGTCATCAGTAGTATCCACCTCCCATTAATCTCTTCTTGAGTGAACAGGAGTGCAATTCTTAGCACCTTCCATAATCCACCCCAAAATCCTACTTGTATAAGGCATAAAGTTGTCACTGTATGATTGAATACCCTCCCATTTTTTAGCATGTCTCCTCATTATATACCTCCTTATCCACTCCATACAGGTTATGACAGGCTTGTCCCTTGCTTCTTTGATGACTGAGTTGAAAGACTCACACATGTTATTGGTAACCATGTTGGACTTGGCTGTTGTAATGAAGGCATGCCTGGACCAGTTCTCTGGAGGTATTGCAACCAAATAGTTGTAGGCATCCTCAGATAGAAACTTTATACCTTCAAGTTCACTTTCAAACCTGTGTTGCATTGGTACAAACAGATTGAATAATATAAGGAGAGTGTACAACTAAGGTACAATAAGTAGTTTTATATGGAAGTTTAAAACTTACCAAAGTGGTGGCTTTTGCATCTTTCCAGAATGCCTCCTTAAACATTGTTCCTATGAACTTCAATTTGAAGTTGGCCCATATATGCCTAACACAAAATCTGACAGCTGCCTCAGGTGCAACCACAGAGATGGCATCAATAACACCCTAATATTCATTTTGAAATGAGTAACATGTTAGCAAAAATCATAAGCATTCATATAAAACATAATCAGTAACATGTTAATGGTGTGTGATTACCTTTTGCCTATCTGACATCAATGTTAGTCCTTCTCCATTGATGTGGCATGCATCATTCATCAGCAACTCTAAAAACCAAGTCCAACTTGCTATGTTCTCAACCTCAACTATAGCCCATGCAATTGGGAATATGTTGTTATTCCCATCTTTCCCTATTGCAGCTAGGATCATTCTTGGATAAGGCCCTTTTAGATGGAAACCATCAACCCCTATGATAGGTCTACACCCCTCCTTATAACCAACTTTGCAAGCTTGAAGGCACACATACATCCTTTGAAAATGTGGGGATGATGTGTTGTCATTGTTCTCAACAGTCACTATAGAAGTGGACCCAGGGTTGTATTTCAACAAAGCAAATGCATACCGGTAAACCTTGGCATACTGCTCAGCTCCATCTCCATAAATAATCTGCTTAACCCTAGCCCTAGTGAACCAAGCTTTGTAGTAATCTATAGTCAGCCCCAAATCCCTATACACTTTGTCAATAAAGCTCTTAAGCTTCCAACTAGGGTCAGATTTCCAGTCATCTAAATACCTCTCAGCTAGGTATGCCCCGAGGAACGAGGGCCTCTGCTCCGCTCTGAACCACCACCCTCTACTGAATTTCCAACATTAGCATTGGTTGAAAATTCTACAACCAAGCAAGAATGAAGAAAATTCAAGATGTAGAGGTATGGAGCCATCGTCGCTATCGCTTTCGGCATGGGGGCTGTTAACCCCCGCTCTGGAATAGAACCCAGGCACACAGATAGATCTTCGCCTATCCCAAGCCTGCAGTAGGCCCTCCCGAGGTCGGGATCCAGTTCCAGAACAACCATTGCCGTCTTGGCTTATTACTATGATGGAAAAAACCACGGTCATGGTGCAAATTCACTCCCTAATCTGGTACTGGCCTGACATTAATATTTTCCCTGCTCTAATCTTAAATGAGCACCTAAGATTCTCCTTAGAACAATGACAGTTCACAAACTTGCCTCTTTTAATGTTCCATTCATAATCACACTTATAGCTACAACCTACTTCAAATCTACCAGCCCTATTGTGTATGAAAAAGTAGGAATACTTCTTTTCAATGCTATGGTACTGCACAACTTTTCTCATGATATAAATTGAATCAAATTTCAAACCAACATAAAGTTTTATCTACCCTTTAAAGTCACTTTCAGGATTGAAGGTTGGAAAGTTGTCATCTTCATCATCAGATCCTTGCAGACTTCTTTCTTCATCCACCTCCTCAGCATATTCAACTTCAAAATCCACCTCCTCTGGCCACCTTGGTTGTTTCACCTTTTCCTTTCCCTTTTCACTATTTGTCTGAGTTCCTTCTCCTTGTAGATCTATCAAAACATCTTGCACAATATCATTGACATTTCCATTTGAATAAAAAAAAAGCTCATCATCAACATCAACCCTCTTGTCTTCATCCCCAGGTTCATACTCATAGTCACTCAGCTCTGATTCTGTTTCTTCATGTCCACTATAACATTCGTCATCTTCATCAACAAAAAAACCTTTTGGTTTCCCTTCTCCTACCTTTACCCTTCTTCTCTGCCTCCTTTTTCCCCTTTCCTTTTGCCTTTTTCTTCACTGCTACATGCTTAACTCTTGGGCTATTTCTCTTTTCAACACCAAGATGGTTGGGGTTAGTTGGTGATCTGAGTGGTGAATTGTTTGGGGCACATCTAGCAGAAGGAGAAGAGTTACGTTGAAAGGGTTGGCACAATAGAGGTTGTGAGTTTTTTGCTTTTTTATCACGAGAGTGAATCAAAATCACATCTTGTAATCTTGGACTTCTCCTAACAGTATTGTTGGAGGACAGAGTAGGGTTTGATTTTAGGGTAGGTGCAATAGAGGTTTGTGATGGCAAATTTGGGTTGCTTATTGGACAGACTTGGTTGGGCATATTCCATTTAACAACAACTGGTTGGGACAAAGATTTAGGCTTGATTACCTGTTGTTTTGTCCTATTTGGGCCTAGGAAACTAGGTGATTTGCCAAGAAACACCTTAGGCCTTGAGCAGAACCACTTCCAGCTTGAATAGAAGTATTTGGGCCTCTAACACAACCAGTTGGAGCTTGAACAGAACTACTTGGGCCTTGAACAGAACCAATTGGGCCTTGAGAAGAAACATTTGGGCCTTAAACAGAACTACTTGGGCCTTGAACTGGATTTTGTGTTGGCATATTCCATTGGACTGATTGGACTGAGCTCTTACTCCTCAACATAGGTCTAACAAATTGAGGATTGCGATCAAAAAGCACATACAAGCTAAGACAACCCTATCATGACCATCCTTGCTAAGATATAAAGCTTCCAAATCTGACTCATGTTGTATCCATCTCTTCCTAACAGTCAAATTCTTACCACTTTCCTTATAAAACATGTTAAACCTAGAATTCAGCGTCCATCCAAGACTCTTCTGACCATACATTACAATCTGCCTCATTCTTCTCATGTTAAACTCCTTATGCATCACACTCTCTTTCATAAACATTGTACCACCAACATCTTCAGTCCTATGATTACTAAATTTGAAATCCATCCCCCCTTATATACAGCAAGAAGAATAGAATTGTATGTTCGTGACATATACAGCAAGCAGAGAGAGAGCCAATTATACACACATAACAAGATCAAACCATAACCACACATAACAACAAAAAACAATACTGAAAAAAAGTTAAGCATTCAGTGCATTATTTACTCCATTTTCTAATTACATTTCCAACTTAACCATTTTCGTGCATTATTTAATCCATTTTTTAATTACATTGCATCAATTTTTCCAATTAAACTAAGAAAAAGGTACGGAAACGTATTATAATAATGAAACTTTAACCAAATTCAGTATATAAAGCATAATTTGCCTCACATATTTTTGAAAATTTGCTGCCCTAACTCCTACTTAACTCGCCAAATTTGCCTCCTTTTTTCACCCATAATTATGTCATTTTTCGCCATTTTCAATAAAAAAAAAAAAAAAAAAACCTAGCAATAATGTGGTCAAGATTCTTTACTTTGCTCAGATTTACAGAAGGGGGAGAAGAAATTTGGTGGTTGGGATTAAATTTAGAGAATTAAAGTTGAGAAATTTACAGAAGAAAGTAGGAGGGAAGGAAAATTACAGAGGAAAGAGAGAAGCACGTGTATGATACAAGGTTAAATGAATATATGGACCCACCCTTAACCAGCTAAATCAATTTTACCTGCTAAATGAGGTGCAACCTCCGGTAAACAAGACTTAGCGTAGGTTGTTTTGCATTTTTAGACTTAATGTGAGTTATCTTCACAAGTGATACACCTAGCGTGAGTTATTGACAAAAGATCCTATATATAAATATATAAACAAAGAGTAATTGTTGTACAAAATATTGAGTAACTCTTATACTAGTAATTAGCGACCCTTATATAACACATAACCATTATAAAAAATATCAAGACTTGTGAAATTATAAGGTTCGAAGATCAAACATTACTTCAAGATTTCCCCCCTTCTAATTTTCATTCAAGTACGCATGGACTCAATTTTATGTGGTTGTTACATAGCCTAATGTATTGCAGAATAGTACCTTTTACTTAATTGTATAGATATGTAGATTAAAAATTTAAGAAACAAAAATGATAATCAAGTAAAATAATCTAAAATATTATAAGAGTTAGTCTTACAATTATGTATTAATTTTTAGTAATTTAGTTGTACATAAGACTACAAAGGGTTGTGAATTACAATTAATAGTTTTATGTTATTATGGAAAAAAAATGAGCTGAAATAAAACCAAAATATTAAAATTGACAAGTTAGCTAGTATGTAGACCACTTGAATCATATAAAAATTTGTGTAATGCATGGCAATGTAATGATACTTATCTTTATTATATAAGCCAAGAGGAACTTATGATGTCCCCTAGAAAAAGTTTTTGTTACCCCTAAACATTTTAAAATATTCAACAAACATTATTCCTTATTGAATTGGTATTTTGGTGTTTTATTATTTTTGGATATTTTCAAAATAAAAACACAAAGGAATAATTATACGAATTCAATATATCTTTAAAAGATCTTTAAAGAATTCATTTTTGGATTTTTTAAAGATTTTTCACGAATACAAGTCAGTTTAGTAATCAATATTAAGTGCTAACAAATTTCCATATCTTTAGGAGATATTCTAGTAAATATTCAAATATCCTAAATTTTTTAATATTTAGTTGAAGATTTCCTAATTAATATGAACAAATATTGCAGCCCAAGAAACCCTCTTGACTGGAATATTTAGGGTTCCTAAAGCTTTATAAATAGAAGAACTTAATACCAGATATAAATAGAAGTACTTAATACCAGAAACTCTCAAGAATCTCCAATATTTAAAAGAGCAATTTTTCGAGAGTTCAAAAAGATCAAGCAGAACAGTTTACTGATTACGAGAGCATTCATCCCAGAACTTAAACTTCATCTCTTACACGCTTTTTAGAAGCATTCTTTGAGAGAAAATATTCTATAATTCGTCACTAACAGAGAGGTTAGTGATTGGGAGCATTTGAGAGTTCATTTGCGAGTGCTTGTGAGTTCAAGTGCGAAACAGCTTGGGTTAAGAGTGAGGAAGTCTGTTGTATGAGTTTACAAGAGCAAAGTGTACTATCTTTTATTTCTCTAAGTTGATTAATAAAATTTAGTAGCTAGCCTTAGGGTAGGAGGACGTAGGCATAATTGCCGAACCTCGTTAAATCTATGTGTTCTCTATTGCACTACTATTACTATTTTACTGTTCTCTATAATTTCGCTACTAGACCAGTTCACTGGTTCACAAACTAAAACAGTTAAGAAATTAAATTTTTAAGAAACACTCAATTCACCCCCCTCTTGAGTGCTAGTCGGACCTTCACCTACAGTTGGAAAGATTTTTTAATCTAGTTTCCAAAGAAACTGGAATCGCTTCTATCTGATATGCATATCTCAAGTTATGTCCAAAGTAGTTAGAAGTGGTTAACATCATTTGAACCGAATCAAACAACTTCAAGCAACTCTTCATTGATTGTCACCACAACCTCTCAGACACTCACCGTAACATCCCAATGTTTCTCTAGTACCTAGCTTGGCCTAATTTGATGGGTTTTGTCCCATTTAGAGCATCTTTTATCAAAATCATATCAAAAATATGGAAAAGACACAAAACACTCCAAAATGACTTATTAGCGGTTAAGCGGCTCCTAAGAGCAAGGTTGGAATAATAAAACCATACAAAATAAGGGGGGAAAACAGAAAATAAACCAAGTTATCATTTACTATGACCATAAATATCTACTAAAACAATCATTAATTTTTTCATTCTTGTTCATAGCAAACAATTCGTATTTTGACATAATTAAGTCAATTTCGAATCTTTTTACCTCATTGGTTCCCTCATAAGCAAGTTTGAGGGTATCCCATATTTCTTTGGCACTTACACAAGCAAAAATTTGATTTGTCTCATTGTCTGCAACTGCTTGTTGTAAATGGACATAGTCTTAGCAATCTTTTCCCATTTCTTGAAGTCGAAAGAGGTGTAATTCTTTTGCACATTGTTTCCATCAGCATATTTCTCAGTCACGGTTAGAGGTTCATTCTTCACAATCAACCATCATTATTCATAATCAATCTCAATGATTATGTTCTTCAATCTATTCTTCCACCAAGCATAATTTTTTCCATTGAATTTGGAAGTTTTATTGTCGTACCATTTTGCATTCATTTCTTGAGAATTCATGATCTACTCCTCTAGGTGTTACCCTAGCGAGAAGCTGAGGCTATAATACCAATTGAAGGGTTTAATATACTCAAGAGGGGGCTGAATTGAGTATTTGGTGTAATGGTTGCCAATTTAAAATTTCCTTGTTTCTTGATTTAGAACCAATAAAGGTAGTTCCCGTAGCGGAGTTTGTTTGTAAAGCAATAAAAACAAGAACACCAAATTTAATGAGGTTCGGCCAAAGTCGAGGCCTACATCCTCCTACCCTATGCATCTTATTAATTCAACTAAAAAAAACAAGATTACACTCTCAACTGTTCCAAACCCTTGGAACCAGTTCCCCACGTTCAACTCTGAATCTGAACTCTCTCGTGTTTCAACTCACAAACATTTCCCAATCTTCAACCCCATTGTTGAAGATGAATTACAATTTTTTCAATCTGTTGTTAATTTCTGACAAAGCTTAAAAAGTAAATTGAAGCTTTAAAGATTATGTGTCTGTGTTTGATAGAAATTGGAATGTCGTTTTTTGCTCTCAAATTTTTTTTCTCAATACTTTTCAGAAGAGTCAACCACACTTTTAAGATTTAAATGCCAACTATTTATAGACTCAAAAGTGATTCAAAAACCGCCACAAAAGAAGGGGAAATTTAGTTTCAAAAACTTCTAAAAAATCAAGAAACAATATCTTTTGTTCACAACAAACTTCTCTAGAAAGTTTGTTATACTCAAAAGATTTTCCTATCTTTCAAGTAGCTGTCACAATTAATTCGCATTTATCAGCTGTCAATGAGGTGTTAAAAACCTAAAACCCATTTCGAAATCGTTTACAGAAAAACCCTAGGTCTTTCGAAAACTGACAGCTACACATAGAGCAACTGGTTTCTAGACATGTTACCCTAATTAATAGTCTTATGAATATTATAACCTTTGATTCTAATATTCATATTACTCTTTCATCACACATAGGCATTTATAATGGTCTACCAACATACACACAAACATTGCATGAAGATCTAAGATGCTCAAAATTAAAAACCCTATTCTATTTTCGTGCTCTTCCAAGTCTTGAAAGTCTTCTTTGAATGTGTTCAACCTTGAATCTGGAATTCAATACTTGGAACTTCGATACTTGCTGCACAACCAACATTGTTAAGACATAGCAAATAAACATACGACTGTTTCAATACAATCTAGGGAACACTTCAACTAGTTCCAGACCAGTATACACAATAAGGCTCAAAAAATTATTCCCTGCAACACAAATATGATGTCAATCAAGAATAAACTCAATCATACAACATTCATAGAAACAACTCTTAGTTGGTTCTGACCAACTACATAGCTCCTATAGAATACAATTGTTCCCTGTTTGCCATCATTCAAAACCTAAGGGACTCAACATATCTAGTTTAATTCATCTCAACATGTACCTTTCAAATATATAATTTTTATTATGTGTAGTTCAAGATATTTTTATTTAAAGTCGTGTCTCGGGTGGTTTGAAAAAGTGAATGTAGCAACTAAATTGGGACGGAGGGAGTATAATTTTTGGTAAAACGTAACTAAAGATATTACGAATACATGTTATACATTGGCAAACATGAAAAAGCAAACGTTGCGATTAATATGGAACGGAGGAAGTATTAGTCTTACGATGCGTTTGATTCGTCTGAAATAATCTAATCTGCTCTTATACTTTTTTATCTGATTCGATATGATCTTAAATTCTCTAATATGATCTAAAAATTTTATAATCTGATCTGATTTTTTTCTGATTATAGTTTTTATTACATTTATAATTTTCTTATCTAATCTGAACTTTTCTGATCTGATCTAAATTTTTCTAAACTGATCTGAGTTTTCTTAAAATAAGAACATAAATGCTTATTTAAGTTGAATCAAAGGCACGCACTCTTATTTAATAAAATCTTATCCATTAAACTGAAACTTCTCATTTCCCAAAAATGTTAGACTTCTACTTCAATATGCAAAAATTCTTTGAGCTTGACGAGCAATCTGATGACA
This sequence comes from Salicornia ramosissima, assembly GCA_951394345.1. NCBI lineage: Eukaryota > Viridiplantae > Streptophyta > Magnoliopsida > Caryophyllales > Amaranthaceae > Salicornia > Salicornia ramosissima. Next base: position 19,491,233 of record OX596240.1, on the reverse strand, counting down.
TCCTATAAGGTTTATATTACAATAAGAAGGTCCATTGACAGCTTTATTTGTTTTTGGAAGGTCCATATTGCTATCATGAACTATATATATTGTACAATCAATTAACAAACCAATTATGTTTTGCTATTATATAATAACATCATACTCCATCTGTTTGAATTTATTGGTTACGTATTATTTTTTGAGTGCGTGCTTTCGTTTGTTGGATACGTTTAAATTTATTCCATTTATATAGAATATTCTTATTGGTCCGTAATTAATTAATTGGATTGTCTGCTTTTAATAATCCAACTTTTCGAGTTTTGGTAACTAATAATCCAACATTTGGATTATTAGCGAATAATCCAACCTTTGCACCCCATATCCAACCAATGAACCATAAACTCTCATTTGCGAGCTGAGTTTTACCTGTTGTATAGGCAAATTAATGTCTGTCTTTTAAAGTGTAGTTGATTATAAAAAAAACTCAAGAAAACAACAAAGAAACATATACTCTCATTTCAAGTTTGGTTCAATGGTTGCTAAAAATTGAAAGGTTGGATTATTGTATGGATTTAGGTGCAAAGGCTCCTTCAAAAAAAAAAAAAAAGTGCAAAGGTTGGATTATTCGCTAATAATCCAAAGGTTGGATTATTAAAAATAAATAATCTTATTTATTATTATATTGTCATATTCAAATATTTCTTTATTGTGATTACCTATAGTAAATAAATAAGTTTTATTAACTTATCATCATCATCATCATATTCAAATATTTCTTTATTGTGCTTTAGGTGCAAAGATTGTATTATTCGCTAATATTATTGTTTTTTGTTTGCAGTTTTATAAAAATAGAAAACCAGAAAAAGTGGTTTAAAGTGAAACAAAAGAAGTAAATTCCAAATTTGTATTCAATATGTAACTAACCCTTTTTTTTTAATGTTGTGTAGTCTTGGGTATGCGTTTAATTAGGGAGATATCATACTAGGAAAATCCATGTATATGTAAAGACATTAAAATGGTGCTCCAAAACCATAACATGTATTATTGCTGTTTGTTGAAAAGGTTTAAAGTATTAGTAAAGTCATAAAATACAAGAGGTAGACAAGACACAATCAAAATTTAACATATCATATGCTCCTCAAGAAAGAGCCAAAGTAATGCAATAACATACACGTTGTTATGTTCTAGAACGGTTAATCACCAACAAAACATGCCCATGAAAGCATGAATTGCATGCATCATAATGGACCTTCTAGTAGCTGTATTATCTCTACTAGTGACCAACACTTATCAATAATTTGGCAGTAACGTAGATAGAAATTAAAGCAACAATATACATCAATATATGTATATAACATGTTAGGCCCTATTAATGAGTGAGGGTAATTAACTATTGTTGGTTAACCATGGTTTTTGGACCAAATCACACAAAAGCAACGGTGTTTTGTTAAAAAAGTCCACTGAATCAAATCCAAATTAATTTAACCATAAAATATATCAGATTTATGGATATTAGATAAAGCACAGAAATTAAAACATAGTAAAAAACCGTTCACATCTCTATTTCAATTAATTCGATAATAAAATAAAGTTCGAAATATTAGTTAAGGTGCAGAAAACAAGTTGAAAATGCTAACGTCTCTATTCCGAATTTAGGGATATTAGGTAAGGTAGTGAAAAAGAGTTAATATGGTTCATGTCATTATTTCAGACTAATTAAACCAAAACATATTCATATCTTTATTTCAAACTAATTAAACCAAAACAAATTTATCATTGTTATAAGATAAAGTACATAAAAAAAAAAAGTTAAAAGGAAGTAAAGAAAGTGTGAGTTAGGTATTAAAAAACAGAAAAATAAATGGCATTAGTGATTTTAACAGGCAATCACGCTTTTTCGAGGATTCATCACAATGTTTCTACAAGCCTGCTTTTTTGTACTATTATATATGTGCTCTATGTCTCTCTCCCACTCTTTGTTGAGTACTCCCTCCGTCCCTAAAAGATTGCCCCATTTATTTTTTTCCATCTCACGAGACACATCTTTAAATAAAAATATATTGAGATACATATAATAAAAAATTATAAGCATTACATATTAAAAAAATACACATTGAGCCGAATCAAACAAGATCTTATTTGACTATAGTTTTCCTTACATGTATAAAATTATAGAGAGTCAAAGTTACCAAATAAACAGTAGCAAAAGTCAATATGGGGCAATCTTTAAAGAACGGAGGGAATATTAATGTATATGACCCCACTAAAGTTAAAATCTCGCTAATCCCTCTACGTTTCCTACATCAATTGAAAGGCCTAAAATAATCACTAGAATAGTTCAAATCTAAATCTAAACTTAAATATTTAAAACATGAATTTTAAGCTGCCACATGTCAACTATTCATCACTCTCCTACTATATATGTCTTTAAAAAAAAAATTAATACCATCTTCAATCAACCTTTCAATCTCCTCCTTTTTTATTTCATATAGTGGCAATTTGTTCCTTCCATTCCTCTGTGCAGTTGGTCGGTTTGGCAACCCTTCATCTTCCTTCTTTAATTTGCATGATGTTAAATCTATAACAATATATATAGTAGAAAACTTCTTATACTCACAATTTTTTATTTAAAAAAAAAGCCTTTTTAAAATTAAATTATGGGTAATTTTCTTTCTCTTTATTTTATTTTTGAAATTGGATGGTAGGGATTCATTTTTTTATGATGAATTGATAAGTTTAAGATGTCATCCTTGATGAATCATTATCCTCTTTGATTATTTTTTGGTCAATTTCTACTTCGTATTTTTTTTGGATCATTGCACACCTTCCTTTTGCTAATTTTATAAATGTGTTTGTCTATTCCTTTACTCTATATATGTGAGGCTTAATATAGATATAGATTATAGATTATAGAAGTACAAAGGAAATAGGGCGGCCGTCTATATAAAAACTTGAGAGGATAATTTATTTTACACATAGATTAATGTACGTAGATCGAGGCGAATCAAGAACGAAAAATTGGGGCTAATCAAGTTATTTTTTGCAAATTATGACCTCAAATATGGTCCTTAAGGGTTAAAATGACCCGTAAAACATTGAAACGACAATTTTTTAACACATAGATTAATGCGTGCAAATCGAGGCGAATTGGGAATGCAAATCGGGGCTAATTGGGCCTTTTTTGCAAATTTTGACCTCAAATCTGGCCCCTAAAACCTTGAGAGGACAATTTTTTAAAACATAGATTAATTCACGAAAATTGGGGCTAATTGGGTTATTTTTTGCAAATTTCGACCTCAAATTTGATCCTTAAGGGTTAAAATGACCTTGAGCGTAAAACCTTGAGCGGACAATTTTTTGACACATAGGTTAATGCACGCAACGCGAGGCAAATTGGGAACGCATATCAGGGCTAATCGGGTTTTTTAAAAAAAAAAATCAACCTCAAATTTGATCCTTAAGGGTTAAAATGACCCGTAAAACCTTGAGAGAGCAATTTTTCTGATACATAGATTAATGCGTGCAAATCGAGGCAAATCGGGAAGAAAAATAAAAAATTTAAAAATAAATAATAAAAAATAAAAAATAATACGAAGTAAGTAAAAAAAACATAAAAATTATTTGGAAAAATAAAAAATAAGTTCAGTTCACTTCTCTTAAGGGTGATTAAGTCATCTTAATTATAGTTTAGCAAAATTAAGTTCAAAGAAACAGGGCCTAAGACTACTTTGAAATTGAAATATAGGGAACTGCATAGTCAGCCCTTCCTACCTCTTCATGAATTATTTTGTTTTGGAAAGAAAAATAAGCCTAAAATAGGGAACTACACGCTCAATCAGTCCAATAGTTACAGTAACTAATGTACATGTATTACTTGGTATGTTAATTCTCTAATTTTCTCACTCCTCTCTCTTCCTTATGCATGTTCCTTTATCGGAAATTACATCCTACATCATAAATGACAAGGGGCTTATTATTTATCATTCAATTTCTCTAGCTTCCGTCTGTTTAATCAAATCTGTATCAACAAAAAAATAAATCGTTCCTCACAATTGAAGAATATCGAAGTACAGTTACTTCTTTTGTCAGGGAAAGAAATTGTTCTTACCATTCATTCAAATCCAACTTTGCATGCAATTAGATAAACATTCAAATTCTTACCTCTTTAAAGATATTGTTGTAGATCTAAAATCTTACAATTGATTTAAGAAGAAAATCGCAAAATGCCACCTTTTGGAACAATAGAAGATACATCGGTATCACAGTGGTGGAAGAGGAAACTTTAAAAAAAAATTAAGAACAAAACATAAGAATTTACCTCCCTTTATGTCTCTTCTTAACAACTTAGAGCTTATTTACTTCAACTTAAATTCACTTCAGTTCAGTTCAGCACTCAATTTCCTTCTCTTATAAAATATTACATTCAGTTGTACTAAGTTTAGTTAAGTTTAGTTCAATTCAACTCAGTTCAGTTTAGTTTTGTTCAGTTCAGCTATATTCAGCTAAAGTAAACGAGCCCTTAGAATTGTTCTATGATCTATCCAAGAATTGAAGAAGGTGAACTCAACTTTTAATTTTTTATTTTCATGAACTCAAGTCATTCATTTTTTTTAATTTCTTTTTTACTTCACAAGGAATATAGTCCTAAAAAATTGTATAGTGGCTTATAACATCTTTATAAATTTATAATATAGATACAACAATATATAGTAATTAACTTTTTTCTGAGGGTATTAGTGAGTAACTTAGTACTAAACACAACAAGAAAATCTCGTTCGCCCGACCGATTTTACCGACCGCCATTTTCTTAGTCGAAAAATACCGACCGTTCCCGACTGAACATAGTCGGTAATTTTGTACCGACCGTCAGGACGGTCGGAAAAATTACAACTCATTTTAAATACAGAGTCGTGATTTTTGAAGTCACATTTAACGTCTCTCTCCACTCTCTCTCCCTCCAAACGTTCGAAAACCGCCCAAACCCTAACTCTCTCTCTCTCACCTCAGGCCACCTGCGACCGGCGTCACCGCACCACCGGCCACCTGCGACCGGCGTCACCTTCTCTTTCTTTCTCTTCTCTTTCTCCTTCTCTTTCTTTCTCTTCTCTTTCTCCTTCTCTTTCCGACCACCTGCGACCGGCTGCTCATTGTTGTCCCGCCGCCGTCCGTCCTGTGTCACCGCCGTCAATAAGTGCCGCCACGGTCTCTCCGCCGCCCTCCTCACCTCGGTTAGGGTTTTTTTATTTTTTTTTGTTTTTCAATTTATTAAATTATGTGTATATATGTGTATTTGTATGTACTTGTATGTATTATGTATGTATGTGTATGTGTATGTGTATGTATTATGTATATATTATGTATGTATTGTTTTACTTTGAATTTATTAAAGTTTTATTGATTTTTTTTTTTTTGTTTTTTGTAAAAAAATTTCTATGCATATGTATTTATTTATGTATTTGTATGTATGTTAATGTATTATGTATTTGTATGTATGTCTATGTATTATGTATATGTATTATGTTAGTTCCTTTAAAACTCAACAAACTTGTTCCCCATAGCTTTGAATAATGAAAATAAACTTCAATGTGGTTTGAAATAACGAGATATGATTGTTTGGGCAAGCTAAGTGAAACTTATTAAGGGCGAAAATGGCCAATTTATGCGATTTTCGTTCCCAACACGACTGTAGGACACCTAAAACTCGACAAACTCGTACCCAATATAGCTTAGAATAATGATAATAAACTTTAATGTGGTGATAAATCAAGAAATATGATTGTTGGTTGAAAGTTGAGTTGTATTTATTTTCAAATACAAAATTGCCTTTGTATTTGATTTATTATGAATCTTTGTAATTGTTGTGAATGAATACAATTAAAATAGAACTAAATATGGCTTAAATATATATATATATATATATGTACATACATGTGCATTAGATAAGAAAGCTTTAAGAAGAATTAAGAAAGGCTAAAATAAGATAGGAGTGAAGACATTGAAGGATGTTTGAATGCTTTGAACTGATATTTGTTAATGGCTTAGAATAGGCATAATCGAAATGAAAAGGAAGGAGCGTGATTGGATGTACAAGAGACACGATAAGGACCACAAACTTCCGGATGAGTTCATCCAAGGGGTGAATGAGTTTGTTGCGTTCTCTCAGCAGCACCCCGAGCTTAATGATAGGGACAAGATAAGATGTCCGTGTGTTCGGGTGTAAAAACTTAAATTACTTGGATGTGCCCAACGTAAAGGTACATTTGTATAAGAAGGGCTTCATTCCGAACTACTATGAATGGTTATGTCACGGTGAAAGGGTGAGTATAGAGTCCACCTCGTCTCCTACTCATCTGAATCCTTACCGGGAAATTATTGTCGATGCTTTTGGGAACAATGTGGACCCACCATTCCTTGAGGAGGCAACTTCGGCTGAAGAAGAACCAAATGCGGAAGCGAAGATGTTCTTCGACTTGCTCAAGGCAGCCGAGCAGCCTTTGTATGATGGTAGCAACATCTCTGTGTTGGAGATGGCTTCTAGAATGATCAATTTAAAGTCTGAGTACAACTTGCCACTCAGGTGCGTAGATGGTATTGGGTCATTGGTGAACGATGCGCTCCCCACCACCCAAAAAACTAAGTGTAGCACCTATTACGACACAATGAAGGTACTCAAGGGATTAGAGCTTCCTCACGAGAAGATACACGCATGCCCGAATGGATGTATGCTATTTTGGAAGGACGATGCTGAGCTTGATAAGTGTCGTCATTACGGGTCGAATCGGTTCAAGAATACTTCGAATGACAATTTGGTTCCCGTAAGTTTTCTGGTCTACTTCCCAATAACACCACGATTGCAAAGGATGTTTGCCACTAGGAACATTGCTGAGGCTATGACATGGCATTCTGAAAATCGTCGAGGGCAAGGGAACATGGCTCACCCAAGTGACAGTGAAGCATGGAAGCACTTCGACAGGACCTTTAAGGACTTTGCGTCCAAGCCTCGAAATGTTAGACTTGGGTTGTGCACTGATGGTTTTTCCGTTTTTGGGAAGTTTGGAAAGCAATACTCTTGTTGGCCTATTTTAACTACACCTTACAACATGTCACAATCCATGTGCATGAAAAAACCTTTCATTTTCCTTTCCTTGCTTATCCCTGGGCCAAAAAATCCGAAGAACAATTTGGATGTCTACATGCAACCTTTAATTGATGAGTTGAAGCATCTATGGTCGGTTGGATCCTTGACTTACGACATCTCAAAGAAGCAGAATTTCAATCTTTGCGCAGCCTTGTTGTGGACTATCAGTGACTTTCCAGCATATAGTATGTTGTCAGGTTGGAACACGTTCGGTAAAAAGGCGTGTCCATATTGCATGGAGAAAAGCAAAGCCTTTTGGCTACAACATGGTGGCAAAGTATCATGGTTTGATTGCCATCGTCAGTTTTTAGATTCCGACCACTCCTTCCGAAAGAATAAGATAGCTTTTTGTAAGAATAGAGTTGAAAATGACTCGGCTCCTCATATCATGTCAGGTGAGGAACTATGGCAGTGTGTGAAGGACTTACCGAAAGCAATTGATGGTCCTGATGCTTTGAAGTAATTGAAGAAGAAAAAAATGGGATGGGATAAGCAATCTTATTTGTGGGACCTGCCGTATTGGAAGGATTTGCTGCTTCGGCACAACTTAGATGTTATGCATATTGAGAAGAACTTCTTCGAGCAGCTCATCCACACTGTCATGGCTGTGAAAGACGAAACGTCTGACACTGTAAGTGTGAGGAAAGACATGAAGAGTGTCTGTAGGCGTCGAGAGTTGGAGCTCGTTGATGATGGTAAGGGTAATGAGCAGATGCCCAAGGCACCTTACGCACTTAACAAGGAGCAGAAGAAGGTGTTATGTGAATGGATCCGAGACTTGAGGTTTCCTGACGGGTATGCTTCGAACTTAAGCCGATGTGTTGATCAAAAAAAAAATAGGCTCCATGGAATGAAGAGTCACGATTGTCATGTATTTATGGAGCGGTTATTGCCTGTTTGCCTAAGAGAGTTGTTCCCCCTTCATATTTGGAAGGCAATAACCGAAATCAGCCAATTCTTCCGTGACTTGTGTGCTCCCACTATCACTTTGAGTGAGATGGACCGCCTACATAAGAACATTGCTGAGATCTTATGTAAGTTAGAAAAAAAATTTCCCCCGGCATTCTTTAACTCCATGGAGCACTTGCCGGTACACTTGCCACATGAAGCATATATTAGGGGTCCTGTTCAGTACAGATGGATGTACCCATTCGAACGGTGAGTTATTGTAATCGTTTATACCCCTTTACTAATTTCCTATGAAGTGACATTTACATTGCTCATGTTTTATTTACTGACAGGTACCTTAACAACTTGAAGCGTAAAGTGGGGAACAAGGCAAGGGTTGAAGGCTCTATATGCAATGCATACCTGGCTGAGGAGATATCCAATTTCTGCTCACAATATTTTCAGTCGGAGGTTGATACCAAGTCGAGGGACTTGGGTAGAAATGCATGGTGTCAATGTCCCTGAATTATTTAGGGAGGATTGTGGTCGACCAACAACGAGTGGTAGTAAACGTTGGTTGACAGACAAGGAGTACGTCCGAGCCCATCTGTACATCCTCGCAAATTGTGGCATATTAAGTGACTATGAAAGGTAATTTTATTAGTTTAACTGTCTTAGATTACAAAACCATATTGCATTCCACCTTAGCTGACTTAGATCGAACTTGTGCATTGTAATAGGCAATTTGAGGATCACATAGTGCAGTCAAATCCCCAAATAAAGAGGGAGGAAATTTGGATCAAATGCGAATCCCAGTACCCAACATGGTTAAGGACACAAGTGAGGAACCCTAATCCCTTAATTTCCCAATTTTTTTAATTACATACCATCATTTTATTTAATGACTCACTCAAAAAATCTAGGTACTTCGGACACAGTCTGCTGATGATGTCACACGAGCTCTCGCGATGGGTCCCTCGAAAGAAGTGATAACTTGGAATCAATTCTACGTCAATGGGTACAATTTCCACACACAAAGCTATGGTAGGAACAAGTCAACCATGAATTATGGAGTGTGTGTTGAGAGTCAAGAAGGGGGTGACTACTTAGGCACCTTGGAAGAGGTGTTACAATTGTCTTACCACGGGAATGACGCAGAGTACAAAATAATATTGTTCAACTGCAGTTGGTTTGATTGTGACAAGGGCATGAACATTCATGAGAAATATAGACTTGTAGAGGTCAATCACACTAGGACACTCGGATGTTCTACAAGAGGAAACATCCCTTATTCCCATAGGTGTATGTTCTCCGGACGAGATCCCAGACTACGAGATCATTCAGGGTGATGATGACGAAGATGAGGTCATTCCAAGTCTTGATGAAGATGACTACGACAGTGGACAGGAGCTTAGAAGTGATGAGATTGATGAAGTGGTTGATGATGATGACGAGGACGTTGACGACATCGGTTTATTTCATTAGGATGTAATTTAAATTTAATTTAATTGTAGCAATTCATTGTAATTTTGTTTTGTTTTGTTTAGTTTTGTATGTATAAATTTTATTATTCGCGTTTGTTAATGCTTGTGCATGTTCAGGGCAGTATTCATTATTAGTTAATTGGGGTACGTTTTCATACCATCATTTTGTGATTGTGATTTCTGTCAATAACTATTAATCGTGCAAATAATTTACTCATTACTTTATGCAGGAACATGTCAGATTCGGAGGATCAGAGTCAGAACTCCCAGACCCGGCAAGATTCTCCCTCTCAGTCTTCGCTTCGTCCTACTGGGTCTAGGCCGATATTGCGTCCTAGTGACCTTCATCGTCGTGTTGAGTCGTCTAGGAGACGGTCGGCGAGTTCATCTTCCGGTCCAACTCAACCTACGTTTACCTTACCTCCACCACCACAGTTGGGGTTACCTCCGATACCACAGCTTCGGCCTCGGCATCGTCCTCTTCGTCCTCAGCCATATGTGTCTCACGCTGCTATGTCTCAGCCTATGTCGCTTCCTGAGCCTACTCCTACGTCTGAGCTCACTCCTTTGTCTCAGCCTACTCCATCCTCGCTGCCTCAGGTCACTCCTTTGTCTCACTCTACTCCTCCGCATGAGACTACTCCGACTCGAGAACCCGAGAGACAAACTGGTGAGGTTGAGGGTGGAGACAAGGATCAGGGAGAAGCTTCTACATCCACAGCTGGGGTTCGAGAATTGGATCCCGATGGCCTATGGTGAGTTTTTGTGTTATTTTTTAATGTTTTCACTATTGAAATTAAGTTGTATTCATATGTTGTTTAATCTTACAATGTTTTGTGTGCAAGGTTTGACAAGGGCGCTGTTGTTCGATCAATAACACACGTCATCAAGTCCTACTTCCATCAGCCTTGGAAGAACTACACTGAGGTAGATCAGTGACCAAGGTACATTGGTGGAACATGTGGAAGGTCAGTAAGACAAATTATGTAATTTGATACAATATTTTTTTAAATATAATCTCTTACATTAACATATTTGATTGTCTTTGGTCTAATGCAGAAAAAGTACACTTGGAGGCCTGAGCTTGAGGGCACTGTGCGGGATGCGTATGATATCAAGGCTGGATTACGGCTGAAGGACATATTCAATGACACAGTGCACAAGCGGAAAGACCGACCAAATTAGCTTGGTGATGACATGTACCAGGCAATGAAGGGTAGGCTCGATGACAAGCTATTCAAGGAAAGGTCGGCTCGAGCGAAGGCAAACAGGAGAGGCGGCGACGCTAGTGGCAAGGCCCAGGCCTCTCACTGCGCGGGATCTGTCTCCACCACTCAACGAGCTAAGCAATTGGTTAGTCTACAATTTCATTAAATTATTGTAATTAATGCTCGTTCGTTAACATTTGATTATATATCCTACCCTTACGCACATTTGTTTATGTTGACTAAGGCGAAAGGAGGGAAGCTGCCTGATGTTGCGGATCTCTTCCTTGATACTCACTTCAAGAATCAACCAGGGAAGGATCCGGTTCCGATTAGTCATAAGGCCAAGGAAGTGATGGTAATGCTTTCTTCTTTACTATGAATTTGATTTTTAGAGCGGAATTCCGGCTTCAAAGCCGAAGAGTACGAATAGGATTGATTTTTTATTATTTGCAATTGATGTTTAGAACGGAATTCCGGCTTTAAAGCCGAAGAGTACGAATAGGATTGTTTTTTAATTATTTGCAATAGAATGTCTATAATAATGTTATGAGTTGTGAATTAACCCTTAAAACATGATCTACGTTGATCGGTGTGAAGTTGGGAATGAAAACACCAAAACGAGCCAAAAATGGCCTATTTAGCTTGTTTTTGTTCCAAAACCCTCTAAGCTTTCCCGAAAACATGCAAATAAGTTATATAAAGTTTGAATGAATATTATAGGACATGAATGACACTTAAAAATACAAATTAGGTTGATCGATGCGAAGTTGGGAATGAAAACACCCAAAACTAGCCAAAAATGGCCTATTTAGTTTGTTTTTGTTCCAAAACCCTGTAGACTTTCCCGAAAACATGCAAATAAGTGATAGAATGTTTATAATAATGTAATGAGTTGTAAATTAACCCTTAAAACATGATCTACGTTGATCGGTGTGAAGTTGGGAATGAAAACACCAAAACGAGCCAAATATGGCCTATTTAGCTTGTTTTTGTTCCAAAACCCTCTAAACTTTCCCAAAAACATGCAAATAAGTTATATAAAGTTTATTATAGGACATGAATGACACTTCAAAATACAAATTAGGTTGATCGATGCGAAGTTGGGAATGAAAACACCCAAAACTAGCCAAAAATGGCCTATTTAGTTTGGTTTTGTTCCAAAACCCTCTAAACTTTCCTGAAAACATGCAAATAAGTGATAGAATGTTTATAGTAATGTAATGAGTTGTGAATTAACCCTTAAAACATGATCTACGTTGATCGGTGCGAAGTTGGGAATGAAAACACCAAAACGAGTCAAAAATGGCCTATTTAGTTTGTTTTTGTTCCAAAACCCTCTAAACTTTCCGGAAAACATGCAAATAAGTGATAGAATGTCTATAATAATGTTATGAGTTGTGAATTAACCCTTAAAACATGATCAATGTTGATCGGTGCGAAGTTGGGAATGAAAACACCAAAACGAGTCAAAAATGGCCTATTTAGTTTGTTTTTGTTCCAAAACCCTCTAAACTTTCCCGAAAACATGCAAATAAGTGATAGAATGTCAATAATAATGTTATGAGTTGTGAATTAACCTTTAAAACATGATCTACATTGATCGGTGCGAAGCTGGGAATGAAAACACCAAAACGAGGCAAAAATGGCCTATTTAGTTTGTTTTTGTTCCAAAACCCTGTAAACTTTCTTGAAAACATGCAAATAAGTGATAGAATGTTTATAATAATGTTATGAGTTGTGAATTAACCCTTAAAACATGATCTACGTTGATCGGTGCGAAGTTGGGAATGAAAACACCAAAACGAGCCAAAAATGGCCTATTTAGTTTGTTTTTGTTCCAAAACCCTCTAAACTTTCCCAAAAACATGCAAATAAGTGATAGAATGTCTATAATAATTTTATGAGTTGTGAATTAACCCTTAAAACATGATCTACGTTGATCGGTGTGAAGTTGGGAATGAAATAGTCTAAAATGGCCTATTTAGTTTTGTTCCAAACTAAATAGTCTAAAATGACAAGTGTTTTTTTATTCATAATGTCAACTTTATTGTTCTTTTATTTTGAATTGTTTGAACTAACTCTGCCCATAATTTGCAGGAACAATATAACCATAACCTTTCGGAGTCAGGCTAGTGGCTCGGAGATGGATCCCAACCAGGTCATCTTTGATACGGTTGGTGGCTTCCGGAAGGGCGAGGTTCTAGGGTTCGGCAAAGACGGAGCTTCTCTCTATTATGAGAGAACCTCGCGGCGGCACGTTGGATCTGCCTACTCTCCATCAGTTTCCGCTCAACTGGCAAAGATGACCGAACGTTTGGAGGAGTCCAAGCGTGCGAGGACGCAGTTAGAGGAGCGAGAGCGCCGTCTGGAGGAGCGAGACCGCTAACGGGAGGAGCATCAGCGTCGTCTGGAGGAGGATCAAAAGAAGCAAGCGGAGTACCTCGAGCAGATGAAGGCGCAAATGGACGCTTTCATGAGGCAATTCGGCGATCAGTCTTCCATTCACCGACGACCCCCCGACGATCGCACAGACGGTTCTGGCGGTTCTGGAGCCTTCGTAGTGTAGTTGTTTGTTATATATCGGTTTATTGTAGTTTACGTTTTTGGAAACTGTAATATGTATTACAAATTTTTGTGTATTACGAATTATTTATATAAATAATATAAAATATTATTTCGTATATTTAATCTGTTTTTCATTAATAAATAATTTAATTTCTTTTATAAAGGTTTTTTGTTATTTAATGAAATGGAAAAAAAAGACATAACAATTTGCCGACCGAAAAACGGTCGGTATCCAGAAAGAAAAAACCGCGAAAAATGACAAATATTAAAATTAAAAAACCGCGAAAATTAATATACCGACCGACACACGGTCGGTAAATTATTAAGCGCAAAAAAAAAATGGCTAGAAGGAGCTAGTTTCCGACCGACGCCATATCGGTCGGTAATAACGACCGCTAGGCGGTCGGAAAATAGCTGCATAATATTTTTTAAAAAAATTTTTTATTTAGTCGGTCAACGGTCGGTAAAATGTTTCCGACGAATGGTCGGTCGGTGAAAATTTTTTTCCGACTAAGTACACACCGACCGCATTTTTCCGACCGAAGACGGTCGGTAAGTTTAAATACCGACCGTTAACGGTCGGTAAAAAGCGGTCGGCCGAAGCTTATTTTTTTGTTGTGAAAATATAATTATAATAAGACAAGTATATCAAAGGTGTCCGTTACCAAGAAAAATATCTTACAAGTTTTTTTTAAAATAATATGACTTAAAAATTTGCACATAATACATTATTTTGAAATTTAACCTCTCATAAAATTTAAGAAAACTACCGTCAATTAATGCCTAAAAAGTAAAAACTTCAATACAAGGATCAAACGGACCTATTAAAAAAATATAATATTTTTAATTAAGCTTCTTAAGATGATATATTATAACACTTTTACACATTCTAACATTTTATGATATTTATATCATGTAACTTACGCATTCACATTTTATTTATATGAAAGAAATTGTGTACTTTCATTATCATTACATTTGCTCGATCTCAAATATTAGATTATAGAAAAATTAAACCGTGCATCGAATAGGTATTCAGTACATTGCCTAAAATGGGAAAAAAAATAAGATAGCTAAATATGGAAATATTAAATTATAATTACACCAACTGACACTTGGTTTTGACTTGCAATGCCCCGCGTCAATTTTGTAATTGAATTCGTGATTATTCTCATTTTTTTTCAATTGTGACTTGATATAGAGGACAATAATTACATAATAAAGTTAATAATAATTTTTAAAATCTTTTAAAGGATTTGAAAAAACAAACAACATTGAAATAATTGAAATAGAAGGATATGTAATACTAATTTTATGTTCTTAACTTAGTAGATTTGTTTGAAATGTATATTTTAATTTTGCAACACTAATTTAAAAGGTCTTATCATATTTTATTTTTAAATATTAACAAAATACATTGGTTTCATTGTTAAAGGTTTACATTTTATTACAAAGGTTGTTGTTCGATTTTCATCCAAGGCAATGTTTAAATTTTAATTAATATTTAAAACATATTTTTTTCTACGTGGAATCATAAGTTGTGTAATATGTCAATAACATACGTGAATAATCCAACATGACACAACTATATGGCAAATTCGTAGCTCAATACAGTGTAAAACAACGTCTTTTAATATATTATATAAATGCGAGTTTTACTATGATAAATAGTGATATGAAATTACATTTCATGTTGCGTTTTTCAATTTAAAGCATGCATGGACTCAAAATTCAAAGAACTTTGTACTTAATAAATGAGTAGCTTAATTATTGGGCGAATTGACCAAATTGGTACAAAAAAGTGGTATCTAGCGACAATTTGGTAAAAAAAAATAATTTTGTGACAAATTGGTAAAAAAACTTAGCTTTGGGTGACAAATTAGTAAACAAAAATAGCCTCGGATGACAAATTGGTAAAAAAAACATAATTTTGGCGACGACTTGGTAAAAAAATGAATTTCCGACGACATTTAGGCCAAAAAAATATTTAATTTGCATTTGCGCTCGATCTAAAAGAAAATTTTCCCTCTTAAATTGAATACATTTGCGCTCTATATAAATGAAAATTTCTCTCTTATATGTTACTTATTATGGCAAGAGATCGAAGGGGAAAAATTGGGCTCATTAGATGAATAAATGTGTTAGAAAAGGAGTTAAATTTAATATTAAAAAAAGTTATGGAAAAAATAGCTAGGGAATTTTAGGGGCAATAATCTATACTTTTTTCCCTCTAGTATGTCACTTATTGTTATGGTAAGAGAAGAGAAAAAAAAAATTTGGGATGGTTGGATAAACATGTGTGAGTTAAAGGAGTTAAATTTAATACTCATAAAAAGATCGAAAAATTTAATAGAGATGTATAATTTTGTGTATTGACCAAATTATAAAATGAATTAAAATTAAAATTTTAGCTTAAATGTCGTCAGAAGTGTTTTTTTTACCAAGTCGTCGCCAAAATTAATTTTTTTTACCAATTTGTCATCCGAAGCAATTTTTTTTACTAATTTGTCACCCAAAGCTAAGTTTTTTTTACTAATTTGTCGCAAAATTAATTTTTTTTACCAAATTGTCGTTGGGTGTCACTTTTTTTTTACCTATTTGGTCAATTGGCCAATTATTGTGCACAATTTTAATAAGCACAATTAGCTGAATATATCCAATTTTATTCAAAAATGAATAAGAAAAGTTTGGCCCTGTTCTTTTGGAGTTAAAAGCTACAGTAATCAGATCAGATCAGGTCAGTTTAGCTTTGTTTTAATATTATACTCTCACAAAATAATACTCCCACCTAATCAGATCAGATCAGATCAGATTAGATTAGATCAGTCCTAAAGAACAGAGCCTTAGTACGGAGTAATATATTCCCTCCGGTTTTTTTTTATAAAATTACTCACTTAGGGCTTGTTTACTTCAGATTATATTCAGTTTAGTTAATCTTTATTCAGTTCAGTTCAGTTCAGTTTAGTTCATCTCTATTTAGTTCAATTAATAAACTTCTATTCAGTTCAGTTCAGTTCAGTTCAATTTAGTTCAGTTCAATTCAGTTCAGTTCAGTTCGGTTCAGTACAATTCAGTTCAGCTAATGTAAACGAGCCCTTAACCTTTTCACATTAGTCAAGGCAAAATTTTGAAGATTAATATTTTTAATTGCATATTTGTAAAAATGATAAAAACTAGATATTAAAAAACTACATGTTGAAAAGAATCCAACGAGACAGCACATGACTGTGAATATACATTGTGAATAGTGCAAAAGTCAAACTGAGTAAACTAAAAAAGTTGAGGTAGTATATACCTTGAATATTTCCAATATTTTACGAGTAAATTAAAATTGAATTGATAGATAGAAACTTAGAAAGGAGAAAAGGCCTTTGCTAAAGGGGAAAAGACCTGAAAATGAATAGTGGGGTGTTAAGGGAAAATTTGGAAATGATAACAAAGCAGAGAAGGTAAAGAAAAATGCTGAAACGAGTAAAAACTAGGCATAGAAGAAATGCGAATTACGAAAAGAGTTGAGTTTTTCCAAAAAGAACCTGTCTAACTAATTAATTACGAGCTTCCAAGAATTGGGAACCAAAATCAGACAACATCAACCCTCTGATCTCATCAACCACACCTCGTTAAACGTCTCTTAATAAACTCTTAACACACTCCTCTAGTCATAATTACCCAAATTTAATTTGCATAGTAAGGGCTCGTTTATATTAACTAAATAGAAATGAACTGAACTTAATAGAGATGAACTGAACTGAATAGAAATGAACTGAACTGAACTGAATATAATCTGAAATAAACAAGCCCTAAAGGAGCCTGTTAATACAAATTTTTTAAATCTGCGAAGAGAAATAAAAATATGCAACAAATAATAATTTATGATCAAAGAATATTTTGGGTACAACTATATTTCTTAAAGTGATTCAATTTCCATAATAAGATGAACTTTAAAAGAATTTTGCAGCTTGACTTGAATGAGGACCACCGGCTTGTTCTCGTTCAAGGAATGATTCTCAAAAGAGTAATTTAACGGATGTTTGATGACTTTATTTGTCTGCTTCCTGGGTTGAAAGTGTTTCTTCTACTTTCTTCACCTTTGTTGGATGCTTGATGACTTGATTTGTCGGCTTCCTTGTGTTGAAAGAGTTTCCTTCACTTTCTTTTTTTTGAGAGAGTTTCTTATGAGAGAGAATTTCCACTTTGTTGAGGTTTGTCTTAGCTTTAGATTATGCCATTTAGGAGTGGGTATGATGCTCTATTTATAGAGTCATTTTGCTAGGGTTTTAGGAATGACCTAGTTATTTTGGGCTTGTAATCAAATTTCATTTCCCCTTTAACCTGAAGCCAAACTTATTACTTATTAATTTTGGTTTAAAATTAAACATACATAAAAATTAAAGGCAAAATTGAAATCACCAGACCATATTATTTGTCATCTGCTCATATCAGTCCGAACAATTGATTATCCCAGAGTAGGCCCAACTATTACGCAAATTTACCAAAAACAGTCCGGCTTACCTGTTGACCTATTGTAGCCGGTAATCCACAACACGTGACTAGCACATAACTTTTAGTGGGGTTAATTGCTAATCAAATTATTTTTAGAAAATAATTAATTGATAATCAAATCATTTTTAGAAAATAATTAATCCACAACACGTGATTAGCATATGACTTTTAGGGCTCGTTTACATTAGCTGAATAGAGCTGAACTGAACTGAACTGAACTGAACTGAATAGAAGTGTATTAATTGAACTAAATAGAGATGAACTGAACTGAACTGAACTGAACTGAATTGAACTGAATTGAACTGAACTGAACTGAATTGAACTGAACTGAACTGAATATAATCTGAAGTAAACAAGCCCTTAATGGGGATTACCGGCTAAAATAGGTAAACAGGTAAGCCGGACTGTTTTTGGCAAGTTTGTGTAATAGTTGGGCCTACTATGGGATAATCAATTGTTGGGAATAATATGAGAAGATGACAAATAGTATGGACCGGTGGTGTCAATTTCGCCAAAATTAAAATAGGCCAAAATGTAATTACGAGCCCAAATTAATTAATTCATGACCTATTTATAATTTATAATTTAAGTCAACTTTTGACTTTTTAACGGAAAAAATATAATTAATGTGGCATAATATAATTTTTATGTGCCTACAAAGCCATAAAGGCACACCCCTTTGTGTGAGAAGTAATATGTGTTCCTGTTACAAAGGAGTATACTCATATTAAAATTGGGTATGCGTTTATCTTCTCCTTATATATAAGGGTTATCTTTATCATTTTTCAAATCCATTGTTTCCCTTTTTTGTTCCTGATTTGTAGCGTTGAGCGCGGTGCGATTTGGTGCGGTTTGGACGTCAAACCACACCAAAACGCAAAATTACAATTTGCTATTTTTTGAAACCGCACCGCACCGCAATTTATATCAAACCGCACCGCAAAATACGGTTTGGTGCGGCGCGGTTTGCGGTTTAACCCGCTTTTTAAATTTTTTATTTTATAATTAGTAATTGATAAGAAAAAATAAACCTTAAATTTATTTTTTGTTAAAGCTTTAAATATTTGCGGGTTTAAACAACTAGATAAGGCCCAAGAAAAAACAAAAGGCATAATTTCAATAAGGTAGTAGACCAAATAACAAGTATGAAATTAAATATTTTAGAACAATTTAAAAAATTACGGTTTGCGGTTTAGTGCGGTTTACAAATTTTCGGACTGACTTATTCAGCGTTGATTATTCAGCCGACTTTTCCGGCGACAATTTTTGGGACGACTTTTCCGACGACGGTTTTCGAAATGACTTTTCCGGTAATGATTATCCGGTCGACTTTTCCGGCAGTGATTATTCGACCGACTTTTCCAGCGACGATTTTCAAGCCGAGTTTTTCGGCGACGATTTTTCCGACGACGATTTTTGGAATGACTTTTCCGGCGATGATTATTCGGTCGGCTTTTCCGGCAGTGATTATTCGACTGACTTTTCCGGCTACAATTTTCAAGCCCAGTTTTTCGGCGATGATTTTCAGGACGACTTTTCCGACGACGGTTTTCAGACTGACTTTTTCGGCGGTGATTATTTGGCCGAATTTTCCGGTGACGATTTGCAGGCCGCGTTTTTCGGCGACGGTTTTCGTGACGACTTGTCCGACGACGGTTTTCGGAATGACTTTTCCGACGGTGATTATTCGGTCGACTTTTTCGGTGACGGTTTTGGAGTCAGATTGAATAAAGGTTTGAAAAGAATGAAAAGTAAAATACTGAAGAGGTGAAATGAAATGAGCTTGAGGCTTTGGGCTCATTAAATTTTTGTCCCTAATAAAAATAAAAATAAAAATAAAATAAAAATAAAAATAAAAATAAAAATAAAAATAAACATAAACATAAAAACAAAAATAAAAATAAAAATAAAAATATCAATAAAAATAAAAATAAAAATATAATTATAATGATAAATATAAATATAAATATAAATACAAATACAAATACAAATACAAATACAAATACAAATACAAATACAAATACAAATACAAATACAAATACAAATACAAATACAAATACAAATACAAATACAAATACAAATACAAATACAAATACAAATACAAATACAAATACAAATACAAATACAAATACAAATACAAATACAAATACAAATACAAATACAAATACAAATATAAATATAAATTTAAATTTAAATTTAAATTTAAATGTAAATGTAAATGTAAATGTAAATCTAAATCTAAATCTAAATATAAATATAAATATAAATATAAATATAAATATAAATATAAATATAAATATAAATATAAATATAAATATAAATATAAATATAAATATAAATATAAATATAAATATAAATAAAAATAAAAATAAAAAATAAAAATAAAAATAAAAATAAAAATAAAAATAAAAATAAAAATACAAATACAAATACAAATACAAATACAAATACAAATACAAATACAAATACAAATACAAATATAAATATAAATATAAATATAAATATAAATATAAATATAAATATAAATATAAATATAAATATAAATATAAATACAAATATAAATATAAATACAAATATAAATATAAATATAAATATAAATATAAATATAAATATAAATATAAATATAAATATAAATATAAATATAAATATAAATATAAATATAAATATAAATATAAATATAAATATAAATCAAATCAGAAAAACACAAATCAGATCAGATCAGACAAACTCAAAACAAATTAGATCAAATCAGACCAGATCAGTCCTAAAGAACAGAGCCTAAATTAGCACCAAAAATAAAAAATTAAAAGATAACAAAACCTAGATTAAATTAGTATTCAGATTTACATGCATCTTGCAATTCAAACTAAAAATTGAAAATAAGATCTTAACAAAAGAAAATAAGCCATAAACAAATCTAAATTACAAAAATTGCATGAATGAAGCAAATAATACTCGATTGCCATACAAATCAGAACATCGAAAAGATACGGAGTTAAAAAAATCGCATGAATAACACTCGATTAACCTACAAATCAGTAACTCAAACTTCATCAAGCAATTTTACATTAACAGATAAATTAAACAAAAAAATATATAGAAAAAATACCTTAAAAATTCGGCATTAATTAGTGAGAAGAGAATACCACTATAAGATGAGAAGAAAATGGCAGCACACAACGACTAGCTCGATCATGTTAACCTAGATATGGTGATGAATCGAATAAAAAAAATGACGATCAATTGAAAAACTGAATGGAGATGCATTGAATCAAAGAGCCAAAAAGAATTGAAATGAAGAGAAAATAAGGATTTGATTAAAAAGAAGAGCAAATGGCAATGTTTTCATTAGCAAAAAGTATTTGATTAAAAAGGAGAAAGGGATAAATTAGTTAATTTACTACTTGATGGATGCAAATATTGGCGACCAGAAAAATAAACTGTCACAAAAAGTTGGGTAATAGGGATGGGCTTAGAGCCCGTCATTATTGGGTTGTCATTGATGGACTAATTTTATGACGGGCTAAAAAAACGGTCATAGAATGTCTTACAATGATGACGGATTTTGGTTCTGTCACTAATATGTTGTCGTTAATGGACTAATTTTACGACGGGTTAAAAAAACGGTCATAGAATGTCTTACAATAGCAACGGGTTTTGAGCCTGTCATTAATGGATTGTCGTTAATGGTTTGATTTTACGACAGGTTTAAAAAATGGTCATAAAATATTTTACAATAGCGACGGGTTTTGGGAATGTCATTAATGGATTGTCGTTAATGGCTTAATTTTACGACGGGTTAAAAAAACGGTCATAAAATATTTTACAATAGCGACGGGTTTTGGGCTTGTCATTAATGGATTGTCGTTAATGGCTTAATTTTGCGACGGGTTAAAAAAAGGGTCATAAAATGTATTACAATAGTGACGGGATTTGATCCCGTCGTTAATAGGTTGTCGTTAATGTTCTCTTTTCTTGTAGTGCATAAATGCTGATAACAGATTTGTTTTTGGTTGTAATCATTATAACGTTACAATGACTGTGTTTTTTTTATCATAACTATTTATAGTATGTTCATTATAGCAAGATTTTTTTTTTGTAATCGTAATTTTTTTGCAATAATTATGTTTTTTCTTTTTTTTTTTCTGTCTAGCCATTCACAACATATCGTGATAATATTTTTTTGACGTAATGTATATTAATTTACCACACAATATATGATATTTTTTTAAATTTGTAATTATAGCATAAATCATGTTTAGCTAAACCTATAACATTTAGGCTCTGTTCTTTAGGACTGATCTGATTTGTTTTGAGTTTTTCTGATTTGATTTTATTTTTATTTTTATTAGGGATAAAAATTTTAATGAGCTCAAAGCCTCAAGCTCATTTCATTTCACCTCTTCAATATTTTACTTTTCATTCTTTTCAAACCCTTCATTTAATCTGACTCCAAAACCGTCACCGAAAAATTCGACCGAATAATCACCGTCGGAAAAGTCATTCCGAAAACCGTCGTCGGACAAGTCGTCCCGAAAACCGTCGCCGAAAAACGCGGCCTGCAAATCGTCGCCGGAAAAGTCGGCCAAATAATCACCGCCGAAAAAAGTCAGTCCGAAAACCGTCGTCGGAAAAGTCGTCCTGAAAATCGTAGCCGGAAAAGTCAGTCGAATAATCACCGCCGGAAAAGTCGACCGAATAATCATCGCCGGAAAAGTCATTCCGAAAATCGTCGTCGGAAAAATTGTCGCCGAAAAACTTGGCTTGAAAATCGTCGCTGGAAAAGTCGGTCGAATAATCACTGCCGGAAAAGTCGACCGGATAATCATCGCCGGAAAAGTCATTCCGAAAATCGTCTTCGGAAAAGTCGTCCGAAAATTGTCGCCGGAAAAGTCGGCCGAATAATCAACGCTGAAAAAGTTAGTTCGAAAACCGTCGTCGGAAAATGTCGAGCGGAAAAACAATGCTCGAAATAATAATAATGTGGGTGACATCTATGGGGATCATGCTGTGTCGTGTACTGGGATTGTGGGAGTCAAGCATCGTCATAATGTGGTGCGGGACACTCTTTATGATATCTGCAATCGCTCGGGGATTTCTGCTGGTAAGGAGGTTGATATTGGGATGTGCACAGAGAACGGGGGTCTTCGTCCTGCGGATTTGCTGCTTTACTCATGGGATCATGGTCGCGATGTTTGTGTGGATTTGACGGGGTCTTCACCTTTGACTCAATGTGGTATGGCTGATTTTGTTCCTGGTCGTGCTGTGTAGGATGCGGCTTCTCGCAAATGGTGTAAGTATGCAGATCGATGTACTGCTCTGGGGTATGGTTTCCTTCCTTTCTCTTTCTCTACTTTTGGCGAATTCGAGGAGGATGTTGATGCACTGCTGAAACGGATTCAGATGTTTTCTAAAGCGCATGATTTTGGTGCGCATGGTGCTGCTCACATCTTCACTCGTATTGGCTTTGCTGTAGCTAGGGGAGTGGGGACCCAGATTGTATCTAGGCTTCCCACTAACTTCTTATAGACTTTTTGACTTTTAGTTTTAAATAATAATAATAATAATAATAATAATAATAATAATAATAATAATAATAATAAAGAGTAATAATGTCTGATCTGATTTGACTAAGTCTGATCTAATCTAATCTGATTACTGTATCTTTTAAGTCCAAAAGAACAGGGCCTTAGTACGCCCCCCTCGCTTCATCTGTCTTTGTTATTATCATTTGGAAATTTTAATACTAATTGCATTTAGAGATACTATTCTAAATTTCTCTAAATATATAAGAAAAATATAGTTATGGTTATATTGATTCTTGTTTGACTGTCTAGTTTTTTTTTTTTTTTTTGTAATATTCTATTTTCCCCCCAATATTTTACTAATGCATGATTATACTCTTATACATGGTAATGGGTGAATAACATGCATTGAGAAATGTATATAGTCAAAATGAGAACACTAATTATCTATCATATGTGTACACAATGTAAATTGAAAAATTTTGGCCTTAATAATTAATGAATGTAACAAAATATTGTTCATACATATAACAATATCTTTATTATTATATTATTTCTCATTCTGTAAAAATTTTCATTAACTCCTTTATTCCGCAATTCCAAATGAGAAGAACAAAAGAGAATTGAGAGAGTATTATGTAACCTTTTAATTTATAGAAATTCTTATATACATCCGGATGTATACTACATCACATGGTAACTTTGCTTATTTTATAGTTTTTTGCCAATTTTAAAATTAAAAATGAGCGAAATTATTTAAAATGTACTACAAAACACATTGGATGTACATAACACTGCGTACATTCGGATTTATAGTAGACCCATTGTTTAATTTAGAAAGATTGATATAGGCACACCAAAAATTGATATGAGCACTCCCTTTGTAAGAAGAGCACATAAAGATGTACTCTCACAATAAGATATGGGCATATTAATTTTGTATGTGACTTTGATCATTTCCCATTAATTTAGATGTATTAAAGTACAATTAGAGCTCGTTTATATTAACTGAATAGAGATGAACTGAAGTAAATATATAAAGAAGCCCTTAGGGCTTGTTTACTTCAGATTATATCCAGTTCAGTTCAATTCAGTTCAGTTCAGTTCAGTTCAGTTCAATTTAGTTCAGTTCAGTTCAGTTCAGTTCAGTTCATCTCTATTTAGTTCAATTAATACACTTCTATTCAGTTCAGTTCAGATCAGCTCTATTCAGCTAATGTAAACGAGCCCTTAGTTTCATTTGGATTTTTACCAATTTTGACATATAGTACGGAGTACATGAATAATTTCGATTTTTTTTTTGAGTAATTTTTTTGTGTTTTTTTTCTTTTACTGTAGTTTGTTACTACTTGTACCTTTTTAACTTTCAAGGCTAAACTTCACACATACTCCCCCTCCCAACTTCCTTTTCTTAAAAAAACATAAAAAAATTACACCTATATTACCACGTTCAAAATCCATTTCAAAACAAAATAAGGAAAAAAAAAACCACCCACTCTCCTCCTCTCCTTCTTCTTCCTTCCATTCCATGCTCAGTTGCTCACTCCCTCTGTGCCTCTGTGTTACTCATCCCACCAAAAAATGCTCACCTTCATCTTCTTCTTCATCTTCCTCCTCTCATCTCCCTTCACTCTCTCTCTGAATCAAGACGGTCTTTACTTATTAACCCTCAAAAAAACCCTTCACGACCCCAACAATTCTCTCTCCTCTTGGAACCCCCGTGACAACACCCCGTGCAACTGGTCTGGTGTCTCCTGTGACTCCTCCGCCACTTCCTCCGTCATCTCCCTCGACTTATCCTCTCGTTACCTCTATGGCGACTTCCCTCTCATCCTCTGCCGCCTTCATTCTCTCTCCTCACTCTCCTTCTCTGATAACTTCATCAACTCCACTCTCCCTTCTGAAATCTCCACTTGTACCTCTCTCCGCCACCTTGACCTTTCCCAGAACCTCTTCGGCGGACCCCTGCCGGAGTCTCTGTCCCTTCTCCGTGACCTCGAGTACCTTGACTTGAGTAGCAACAGCTTTACTGGCGAAGTTCCTTCCTCTTTTGGAAGTTTTAAAAACCTTAAGGAGATTACTCTGGTTAGTAACTTGCTTGATGGGAAGTTCCCCAATGTGCTGTTTAATGTGTCCTCTTTGAGGGCGCTTAATCTGACTCAGAACCCTTTTGTTCCCACCTCGCTGAGTCCGCAACTCGGTGAACTCGTTCACCTTCGTTACTTGTGGATCGCTAATTGTTGCCTCGTGGGTGAGCTCCCTGACTCATTGGGTCGACTCACTAAACTCATCAACCTCGACGTGTCCAACAATAAGCTCTCTGGGAGGATCCCTGGTTCGTTCACTAAGTTGGAGAGTTTGGTTCAGGCTGAGTTTTACGGTAATTTTTTCCAGGGAGAGCTCCCTGTGTCTGGGTGGGAGAAAATGGCGTCGTTGAGAAACTTCGACGCTTCTATGAACAGGCTTAATGGGACTATCCCTGATGGGTTAACTCGTCTCCCTCTCGCCTCCTTCAACATGTACTCTAACAGCCTTCAAGGGAAGATTCCCGAGTCCCTAGCGATCTCGCCCAATCTGTACGAGTTGAAGCTCTTTTCCAACAGACTCAGTGGTGAGGTGCCGAGGAAACTCGGTGAAAACTCGGAGTTGGCTCTTATTGATCTTTCGACCAATAATCTCACCGGTGAATTGCCCCCCAATTTGTGCTCTAATGGAGCCTTGACGAACCTGTTAATGATGCATAACTCGTTGAGTGGTGAAATACCTCCGAGTTTGTCCGAGTGTAAAACTCTGAATCGGATTCGATTGGGTTCCAATAGATTTTCCGGCAATGTGCCGGCGGATTTCTGGGGGCTTCCTGAGGTTTCATTGTTTGAGCTCCAAAACAACTTGTTTTCTGGGGAGATATCAAAATCAATTGGCTCTGCTTCGAAGATGTCGGAATTGACGATTTTCGACAACAATTTCAGTGGAAAATTGCCGAAAGAAATTGGGAATTTGAGCAATTTGTTCAGTTTTCAGGCAAATGATAACAAGTTTTCTGGGCCATTGCCGGATTCAATGAAGAAATTGGAGAATTTAGGGAGGTTACATTTGGCTAACAACGAGTTTTCTGGCGAGATTCCGTCTTGGATCAAGTTGTTAACCAAGATGAATGATCTAAACCTGGCAAACAACAAGTTCATCGGTCGAATTCCACCGCAAATCGGGTCATTATCGACGCTTAATTACCTCGATTTGTCGAACAATCAGCTTTCGGGGGAAGTTCCAGGGCAGTTACAGAGTTTGAAGCTGAACCAATTAAACTTGTCTAACAACCAGCTTTCAGGAAAACTCCCCCCAATCTTTGCTGCAGAAATGTACAAGAATTCGTTCCTTGGAAACCCAGGTTTATGCGGCGACATAGCAGGTCTTTGTGATAGCAGAGAAGAAGCAAAGAAACAGAGGTACCTTTGGTTACTAAGAACCATCTTTGTTATTGCTTCAGTTGTTTTCATTCTGGGAGTAATTTGGTTTTACTACAAATACAAGAATTTCAAAGTAGTAAAAATGAAAATGAAAACCACAAATGATAAATCAAAATGGACATTAGTGTCATTTCACAAACTGGGTTTTAGTGAGTATGAGATTTTGGATTGCTTGGATGAAGATAATGTCATAGGAACTGGTGCTTCAGGGAAGGTGTACAAAGCTGTGCTCAGCAGTAGTGTGGTTGTGGCAGTGAAGAAGCTGTGGGGCCCGTCGAATAAGCTCGACATCGAGAACGACGACGGCAGCGGTGGTAGTGGTGGCGGCAGAGACGGTGGTGGTGATTATGGGTTTGATGCAGAGGTGGATACACTAGGAAAAATTAGGCACAAGAATATAGTAAGGTTATGGTGTTGTTGTAAAACAAAGGATTGTAAATTGCTGGTATATGAGTACATGACAAATGGGAGTTTAGGGGACTTGTTACATGGACCAAAAGGGGGGTTATTGGATTGGCCAACAAGGTATGGAATCGCCCTCGATTCTGCTGAAGGTCTCTCGTACTTGCACCATGATTGTGTACCACCCATTGTTCATAGGGATATCAAGTCTAATAATATCTTGCTTGACGCCGATTTTGGGGCTAAGGTGGCCGATTTCGGGGTTGCTAAGGCTGTTGATGCTGTCGGAAGAGGTGCTAAATCTATGTCCGTCATTGCCGGTTCCTGTGGCTACATTGCTCCCGGTAAGTTTTTTCGTACTTTTGGTTACTGAGTTTTGTTTGATTTGATTTTATCTAAATTTATCTTTTATGATTTATGATTTGAATTTATTATAATTTGATTCAACCAAAGTTTGACACTTTTAATTTATACTTTGGTTACCGAGTAATATTGTCTTGAAAAAAATAGGACCTATGTTAAGTGTGATGTTTGTATTAATGTGTTGTACACTTGTACTTGTGTTTTTATTAATGTGTAGTTTCGAAATACATAGATATTAATGTATTAAACAACTTAAAAACTCAAATAGGGTCATAGGATATGTTTTGAATTTATTTTTAATCTAATTTGATTTGGTATATATTTTTTTTTATTGTCTTGAAATAATTTAAATTTTATAGACTACACACTATCTACTATGGGAGTTAAGAGCAAAGTTGAGTACGTTCTCAACTTTGATAAAAGTTGCAGTTTAGGTGCCCAAGTTGCAAAAGTTGCAGCTTGGGTACTCTAAACATAATTATTTTAAATTAACTTTTAGCATTTGATTTTTTAAGGGAAATATTAACATTTAATTATAATTGCTAATTACTTTCATAAAACTACTAAAAATTACTAATTTGATATTAATACTCACCAAAATCATGGACAAAGATATGATGGTAACAAAAACCTATTCTTGTATTTAATAAATAAACGCAATTATAGCAAGTACCTAAAAAAAAACCAATATCACACCCAAAAACTATCAATGGCTATTTTGTGAATTTTACATTTTGGTATATGATTTTTAATAAATATCTACATTCATTAATAATTACCTTTTTTTTTTTTTTGAGCGGGAGTAGTTTTTTAAGTTAGTTACTTAGGGCTTGTTTACTTCAGATTATATTCAGTTCAGTTCATCTCTATTTAGTTTAATTAATACACTTCTATTCATTTCAGTTCAATTCAGTTCAGTTCAGTTCAGCTCAGCTCAGCTCTATTTAGCTAATGTAAACGAACCATTAGTTATTAATAAGTTTTTTTTTTTAAAAATATAAAATATAAAACTGTTAAAAAATTTTGGTGCCTCCATTGGGGGTTTGGAGTCTTATAATCAAATAGTCTCCTAAATTATTAAATAGATTGGAGGAAGAAAAATTGAAAAGATGAGGGTTATACTGAAATCAAAAGGAAGACGAAGCAATGAATCAAAAAAGGAAAGTGAAAAAAAATATGAAGAGAGTGATAGTGCACACGTTTTTTGTAATATGATAATACAAAAGTTATATATTAAAGTAATAATATTAACAAAAGAAACTAACTGAATTTCTAACGATGTTAGTGGAGAGTACTCTTTTTGCAACTTTTACAACTTGGGTACTCAAAATGCAACTTTTATCAAAGTTAGGTACCCAAATTTGCACTTCAGTCCTACTATGGAGTATAATATTGTATCACGTATGTGATGCACATATCTTGGAACATAAGTCCTCCTTATCTATTTCATTTGATATGATTTGAAAGAAGTAGAATTAGGCTTTATTTTTTTTGAACTGAATTAATGTGAATTGGTTCGTTTTGAATTGAAACGAGGAGATAAACGGAATTGAATTTTACGAAACTAAGTCCAAAAAAATCAAAAGTATAAATACTAAATACTACTCCCTCCGTCCCCCTTTTTTTGCAACAAGTACAATTTTGTCACTGTTCATTGACCAACTTTGACTCTCTCTAATTTTATGCACATAAGAAAAAATATAGTCAAATGGGATCTCGTTTGATTCAGCTCAATATGTACTTTTTTAATTTATAATTTTTATAATTTTTTATTATATGTATTTAAAGATATTTTTATTTAAAGTTGTGTGTTGGAAGGTGTGAAAAAGTAAATGTTGGAAACAAAAGGGGACGGAGGGAGTAGCATAGAACTTGTATGTTGCACATGTCTTGGAGCATAAGCCTTTGTTTTCATTTTTTTCCATGTTAATGGGGAATATAAGATTTTAGCAATGGGTCTATATAATATGGAGTATTCAGTTTTAATGCTGTTATAGTACTGTAGTAGTATGTTGTGTTGAGGGTGAACTCATAGCCAAGTGGTTATTGTTTCAGAATTTCAGGCATGAGGTCGAAATTGATATCGACACAACTAAAATTGATATAGGCACAACTTTTGTGAGAGGAGTATAGCTGTATAGGAAGATGTGTTCTCGCAATGAGTTTGTGCTCATATCAATTTTAGCTATAACTTTATCAATCTCCATTTTTTTTTTTATCACAACTAAAAATCAAAATTTAATTTTTGGAAGGTAGGGAGTAATTAATTCTGGTTTTGTAATTTGGGAAAACAATAATTAATGAACGTTTGTTATCTTTCAAATTACGGAGTATATTTAGGCCTTGTAAATATTAAGGGTGCGTTTGATTTAACTTTAATAAGCACTCATGTGCTTATTTTAAGAAAATTTAAATTAGATCATAAAAATTAGGGTTTTTCTCACTAATACCTATGTGTTTTTGCATTTTCTCAGTTGTACCTACTTTTTTCCAACTTTCTCAGAGGTACCCACCCATCAATTTAGCATCGATAATGATATATACCCAATTTAATGATGAAATGTTAACTTAAAGTAACGACGTTAACTTTAGTTGGTATTATTATTTATATATTTTTTTTCATTGTTATTAATGTTTAATCGTCGTTTTTCTCTCCGACTTTTCCGACAACATTTTTCCGGCCGATTTTTCCAAGACGGTTTCCAAGTGACTTTTTTTTTCAAATTTCGACATCAAATTTGAACCATAAGGGTTAAAATGACCCGTAAAACCTCGAGAGAATATTTTTTTGACATATATAGAAATAAGTGCAAATTGAGGAGAATCGGAAACGCAAATCGGAACTAATCGGATCGTTTTTTAAAATAATTTATAATTTAAATAAAAAATATTCAAATTAAAAAAATAATAAGAAAAAATTTAAAAAATAGAAATATAAAAAAATAAAATTTCAGTTCAGCAAAATTCAGTCCAAAGAAACAGTTCCTAATTCCCTCTTATTTCTTATTCTTCATTTTTTTAATTGCATTTGAACTTAACTAACGTAAGTAATTACTCTCACCTAACGTCGTTAGTGATGATGCAAATCAGGTTATGGTTGACTAATGGTGGATTAGCTGATGGGTACCTCTGAGAAAGTTGGGTAAAAATGGGTACACTTGAGAAAATGCAAAAACACATGGGTATTAGTGAGAAAAACCCTAAAAATTTAGAACATATCAGTTCAGAAAAATTTAGACTAGATAAAAAAAGATTAGCCAAATCATAAAAATTATAATTATAATAATAAATATAATGAAAAAAATTAGATCGGGAAAATTCTCAAATGATAAAAGTTTAGAAAATTAACATTAAATCAAACGGAAATAAATTAATGGACTAATCTTCCATAAATTGATGGAGCAATCTTCCATAAAATTGTCTATTGATAGCTGTAAATGGAAAAATACTACTCCGTATATTTAACCAATATTATTGACAGCAGTGGAAAGTAAAATATGAAATGGAGTAAAAAAAAAAAAGGAAAGAGGGAAAAGCTGTTACGGAGTAGGGAGTATTATCAATTATTGAGAGTATGGGTAAAATTTTCTGGAAATAGATTTAGAAATCTTAGTTGTTGGAAGTCCTATCATACTAATATTATCAAAGTAGTCCTCCGTAGTATGAATATTAATGAGTTCTGTTTTCTAACTAATGTTGGTGATTTTTGATTTATAAAATATTATAGTTGCCTAGTTTGACATTTCAAATAGGAATAGCATGTTCCTATCAACATTTATGTCATTAAATATATGCTTTGGTTACAAGAAATATCCATGTTGCCCAATTTATGTGATTTGCACTAATTTCTTTTCCCCATGTCTGATTGAGTATTCATTACCAATATAGTGCTTTGCATCTAATTATTTATTTGAGTTGAGTATTATGGAGTAATTAGTTTCTTTGTATTATTCTGAATATTTTGTTTATTGGAAAATGATATACTTAGCCTTAAGGCGACGTTTAAGGAGCTAAAAATGGAAAATTTTAGTTACGTAAAACTATTGAACCCCAACCATATGGTGTACTAGTGAGTGTCCTACATCGGAAGATGAGGAGAGACTAAACTAACTTATAAGTTTAAAAGTTATTTTTACTATCACCAATTGGTTTTAGGAAGGAACCTTTTATGGCTTATAAGTGACCTAACTTTCCTTTTTTATATTGGGTTGCCCATATACATTTCTAATATTCAATCAAATTTAACAAAAACATTTCTTATTCCAAAACTTTTACCATTTAGGAAAAAATATTAGTTGTGCTATTCAGGTCAAGGAAGCATCTAAATTTTTTTGTGGTTGTGTTTTGTTATGTAGAGTATGCATATACGCTTCGAGTCAATGAGAAGAGCGACACATACAGCTTTGGAGTGGTCATTCTCGAACTAGTCACCGGAAAACGACCAGTGGACCCAGAGTACGGCGAGAAGGACTTGGTCAAGTGGGTGTACACCACTATGGACCAAAAGGGTGTGGACCATGTCATTGACCCGAAGCTCGATTCTTGTTACAAGGAAGAGGTATGCAAGTTACTTAACATAGGACTACTTTGCACTAGTCCTTTACCCATCAACCGCCCATCGATGAGGAGAGTTGTTAAGATGTTGCAAGAAGTGAGCGGTGAAGATTTGTCGAAATCCGGAAAGAGAGACGGTAAATTAACGCCATATTACTATGAAGACGCTTCGGATCAAGGAAGTGTAGCATAATTAGGGCAGAATAAATGGGAATGATTTTATATACAACAAGGTGGGTAAGTATGGAAAAAAAAGGAAATTTTTAGTGTCATTTAGTTTGCATTTAGGCAAGTGATCCCAAAAAGAAACAATGATTAATAGTTTGAAAGACTAAATGGGAAGTGATTATATAGGGGTGGACTAGATTAGTAAAGTGTTTATGAGTTGTTATGGCACATTGTAAATTTGCCTGACCAATGAAAGTGTTTTTATCCTTTTTTTTTTTAATTATTTTACAAAAATGCAAAAATGCATTTTTATTTACTGATAATGCATTAAGTGTTGGGGTTTGTTTTTAAAATTTTCATGATTTGATGTGCTCAGTGTTCACTGATTCATCTCCTGGCATTTCTCAGGTGACTCAGAAGAAATTGATGTCTGTTTTTTTTTTTATTTTATTTTAAATTTAAGTAATTTTTTTACTGTAATGGTAATAAAATAACTACTTATACCATAAAATTGGGAAATAGGGTAGTTTGGGAAATGAATCATAACATCCCCAAAAAGAGTAGAGTAGTAGGGAGTGTTTGAAGAATTGAAACTGGAAATACTGTGGTGTTGTATTGTGAAATAGGTAAAAAATGGTTAGATGGGTCACTGTGTTTGTCATGTCTATAACAGTTGATTTAGCCCTTCAATTTTAGGACAATAGCCCTCAGTACATATGCAGTGGTACATACAGATACAGCTATCTATGGAGTGTTTTTTTATTTATAACTAGTAAATGAAGGGTAGTTAATGGTGATGCTACTACTTTCTAGTGGACCCTTTGTTGATCAAATAAGTTGTGTACTTTAAAATGAACTCTACAACTCTATGAACTAGTGGTCCTTTTTGTTTTTTGTTTTTCTATCGGCTAAGATGAACGGATACGGGTACGAAATGGGTATGAAATATGTTGATTTGAAAATTATAAGATACGTGTGTGATAAATATATTATTTAATATATTAAAAATTAAGACATTTTATCAATTTTTAAATATAATTTGAAATGTTGTTAATTTAATTAGTATAAAAATATAAGAAAAACCTTTAAAAAAAATATGAAAACATAAAAAAAATGGATAAAATTTATCATAAACATGTCAAAAAAATAATGTTAAAATTGAGTGAAGTACCGAATATCCTAGAAGTATTGGTATCTGATACAAGTATGACTAACTCATCGAAGTATCCGTGCTACCTAGGCTATTAGCTTATTGACTATTAACAAGTTATAATTTATGAATCTGATTAACCTTTGTCTTGCACATGCGGGAAAAAATAAATTTGAGGGAATTTTTAAGGGTCAGGATATAGAGCTTCGAACTCTATCTATAGGATGAGTGTAGACATAATTTGCTTTATCCCATTTGTTGGAGGTTTTATTTATTTATTATTATTTTTTTGGATTTTTTTAAGCTATGTCCCTGAGTTTTTCGGCTTTTTAAGTTGTGCCCATGCTTTTTGAAACTTCTAAGCTATGCCATTTAACTTAGATTTTTTAATTAATTGTGTCCACTCCATTATCTCAACGTTAATAGATCCATTAAAAGGAGTTGCATTTCGTGGGAGGGTAATTTCCCCTCTAAAATTCTAAGGTTTTTAGCTGATTTTCACCTTTTATTTTAGGGAAATGCATCATTTACAGTGCAATGCATCATTTATTTTAGGAAAATACATCAATTATAAAGGGTGAAAATCAGCTAAAAACCTTAGAATTTTAGAGGGGAAATTATCCTCCCACGAAATGCAACTCCTTTTAACAGATCTATTAACGTTGAGTTAACGGAGTGGACACTACTAATTAAAAAACCTAAGTTGAGGGGCATAGCTTAGAAGTTTCAAAAAGTATGGGCACAACTTAGAAAGGTGAAAAACTTAAGGGCATAGCTAAGAAAAACTCTTTTTTTTTAAGGATTGTATATTTCTATGTCATCATTGGGGGTGGTTGGTTGAACCCTTACCTAGATCATGATTAGTTTAGTGTAAGCTACAATTATAATGGTGGATGTCAACTAATGTAAGAGGATAAATAGGTGGTTCCTATTTGTTTGATAGATTATGTGATATATGTATTAATAATGATGAGAGGTAACAAGGGGGAAAAAAAAGAAGAATTACAGCCGCAACTTTCTGGCTTGTTGGGCCAAGTTGTGATTTGCTGAAACCTGGTTTGAGGAACATATCTAATAGAACAAGAAAAGAAGTTGCAGAAGGAAATCAATAACTATACTATAAGAGAAGCAACTAGGTCAAAAGCTTTTCATATGTCGCTCTTTCGTGTATTTTTTTCCCGCTTTTTTTCTTCCCTATTTTCATAAATACCCCCTACATAAGTATAAAAAACACTTTTGTTAAATTGTTCTTTTTTAAAAAAAAAAAAAATATCATTGTAAATATGACAACAAATAATATGACAATAAAATTAACATGGAAGTTAAAATATTAATATAAACATTGCAACAAAATAAATGGTAATAAAATAAGATGAAAGGTATCTTTTTTTTTTTGACACAAAGATGAAAGGTGTCTTAATACATTGTAAACGAAGTAATTTTGGTATGAAATATGATTTAAAAAATATTTTGGCTTCAATATGGGAATATTATATATCACTTTAAACATATTTGTTAATATATTATTTTTGGAGGAGATTTTCAACAGATTATGTCAGTCATACCAAAAAGGACAAGATTTGTCAGTCCATGCCTCTTTGAGCAGATATCCGTGCAGATTATGACAATAAAAAAAATTCCAATATCTCATTATACAAAATCGGGGTAATCATAACTATACTATAAGAGAAGCAGCTCTGAGAATTTTTTTTTGGTTTTTTTCCCTTTCCTTATTTTGTAAATATGATGCATATCACTATAATAAATTACTTACTTTTTTTTCTCAAAATAAAAAATAAATATCATATCGTTGTAATCCTGCCAACAAATAAGATTTGTTTTAGGGTTTTTTGAAATAAGGAGAGAGAGCTACTCGATTTAATGCTACAAACTTTATCCAAAACAATAATAAATACAATATTAAATACAGAAGTAAATGTGGAAATAATTAAACGTGCAAAAGATAATTATAACTCAAGTTGCTGTTAATAAAGATTGATTAAAGTTAATTGACAATTACAAGTTATGTCTTGCCAAATCAGCATATGTTGGAATCCTTTTTACAATCAATACTTTAATACTTTTATACAAGAATCTCTTCCCACCTCCTAGTAAACTATCAATGTGGGATACCCATCTTTACCTAGTTTCATCTATTAGGAAGTTGTTGGCTTAAGATTCAAGCTGAAGTTGAGTTTGCCACATGTCTTCATGAAGAGGTGCCACGTGGACCAGTAAGGTGCTGCCATGCGGACTCAGTGTCGTGCCACGTTGACCTGTAATATCCTGCCACGTGGCCCCTTTACTTGAGGCTTTTGATGGCTCTGTTTTGGGCTCTTCCTTGGGCCTTCAATTTGACTGGGCCTTGTCTTCCATTTGGGCCAATAAATTGGCAATAACATTTTCCCCTCAAAAGGAGGAAAATTAGTCTAATTTTTCCCCTTTTGAACAGTTCCTTTTTAATCAAGATCCCTAACCCGCCTTTGGTGGGAAAATAAGGAAAATTTTCGATTTTTGAAATGATTGGGGGTCTATAAATACCCCCTAATCATTTTCATAAATCATTTTCCAAGTCTTGACATTCTAGAGA
Source organism: Salicornia ramosissima (assembly GCA_951394345.1). NCBI lineage: Eukaryota > Viridiplantae > Streptophyta > Magnoliopsida > Caryophyllales > Amaranthaceae > Salicornia > Salicornia ramosissima. The sequence continues at coordinate 19,455,246 of OX596240.1, read as the reverse complement.
GAAGGTAGAGCGAGATTCTCTGAGCAAAAACATCAAACTTGGAACTTTTTTGTGGATTTGGATTGAACAACAGGACTTTGCAGGAACTTGTTTGAGTTTAGCGAAGAACTTTTACTTTGATCTATTCGTTGACAGTTGCAGGTGTTTTTTCTAACTTTCTTCAGACCGAGTTGTTGATCTTACAGCCAGGTATTCGTCTCTTCCTTCTTCCTTTTCTTTGTGTTTTATCTTTCGCATTCGGCGTTCTAAACCCAATAGAATGGCCGAATCCTTGAGTAGAAATGAATCTAGAGTATCTGGACCCGTCTTCTCTTGGTCGAGCTCTAAGACCCATTCTCTGAATATTCCTCCCTTTGTACCTATGCAGGGTACTATGACGAGGTTGAAGCAGACAATGCAATACAACCCTCCTCCAGAGGATTCGGTTGGGACATCTAACCAGGAAGAGTATGAGGAAGAGACGATCGGCCCAGAACTTTTAAGTTCTGAGCGGCCAGAGGTCGAGATGGCCGAGTCCAAATTGGACGAGGAGGAGAGGCCCGACGTTCTTGGGTCATCTAGAAAGAGAGCGGATAAGTTTTACGACCCGAGCATGTGTGGAATGCTAAAGGTCTGTCATGACTTATATGCTTCTAATTTGCTCCAAACAAGGGTGGCCTTCGTTCATTGTGAAGGTTTTGAGATCATCGTGCCAGAACCAGAGGCGACCGTGAGGGCATTACCTAAGAATGCTTTCCCGGTCTATGAGACTGTGTTTGAGCTCGGGCTTCGTTTCCCTCTTCATCCCTTCATACTGGAGGTATTAGAGGGGTATGGGCTCGACATCTGGCAGCTCACTCCCAACTCTTGGGCGAATATTTTTGGTTACATGGCCACCTGTAAACTGAGAGGTTATAGGATGTCCTTCCGCATTTTTTCTCATATGCATCATTTGAACAAAGCTGAAAACAGCTGTGATGCCTGGTATATTCTTAGCACCCGGCCTTCCTATCAAATGACTGTCTCAAAGAATAACAAGTGGAGGAATTGGAGGAATAGGTTCCTTTACGTAATCTGGCTGAGAGGCTGTCGTATGAATACCGACCCCTATCTTTGTGGTCGTGACGTTGATTAGCCCCCAACCCATTATGAGGACAACGTAGTACTCAAAGGAGACCACTTTAAAACAAGAGTTGTTTATACAACTGGGAAAAAATGCCAGTTCCCGTTACTTTGGGTGCCGGATTGGACATTTTTTAAGGACAATAACTTGTCCGCAGCTCGCCTGAGTCAGGCCATTGACAGAGGTAGCTTATAATTCTTTATTTTTCTGTGTTCTAACTCGCTTTATATCTAACTCTTCTCTCTTTCTTTTTCTTTTCTTTTTTTTAGAGAGAGCTATGTCGAAGCTCACTAAAGAGAAAACGGGAGAGGCCACAGGCGACACCTATCTCGACGAACCGTACCAAGCCAAGGCTAAGGCTTGGGCAGAGAGGAAGGAAGAAGCAAGGGTATATATATATATATATATATTTTTTCCTTCACTCTCTCTCTCTCTCTCTTTTTTTTCCTGGTCGGCTATCAATAGGCCGAGTAGGTCGTTCTATCTATATGGTTTGTAATACCCTCTCTCGCCCCATATTTACTCCATTCGGCCATTATGTGGGCCGAGGAGGTCGTTTTTAGGAAGTTGCTTGCAACATCCCCTCTCAGCCCTCATGGAAGTCGAGGAGGGCTGTTGTAATCAACCCCAAGAAATTGCCCCACTCGGCCACGATGTGTGCCAAGGGAGTCGTATGTGGTAGGCTGTTTGTAACAGCTCCCCTCGGCCCTCATGGAGGCCGAGAGGGGATGTTGTACACAACATCCAGAAATTGTCCCACTGGGCAACTATGTGTGCCGAGGGGATCTTATATGGTAGGTTGTTTGCAACAGCCCCCCTCGGCCCTCGTTAAGGCTGAGAGGGGATGTTGTGAACAACATCAAGAAATTGCCCCACTCGGCAACTATGTGTGTCGAGGGGGTCATATATGGTAGGTTGTTTGCAACACCCCCCTTCGACTCTTTTGGAAGCCGAGAGGGGATGTTCTGAACAACATCAAGAAATTGCCCCACTCGGCAACTATGTGTGTCGAGGGGGTCATATATAGTAGGTTTTTTGCAACAGCCCCCCTCGGCTCTTTTGGAAGCCGAGAGGGGATGTTGTAAACAACATCAAGAAATTGCCCCACTCGGCAACTATGTGTGCCGAGGGGGTCATATATGGTAGCTTGCTTGCAACAGCCCCCCTTGGCCCTCGTGAAGGCCGAGAGGGGATGTTATGAACAACATCAAGAAATTGCCCCACTCGGCAACTATGTGTGCCGAGTGGATTGTAGTTGGGCTTAGAAAACTTGCCCTAACATGTGTAACTCTTGCAGGCGAGTGATGCCCCGTCAAAGGGGGGCAAAAGGAAAGGAGTTAGCACTTCTGGCACCAAGAAGAAGGCTAAGACTCCTTTGCTTCCAGTTGATAAAGGGAAGCAGTCGATGACTCCAGAGGAGCTCAAGGAGTTGGAGACCAAGTTTACCTCCATTCTGGGGAAGGGGCCGACTGCTGCAATGTCGGTCTATCAACCAGGGGTTAAGGATACCCCCGGCGTCATGGCTCCGCCAGACGTTTTAGCTGGCATTTCTCAGTCGGTTTCTAAGAACATTCCGCCAACCATTAGAGATTTGGCGAACAAAATGGGAGGTAAATACTACCCTCATCGTGTTAGAACCCTTCGGTCTGTGTCAGGTAAAACTATCTCGTCTTCACCTTCTCATCCAGACTCAATAGTGCTTCCTATTTCTGACCCTTCAGGAGGGCCTACTGAAGAAGAGGCCGAGAGCATGCCAGGCGGCTCTTACCTTCCCGGGTACTCCGGGAAGGAAAATTTAGATATTGTTCGAGGGATGCTCAAGGGAGCTCCCAAGGAGGTAGCCCACAACATGAAGGGCTTTCATGATGAGCACATCATGCCCATTCTATACAACCTGGCTGAGGTATATTTTCAATATTAGATTTAATTTTTGATGTTTTGGTAATTTTTTGTTCAAAACTAACTTTCTTATTTCAGGCCATGTTGAGACTGGACGGCGCCAGACAGAGGTGCGGTACCATGGTTAACGAGGTTAAGCAATCTAGGGTCGAGGTTAAGCAATCTAGGGTCGAGGTTAGTGAAACTAAAGATGCTGCCTATGTTCACTACTCTTCGACAAGACCAACTAACTGGTGCTACTGTGGAATCACAGGTCGACACAATCGTCGATCTGAAGGTCTAGTGTGCCTCCCATATGACCAAGATAAATGCCCTTATTGCCAAACGTGATGAGTTGGCTAAGGAGAAGAAGAAGGCTGAGAAGCGGGCCGACAAAGCAGACAAAGCATCTTCTTCTGCCCCGGCGGTTCTTACGGAGGCCGAGGCGCAGGTTACCCAGCTCCAAACCGAGAAGAAGGAGCTGGAAGAGGAGGTCGCTTCCCAGAAGAAAGGGTTGGTGGCCAAAATCATGGCGGCTGAGGAGGCTTACAAAAAGAAGGTCGCCGAGGCTTGGGACGTGGCCTACCAAGTCCATAGCTTCGGTCATCTTAGTCGTGCCATAGACTGGGTGGACATGAAGAACCTGGCCTAGACAGCAGGTCGCTCCTCCCCTCCATATACATCTGATACTGAAGATGAAGGAGAGGAAGAAGATGCCGACCAACCCGAAGACCAAGATGATAATGATGATGAGGCCGAGACCTGATGTAGCAATCAGTTAGTTTAGTTTTAGTTTTTGTTTTTGCTTTTGTAGGCGGTTGGTCCGCCATACCCTGTAATAAACAAATTTTAATTAATATGAAGAGACTTTATTTGTAACAACTCTCGATTATTGAATTTATTTTTTGTACTTAGCATTTTTATTATATATTATTTGTATGTCCCTGAGCAATGCTGCCGGTTTATAAAATCTGGGTGGTTGCTCGTTGAATTATGTTGGCAATCGTGCTTTGCCAAATAAGTCAAAGGGCAATCAATCAGATACCTGATTGCCCTTAAACCGAGTGTATTGCTCAATGTGACATTTACATATTTAGGGCTCAGCCCTACCTGGTCGAGTTATCTTTTGACTTGGGAAACAATTAAGAAATTGTCCTTTATTGGGCCTAAAACAGTTTTCATCAAGAACTGCCACGTGGAATTCGATTCCTAAAATGGGCCTTTATTTTGGGCCTAAAGTAATTAGGCAAATTTTTAGGAGTTTTTATAGCAAACCACCTATTTTGGGCCCCCAACTTGTTTTTAGGAGCAATAAATGCTGTAGGGGTAAAATTGGAATAATGGTAGTGTTTGAAATTTCTATAAATACCACTTACTTCCTTTGCATTCTTCACAACTCATTCTACAATTCCTTGAGAGAGAAAGAAGAGAGAGAAGCTCTGAAAAATCTTTCCAACTTTGTGAGAAAGAATGTCTAGCAACAGGTTGCCCACGGAGAAGGAGAGCAGCAGCAAGCTTCCAAGGGAAAAGCATGAGGGCATTACAGACGATGATGATTTCACCAAGTTGTAATACCCGTAATTTTTCAAGGATTTTCAAAAAAAAATATCTTCCGTAAAGAGGTTTTATATTTTATAAAAAGAGCTTTTCGAATTATTTTTCAAAGGAATTTATTATAAACAAAGTATTTTGCCGTAATATTATTTTTGAGAAATAACAAATTATTTTTGAGGTTGAAATATTTTTAAAATAAATAAATATGTATTTACTATTTTTGAAATAATATATATATATATATATATATATATATATATTGCGAAAATTATTTTATTTTATGAAAAAGTATTTTTGGTAAATAAATATATTTTTATGGCTTAGAATTTTATTTTTAAAGGTCGTTTTATGCATGTCGTACTTTAATTGTCGCATAATTAGATTAATTAGTCAATGAGTCATCAATTAATTAAAGCTTGAATACACAAACTCCTAGGCCACCTCACCACCACATCACCCTTATCTCCTCCTCCTCCCACATGGCCACACACAACCACCATCCTCCTTGTCCCACATGAAAATTTTACTACTTTCCTCCACCTTTCCATCCTATAAATAGCCCCCTTCACCATCCATTATACCTCACAATTCTCTCAACATTTTTTCCACTTCTCCTCTAAGAAAAGAGGAGTAACAAGTGAAAAGTTTTCACGGAAGAATAACCGATAGAATTGAGTTTAATTTTTCTAAGGAGGGAGCGATCTTAAAGTAGCCTTCCAGACGTTGAGGTATGCTTCGATGTCTACCGCTTTCTTAGCCCTAGGTTCTTGCATGCTTAGGTTATATTAGTTTATTTTTACGCTTTTGTTTTAGCGTAGTTTTAATGTTTTATAGTTATGTTTATTTACGCTTTAGAAGAAGTTATATACATGCTTAAGTAGTTGTTTTAGTTATTGTTTTTAAGGTTGTTTTGATGACGTAAAATTATGATTATTTGTGTGCAAAGTAGTAGTATTTTCGTGCAGATATATGGGCATTCTAGGAATGTTTTTAAGCGTGTTTTAGAGGGCTAAATGTGACGATTTGAAGGGCATTTTATGCCAATTATAGTTGCTGTCCAGATTTTTGTAATAGCTTAATTATGCTTTTGTTTATTTTCAAAATCAAAATAAAACTCGTTTTTGGACTAAGGGTTGTGTACATGTGTTTTAGACAATAGAATTTATGTACCAAATACCAATTAGAAGTCCAAAAGAAGCTTATTTATTATAAATATAATTCTGAAATTTTCGAAAATATATGCTTATAGATTGAAAATATTATTTCCAATTTTCGAAATTGTACTTCGTATTTATATTATGATTTTTACAACTTAAAATCTTCAAATGTTTTATGTAACCTTATTTTACCATTTTTGAAAATTATTTATTATATTTATACATACATATTTTTGAAAAATGTGTTTACAAGTATATTAATTTCGAAATTTTCTAAAAGTTGATGCTCTTAGCAATTCTTTGATGGTCGTTGTTGATGAATTATTTACGTCATAGAATTTGGGTATGGATCAGTGAATATTTACTTGCTTTGATTTAAGAAGTATAAGTAGTGTAAATGAATGAACGATGAATTATAGAGTTATTAAATTTGGATTGGCAAGTTGCCTTATGGTTTGATTTCTAATGGAGAATTCTTAAAGTGCAGAATTTTTGTTCATTGATTTATTTTGAGGTTATTGTTCTCAAATGATTTTCAAAACCAAATGAATCTAAACTTAAAGTGAAACAATCTTCAAAGGGGAAGTAGCCCGAACGATGACGACCTATTAGGGTGATGAACGGTGTCTCATTGGGGAGTACCCAATGTGGTCCTATTGTTGTGGTGGACACGCAATAGGTCGGACATGTGTTGAATCGTCGTTGAATCTTTGTAACCGTTATAATTTGCTTTCGTCCTCCTCCTGAACTTCTGGCGGCGCACTTGCGGATACGCATTAGTTCTGTGAGGGGTGTATACACTCGGGACACTCTGTCGACAAGCTGCAGGCCAGGCCGAAAAGTCCGTGACGGGATGAAACAGGCCATATCGCGTTCACTTTCCCAATTAAATAATCTTGAATAATAATTGCGCTAAATTGTGGATTGGATAAATATTGGTTCAGCTAATGTTCTATGTCTCTTGTGTGTCTACTGTTTTAAACTAAAACCGTTTTACGGGGTAGAGTCGATCATACTCAGTTTTTCTGATTTTTGTGTTATTGTTTGTTTGTTGTTTTTCCTTCGCGGTTCTGTGCAGGTGAGTAGTAAGGATGGCTTACTTGTTTGAGGCTGATGAGGAATCCCTGTTGGAATTAGCTAAACCCTTTGATCATAGGCTTTATGCTTTAGCAGAACATTTTGTAATGAGTTATTTTAACTTTTAATGTTTTGGATTTAAACATTATACGGCTTTGGTATTTATGAATGAAATCCAATTTGGAATTTGAAAACATTACGATCCTGCTTTTATTATTCGTATACCCATTTCTTATCAGAGGTGGGCGTACGAGTAGCAACTTTAGAAATTCGGGCTATGGTTTTTAGTAAAATTTAAGTTTTATAAAGGAAGGAAAAAGGGTCCGAATTTCCGGGGCTGTTATTGTTGGTATCAGAGCCGATGTTTTCGAAAACGAATTTCAAAATGGATTTCGAAAACTTTTAAACCCTAGAGTTAGAACCAACTCGTGAGAGTGGGACTATGATGATGGGGTTATGTGTTTATTTGCATGTACTTCTTAAAAGTACTTCTATTTGATTTCGTGCTTTTTCTTATTTTCTTTGTAGAACATGAGTACAACCTTGGTCCACCCAAACTGATAGTAGGGGTAGGGGAACAGCAAGGGTCAAACCCCAGTGTTGAGGATAACAACATGGGATAGAGTTTTTGTAATTAGAAGTCTCTGAATTGTGATTTGAACTTTTTTATGTTAATACTTTTCTGTACTTTTATAATTATGTGTGATTGGTCAGTAGACCAATTTGGTGTGGTAAATTTTGGTGTGTGGTGTAATTATGTGTGATCGGTTAATAGACCAATTCGGCAGGATAAAATTTTTGGTGTGTAAGGTCGTTTTGATCTAAAACTGGAATGATTATGAATATATGCATGTTTGGTGTGTTTGTTTCAAGTCTTCTTTTCTTCTTTTCCTTGTCCTTCTCGAAAGCGTTGCTTTCCACGGTGGTAACACTGTCCTTCTCTACTAGTACCGTAGTTTATGTCGAATAACGGTGCTAATACTCGATCTAGGACCCGACGAAACCAACCAATGGCCGAAACACCCAAACAACTTGCAGCCAGACTCCGTTCACTTGAACAGTTAGCCCAAAACTTTGGTCTAGTCCTTCAAAACCAAGTAAACCAAAACAACAATGATGATCCTCAAGCCGCAATGGCCAAAAAGCTTTCTGCCCTTAAACCATCTTTGTTTGTCGGGAAAGAGGACCCAATTTTGGTTGAAAACTGGATTAGGGACTTTGATAAGATGTTTACCGAAGCTGGAACCCATGAAAACCAAAAAGTGGACCAAGCCACTTTTTATCTGAGGCAGCAAGCAGATACTTGGTGGGAAAGTGATGGAGTAGCGTTGAGAGCCGAAGGAGATTTTGGTTGGGAGGAATTCAAAACAGCTCTTCAAGAACGTTTCTTTCGAGAGCACATACGCAGAAAGAAGTTTAATGAGTTTAGTAGATTGAATCAAGGAGGGTCAATGAACGTACAAGAGTATGCCGACAAATTCAATGAGTTGGCCAAGCGTTGTCCTAATGTGGTACCGGACAAGAGGGCCAAGGTTCAAAAGTTTGAAGACGATTTGGCTTTTCGACTTCAAAAGAGTTTAGGAGGGTGTACCTCTGAGACCTTTGCGGAGGCGTATGCTAAGGCCTCAAACATGGAAAGAATTTTAAAAAGAGAAGAAGATGTATTTCCGGAAGAAATCCCGGGGATGCCACCAATAAGGGAGATGGAGTTCAAGATAGACTTAGTACCGGTGACGGGAGCGATCTCGAAGGCGGCCTACAGAATGGCACCCGCAGAGATGAAGGAATTAAAAGTGCAATTGGAAGAATTGTTGGAGAAGGGATACATTAGGCCCAGCGTTTCACCCTAGGGAGCACCAATGCTGTTTGTCAAGAAGAAAGATGGCACATTGAGGTTGTGCATCGATTATCGTGAGTTGAACAACTTCATGATAAAGAATAGATACCCATTGCCTAGGATCGATGATCTTTTCGATCAGTTGAAGGATGCCACTACGTTTTCAAAGATCGATCTGCGATCAGGTTATCACCAGCTGAGGATTTCGGAGGAAGATGTTCCCAAGACAACTTTCCGAACAAGGTATGGACATTATGAGTTCACCGTAATGCCTTTTGGACTCACTAATGCCCCAAGCGCGTTCATGGATCTCATGAATAGGACATTCAAGCCCTATTTGGATAGTTTTGTTGTCGTATTTATCGACGATATTTTGGTATATTCACGAAGTAATGAGGAACACGAGGAACATTTAAGAAAGGTATTACAAGTACTTCGAGAGAAGGAGTTGTATGCAAAGTTCTCGAAGTGTGAATTCTGGTTGGATAAGGTAGCATTTCTTGGTCATGTGATCTCGAGAGAAGGAGTCTCGGTAGATCCATCCAAGATTAGAGCAGTTTCTGATTGGCCGCAGCCAACGAATGTAACGGAAGTACGAAGTTTCTTAGGATTGGCCGGTTATTACCGACGGTTCGTGCAAGATTTTTCAAAAATAGCACAACCGATGACCAATCTGATTAAGAAGACCACAAAATTTTAATGGGACGAGAAGTGTGAACACGCGTTCCGAGAGTTAAAGAACAGGCTGACTACGGCACCAATCTGATTAAGAAGACCAATCTGGAAGTGACGGATTTGAGATTTATAGCGACGCATTGAAGAAGGGATTAGGTTGCGTACTCATACAACAAGGAAAAGTTGTAGTGTATGCTTCACGGCAATTGAAGCAGTATGAACAGAATTACCCAACCCATGATTTGAAATTGGGAGCGGTAGTTTTCGCTCTAAAGATTTGGAGGCATTACCTTTATGGTGTGAGATGTAAGATCTATACCGACCACAAGAGTTTGAAGTAATATTCACTCAGAAGGAGTTGAATATGCGACAGAGAAGATGGTTGGAGCTTATAAAGGATTACGATTTGGAGATTGCGTATCACGAAGGAAAGGCGAACAAAGTAGCTGACGCATTAAGTCGGAAGGCGAGTCATTCACTATGTGTCATGGTGATGACGAAAGAACTTTGCAATGAATTTCAGAAGCTTGACTTGGAAGTTGTGGAGCGTAGACAAGTGGAAGTCCAACTAAATGCACTCACTTTGGAACCAACGATTTTTGATGAAATCCAAGAGAAACAATTGACCGATGAATGGTTAAACAAAGTCAGAAAGATGAAGGCGGAGGGGACATCTACTGAATTTGATGTCAGCAGTGCTAATGTAGTAAAGTACAAGGGAAGATGGTGCGTTTCAAAGGACGAAGGTCTTAAGAAGAAAATTTTGGAAGAAGTGCTGAATACACCATATTTAGTGCATCCAGTTGGAGACAAGCTCTACAAAGATCTCAAACAGAATTTTTGGTGACCAAACATGAAGAGAGAAGTCGCGGAATTTGTATCCAGATGTTTAACTTGTCAGAAAGTTAAGATTGAACACATGCGACCGGGAGGAAAATTGCAACCGCTTGAGATTCCAAGTTGGAAGTGGGAATCAATATCAATGGATTTTGTCATGGGACTACCAATCACGAAGACCTCGAAGAATGCTATATGGGTGATAGTGGACAGATTAACCAAGTCCGCTAGATTCATCGCTATGAAGGATACATGGAGTATGAAGCAGTTGGCAGTTGCCTATGTCCGAGAGATAGTTAGATTGCATGGAATTCCAAAGGACATTATGTCCGACAGAGATGCAAGGTTTCTATCGAATTTCTAGGGAAAACTATAACAAGCATTTGGTACACTACTGAAGTTCAGCACATCATTTCACCCAGCCACGGATGGCCAGACTGAAAGAACAATACAAACACTCGAATATATGTTGAGAGCATGCACACTCGATTTTGGTGGAGAATGGGATGAAAGGTTACCAATGATTGAGTTCTCCTACAACAATAGTTATCATGCCAGCATTAGAATGGCTCCGTATGAGGCACTCTATGGGAGAAAGTGTAGAAGTCCACTATGTTGGAGTGACATCAGTGAGTCAATGACTATCGGACTAGAGATGATCGAGGAAATGAGTAAGCAAGTGAGACTTATTCAAACTCACATGAAGGCAACACAAGATCGACAGAAGTCTTATGCAGACAGGCACTGAAAAATAGTGGAGTTTGAGGTTGGAGAGAGGGTTTTGCTAAAAGTTTCACCAACCAAAGGAGTGAAGAGGTTTGGGAGAAAAGGGAAGCTAAGCCCTCGGTATATTGGACCCTATGAGATATTGGAGCGAGTTGGCGAGGTAGCCTACAGACTAGCCTTACCCATTGAACTAGAGAAAGTCCACAATGTTTTCCATGTTTCACAACTTAGGAAGTATGTCCATGACCCGAGCAATGTTCTTCAATCCGAGTCAGTCCAGCTTGAAAGTGACCTTTCTTTCGAAGAACGACCCGTTAGGATTCTCGATTCTAGAACGCGGGATACTCGGACCAAGCAAGTGAAGTTGGTGAAAGTCCTATGGACGAACCAACAAACGGAAGAAGCAGTATGGGAATCCGAGGACGATATGAGGACTCGTTACCCAGAGCTTTTTCAGTCAGGTATGTGACAGTTTCAGGCTGAAACTGCTTAAGGGGGAGGGGATGTAGTACTAGCTCCGTAAGTTCGAGGACGAAATTTGTTTTTAGGTGGGGGTAGATGTAATACCCGTAATTTTTCAAGGATTTTCAAAAAAAATATCTTCCATAAAGAGGTTTTATATTTTATAAAAAGAGCTTTTCGAATTATTTTTCAAAGGAATTTATTATAAACAAAGTATTTTGCCGTAATATTATTTTCGGGAAATAACAAATTATTTTTGAGGTTGGAATATTTTTAAAATAAATAAATATGTATATATTATTTTTGAAATATATATTGCGAAAATTATTTTATTTTATGAAAAAGTATTTTTGGTAAATAAATATATTTTATGGCTTAGAATTTTATTTTTAAAGGTCGTTTTATGCATGTCATACTTTAATTGCCGCATAATTAGATTAATTAGTCAATGAGTCATCAAGTAATTAAAGCTTGAATACACAAACTCCTAGGCCACCTCACCACCACATCACGCTTATCTCCTCCTCCTCCCACATGGCCACACACCACCACCACCCTCCTTGTCCCACATGGAAAGTTTAGTACTTTCCTCCACCTTTCCATCCTATAAATAGCCCCCTTCACCATCCATCATACCTCACAATTCTCTCAACATTTCTTCCACTTCTCCTCTAAGAAAATAGGAGTAACAAGTGAAAAGTTTTCACGGAAGAATAACCGAGAGAACTGAGTTTACTTTTTCTAAGGAGGGAGCGATCTTAAAGTAGCCTTCCAGACGTTGAGGTATGCTTCGATGTCTACCGCTTTCTTAGCCGTAGGTTCTTGCATGCTTAGGTTATATTAGTTTATTTTTACGCTTTTATTTTAGCATGCTTAGTATTATGTTCTAGCGTAGTTTTAATGTTTTATAGTTATATTTATTTACGCTTTAGTAGAAGTTATATGCATGCTTAAGTAGTTGTTTTAGTTATTGTTTTTAAGGTTGTTTTGATGACCTAAAATTATGATTATTTGTGTGCAAAGTAGTTGTATTTTTGTGTGGATATATGGGCATTCAAGGAATGTTTTTAAGCGTGTTTTAGAGGGCTGTAGACACCTAAATGTGTCTCCCCAATGTAGAGACTGATTATGAACGTACCATATTGCCATAAGGTCTAACTAAGGGGAATTGACGATGAAAACACACAATATACCTCAACCAATTGCCAAAACCATGTTTGAATTGCCTTGGAAGCGTGTATTAGGATTCGCGATGATTACGGGATTTATTCGTAATTTTTCTTCATTTTTACATATGTTTTATATTTTTGCATGCATTTTTCAATGTTTTATATTCATAAAAAAATAATAAAAATGTCTTTTTGCATCAAAAAATATTTTTAAAAATCATAAAAATAATTTTTTAATTTATTCATATTTTTCTATATTTTTTATCATATTTTTAGAACTTTTTATGGATTTTATAGGATTTTTGCATGCTTAGGGGCATTTTCATGATTTCCGAATGTTGAAAATTGTTCCACAAAGCATATTAGTGTTTTTCATACTTTTCATAATTTTCTATAATTTTTAATAATTTTTCTGTAATTTTTAGAGCATTCGGAGGCTTCTAGAACATTCTAGAACGTTCAGGGACATCCCGGAACATTCTGGAACATTCCAGAACATTCCGGGACATCCCGGAGCATCCTAGGACACCACGGAATATTCCAGAATGTCAAAGATTACAGAAGTCAATCGTAATCACATCTTAATCGAATCATAATCCCGAAAATTGCGCGTAAAATCACCAAAAACATCAACGGAAGCATCCGGAAGCAGCCAGACCTGCGCCTAAACGCAGGAGGCTGCGCCTAAACGCAGGAGGCTGCGCCTAGGCGCCGGTGGGCTGCGTCTAGACGCAGGAGGGCTGCGTCTAGGCGCAGCTATGGCTCCTTCCCGGGTCTCCGTAGCTGTTTCTAGCCTATAAATACGTGTCATTCCAAGCATTTCAGGATACGCCAAAACCACCGATCCTTCCCTTACATTGCATACTTCCATTCCATACACTTAAACCACATCAAACATCTCTCAAAACATCGTTAAACACATTACAAATCATCAAGTCAATCTACTTTAAACAAGCATTAGCATTCGTCATCGTTGATTCTTACTTAGTTGTTTTGATCGAGCGCATTACAAGGTACAATTTCTGAAGTCTCTACTTCAAATCCATTCGTTCTAAGTTTATTCTTATATTTATAAATCAATTAAAATGATGATTTATGATAATGGTTAATCCGGATCATACGTATATGTGCGAATTAATGCTTTAATCAATCCTATAACAATGTTGCAATGATTTCTTTAATTGTCATCAATCTAATGAACTTTATTGTTTTGATTTTGAAATTTATATGCATAATGATTATTAAGTCATCGACACATTTTGCATAATCATATATTATTATCGACTCTCACACAACTCTTTAGATCTCATTTTGCAATTTGAGTAATAGTGGTTTATGACAATAATTGTTGAATTTGTTTCTTTCATATGCGATTTATATCACACGATTTCGATTTATTGTAAATTCGTGTCATGAAATGATCGCTACATTTTATTTTCCAACAATATTTTTATCAATATTTTAATAATTACATTTAATGCGATCAAGAAAAAAAATGAATTTGTCAATTAATTCGCATATTACAAAATAATTGCTATGGTATTGAAATTCTGAAGTAATCAAATGTTATATAAATAAATTGTTCATGAGAGTCATACATTAAAATCAGTTTTGATTAAATAATAAAGATGACGATTAAAATTATTAATCCGAATACGGTGTTCAATTGATTAAAGTGTTAAATCGCACAAGAATAATTTTGTCAATATCATTATTTTTAATTGTGTTTTTCTTGAATCTGCATATATTTATTTATTTTATATTTATTCATTATGTGTTTTATTATGTATTTTATTTGATTTATTTTCTTAGGATTTTAATATGGACTTAATTCCAAGTGGTCACATAATTAGTCATAATCTGAAAATAATTCAAACCCACCTAGTAATATGCGCTATTTAGGGTAAAACTGAGATATTTTTATATTTGGGATTAATAATAATTTGACCACAAAAAGAGACCTAGTAGAGACCGCTTACAGGCGGGCAGGCCCAATGCACGATTGGCCCGTAACCTGTCCCCGAACCCATACTCTGGTGCACGACCATATGGGGTTGATTGCTCTTGGCTTTCAGTACTTCTTCGGTGTCCGTGGATCGTATAAAAGCACGGTGGCGACTCCTACTAGTCCGTATTCACATACGGCGTTAACGAGCATTCAAACAACTCGTGAGACGTAGGCGGCCAGGTAAAAACGACCCCTATAAGGGCTAATGTGATGATTTGAAGGGCGTTTTATGCCAATTATAGTTGCTGTCCAGATTTTTGTAATAGCTTAAATTACGCTTTCGTTTATTTTCAAAATAAAAATAAAACTCGTTTTTGGACTAAGGGTTGTGTACATGTGTTTTAGACAATAGAATTTATGTACCAAATACCCATTAGAAGTCCAAAAGAAGCTTATTTATTATAAATATAATTCTGAAATTTTCGAAAATATATGCTTATAGATTGAAAATATTATTTCAAATTTTCGAAATTGTACTACGTATTTATATTATGATTTTTACAACTTAAAATCTTCAAATGTTTTATGTAACCTTATTTTACCATTTTTGAAAATTATTTAGTATATTTATACATACATATTTTTGAAAAATGTGTTTACAAGTATATTAATTTCGAAATTTTCTAAAAGTTGATGCTCTTAACAGTTCATTTATGGTCGTTGTTGATGAATTATTTACGTCATAGAATTTGGGTATGGATCGGTGAATATTTACTTGCTTTGATTTAAGAAGTATAAGTAGTGTCTATGAATGAACGATGAATTATTGAGTTATTAAATTTGGATTGGCAAGTTGCCTTATGGTTTGATTTCTCATGGAGAATTCTTAAAGTGTAAAATTTTGGTTCATTGATTTATTTTGAGGTTATTGTTCTCAAATGATTTTCAAAACCAAATGAATCTAAACTTAAAGTGAAACAATCTTCAAAGGGGAAGTAACCCGAACGGTGACGACCTATTAGGGTGATGAACGGTGTCTCATTGGGGAGTACCCAATGTGGGCCTATTGTTGTGGTGAACCGTTATAATATGCTTTCGTCCTCCTCCTGAACTTCTGGCGGCGCACTTGCGGATACGCATTAGTTCTGTGAGGGGTGTATACACTCGGGACACTCTGTCGACAAGCTGCAGGCCAGGCCGAAAATTCCGTGACGGGATGAAACAGGCCCTATCGCGTTCACTTTCCCAATTAAATAATCTTGAATAATAATTGCGCTAAATTGTGAATTGGATAAATATTGGTTCAGCTAATGTTCTATGTCTCTTGTGTGCCAACTGTTTGTTGTTTTTCCTTCGGGGTTTTGTGCAGGTGAGTAGTAAGGATGACTTACTTGGTTTAGGTTGATGAGGAATCCCTATTGGAATCAGCTAAACCCTTTGATCATAGGCTTTATGCTTTAGCAGAACATCTTGTAATAAGTTATTTTAACTTTTAATGTTTTGGATTTAAACATTGTACGACTTTGGTATTTATGAATGAAATCCATTTTGGAATTTGAAAACATTACGATCCTGCTTTTATCATTCGTATACCCATTTTTTATCAGAGGTGGGTGTACGAGTAGAAACTCTAGAAATTCGGGCTAGGGTTTTTAGTAAAATTTAAGTTTTATAAAGGAAGGAAAAAGGGTCCGAATTTTCGGGGCTGTTACACAAGTATACATGGAAGGTGAAGTTATGGGATGAGGGAGAGAAGTGTGTTTAGGGGGGTGAGGGCTCGGCTCACGCGGGCAAGCTTCCGATGGAAGAATATGAAGGTTTCCTGGACGAAGAACGCTTCCTAAATATGAAGTATAATGCGCGGCTGAAGGAATGGGAAGAGATGAAGAAGTGCCCTCCTGATGGTGAGGGCTCGACTCGTTCTGAGAAAGGGAAGAGGAGCTCCAAGAAAGGAGAGAGACGGTCGCGGGATAAGAATAACCGACGGGTCATGATCCGGCAAGTCTCGAATGAGGAGGAGTGTAGGCACAGAGTCGAAGAGGCCTGGGATAGGGCATATCCATACAAAGACTTTGGATATTTTCGTGAATTTCTGGACTGGGCCGACGAGAAGAGCTGGTGTGAGCAAACTGGTCGGCCCCGTCCTTCGACTCCTGTGATACTTGACCCAGATGAGAGTGATTAGGCTAGTTGCACTTAGGAGTGCTTCTCTTGTCCTTTTTTTATTTTTATTTTTATTTTTAAGTTAGCCTTATTAAAGCAGGTATCGAGCCTTGCCCTCTTGTTTTTTCTTTATTAATGAAAGATCTTATTTTATGGTTCATTCAAGTCGTTATCTATATTATTATTCGTGTAGTGGCTCGACCTTAAGTGGTCGAGACACCTGTTTGTTAGCAACATAGATTTTTCAAATGACTCGGCCAATTCCAGTCGAGACACCCTTCTAATGAATCATTTTAGATTTACGATTGGCTCGACCAATTTGAGCCGAGGCACCCCTTAGTGAATCATTTTAGATTTTCGAGTCGCTCGGCTAATTACAGCCGAGACACTCCTTAGTGAATCATATTAGATTTTTGAGTGGCTTGGCTACTTACAGCCGAGGCACTCCTTAGTGAATCGTATTAGATTTTCGAGTTGCTCGGCTAATTACAGCCGAGGCACTCCTTAGTGAATCATATTAGAGTTTCGAGTGGCTCGGCTAATTGCAGCCGAGGCACTCCTTTTAATGAATCACTTGGAAATGTATTAGGGGGCATGGGTGGCCACCCCTCATCCTCGTGAGACTGGTCACTATTGGCCCCTTTTTTGGGGATCAATTAATGGGGAATATGAACTTGGAGCTTAAATTAGCACCAAGGGCATTCGGTATTTTGTTGATAAACAAAATAGTGGACACTAGCCTTTAATATTTTCACTTTGAAAGCGATGGGCCCTTTAGGGATCTAGTCTTGCCCTTTTTCATTAATATTGATTATGATTACATTTCTTAGACTCAATGTCGTACATTGAAATTTCAAGAACTACAACCTAGAAGTAATACTTCCTTAGATGATCCATATTCCAGGATCGTGGCACAGCAACCCCTTGCATTGTTTCAAGTCGGTATGTGCCATCATGTATTGCTTCGATGACTTTGTAAGGACTTTCCCAGCTTGGATTAAGTTTACCCTCTTCATTGGCTCGGCCTTGTGCCTCCATCTTTCTGAGCACGTAATCTCCAATCCTTATTGGACGATTCTTGACCCTCTTGTTATATTCCCGAGCCATCCTGAGCTTATAGACCGCTTGTCTTAGCAAGGCATTGCCCCTTTTTTCTGGCAAAAAATCTAGATTCATCTTCATTGCTTCCCAGTTTTCATTCTCATCATAAAGCATGACTCGAAGGGTAGGCTCGTACATTTCAATGGGAAGCACCGCCTCTGCCCCATAAACCATCATGAATGGGGACTCACCAGTTGAAGTCTTGTTGGTGGTTCGGATAGACCATAGCACATTTGGAAGTTCATCTGCCCACAAACCCTTCTCCTTTTCCAGTTTTTTCTTAATCCATTCAGAAATGATTTTGTTGAAAGATTCAACTTGGCCATTAGTTTGAGGCCGACCCACCGAGGCAAAGCAGTGTGCAATGCCTTGGTCTCGTAACCAAGTCTTGAGCTGAGGAGTCTCAAATTGTGGACCATTATCAAACACCATAGCTTGTGGCACACCAAATCTTGTGATTATGTTTTTCCAGACGAACCACTTGACATCACTTGTCTTGATGCCCTTCACTCCCTCGGCCTCAACCCACTTAGAGAAGTAGTCGACTGCTACAAGCACGTAGCGTCGCTGGCCAGTTTCTGGGGTATACGGGCCGAGGATGTCCATTCCCCATTTAGCAAAGGGAAGTGGACTAGTGATGGGCACTAGGGTATTAGAGGGTCGATGTATAAGCTTGGCAAACCTTTGGCATTTATCACACTTCCGTACCTTCCACATAACATCTTCCTACAATGTCGGCCAATCGAATGGCCTTTTCCGCAAGTGCTCGTCCCCCAATATGGGAACTGCACAATCCCTGATGTAGATCATCCTGGACTTCTTGTCCTTGCTCTGGTGTCACACATTTGAGAAATGGCTTAGAATAGGCCTTTTTATACAACTTTCCGTTGAATATTTCAAACCAAGCATCCCTTCGCTTGGTAGCTTTTGCTTCTTTCTTATCAGTTGGCAAAATGCCGTTCAACTTATAGTCCAGGATGGCATCCATCCATGTACTGCTTCGATCCAAAGTTAGGATCTCTTGTTCATCTATGCTTCTTCTCTCCTTTACTTCCCAAAACACCGTCCTCGGGGTGTCATTCACGGCCAATGAGGCCAGTTTAGACAAGGCATCGGCCTGGCTGTTATCCAACCGAGGCACATGTTGGAGGAAGAATGTTTTCAAAGTAGCACTGACTTCCTTCACCAATTGACTTGACTCACAACAAGCTGTGAATCGGACGAAGCCTCAATTTCATCTGCTCCCGAAGCAATACACATTTTTAGGCCTGTAAGGAGAGCTTCATACTCTGACTCATTGTTGGAGGCTTGGAACTTGAACGGTAATGCATATTCATATACGTCGCCCTCAGGCAAGACACAGAGGATGCCGGCTCCACATCCATTATGGGTTGACGACCCGTCAACAAACAACTTCCAACCAGTAGGAACAGTCGGGGCCTCATCTTGAGGCCTTGTCATCTCTGCTACAAAATCAGCGAGGGCTTGCCCCTTGATTGCTTTTCTGGGCTCAAAAGAGATGTCAAAGGCATTAAGTTCCACTGCCCACTTTACCATGCGGCAGGAGGACTCCAACTTGGTAAATGGTTGTTTTAAGGGTTGATCTGTACACACCACAAGAGGGTGTGCCTTGAAATAGGGCCGAAGCTTTTTGGAGGCCATGTACAGAGCGAGCACAAACTTCTCAATGAGAGGATATCTTAGTTCCACGTTCCTCAAGATATGGCTTCCAAAATAGACCGGGTATTGAGTACCCTCTCGAACAGCCACCAACACAGCACTTAGACAAAACTCTGAAACAGCTAGGTACATATACAACACTTCGCCTGGGGTAGGGCTTATCAGCCTCGGCAAGGTGTGCATATGTTCCTTTAATTTAATTTGGTAAGGGCCAACTCGGCCTCTTCAGTCCATTCAAACTTAGCCTTTTTCTTTATGGCATCAAAGAAATAGTGACATTTATCCCCTGACTGGGACAGGAATCGGCCTAGCGCAACCAAACATCCGGTCAATCTTTGAGTCTCCTTGATCGACCTAGGGGAGGCCATGTCACTCACTGCCTTCACCTTATCGGGATTCGCCTCTATGCCCCGCTGATCAATCATAAAGCCAAGGAATTTTCCCGAGCCAACCCCAAAAACACACTTTTTGGGGTTTAACTTCATAATATATTTTCTAAGGGAATCAAATGTTTCCCTTATATCTGCCAAGTGATCGGCCGACTCCTTGCTTTTCACTATAATGTCATCAATGTAAGCCTCCAGGTTTCGTCCTAACTGGTGTTGAAACACCATGTTTACCAACTTTTGAAAGGTGGCAGGGGCATTTTTTAAACCAAAGGGCATCACGGTATAACAATATAGGCCTTTTGAAGTGATGAAGGCTGTCTTCTCTTGATCATCAGGGTGCATGGGAATTTGATGGAAACCAGAGTTGGCATCCATGAAACTCATGAGGGCGTGCCCTGCTGTGGAGTCGACCAGTTGGTCGATCTTTGGTAGAGGGAATCCATCCTCGGGGAAGGCTCGATTCAAATTTGTGTAGTCAACACACATTCGCCAACTCTTGTTGGGTTTTGGACCAGAACAACATTGGCTACCCATTCAGGGTAGTAGCAAGGGCGAACGAATCGAGCTTCCAGTAACTTTTTCACTTCCTCAGCTGCAGCTTTGTCTCGGAGTTCTCCATGATTCCCTTTTCTTTTGTCTGACCGGCTTCATGCCGAGTATGATGTTCAACTCATGGCACACGATGCTCGGGTCAATACCCGACATCTCCTAAACGGTAAAGGTAAATACATCCTGATACTTCCCAGGAGTTCTTCTAACTTCTGACTCTGACCTTCCTCCAAAGAAGATCCTATCTGTAAGACTCGATCAGGCTGATCGATGTCAAGTATAACTTCACGAAATTCACCTACGGCCTAAGGCCATAGTTCATCTGGTTTGCCGACCCAATCATGCAGACTTCTTGATTCGCCCCTTTGCGCTCTTTCTTTCTTTTCTTTGGTGATGGTTGGATTTTTTCTTGCTTATCTAGTGTTGTGATGATTCGACTCGCTTAAACCGGCGCGGAAGAAACCGACGAGTCGAATTGTCGATCTAACAAACAAACTTACTAAAAATTAAAACAAAATCTCGAGATTATTATTACTATAACCCAAAAGTACAATACCCACAAGTTTGTACAATACTAAACCCAAAAGTAATCAACACTAATGAATAACTCCAAATACTGTCAGAGTTAGAATATACGGAATACAAAAACTGTACGTCCAAACTAAAGACATAATATAGTCTAAAACAACAAAACAACGGCACTCGCCCAACCCAAAGCTAAGCAACACCGTCAACATCAGAGTTACCTGAAAAGTCAACAATAATCCACTATCAGTGGCGAGTAACATAACAGTCCCACCCTAACATGGATACACATAATCATAGAACAAATCAAACAACACATCAGACTAAACATACCAACATGCGACATAAACAGCATAATAATAGTAACATAAAACTGACCAACTTAAATCATTCCAACTTATATCGTTAATAATCTTTGACGCTACCATTTACATTTTAGACCGGACTATGCACGTACGAACGCATCTTACGCGAACGAACTTTCCTACTATGCTTGGAATGAGAATCTTACTCCCAAACCCATGAACCCCATCTTACGGAAATTCATATCAAATAGACAACATAGCAAGTATACACTATCCCAATACCGCAGTTAGGATAGGGCAACGTCTTAACCGAAGTCTTAGAATCTTACTCTAAGGTTAGGCGTCTAAAAGTAAACTTACGCTAAATCTTTACATCTTATAACTTTGTTATTTTCAAGATCGCTTCTTTCGCCTTTTCTCGAGTCTAACCATAACCAATTACTACCTCTTTAATCAATCTGTATCAAATCTTAAACTTTCTTTAAACCTTTATTTAAACTTCTTAAAACCTTCTTTAGAAAACTTTGCTAAAACTTTGCTTATCTTTAAATAAAACTTCAAAAGACTTTTATAAACTTTGCAATTTAACGACCATATGACTAACTTCAAGATGTCAAGATTCATCCAATAAAGAACTCAAAGAACTCATCAAGAACTCAACTTCAAAATCATATCACACGAAAATCCCATCAACATGCATGAAAACATAGCAAATTATCATGAAATCAATACCCAAATCCACCCTTAAAATTACGCATGAAATGGCCAAACATTCATCAAAAATTCATCCAACATGATCACTTAATCTATCCTATAATCATAGTATACAAATTAAGGCAAGAAAGTATGTTACCTTATTGAAGATCAAGCAAATTAACACACAAAACTTGTTGCCCGGAAACCCAAAATACACGGCCCTATCACATGCACAACACATCTTGCACGGTTTTGCACGAACAAGGGCACGGCTTTGCACGAACACGGCACCACCGCGGCTTGCACCACCGTCTTCAACACGGGACGGCTGCCACTGCACAGTCCACCACACGGCCACACATGGTCCTTCACACGAACCACACGGACCACCCCACGAACTTGAACCCAATCGAACAAACCCCAAAACCAAACCCGAACTAGATGTCTTGATTGAAAAATATGGAGATTGTTGTGTTTAACGTTACTTTCTTCCACACACATTGAATTCTTATTATAGACTCTATATGTCTTTCTATTTGTAGCATACCTAAGGAATATAGCCTCATCGCTTCTTTCATAGAATTTTCCCAAGTTGCTTTTACCATTGTTAAGGACAAAACACCTGCAACCAAAAGCTCTGAAGTAAGAAATATTGGGTTTTCTACCCTTGAATAGTTCATATGGAGATTTGTTGGTTATTGGTCTTATCATAACTCTATTGATTATGTAACATGCAGTGTTAGCAACTTCTGCCCAGAAGCTCCTTGTAAGACCACTAGCTATCAACATAGTCCTAGCCATATCTTCGAGTGTCCTGTTCTTCCTTTCAACAACTCCCTTTTGATATGGAGTTCTTGGGGATGAAAAGTTATGATCCATACCATTTATCTTGCAAAACTCATCAAACTTTGAATTTTCGAATTATGTTCCATGATCAGACCTTATGTGGATTACTTGGAATCCACTTGTCTTTTGAATTCTAGTTATAAAAGTTTCACACTCATCATAAGTTTCATCCTTAGTTGACAAGAATATAACCCATGTGAATCAGGAATAATCATCAACAATAACTAAAACATATTTCTTACCACTTCTACTTTGGATTCTCATAGGACCACACAAGTCTATATGAATAAGCTCTAAAGGTTTAGAAGTACGTACTAATCATATTTTTACTTTTGAAAGAAGATCTGACCTGCTTTCCTTTTACACATGCTTCACATACATGATGACCAGGGAACTTGACTTTTGGTAAACCAATAAGCAAGTCCTTAGAACTTAATTTGTTCATGTGTGAAAAGCTAGTACATGTCGAAATCGTTTGTGCCATAATAAACGATCATCATCAATAAGACTCAAACATGTAAGGTTGTTCCTTGGGATAGAGTTGAGATCCATAGTGTATGTGTTCCCCCTCCGAGTTCCTTCTAAAATAACTTTTCCAGAAGGATTATTGATGATCTTACAAACATTAGAAGTGAAAGTTACAGAATTACCTTTATAAAAAAATGGAGATATAGTTAACAAATTATTTCTCAAACCCTTGACGAAAAATACATTATCTATATAGTAGGAACTTGACCTTCCAACTTTTCCTTTGGCAATGATCTTGCCTTTCTTGTTATCTCCAAAGGTCACAATTCCTCCTGGGTAAGTCTCTAGTGAGTGAAATCTTGATTTGTCTCCTGTCATGTGCTTAGAACAACCACTGTCGAGGTACCATGTGTTGTTCCCCCTCACTAGGACCTGCAAAAGAACTTAATGGTTAGGTGGAGGAACCCAGGTTTCCTTGGGTTCCTTAGATAAAGAAACAAAATCGATTTTCTTTATCAAGAATTGATTAGCATTTTTCTCTTGAGCAAGTTCCTTCTTGTCACATGATTTTTTTTATAATGACTAGTTTTTCCACAGAAGGAACATATCTTGTTTCTGGGTAAATCAACATACTTTTTCTGTTTCCCTTTATGCTTAGTGTGGACATAACCTAAACCTTCTGTTCTCTTAGTTTGGGCATTCTCAATCCACATTGGAGTAATGTACTGACCAGTTCCTTTATTTTTTCTGGCCTCAAGTTCCTTCTCTAATTTATCCTTTTCAAACCTCATTTCCTCAACATCTCTCTTGAGTTTTTCGAAATCTTTATTAAATTTGTTAGAGGAGGAACTCGATCCAGTCAGGTCAGTCTCCATCAATTTATATTGAGTCAACTCGTTATTTGCCAAAATATTTTCATATTTCAATTTTTCAACGATTCTTATCAAAGAGATCAAAAAAATTTCCGTGAACATCAATGCGTTGGTTCTTAATCCAAGCATTGTGTTCCTTAATTATTTCAAGAGCTTTTTCACATTCTCTTAAGCGATTAAGTATAATTTTCCAATCATCTTCTATTTCTTTTAATAGGTCAATTAAAGTTTCTTTAGGAAGAATTTTTAATTGTTTAGGTTCTAGAATTACCTCATTTTGTCGAGTTTGTCCATCAGAGTTTGCCATCAAGCATAGATTAGCAGTCTCTTCTTCTGGTTGCTCGAGTTCCTCATCACGTTCAGAATCTCCCCATGCAGCAATCATGGCCTTCCTTATGTCAGGTTTGTTGAATGGAGCTCTGGTTCCCTTGCCTTGTTCCTTCGCCTTACCTTTGTCTTTCTCCGTGTCCCATTGAGGACATTCTCTTATGAAATCGTCAGAGGAACCACACTTGTGACATCTAGAATCAGCCTTGGAGGAAGTTGTTCTTTTGAAGTTTCCTCTTGTGAACTTTTTGTTCTTGTTGAACGTTTTTCCGAATCGTCTAACCATCATAGCAGCCTCGTCTTCATCGACTTGTGATTCGTTTTGTTCCTCAGCCTTAAGAGCCAAGTTGTTTGCCTTGAAACCTTCACTATTGCTAGATCCCAAATGCAACTCGTGAGTCATAAGTGATCCAGCTAGTTGTTCTATATTGAACTTAGTGAAATCTTTGGTCTCTTGTAAGGCAGTAACTTTGTCCCTCCATCTTTCATCTTGGGGCAAGCTTCGTAGAACTTTTCGTACCTGCTCATCAGTTGGGATATGCTTTCCAAGAGAGACTAATTCATTAGTAATATTAGTAAATCTTGTAAACATTTCTTAAATAGTCTCTTTTGGATGCATCTCAAATCTTTCATACTTAGAAATCAATAGATCTATTTTAGACCTTTTTACCTCGTCAGTTCCTTCATGAGTAATTTGAAGCAAATCCCAAATTTCCTTTGCATTCTTGCATCCCATGACACGGTTGTGTTCTTGTGGACCAAGACCACAATGGATGGAGCAGTTTAACAGCAAGAGCATTAATTTCATTTTATTAAAATCTTCTTTTTCATATTCGGTTGTAGGTTTTGGTGTTATCTCGTTGTTATCATTTGTTTTAGTAATTTCATAATCACCAACTTCCATAACACGCCATACCTAATAATTCTTAGCTTTGATGAAGATTTGCATCATAGTCTTCCATTAAGAATAAAACTTACCATTGAACATAGGCGGCCTTTGCGTAGAGTATCCTTCTTCGAGTTTCTCGTGGTTATTCATCTTCAATTCCAGGCTCTTTACTCGTCAGGGTTTCCTGGATTCTCCGAGGAACTTAGCTGTGATACCAATTGTTAAGAAGATAAACACTACAAGAGGGGGGTGAATTGTAGTTTGAGAAACTAGTGTAGATTTTTGCGGAATTATAAAGAAACTTAACAAGAAAGAAAGAAACAATAAATTCTCTGAAACACAGAAACCTTCTTGAACTCACAAGAAGTAAAACTGTGACTCACTAGGGATTTCCTCTTTTATTATATTAAGGCAACAACTTAATACAATCTACTCTATAAAATTCCTCCGTGAACCTGATCTCCCTTTTACGATTAGTCCCTCAATTAATCGACTCTCTCTTTCTTTCTCTCTTCTCTCTGACTTAACTCTAAGTCACTCTTTCTCTCTTGAGTTCACTTTAAAATATTAAGTCTGTTAATACTCGTGAATGCCTTGATGTTAGAATGATGTTTAGGCAGTATTTATAGATCCAGAAGACTAGGAGAGCAAGTCCCACAATTCCACGTAATTACTTCCTACAATTGAGGAGTTGTTGGACTGGTGGAACTTGACTGCCAAAACGTGGAACACGTCAAAGACATAATCAAGTCAGCTCATATAAACTCTCTAACTGCTTTTGACTCATTTAAAACTGTTTGAACAGCTCTAATAAAGTGCAAAGTCAATTTATTAGTTCCAAAAATCACTCAACAACTTTGTACTTAAAAACCGAAACTTTGACTAATAAAAACCGAATTATTTTTAGATTTTATAACCAAAATTCTGATTTTTATTTTTCTAAAAATCATTTTAATGAAAGATATTTAATTTAGTTTTATATAAAAGGACAAAATGTTTACACTTAATAAAATCCTTTTTAAAGCATTATTTAATTATACAATTATATTTTTCATTAAATGACATTAATTCCATATTTTATATTTTACTGATTAACTTAACTATAATGCAAAAAATATTACAACGTCGCCTAAAAATACGTTGGTACAAGACATCTCTAGTTCCTTCAAGCATCTGCTCCGACGCTCAAGTTTCTCCAGTTAAGTTCCTTCGACTCTGAAGTTCCTTCTTCACGATGTCCTCTTGATTAACTTTGAACATCACGTGCAAGATCTCCAATCTTCATTAATTTAGATCATAATCAATCTTCCAAGCTATATTCAAGTTAATCTAAAACCAAAACACTTAAACACACATATTAATGTATGAGTTTGTCTGAGTGCAAGTCATCATCAAAACATCAATTATAAAATCCAACACGCCAACAACACCGATCCCTCCCTTGCATTGCATACTTCAACTCCATACACTTATACCACATCAAACACCTCTCAAAACATCATCAAACACATTACAAATCACCAACTCAATCAACTTTAAACAAAAACTTCCATTCATCATCATTGGTTTTCCTTGGTTGTTTTGATAAAGGCATTACAAGGTACTATTTCCTGAAATCTCTACCCTTCTAAACTTTTATTACTTTGTTTTAATTTTGTTATTTAATTTTACTCATTAAATGGTGATTAAAATGGAGATAAGCGATGATAACAGATAAATTCATAACAAATAATGAAATTTCTAGTTGAACATACATATGAATGTTCAACGTTTTAATCAAATTTTTTTCATAATTCTCCACAACTTTCATAACAACGTGATTTTCTTTTTATTCACCATTTTATAATTAAATTTTGATTATTTTATTAGTTTTAAGATGATCTTAATACATGCGTTGTGATTATCAATTCACTTTCGCATTATAATAGATCATACATAAAAGTTTAATTCGCAATCAATTCATATGAAATTGTTTTACTTTTTTATTTTTTATTTTTAATCTCTTTTATTATGTGTTTTTGCAATCAAAGATTTAATCCAAATTTCTTCATTTCATGATTTATTTGATTTAGTTTCTTAGGATTTTAATATAGATTTAATTCAAAGTGGTCACAATGAATTAGCCATGTTTTGTAAATAATTTAAATGCATCTAGTAATATGAGAGATTAAAAATGCCTGTAGGAAATGCATTGGGTAAAACTGATAGTGAATATGTGTTAAGTGCTAGTGTGCAAGACACCTTGTGCGATTTGGCACCTGCAGTTGAGCTTAAGACATTGCCTGATGATCTCAAGTATGTTTTTCTTGGTTCCAAGGAAACATTACCGGTGATCATCTCAAGCAAACTCACAGAGGATGAGGAGAAAAGGCTTTTCGAAGTGCTAGTTGAGCACTAGGAAGCCATTGGTTGGACCAGTGCCGATATCAAGGGCATAAGTCCAACGAGTTGTATGCACCGGATTTTGGTCAGAGAAGAAGCAAATCTCGTTTGCCAACCACAACGGCGACTTAACCCACCAATGATGGAGATAGTTAAGGAAGAGATTCTGAAACTACTCAAGGCAGGTTTGATTTACCCCATATCTGACAGCAAATGGGTAAGTCCGACTGAAGTTGTTCCAAAGAAATATGGAGTGACTATGGTTGAGAACAGGGATGGTGACCTAGTTCCTACACGCATCCAAAATGGGTGGCGTGTTTGCATTGATTACCGCAAGTTGAATGCGATAACTAGGAAGGATTACTTCCGTTTACCCTTCTTGGATCAAATGTTAGAAAGGCTTGCAAGCCACTTTTACTATTGTTTCATAGACGGGTACTTGGGGTACTTCGAGGTGGCTATAGCGCCTGAGGATCAGGATAAGACCACTTTTACGTGCCTTTTCGGTACGTTTACTTATAGGCGCATGCTATTCGGGCTTTGCAATGCCCCGTCCACATTCCAAAGATGCATGATGAGCATCTTTTCTGAATATGTGGAAAAGTTTGTAGAGGTTTTCATGGATGATTTCACAATCCATGGGGACTCTTTTGACACTTGTTTGGCACATCTTATTCTTGTTTTAAAACGATGCATTGATAAGAATTTGGTGTTAAACTCCGAAAAGTGTCATTTCATGGTCCGACAAGGCATAGTGTTAGGCCACGTTGTTTCGAATGAGGGTTTGAAGGTTTATAAGGCAAAGATTGATATCATTCAGTCCTTACCATTTCCAAACAACATTCGAGACATCCGGTTTTTTATGTGTCATACCGGATTTTATAGAAGGTTCATCAAAGATTTTTCAAAAATCAAATCCCCACTTTGTAAACTTCTTTAAAAATATGTGGATTTTGACTTAGATAATAAATGTAAAAGGGCATTCAACACCTTGAAGGAGAAACTTGTTTCGGCTCGTATTATTTGACCCCCTGACTGGTCTCTACCCTTTGAGATCATGTGTGATGCCAACGACTATGCCGTCAGGGCAGTTTTAGGTCAAAGGATAGGGTGGGTACCTCATGTTATTTATTACGCGTTCATGACCCTTAATGAGGCACAACGGAACTATACCACCATTGAAAAAGAACTTTTAGCCGTTGTGTTCTCGATAGAAAAATTCAGATCTTATTTACTCGGTAATAAAGTCATTGTTTATACCGATCATGCGGCTCTTCGTCAATTAGTGGAAAAGAAGGAGGCAAAACCGAGGTTAATAAGGTGGATTTTATTGTTAGGTGAGTTTGACTTAGAGGTCTGAGATAAAAATGGGACTGAAAATGTGGTAGCTGACCATCTAAGTCGAATAGTCCGACCAATAGAGTGTGAGTGTTCTACGGAGAGATCACTAGTTGAGCCTATTCGCAGGGAATTTCCTGATGAGTGTTTGTATGCGCTCAAGGAATTCTTGCCTTGGTATGCTTATATAGTGAATTATTTGGTTACTAACAAGTTTCCTCCGCAGTTCACCAAGGCTTAACAAAACAGTTTGAGGAATGACGCCAAACGCTATGTTTGGGATGATCCCTACTTATGGAAGCATTGTGCGGATTTGTTAAACCGAAGGTGTATTCCAGAAAATGAGGTAATTCCAATTTTACAATTATGTCTTTCTTCTCCATTTGGTGGACACTTTGGTCCAAGAAGGACCGCACGAAAGGTTTTGGACTTCACTTTATATTGGCGAAGTATAAATCGGGATGCATACCATTTCGTGCAATCATGTGACAAGTGCCAAAGAGTTCGTAATATATCCCAACGGAATGAAATGCTCCAACATCTTACAAGTTTTTGTGAACTTTTCGATGTTTGGGGTATCAATTTCTTGGGACCATTTCCAACCTCATTTGGTTACTTGTACATTCTGGTTGTGGTGGATTACGTTTTGATGTGGGTTGAGGCAAAACCAACTCGAACCGATGATTCAAACGTGGTTTCTGATTTTCCTAAAATCGGACATCTTTTCAAGGTTCGACATTCCCCGAGCCTTGATAAGTGACAGTTCTATAGAGGGATCACTCATTTCTTTAAATTTGATCGAAATGCGCTCATCAGCTCCATACCTCATCCGGTTATCCGCTTCGTCGCGTTCATTATAGAAATGCCCATATTTTTCCGGGCGGAGGCTAACAAGCTCCCTTTAACCACCCTTAAGGCCCTTTGGGCCATGACTCCCAAGGGCAATGATCAGCCGCATTGGGCGGCATTGTGGGTTGATTCTTGCCTAGATTTGGTCAATGAGAGCAAGAAGGGAACCATAGCTATGAGAGGTATGGTGACTCTGATATATGAGTATTTGGAGCAGAAGAAGGGGAAGAGTAAGAAGGAAATTTAATACCCTAATGGACGGGTCAGGAGTGACCCCGAAGATTTGCTTACCTTTTGAGTTCTTCAAACTTGGAGTTTCATTTACATCTCCGATCAGCGCGATACTCCTAGATCGTTCGTCTGGCGTTTTGGACCGGGACAAGAGGCCTACATGAATTTGCCTCAACCGCAGCGTACTTCCATCTAGGGATGTACTCGGGCGGTTGATTTTTTTTGCCTCCCGCGATCTAGCCTACAAGGAAAACTTGAAAAACATGTTCGGGCGTGAATTTTCGGATCCTCCACCTTCTAACCCGGAGTGGAAGGAGAGTGACAGTGAGGAGGAGTATGATGAGAGAGATGATGATGAGGATGATGATGAAGATGATGATGAAAATGAGGATGATGATGGTGATGGTGATGTAAACATGGGAAACCGTGAACAAGACTTTGTTCGCAGACCTCGGGTACAAGGTGGGATACGTATGCAAGAGCCGTACCCTTCTTCTTCTGATCAGTCAGGGATTAATCTCCTCAATCAGCGGTTCGACTCTTTGCAAGTAGAGGTAGGTGCCCTTCGGCACGAGGGCGCCTGATGGAGGACGTGATGTACCCTATGTCTTCAATGATTACAGCCATGCACACCATGCATCTTTACGGTACCCCTTATGTTGAGCTGACCGCAGATATTGAGCGGGAAAGGCATCAAAGGGAGGAGAGGAGGAGGAGGCCTCCGGGATCCTCTTTTCCCGGTCGGTCCCCCAATGCTTGACAAGATGGTGAATGTGTAACCCACAATGAGGACATTGTGTCGCTCAAGTGTGGGGGTAAGTTCACTTGTATATTATTTTGGGTTCTTTTACTTTGTATTAAAAAAAAGAAAAAAAAAAGACAAAAAAAAGACAAAAAAAAGAAAAAGAAAGCTCGATAGGTTGAAAACCCGAAAGGGCAACCTATGCAAAACAAGAGCTAAAGAGTAAAAAAAAAGAAAAAGAAAAAGAAAAAAAAGAGTGAGAAAGCTAGGATGAAAACCCGAAAGGGCTCCTAGGAAAAATGAGAGAAAAAGAAAAGAAAGGAGTTCGTTACCAATTTTTGATTCAAGACCGAATAATCTCATCTTCCGGAGTGCTTTAGTAAGAACACCTTCTTTGGTTCTTTCTTTCCCCATTTTGATTTTTGCTAGTAGTGTGAACCTTACTTGAATTTTTTAAATCATTAGTTCACATTTGGTTTGGTTTTTCTTCTCATGAATTGTTTTAGCTCAATCATAATTATTATGTTTTGGTTTAGAACAAGTTCGTTAGGGATTTTCGTTAGAGTTTAGTTGTTTTTGCGAACTTTTGGCTTATAACTCGTTATTACTCTCTTTTGATTTACTCGAGGTCGAGTAAAGACTAAGTGTGGGGTATATGATGTGTTCAACTTGTTTTAATCAATAGCTCATTTTGATGTATACTTTGTAATAGTTTAGAACATTTTTGTGATATTAATTAACTTTAAGCTTAAACGAAAGTTTATGTCTTGAAACTCAATTTAATATTGCATTTCATAATTTAATTGCTTTTTAGGACTTAGTTTATTTTTGTTGTTGCAGGCTCGTGTTTCTTTCCATATTTTGTATATAATTGGGAAGACCGAGACTTGTTCGGGACTTGGGAAAAAAAGTGTGATAAAGTCTTGAAGAAGAAGGTAGGGCGCTCTCGGCGCCTGTCTGATCAAGGAAGATTATGGAGAAAGTGGCCAAGGAAGAAGGCGCGCCCCGCGCCTATGGGGGCGGTGCCAGCGCCGATGAGACAGTAGCATTCCACAAGAAGGCGCGCCCCGCGCCTATGGGGCGCTGCCAGCGCCCATGTCACAGCAGGAATCCGAAGATGGGGGCGCGCCCCGCGCCTATGAGGGTGCTGTCAGTGCCCCCTCTGCTCTGTTTTGTACGCGGCTACATCCACTTGATTTCTTGGTTATAATTTAGTTTAGTATAAATATAAAGTGTGATTCTCATTGTAATCTATCTAGGTTTTCATCAAAGTTTCTCTCTAGTTTCTCCTTAGTTTACATTCAAACTCTTTAATCTTTAGTTTGTAATTTTGCTCATTTATTATGGAATCAATGAAGAATCCTTGTTCATCAATGGAAATTGTAGCTTAAACTTCTTCTTGGGATTGGTTTCAATGATTCCAAAAATCTCCTTGTGAGGATTCTCTAACTCTAAACTATTTCATTACTTCAATTATTTACTTGATCTTATATGAATTGTTATTGGTTTTGTTGAATGTTTTAGCTTGATCTTTGTCTTGTTATTATATTTTACAAAATAATTACTAGGTTTGAACACAATCGATTATTGTGTTCAACCTCGAGTAGCAACTATCTTGTTCATGCTTAAGCGTATTTTTATTGTGAACAATTTAGTAGAGCTTGTTTAAACGTTAATTGTTTATTGTGTATTCTCTAACTAATTGCATTCTTATTGTGTCTCCGTTCTTAAAGTTTTTGTTCACTGCGTGTTCTTTGAACATCAAGGGTTTTAGGCAATTTACAATTTATCTTATTTAGCTAATTAAGGGGACTACAAGAGTTTACTCTTGTCAATAATTAATTGAGTATTGAAGTGGTTTGGTATTTGAGAGTTTAATTCAATTAGCTGAGTAAGAGTCATTGTAACCGAATCCTAAGATTCTTTAGAACTAGAATATTCCCGTAATCACTTAATCGTTAGTTTCTTTTTCTCATTAAAATCTCCAATTCCCCCTGTTACTAATATCACTATGGAATTAGTGATTTCACTTTTATTAATCCAAATACATTTTAACAGAATTAAATTGATATAAATCCGTTCTCTGTGGATACGAACCTTACTTGCCCTTTACACTAATTGTAATTGAAGAGTAGGAGAAATTTACTTTTGATAAGTCTTTTATTTTGAACGACATAAAAGGCCTACCACTTGCCAAAAAAAACACATTAACAAAGATAATAATTTCCACTAAAAGTGTGGCAATTGAAACAGCTTTGCTTGTGTGCCAATGAGGCGATCCTGCACCAGGGTGTGTGCAGTCAACAGAAAAGGCCTGGGGGAGACAATATACGTCCTAGACATGGACCTCGATAACACACAGGAGAAGAAGGTGCAAAGATCGATCTTCCTGCCTTGACAAACATCACACTCGTACTCTTTTGAGGGACTAGAAATGATCCACTTACCACAAACATTGGTATGAGGAACAACTTAGTGGCCTTCATTATTATTGTTGTAATTTGATGTTGGAATATCTATCAATCTATGTATGATAGCTTTTTATGTTTGAGTGCTTATCGTATGTCCATCTCTTGCTGACAAATAAATAAAAAGATGGTCTATGTTAATGGATTAGGTTATGCAGCAGTCAATTAATTAATTAATTAGTTTGGTCTTATGAATTAGTCTAACTCATGAAAATTCAAAGCACTTGTGTATGCTTGAGTTGATTTTAACAAGGAACAATGAACTAAAATTGGTGTCAATACTATAGCAAGCATGAAATCACGAGTTCAAAATCATTGTCATTGTAACAACAACAGTAGTATTTTGATGTTCTTTCAAAGTTCATACTTCCTCTGATGCTTTTTATTTACAATAAAAGAGTACTTTTTGAGTAACATAAATGTTGCAAATAAAAATAAAACAGAAGTATTAGTTTTATTGACAAGATGAGGAGATAAATACATAAATAAAAGAAATATACTATATAGATACATGATAGAGGTGATCAAAAGGACGGATAGTGCCAAACTTGTATGTAAAAAGTTGTGCTTAAACCCAGTAAAAAAAATGTAGGTTTTGGAACCAATACGTGTTTTAGGTTTGAGTTTGAACTGAAAATGAATATTATTAGTTGCTCAAACCCTCACATTTAGGGATGCAAATGGGGTGGGGCAGGTTTTAGAATCCCGATCCCCATCCCCGCCTCACTTTTTCATTCTCATCCCCATCCCTATCTCCGCAATGCATCTGAAACTCATCCTCATCCCCACCCCACCACGTACACAATTAATACCATCCTAGTCCCATCACCCACTTGGATATCCATCCCCACCTTCCCCACCCCACCATCCATTTATTCCTCATTCGAAAATCACTAAACATTATTTCATATACCCTATAAATTTTCAAATACTAAAAAAACATATATACAATACGAAAAATATTAAAAGAATGTTATAAACTTATAATTTGTTTTTAATTAAGAGAAAATTTTAATTTTAAACATAAAATTTTTCAAAAATTATATTTTAAGTAGGTACGATGTAGGGTTTGTGGGGATGGGGCATGGTGTGTGGGGATGGGTTGGAGTGGGGCGGGTACAACCTAAAACCCACCAGCGCCCCATCACCCATGGCGGGAACAACTTTTGTCTCCATCCCCGCCCCACCACCCACAAAACTAGGATCCATCCCTACCCCATTGAGGTGGGATTGGGGCGGGTATCCTACTTGACTCGCCCCCACTTTTATCCCTAGACTCACATTTTCGAGCTAGATAGGTTGGAATGGGCAACACAGGTTAGGGTATTAATAGTCTTATCAACAGGGTGGGTCAAATAGGAGACCCATCCCATCCTTTCCCCAATGAGGCGGGGATTGGTCTTGGTTTGGCGGGTGGTGGGACGGGGATGGGAATGAAATTAGTACCCGCCATAGGGACGGGGATGGGGATGGAGATGGGTTTCAATGTATTTCCACCCTATCCCATCCCCATCCCGCCCGATCCACTATCTTAATACCCAATAAAATTGCATATAATAATTTGATGTTTGGCTGGTCTCCATCTGTAATAGCCCCGGAAATTCAGACCTTTTTCCTTCCTTTATAAAACTTAAATTTTACCAAAAAATTTAGCCCGAATTTCTATAGTTTCTACTCCTACGCCTACCTCTAATAAGAAATGGGTATACGAATAAGAAAAAACAAGATCATAATGTTTTCAATTTCCAAAGCGGATTTTATTCATAATACCAAAGCCGTGCAAAGTTTAAATCCAAAATATTAAAAGTCAAAATAAACCATTACAAGTTGTCCTGCTAAAGCATAAAGCCTATGATCAAATGGTTTAGCTAATTCCAACAAGGATTCCTGATCAACCTCAAACAAGTAGGCCATCCCTACTACTCACCTGCACAAAACCCCGAAGGAAAACAACAAACCAACAATAACACAAAAATCAGAAAAATTGAGTATGATCGACTCTACCCCGTAAAACGGGAACAGTTGACACCAAAGAAACATCGAACATTAAATGAACCATAATGATTCAATTCACAAGTTTTAGAGCAATAATTATTCAAGATTATTAATTGGGAAAGTGAACGCGATAGGGCCTCTTTCATCCCGTCTCGGACTTTTCGGCCTGGCCTGCAACTTGTCGACAGAGTGTCCCGAGTGTATACACCCCTCACAGAACTGATGCATATCCGCAAGTATGCTCCAAAAGTTTAGGAGGAGGACGAAAGCAGATTATAACAATTAGAAATGATTCAACGACTATTTAACACATGTCCGACCTATTGCGTGTCCGCCACAACAATAGGCCCACATTGGGTATAACCCAATGAGACACCGTTCATCACTCTAATAGGTCGTCACCGTTTGGGCTACTTTCCCTTTGAAGATTTTTTCACTTTAAGTTTGGTTCATTTGGTTTTGAAAATCATTTGGGTGAGAACAACAAACTCAAAATAAATCAATGATCCCAAAGTTCCGCACATTAATAATTCTCCATGAGTTTTCAAACCATAAGGCAAAATTGCCAATCCAATTCAACAACTCGTAACTCATCGTTCATTTATAGACACCACATATATTTTTTGAGTCAAAGCAAGTACAAATATTCACCAATCCATAACCAAATTCCATGACGTAAATACTTCATCAAACAATGACAATCAAAGAATTGCTAAGAACGCCAAACTTTTCAAAATCATGTGCATAGAGGCAAATTTTGAAAATAATATACTTATAATCATATTTTTCGAAAATACACATGTATATATGTACCAATAATTTTCGAAAATAGTAAAGTAAGATTACATAAAACATTTGGAGATTTTAAGTTGCAAAAATCATAATAATATAAATAATTAGTACAATTTCGAAAATTGGAAATAATATTTTCAATCCATAAGAATATATTTTCGAAAATTTCAGAAGTTAAAAATACAATAAATGAGCTTCTTTTGGACGTCCAATGGGTATTTGGTACACAAATTATAAGATCTAAAACACATGTACACAACCCTTAGTCCAAAAACAAGTTTTATTTTGATTTTATAAAATAACGAAAGCACAAATTATATTCATATGAATTTTTCCTTATGAAAATCTGGACAACAAATATATTTGGCATAAAATGCCTTTAAAACCATCAAATTAGCACTCTAAAACACACCTAAAAACATTCCTTGAATGCCCATACATCCACACGAAACACTACTACTTTGCACAAAATTAATCATAATTTTACGTCATCAAAACAACCTTAAAAGCAACAACTAAAACAACTACTTAAGCATGAATATAACTTCTACTAAAATATAAATAAACATAACTTTAAAACATTAAAACTACGCTAGAACATAACACTAAGCATGATAAAACATAAAGCGTAAAAAGAACTACTCTAGACTAAGCACAAAAGAACCTAGGGGCTAAAGAAAACGGTAGACATCGAAGCATACCTCAACGTCTGGAAGGCTACTTTAAGTTCGCTTCCTTCTCAGAAAAACAACTCAATTCTATCAGTTATTCTTCCGTGAAAACTTTTCACTTGTTACTCCTCTTTTCTTAGAGGAGAAGTGGAAGAAAGGTAGAGAGAATTGTGAGGAGTAAGGAGTGGTGTAAGAAGCTATTTATAGGTTAAAGGGTGGAGGCAAAAAGTAAAATTTTCAATGTGGGACAAATAATGGGTGGTGGTGGTGGTGTGCCATGAGAGAGGGAGGATAAGGGGGGGGGGGTGAGTGGTGGTGAGCTTGCTTAGGGAAGAGTGTTGTCAAGAATTAATGGATTGATGACTAATTGACTAACCACTCTAATTATGCGGAAAATAAAATACGACAAGCATAAAACGACCTTTCAAAAATTAAATTCTAAGCCATAAAAATATTTTTATTCACCAAAATATTTTTCCATAAAATAAAATAATTTCGGGTAATATATATATATATTATTTTCGAAAATTATAAATACATTTTTATTTATTTTCAAAATATTCCAACTTCAAAAAAATATTATTATTTTCCGAAAATAATATTACGGCAAAATAATTAGTTTATAATAAATACCTTCTGAAAAATAATTAAAAAAAACTCTTTTTAGAAAATATAAAACCTCTTTATAGAAAATATTATTTTTGTAAAATACCTGAAAAATTATGGGTATTACATCTACCTCCACTTAAAAAAAAGTTCGTCCTCGAACTTACGGAGCTAGTACTACATTATCTCTCCCTTAAGCAGTTTTGTCCTGAAATTGTCAAATACCTGACTGAAAAAGCTTTGGGTAACGAGTCCTCATATCGTCCTTGGATTCCCATGTTGCTTGTTCCGTTTTTTGGTTCATCCATAGGACTTTCACCAACTTCACTTGCTTGGTTCGAGTATCCCGCGTTTTAGAATCGAGGACCCTAACGGGTCGTTCTTCGAAAGAAAGGTCACTTTCAAGCTGGACTGGCTCGGGTTGAAGAACATGGCTCGGGTCATGGACATACTTCCTATGTTGTGACACATGAAAAACATTGTGGACTTTCTCTAACTCAATGGGTAAGGCTAGTCTGTAGGCTACCTCGCCAACTCTATCTAGTATCTCATAGGGTCCAATATACCGAGGGCTTAGCTTTCCTATTCTCCCAAATCTCTGTATTTCTTTGGTTGGTGAAACTTTTAGCAAAACCTTTTCTCCAACCTTAAACTTCACTATTCTTCTGTGCCTGTCCGCATAAGACTTCTGTCGATCTTGTGCTGCTTTCATGTGAGTTTGAATAAGTCTCACTTGCTTACTCATTTCCTCGATCATCTCTGGTCCGATAGTCATTGACTCACTAATGTCACTCCAACATAACGGACTTCTACACTTTCTCCCATAAAGTGCCTCATATAGAGCCATTCCAATACTGGCATGATAACTATTGTTGTAGGAGAACTCGATCATTGATAATCTTTCATCCCATGCTCCACCGAAATCGAGTGTGCATGCTCTCAACATATCTTCAAGTGTTTGTATTGTTCTTTCAATCTTGCCATCCATGGCTGGGTGAAATGATGTGCTGAACTTCAATAGTGTGCTTGTTGTAGTTTTCCCCATAATTTGATAGAAACCTTGCATCTCTGTCAGACACAATGTCCTTTGGAATTCCATGCAATCTGACTATCTCTCGGACATAAGCATCCGCCAACTACTTCATACTCCATGTATCTTTCATAGCGATGAATCTAGCGGACTTGGTTAATCTGTCCACTATCACCCATATGGCATTCTTCGTGGTCTTCGTGATCGGTAATCCCATGACAAAATCTATTGATATTGATTCCCTATTCCAACTTGGAATCTCTAGGGGTTGCAACTTTCCTCCCGGTTGCATGTGTTTAATCTTAACTTTCTGACAAGTTAAACATCTTGATACAAATTCCACAACTTCTCTCTTCATGTTTGGCCACCAAACATTCTGTTTGAGATCTTTGTAAAGCTTGTCTCCGCTTGGATGCACTGAATACGGCGTATTATGTGCTTCTTCCAAAATTTTCTTCTTAAGACTTTCTTCCTTTGGAACTCACCATCTTCCCTTGTACTTTACAACATTAGCATCGTTGATATCGAATTCTGTAGCTGTCCCTTTTGCCTTTATTTTTCTGACTTTGTTTAACCATTCATCAGTCAGTTGCTTCTCTTGGATTTCATCAAAAATTGTTGGTTCCAAGGTGATTGCATTTAGTTGGACTTCTACTTGTTCACGCTCCACAACTTCCAATTCAAGTTTTTGAAATTCGTTGCAAAGCTCTTTCTTCATCACCATGACACACAGTGAATGGCTTGTCTTCCGACTTAATCGTTGGCTACTTTGTTTGCCTTTTCGTCGTGATAAGAAATCTCCAAATCGTAATCCTTTATAAGCTCCAACCATCTTCTCTTTCGCATATTCAACTCCTTATGAGTGAATATATACTTCTAACTTTTGTGGTCGGTGTAGATCTTTTATTTGACACCGTAAACATAATGTCTCCAGATCTTTAGAGCAAAAACTACTGCTCCCAATTCCAAATCATGTGTTGGATAATTCGGTTCATACGGCTTCAGTTGTCGTGAAGCATATCCTACAACTTTTCCATGTTGCATGAGCACGCAAACTAATCCCTTCATTGATGCGTCGCTATAAATTTCAAATCTGTCACTTCCAGAAGGAAGCGTCAATATCGGCGTTGTAGTCAACCTCTTCTTTAACTCTTGGAGCGCATGTTCACACTTCTCGTCCCACTAAAATTTAGTGGTCTTCTTAATTAGATTGGTCATCGGTTGTGCTATTTTTGAAAAATCTTGCACAAACTGTCAATAATAACCGGCCAATCCTAAGAAACTTCGTACTTCTGTTACATTCATTGGCTGCGACCAATCGGAAATTGCTCTAATCTTAGATGGATCAACCGAGACTCATTCTCTCAAGATCACATGACCAAGAAATGCAACCTTATCCAACTAAAATTCACACTTCGAGAACTTCACATAAAACTCCTTCTCTCGAAGTACTTGTAATACCTTCCTTAAGTGCTCCTCGTGTTCCTCATTACTCTATGAATACACCAAAATGTTGTCGATAAAGACGAGTACAAAACTATTCAAATAGGGCTTGAATGTCCTATTCATGAGATCCATGAATGCGGCTGGGGAATTAGTGAGTCCAAAAGGCATTACGGTGAACTCATAATGTCCATACCTTGTTCGGAAAGCTGTCTTCGGAACATCTTCCTCCGATATCCTCAGCTGGTGATAACTCGATCGCAAATCGATCTTTGAAAACGTAGTGGCATCCTTCAATTGATTGAAAAGATCATCGATCCTAGGAAATGGGTATCTGTTCTTTATCGTGACGTTGTTCAATTCACGATAATCGATGCACAACCTCAATGTTCCATCCTTCTTCTTAACGAAAAGCACTGGTGCTCCCCGGGGTGAAACACTGGGTCTAA
Source organism: Salicornia ramosissima (assembly GCA_951394345.1). Lineage (NCBI taxonomy): Eukaryota > Viridiplantae > Streptophyta > Magnoliopsida > Caryophyllales > Amaranthaceae > Salicornia > Salicornia ramosissima. The sequence goes on along the minus strand of OX596240.1, from coordinate 19,415,018 downwards.
TGTATCCCTTCTCCAATAATTCTTCCAATCGAACCCGTCCCCGGTACTAAGTCTATCTTGAACTCCATCTCCCTTACGGGTTGCATCCCCGGGATATATTCCGAAAATACATCTTCTTCTCTTTTAAGAATTCTATCCATGTTTGAGGCCTTAGCATACGCCTCTCAAAAAGTCTATGAGGTACTCCCTCCTAACCTCTTTTGAAGTCGAAAAGCTAAACCATCTTCAAAATTTTGAACCTTGGCCCTCTCGTCGGGTACTATATTAGGACAAAGCTTGGCCAACTCATTGAATTTGTCGGCATACTGTTGTACGTTCATTGACCCTCCTTGAGTCAATCTACCAAACTCATTAAACTTTTCCCTTCTAATGTGCTCTGGAAAGGAACGTGCTCAAAGAGCTGTTTTGAATTCTTCCGAACCAAAGTCTTCTTGGGCTCTCAATGCTACATCCTCACTTTCCCACCAAGTATCTGCTTGCTCCCTCAGATAAAAAGTGTCTTGGTATACTTTTTGGTTTTCAGGAGCTCTAGCTGCGGTAAACATCTTATCAAAGTCCCTAATCTAGTTGTCAACCAACATTGGCTCCTGTTTCCCGACAAACAAAGGTGGTTAAAGGGCAGAAAGCTTTTTGGCCATTGCGGCTTGAGGATCGTCATTGTTGTTTTGGTTTACTTGGATCTGAAGGACTAGACCAAAGTTTTGGGCTAACTGTTCAAGTGAACGGAGTCTGGCTGTAAGTTGTTCGGGTGTTTCGGCCATTGGTCGGTTTCGTCGGGTCCTAGATCGAGTATAAGCACCGTTATTCGACATAGACTACGGTACTAATAGAGAAGGATGGTGTTACCACCGTGGAAGCAAACGCTTCCGAGGAGGACAAAGAGAAAAGGGAAAAGAAACTAGAAACAAACATACCAAACACGCATATATACATAAATATTCCTGTTTTATGTCGAAACAACCTTACACACAAACATTTTACCCTGCCGAATTGGTCTATTAATCGATCACACATAATTACATCACACACCAAAATTTTACCACGCCGAATTGGTCTACTGAACAATCACACATAACTACAAAAGTACGGAAATATGAAAAATAACAACATATTAAGGTTCAAATCACAACTCATAGACTACTAATTACAAAGACTCTATCCCATGTTGTTATCCTCAAAACTTGGGCTTGACCCTTGCTTCTCTCCTATCCCTACTATTAGCTTAGGTGGATCAAGCTTGTACTCATGTTCTTGTATGGCATCAATCATTTTCTTCTCCAAATAGTCGAGTGTGAGAAACCACTCGCCCTTGTAAGAATAGCGAGAAAAATTGGGTTCATCCTTGGAGATCATAATGTTGTTGGCTAATAGAGGGGTTGGTGAAGGGTACATTTGTGAGTTCATTTGTACTTGTTCTTGTGGGTTCAAGAACATCCGAGTACACTTGGGTTGAGCGTGAGCTGTTCTATCTGATTTGCTTGAACAATTGAGTGTGTAAGGTTATTCTATTTTTCAGAGTTAATTAATAAAATAACTAGGGTAGCAGGACGTAGGCCATAGTTGGCTGAACCTCGTCAAATCTGTGTGTTCATTTTACTTTATTGCTTAACTGTTTCCGCAACTAGAACAGTTACAACTGGTCTAGTTAGTTTAAGTGAAAATCTGACACTACCATTAACAAGTCAATTCACCCCCTCTTGAGTAGTTCTAGATCCTACAATTGGTATCAGAGCAAAAAATCTTCTCACAAAGGCTTAACATCCTAGAAGATGAACTCTCAAGAAATGAATGTTATGGGGTATGAGAACAAAACTCCAAAGTTTAATGGCAACAACTATGCATGGTGGAAAAACAGACTGAAGAATGTCATTATTGGCATTTACTATGAATGTTGGATGATAGTGAAGAATGGACCCATGGAAGTGAGAAAACTTGATGAATCAGGAATCTATGTAGCGAAGAAGGAATCTTAATATGTCTCCTCTGATTTCAAAAAATTCGAGAAGAATGCCAAAGCAATGTCCATACTGCAACAAGCCATTGGTGAAAATGAAACCAACAGAATCTCTGCATGCACAACTGCCAAAGAAATATGGGACACTTTGGAACTTGCCTATGAAGATATAAGTGAGGTAAAGAGGTCAAAAATTGATTTAATTATGTCCAATTATGAACTGTTCAGCATGATTTAGGATGAAGGAATAAATTATTGTTTTGCTAGATTCATGACCATTGTGAATGATCTTAAGTCCTTAGGGAAAAGCTTTTCAGATGAAGATTTGGTTAGAAAGATGCTAAGGAGCCTAATAGATGCATGGACTCCCAATGTTACTGCCATCTATGAGGCTAAGGATCTAACCAAACTTTCTCAAGAACAGTTGATTGGATCTTTGCTGACTCATGAAATCATGGTAGATTCCAAGGGAGGAAAGAAGGCTGACAAATCCATTGCCCTAAAGAGAACAGATTTTGATGAAGATGAGATCTCCATGATTGGTTAAAGATCTGAAAATCACTTTAGAAATCAGAAAAAAGAACTTCAAGGGTAAGAAATCTAAACGGACTAACTCTAATAATTCTGGATGTTTTAAGTGTGGTGAAACAAGTCATATGATCAGAGATTGTCCTTAATGGAAGGACAATAAGAACAGGAAGGAAGACAAGAAAGTATTCAAGAGAGCCATGATTGCCTCTTTTTGGGGTGACTCAGACTCTGAGTCGGAAGATGAGGAACAAAATAAAGGATGAAGTCTGCATAACTGCTATAATAAACAGAAAATTAACATCTGTGGGGAACAATACAGATTAAAAAGTACTGTTAACAAGTCTTTGATGGCCAAGACTGGTGAGACCAGCTCACAGCAGGTATGTATTTCTAAAATTCGAAGTGAAATGTATGGCGATGATGGAGATGAGTTACTTGAATGTCTAGAAACTGTACTTGATCAATGTCTTGAACCGAGTACTTATAAAAGTGGTAAAGAGCTTTTAAAAGAAAAAACTCAGGATTGTGACATTGCTATAGCAAGTTGCAATCATCTTGAGGAAATTTGCAATGAATTGAAAAATGAAGTTGCTGAATTGGAAGTTTCCTTAGATAAACAAAAGGTTGAACTAGAAACAGTTAAAACTTCATTAGATGGAGAATCAGATGAAGGATTAACTGGTCCCCTTTTTCCTAGAATAGGAGAAGACCCACTCAACCTTGATGAGTTAAAAACTAAGGCCAGTGCCCTAAGAAAAACTAATTTACTTCATGCTTTCAATCTTCTGGTTGATGATGCAAAAGACTTGCTTAAGGCATCTGCTGAGGACACTGCTGAGCCAACTCCTAATATTCTCTGTAATCATGATCCAGAAACTTAGAACTTAATTGATGAATTTGACAATAAATCATTGATCTTGAAGCTGAGTTATATCAACTTAAACATAGTAAGGAAATGGCTACTGTTGACAAAAGTCCTGTGCCAACTCCTACTATTCGCTGCACCCATGATCCTGATACTCGGAACTTAATTGATAATTTTGAAAGTAAAATCTGTGATCTTGAAACAGAGTTGTATCATCTGAAGAATAGTAAAGCAGTGGCTACGGTTAACAAAGGTTTTGAATTGCTCTCCATAAAGTTAAGGGATGACTATGAAAAGTTAAACCTGGACTTTATAAAAATGGCTAAAAGAAATGAAACTTTACTCAAAAAACATGATGACAAGGAAGCTAAGTTAGAGCAAAGATAAATTAGTGTCAACAGGTTGCTTGGTGGTCAAAATAACCTTAATAAGTTATTAACCATTGGTGGCAACAGCAGTAGAACATGACTAGGTTATATAGGTACAAGCAGTAACTGGTCACCACCCTCTACCACATGGATCAAGGAGTTTCAAGAAGGTAAATATGTTCTGGCAAAGGACATGATCATATGCAATCATTGTGGTAACGAAGGTCACACTGTTAATGTAATAACCCAAAATTTTGGGCTATTTTAAATTTTATTTAATTAACTAATTATTTAATTAATTAGTTGATTAATTAATTATTATTGGGTCAATTAACAATATAACTTGATAGCAAGCCTAATTATTGACCTTGGCCCAAATTTTAAACCCTAATTTACTATGACCAAGCCCAAACCCCCACGGCCCCCTTGTTTCCCTTTCTTTTAGTTAATTTATTTAATTTAATCCAACCAATTTTACTAATTCACATCTATAGTTTGACTTTCACCAAAAAAATTAGAACTTTCATCCTAAAATCTTTACTAAAATTTAGGAGGAAAGAACCCCCTTGTTGTTCATTAAGAACACACGGCCAACCCATCAACACAACAACAATCTTACTATATTCTTTAACTCTAAAAAACAGTCACAAGAAATATCCTAAAAACTTTTCTATTCATCCAACCATCAAAGATCGAAGCAAGGAGCCAAAGAAAAATCAATAAACCGTGAGCCACTCGTTCGAAACAAGCCACACGATCCTCGTGATCTTTGTTCATCAATAGGTAATTAGATTTTCTTTACTTAATCAATAGGATAGATTAGCAATATAATTCATAGAATTAGTTTAGAACTATGTAGAATTGCTTAGAATATTGCTATATGGATTTCGAATTATATGATGATGGTTCTCTATGTATGCCGAGTGCCTTATTAATGTTCCATGATATTTTGATCAATTTATTTCATGTTCTTTATACATTCTATGATTATTTCATGGATCTTGCTTATAGAATTTGATGAATTGTTTGTTGAACTAACTAAGAATGTTGTATGATGATGTCGTGTATCATGACTATTGTTCGAACTCTTTCTTGAACCAAAGATTAGATTTTTAAACCTTAATCTTGATTTCTTGATAATCTTTGATGGATCTTGAATCAATAATTAGACTAGTAGGATTCTTGAAGGATAAAAATTGATCTTGTTTACTATATTGCTAGAACCGTGTAGTATCTTGTTTTGGCCCTTATTATTTTCGAAAATCTTGATTATAATTTAAGCATGTATTTTTCCCTTAATTAATCTAGTATGATTATTTTAATCTTGATATTTACTAAAAATATAAAAGAAAGAATTAATCTTATTTCTTGTTATAAAAATGTCGTGTGATGTTTTCAATTAAAGGCTTGATTTTTAACTTGTTTCTTGATAAAGGATTACACCTTAAACTTGATCTTGAAGTTATTTCTAATTAATTAATTAAAGCTAGTAATTTTAAACTGTTCAAACTTGGTTTGATGACATGACCCACTCGAAATTTTCGAATGGAATTGGGAAAGTAAAAGGCTATATTTTTATGATTCTAATAATTAAAAGACTAGATTTTGATTATGTTCCTGGAATGATTCTATCAAGTTAAATTCGTATTATATATATCTATGCTGAATGAATTATCCTATTAGGGTGATGAACAATTGAAAGAGTCGCGTAGTTGGTAAGTGCAAGAGTAAGTTTTCGACCTTTATTCTCGAATTGCTTGAATCATATTATTGAATTGTGAACATTGCATGTTGTTACGTATGGACTTCCTGGATTGAATAATTACGTTGCATGAATAATTCTTGCGTGGTTTAGTTGAGTGTCAAGCATCACGTGACTGGGTCTAGAATTTGATTCAAGAAAAGTTGAACTAGAACTGTTAGAAGTCAAGTCTTGTTAATTGAGTCAAAGTGTGAACTAGAATATTGAACTTGGAAAGATAAAACTATGAAGTGAACGCCTATCTAGTGGCTAAAGTGCCATGAACATAGGTTTAGTCGAAGCCACTGTCCCTTCTGCGGTTTTGGGACAGTTCTGGATCCCAGTGCTCGGGAAAATGACCCCTCGTGGTTCACCGGCATGAGACAAGGAAAGTTACGGAAGAGTTAAGGTTTCCCCTACGAGCATATGACTGTGTCACGTATTAGCACTTGAAAGAACTAGATAATGAGAGTAAGTAAGAAGTCTAGAAGTCTAAGAATGAGTTAAGTTATTTTTGTGAGTCTAATTTGGTTTCTGTTATGATTATTCTGCTGCGTACTTGAATTATAATTTTTCATGATTAACTTGCTATAACGTCTGTTCAGTGAATCTATTCTTGCTATTATATTTCTAATGGTGTTCTATTGATTAAGTAGAACAATCTAATTACTCCCCACTGACTGTGGACCCCAAAATTACTTTTACAGGTACGAAAGAAGAATGAATTGGGGTATACGCAAGGGTTGGCTTGTGAGCAAGCGAGGAGCTTAGTATTTTATACCTTTTCCTAGCCTTTGTAATAAGTATATTTAATGAATTTTAGTAGTTTCGTAATTAATAATGGACCATAAAGTCCCAGTTGTAAAGGGCATTATATTTGATTTTTGGATGGTTTTATAATTTCTTCAATAAATTGAATAAGTCCAGAGCTTCCGTTAATAATAAATAGACTTAGAATCATAAACTTTATTTAGACATTGATTCGTATTGTTGTTTTCTCCGAAAACAACGCTGATAAAATATGGGTCGTTACAGTTGGTATCAGAGCTGAATTTTTAGGTTACTTCACCATAAGTAACCTGTGAGTTAGTGTGCTTTATTACCCGAGAGTTGACTTTTGTAGCGTTGCCATAAGAACTTAAGTGAGTGTTGACTCGGGTAGGCTATCTGGGATAGGCGAATTTTTGTTCTTTTCACGATTAATTAACTTATAATTGTTCTTTTATGATCCTAACTTGAGTGTTATCTTGATAGAATGGCAAGCCCGAGATGATCACTCAGTGGTCGCGATCGACGTCGCATGCTTGAAGGTGTGATCATTAGTTTAGCTCAAATAGGGCACAATCGTCTAGTGGTCAGTCCACATTTGATCGGTTTTCCCGTCATCAGCCTCCGACCTATGATGGCACAGCTGATCCTGTAGTGCTCGAAAGTTGGATTCGGGAAATGCGGAAATTGTTCGATGTGACCGATTGCCCGGATGAAGAACGAGTTCAAATTGCTAGCTACTACCTGCGCTTAGAAGCTGATAACTGGTAGATGACGGTTCGTCCTCTGGGAAGGTCCGTGAGAGGCATGTCATGGGAGGATTTTATCACCCAACTCCAAGAGCGTTTCTATCCCGATGAACTTAGGTGGCAGAAACAGGAAGAGTTCCTGATGCTCACTCAAGGAACTATGTCTGTGCAGGCTTATAAAGATAAGTTCGTAGAACTGTCCAGATTTGCTACCACAGTGATACCGTCTGAAGCAGAGAAACTAAAGAGGTACATCAAGAAGCTGGACCCCAATATCAGGGTGCACGTTATCAGCAGCGGTGCCACAACATTCCAGAAGGCTTATGAGGTGGCCTTGGAAATTCATGCATCCTTGGCCGAGAAGAAAGGTTTCAAGAAAAGGGTTACAGTTAGTCAACCACTGGCAGCAGCAAAGAAGCCGAGATTTGAGCAACCTCAGAAACCGCATCAACAGCGTAACTCCACGCTAAAATTTCAGGGAAACCGAATCTGTAGGGGTTGCCAAAAAGAGGTTCATCCAGGGAAGAAGTGCGATGGCTCGGTGGTAGTCTGTTATTCTTGCGGTAAGGAGGGGTACAAGTCTTAGGTGTGTCCGAGGAACAAACCAGTAGCCACGGAGAACAAGGCACCAGTAAAGAACCGTATCTTCAGCATGACACAGGAAGAAGCGGATGCGCAGCCCGATGTGGTTACGGGTACTTTCCTTGTTTATAATTTGTCAGCCTTGGTATTGTTTGATACGGGTGCCATTGTTTCTTTTGTTGCAAAGTCTTTTGTGTGTAAAGCTAATTTGCCGGGAGAGTCTCCCGTAAAATCTATTGTAACTCTGCCTTCGGGCGAGGACTTTGCTTGTAATCGTGAATTCAGGGACATTCCAATAGTCATAGCTGGGGAGCAGTTAACGGCAAACTTAAAGGAGTTTCCGATGATCGAGTTTGATCTAATTCTGGGAATGGATTGGTTATCCAAATATAAAGCAGCGATCAGATGCCGAGACCAAGAACTTGTGTTGCATGGACCTAAAGGAAATCGTTTAACTTACTCCAGCACAACGAGCAAGAAGGGATTAAAGTTCGTGTCAGCAATGAAGATGAGGAGATTTCACCAAAAAGGAGAAGCGGTATATTTGTGCCAGGTGAAGGACATCTCCAAAGAGGAACAACTTGAAGCAATAACAGTGTTCAGGGACTACGCAGATGTATTTCCTGAAGAGTTAATGGGAATACCTCCAGAAAGAGAAGTAGAGTTCAACATTGACTTAGTTCTGGGAACGGCACCGATATCAAAGGCTCCATATAGAATCGCGCCGGCAGAACTGGAGGAGTTGAAGAGTCAACTGCAAAACCTGATCGACAAGGGTTTCATAAGACCCAGTGTGTCACCATGGGGCGCTCCGATATTGTTCGTTAAAAAGCAAGATGGCAGCATGAGGATGTGTATCGATTATCGAGAGCTCAACAAGGTGACTGTAAAGAACAAGTATCCTCTACCCAGGATTGATGATTTGTTTGAACAGTTAAAGGGTGCAGGTGTTTTCTCCAAGATTGATCTTCAGTCCGGATACCATCAAATTCAGGTGAAGGCGGAAGACATTCCTAAGATGGCATTCAGAACAAGATATGGGCATTATGAGTTTGAAGTAATTCCATTTGGTCTAACCAACGCTCCGGCGGTGTTTATGGACCAAAAGAACCGTACCTTTCACCATCTACTTGATGTTTGCGTAGTGGTATTTATTGACGATATCCTGATATATTCTAAGAATGAGCAGGACCACAAGAAACATCTACGTATGGTGATGGATGTGGTGCGAGCTCAGAAGTTGTTAGCCAAGCTGTCCAAGTGTGAATTTTGGCTTCAAGAAGTGGTATTTTTGGGCCACGTCATTAACAAGAACGGTATCAAGGTAGACCCAGCAAAGGTCAAGGCCATTGTAAAATGGAATAGCCCGAAGAGTGTAGCAGAAATCAGAAGTTTCCTCGGGTTAGCAGGTAATGGCATTAATTTAAGAATGATAAAATATGTTACCTAATCGGTCGAAACTTTGAGATGATGTTTGTCCTTGGCAGGTTACTATCGGAGGTTCATGAAGGACTTCTCAAAGGTCGCTCAGCCAATGATAAAGTTATTGCAAAAAGAAAGTAAATTCATCTGGTCCGAACAATGTGAAAAGGCGTTCCAGACTCTGAAGCAAAGGTTAGTTGAAGCGCCAGTATTATCCTTGCCAAATGAAGGGATAGGATATGAAGTCTACAGCGACGCATCAAAGAACGGACTAGGTTGGGTGTTGATGCAATAAGGGAAGGTGATAGCATATGCCTCCTGACAGCTCAAGGTGCATGAGAAGAACTACCCTACTCATGACCTGGAGTTGGCAGCTATAGTGTTCGCCCTCAAAATTTGGCGACATTATTTGTATGGAGCAAATTGCAAGATGTTCACCGATCATAAAAGCCTTAAATATATCTTCACACAGAAAGAACTCAACATGAGGCAGCGAAGGTGGCTAGAGCTCATCAAGGATTATGACCTGTCACTGGATTATTACGAGGGGAAGGCTAATCGTGTGGCATATGCTTTAAGCTGCAAGGAGAGGAACTCCCTCAACCGAGTAATGGTGTTGCCGAAGGAAGTTCATGTAGATCTTCAGAAACTGGAGGTGGAAATTATTGCATCGGGACATACTCGGGTATACCTTAATGCTATGAGTGTGGAACCTGATCTTTATCAAGAAATTTGAGATAAGCTGAAGCAGGATCCTCATCTCGAGAAAATCCGCGAAGCTAAGCTGCAAGGCCAAGCGGAGGACTTTACTATAAAGGCCGATGGGAGTCTGAAATTTCGAGAAAGTTATACCATATACTAGTCGGAATACTCTATTTAATTTCTAATTAAGCTAAATCTAATCATAAATCAACAGGTGGTGTGCGCCGAATGGCAAGGTTCTACGGAACAAGATCATGCAGGAAGCACATAATACCCCTTATTCAGTACACCCCGGGGGTGGCAAGTTGTATAAGGATTTGATAGAGCACTTCTGGTGGCCCGGAATGAAGCGAGAAATTGAAGAATTTGTAACTAGATGCCTTGTCTGCCAAAAGGTTAAGATTGAGCATCAGAGACCCGAAGGGTTACTTCAACCGTTGCCAATTCCGAAATGGAAGTTTGATTCTATTTAGATGGATTTTGTGGTCAGTTTGCCACCTACCACCAGTGCATTCAAAGCGGTATGGGTCATAGTGGACCGACTGACGAAAGTAGCAAGACTTATCCCCATGAAGACCACTTGGACCATGGAGAAGATGGTAGAAGCATATACTCAGGAAATAATCCGAATCCATGGCGTGCCAAGAGACATTGTTTCAGATCGAGACCCACGACTCTTATCATGGTTCTTGAAATCCTTGCAAGAAGCCTTTGGCACTAAGTTAAATTTGAGCACAGCGTTCCATGCAGCAACAGATGGCCAGACAGAGCGGACCATCCAGACCCTTCAAGATATGCTTAGAGCTTGCGTATTGGAATTTCAGCAGTCCTCGATTAAGTCCCTAAGCTTGGTAGAGTTCTCTTACAACAAAAGCTACCATTCCAGCATTCAGATGGAACCATATGAAGCTTTATATGGACATAAGTGTCGCAGTCCTACCTGTTGGAGCGATATCAGTGATGCGTTGGTTATAGGACCGGATCATATCAAGGACACGGTCGAACAGATCAAAGTCATTCGAACTAAACTGCAAGCGGTGCAGAGCAGGCAGAAATCTTATGCAGATCGGAGGAGGAAGGCATTGGAGTTTCAGGAGGGTGATAAAGTATTGCTGAAGGTATCGCCAATGAAGGGTATTAGTCGTTTTGGACAAAAAGGGAAGCTCCGGTCTAAGTATGTAGGTCCATACGAGATTCTAGAGAGAGTGGGTGAAGTGGCCTATAGGCTGGCCTTACCACCGGAGTTGTCGAAGGTACATGACGTGTTTCACATCTCACAGCTACGGAAGTATGTGAGTGATCCGTCGCATGTAATTCCGGTTGAGTCAGCTGCTATTGCACCTAACCTATCCTTCGATGAGGTTCCGGTGCAGATCCTGGATCGACAAAAGCGTATGTTGAGGCGCAAGTCACTCTCACTAGTTAAAGTGCTATGGAGAAGTCAGCAATATGAAGAAGCTACTTGGGAAACCGAGTCCTCCATGCGCGAGAAATATCCGGAGTTGTTTCGCCAGGGTAAGTGTCGGTTACTTCGAACTTTAGTCCTTTCTTATGTTATGCTTTGTAGTGAGCTTCCTTACGAAAAATTTCGAGGACGAAATTTTCATAAGGAGGGGTGGCTGTAATAACCCAAAATTTGGGACTAGTTTAAATTTTATTTAATTAACGGATTATTTAATTAATTAGTTGATTAATTCATTATTATTGGGTCAATTAACAATATAACTTGATAGCAAGCCTAATTATTGACCTTGGCCCAAATTTTACACCCTAATTTACTATGACCAAGACCAAACCCCCACTTATAATACTATCCCCACGGCCCTCCTATTTCCTTTTCTTTTAGTTAATTTATTTAATTTAATCCAACCAATTTTATTAATTCACATCTATAGTTGACTTTCAACAAAATAATTAGAACTTTCATCCTAAAATCTTTACTAAAATTTAGGAGGAAAGAACCCCCTTGTTGTTCATTAAGAACACACGGCCAAACCATCGACATAACAACAATCTTACTATATTCTTTAACTCTCAAAAACAATCACAAGAAAAATCCTAAACACTTTTCTATTCATCCAACCATCAAAGATCGAAGCATGGAGCCAAAGAGCAATCAATAAATCGTGAGCCACTCGTTCGAAACAAGCCACACGATCCTCGTGATCTTTGTTCATCAATAGTTAATTAGATTTGCTTTACTTAATCAATAGGATAGATTAGCAATATAATTCATAGAATTAATTTAGAACTATGTAGAATTGCTTAGAATCTTGCTAGATGGATTTCGAATTATATGATGATGGTTGTCTATGTATGCCGAGTGCCTTATTAATGTTCCATGATATTTTGATCAATTTATTTCATGTTGTTGATATATTATATGATTATTTCATAGATCTTGCTTATAGAATTTGATGAATTGTTTGTTGAACTAACTAAGAATGTTGTATGATTGTTATGGTCAAAATTACCTAACCTGAATACAGGTTAAGCGTCGAGAAGCAGAAGTGCAGGTCAGCGTTGGAAGGTTCTAGAAGCTGATGCGAGTTTAAATTCGAATCTAGGGAACAGGTCAAAGATCAACCAGCATGTGAGACGTAGTTGCACGCTGACATGGCAAGAACAAGTCTTCCATCTTGGTCATACACGCCCCACAAAAATAGGAAGTGGTTCCTATTACTTAGGAACGACTAGTTGGTGCTGTTCTAGGGAATAAATAAGGAAAAATCTCATTGTAAACTAGATTATTGTCATCATACGCCCTTCTCTCACGCACTGTATTAGAAATAGTACTCATGGCATTATTCTCATTCACCATTTTTACATTTTAGTTCGTACAATCCTTGTAATCACAAAAGAAAAGTATATTCATATAGTGGATTGGTAGACTCAAGGCTACCCGCAATTTTCCATTTATTTTGAGGTTTCTGCGTCACCATCCTCTCGTGTTACCCCCGTCCCCTTCTTTGCTTTGATCCGTATTTTCTACGTTTCCCCTTCATTCGTATAATATACATATTCGGCTTGTCACAATCTAGCTATGGTTCGTACTAGCTTAGTCCCATACCCGAGTGGGGATTTTGCATAAACAATTTGGCGCCCACCGTGGGGCCATAGCTTGATTGTTCACTAAAAAAAAAAAAATAGAGTATACACCTACTCGCCACAAAAAACCAAAAATACGCACATTATTTTTCTATTTCTTCTTGCCTAAACACAGATCATGGCTCCCGAGACATCAAGCCAAGGAGCAAACGCGAAGCAGATTGAAGCAATGTCCCAAGCCCTGAAAGAAACCCACGAACAACTGAGAGTGGTCATTGAAGCAGCCAAAGCCAAAGATGAAACCGTAGCTTCCTTGTAAAAGGAACTATAATTCATGAAAAGCAACATCCCCAAAAACAAGAAGAAATTCAGAACAGACGGCATCCCCGTTCTCAATCTGAATGGCAGTTCAGATGGGGAAGACGACGAAGACAAAATACCAGAAGACGAGGGCTACAAAACACCCCATGATGAAGATGATCAAGATGATCAAGGAGTAACCCTAACCCCTAGAGACATACGAAACATAAAAAAACAGTATAATGAGATGCAAAAAATGATGTCCAGGTCCTCTGGTTCTCACGAACACGATGTGTTCGAGAAGCAGAAACTATACTCACAGAGCCCCTTCACTGCTGAGATAGTGGAAACTATACCTCCAAAAAAGATCAATATAACCTCTTGGCACGACCTTTATGATGGAACCACAGACCCTCTAAACCATGTGAACCATTATCGCCAAAAAATGATATACCTCCCAATACCTGCCAATAAACTAGATGTAGCCCTTTGCAAAACATTCGGAGGTACCCTAAATGGACCCGCCTTGTAATGGCTTATTAACCTGAAAGCAAGATCTATCCCCTAAACCACGTTGCCCAACGCCAAGTAGAATCAACCCAAGACTACCTGGATCGTTTCAATAAGGAGATGATCAAAATACCAGATGTCGATGCTCGAACCTGTGTGGAGGCTTTTAGAAGAGGACTCCCTCCTGCTTCCAAGTTGTACCAGGAACTGACTAGGTACCCAACTGCAAATTTCGAGGATGTAAGGCGAAAAGCCATGTCAGAGATCCGCTTCGAAGAAGATGAAACACCAGAGTCGGAGGACCTGAATCTAGGAAGCAGCAAAGCAGAACCTGGAGACTTCAACCCTATCCCAAAAGGGAATCAGATCAGGTAAACTCCGCTACTCCGGATCATTCGATAACTGACTACTCTGTTTTGGCTGCGGCTAGTGGTGGCCACCAAACAGGCCGGGCTGGGTCGAAGACCTCCGACCCATGAACCGGCCCGGTGGGTTACCAGGCCGGGCCGGGTTCATGGATAGGCAACCCATGAACCGGCCCACCCGGGTTGGACCGGGTTGGTGGGCCGGGTTAGACCGGGTTGGTGGACCGGGTTGTCCGGGTTGGACCGGGTTTGACCGGGTTGGACCGGGTTACGGGTTATAACACTCCGACCCATGACCCACCCGTTTAGCACCAGGCTGGGTAACGGGCCGGGTCCGAGCTAACCGGGTCTGACCCATCAGGGCCAAAAACAGGGTCGGGCCGGGTCAACCCGGCTCAGTGGCCACCACTAGCTGCTGCAGGTAACCCAAGCTCAACCAGAAAACACGTGGATTATCCCAGCTTATCCTCGTGCCAATTCAATACAGACGCGGAAGGCATAGTGGAAGCTCTAAGGCGAGTAGGCGAGAAGGTGAGGTGGCCCAAGAAAAGTAACCGACCAGACTCAGAAAAGGACAAATCAAAATGGTGCAACTATCACCAAGACCATGGGCATGTGACTAGGGAATGTGTCCAGCTGAAAAAAGAAGTAGCTTGGTTATATAAGAAGGGACATCTAGACCACCTAACGCAAAAAAAGGAAGCAGTAATCAACCAATCAGAGGGGCCACCACCACCACCGTCATCCGCAAAGGTAATTAATTTTATAATAGGAGGTTCTGATTTATGTGGAGTAACTTATTCTGCAGCTAAATGAGTAGCCAGAGAAACTAGGTCGGTGTGGAGTGTAAGCAGAAGACCACTACACTAAGCAGAGAAGAAGTTACTCGAGATGCCGGTCAGCTTTGAAGCACAGAACTTAGAAACGACAGAACATCATGACTGTTTGATAATCTCCTTACATGTTAGCAATTTCCTAACCAAACGAGTCCTAATAGATGGAGGAAGCACGACAAACATCATCTTCATGGACGCAGTAGTAGCCATGGGGTTAGGAGAAGCAGACGTGGTGAAGAATACCAAGACTTTGGTAGGGTTTAGCGAAGAAACGAAGCAAACAATTGGCGAAGTAACATTGCATACCTGGGCAGGGGGAGTGAACACATCAAACACCTTCAACGTAGTGGATTGCCCATCAGCTTACAACATCATACTTGGAACACCATGGATACACAAAATGATAGCGGTGCCATCCACCTTCCACCAGGTAGTGAAGTTCCCTACACCATGGGGGGTTCAAGAAATCAGGGGAGAAAGAAAAGCAGCCAGAGAATGTTACAGCAGCAGTTTGAAACCAAAGAAACAACAAGCATAGCAACTACAGTAGAGTCCAGCCCTAGTTGTACCTATAATGACCCTGATTTTATTGGTATTTTTGCCGATAATTTATGTGCATTATGTGTATTTATGTGTTAGTTCAAATTTATTGTTGAACTATTTATTTCATTTTATGTGACTAATTTCGATTTAATTCGAAATATTTATTTTTCAGTTTTTATTATTTATGTTATTTATTATTTAATTAATTAGAATCTTTATTATTTAATTTTCTAATTAATTATTTAATATTTTGGGATTAATCGATTTATACATGATTAATCATGTAATTTACGTAAATTAGCCCAAAGGATCACGAGAGCCCAATTTTAGGCCCATTGTTCCCTCTTGGCCGGTTTTACCCAAGGGTGGCAAGGCTTGCCACTTGCTTTGCTTTCACACTTAACTAAATTATATAAATAGAAGTAGTTAGTGAGCCATGAGACCATTTTGCTCATTTGACATCTCTTGCCATCAAAATTCAAACATAAACTCCCTCCCATTTGCTCTAGTTACACGCCATTTTTGGCACTTTGGTCCCATCAAAGTGTTCATCAATTTCTTAACCCAAAACTTAAAGATTCATACCCTATTGATCTTTAAGTATCCTAAGCACAATCTAAACCCAATTGTTTCAATCAAGATCGTTGGTTCGGGTTTGGTTTGATCGTGTTCGTGTGGGAGCCATGTGGTTCGAGTGGGTTCGTGTGGTGGACCGTGTTGATCAAGGTGGTCCGTGGTGGTGGCCGTGCATAACAGCCGTGCAGCAGCGGCCGTGCGTGGTGATTGCCGTGGCAGAGCCGTGTTCGTGCGTGGTGTTGCCATGGCCGTGCCGTGTTTGTGTGGTCGTGTGGCTCGACTTTCTGGGCAGCTTTTTGTATTAATTTTTGTGTGTTATCTTCAATAAGTTAACATACTTACTCAACCTTGTTGGTATACTATGATTATAGTATAGATTAAATGCATGTATGGGTTGTTTGGTGATGTTTAATCATGATTTTATGTGTAGTTGCTAATCTGATTTTTATATGGTTTTCATGATATTTTGATGATGGTTTTTATGATTTCATGATTGAATATATGTCTTTTTATGTTCATGATAATTATGTTAAAGTTTGACGAATTTTGGATGAGATTAAGTGGTAATTTTCGAATGGTTTAATGATGATGATATGCGTGGTGTTTGGATGAGTTCTTGATTGAAGTTCTTGAATCTTGATTGAGTTCTTGATTGAAGATCTTGAATCTTGAATGAGTTCTTTATGAGTTCTTTGAGTTCTTTATGGGTTCTTGATGAGTCTTGATGAGTTCTTGACTGAATCTTGAAAGTTAAAGAAAGTGGGTTGTTAATTAAAGAAAGTTAGAGATTGAGTCTAAGTTGATTAAAGAATGGTTTTTAAATGATGGATTATGGTTGGTTAGACTCAAGATTAAGGCGCAAAGGCAATCTTGGGGATAACTTCATTGTTTAACTAGTTATTTTCGAGAATCAAGGCGCAAAGGCAATTCTTGAATATAATTATGTTATACATGAATTGATTAAAATGGTTAAATGATTAATTAATAATTAGCTTGATTTCATTTCTAGACGCCTGAAACTTAGAGTAAGATTCTTTGTTTTTGGGTTAAGACGTTGCCCCTATTCCATCCGCGGTATGGGGATAGTTGGAGTCATACTATGTTATCCTTTGAATTTCCAGTAAGATTGGTTTCACGGGACATGGATTTCCAGTAAGATTGGTTTCATGGGGTTTGGGAGTAAGATTCTCAAATCCGAACATAGTAGAAAGTTCGATCGCGTAAGATGCGTTCGTACGAGCACAGTCCGGTCTAGTATATGAATAATTGCGCCAAAGATAGTTGGTTAAGTTGGTTTGAGTCGAGTTCGCGTTTTGGGTTGTTCTCGTACTTTTATTATTGATGTTGATTATTTGGTTTATGCTATGTTCATGTGTATTCCCATTAGGGTGAGTCAGTTATGTTACTCGCCACTGATGGTGGACTGTTGTTTGTTTTACAGGTAATTCTGATGACGATGTACTTGCTTAGCTTTGGGTTGGGCGAGCGACGTTTATTGTTTCTGTTTTGGATGTATTTTCTATTTTCTGTTGTTTTTAGATAGTTTTTGACTATTGTATGGACTTCTATACGTTATGTTTGGACTCTAGCATGTGGTTAGAGTTATCCGTATTTTAGTGTTTTTAGTTTGACTTTTGGGACTAGTTATGTACAAACTTGTGGGTATTTGTACTTTTGTGGTTTATTAATAATATTTCGAGGAATTAGTTTTAATTCTTAAGTTTCCGAGTTGTAGTTTATAACAATTCGACTCGTCGGTTTCTTCCGCGCCGATTTAAGCGAGTCGGGTCGTTACAGTACCAGAAGAGATGTTGTTGGATGAAGTGGAGCTGGACCTCTCGCACCCAGAGCGTAAAGTCCTAATTGGCGCTACCCTCACCATACCTTAGAAAGAAGCCATAACCCATTTCCTGAAGCACAATGCAGATTGCTTTTCTTGGTCGCACGAAGATATGGTCGGGATTAGTCCTGACATCATTACCCACAAGCTAAATGTAGACCCAAGTATGAAACCAGTGAAGCAGAAAAGGAGGAAATTCGCACCAGAAAGGAACAAAATCATAAATGAGGAAGTAGCCAAACTCTTGGAAGCAGGAAAGATCAGGGAAGTAAAGTATCCGGAATGGCTGGCCAATGTGGTCGTTGTGGGGAAGAAGAATGGTAAGTGGAGAGTTTGTATTGATTTTACAGATTTAAACAAGGCATGCCCAAAAGATCCATTCCCTTTGCCCCATATTGACTCGATGGTTGACGCTACAGCCGGACATGAGATGCTGACATTCTTGGACGCATACTCGGGTTACAACCATATACTGATGCATGTAGAGGACTACGAGAAAACAGCTTTCATCACTGACAAAGGTATATATTGTTACAAAGTAATGCCATTTGGTTTAAAGAATGCAGGTGCAACTTACCAGAGGTTAGTGTTTGAACAAGATGTTCGAGAACCAGCTAGGAGACACAATGGAGGTATACATCGATGACATGTTAGTAAAATCAAAGAAAGCCGAAGACCACACCAAGCATTTAACCGAGACTTTCGGGATACTCAGGAAGCACAACATGAAGCTGAACCCCACAAAATGCTCCTTCGGGGTCGCAGCTCGGAAGTTCCTCGGGTACATAGTCACGCAGCGGGGCATCGAAGCTTGCCTCGATCAGGTAAGAGCTATCGTGAATATCAGGTCACCTGCAAACCTGACTGAGGTACAGAAATTAACTGGTAGGGTAGCTGCATTAAACAGATTTATATCAAAATCTTCGGATAAATGTCATTTGTTTTACAACGTTTTACGAAAAAATAAAGGGTTTGAATGGACAGAGGAGCACAAAAAAGCACTCTAGGAACTTATACAGTACCTGGCATCGCCTCCTCTGCTATCCAAACCAAATCCGGGGGAAATAATGCAACTATACCTACCAGTTAGTGAGCAAGCAGTAAGTGCGGTGTTAACCAGAGAAGCTGAGAATCAGCAACTCCCTATTTATTGTGTAAGCAAAACACCCTTGGATGCTGAATCCAGGTACTCTTCTTTAGAAAAACTGGTTTTAGCCCTGGTTACAGCATCCAAGAAGCTGAGGCATTACTTCGAGTCTCACACTGTAGTTGTGATGACCAATTACCCGATAAAAGCAGTTTCGAAAAAACCCGAACTTTCTGGAAGAATGGGTAAATGGGCTATCGCACTAAGAAGTTTAGACATCAGGTACCAGCCGAAATTGGCCATAAAATCGCAAGCCCTAGCAGATTTTGTGGCGGATTTCAGCTCAACCTTGGAACCCAAAGCAGACAGCGAAATGTTACAATTAAACAAGTTATTTGGTCCTCAGGTATGCATTTTATACGTGGATGGTTCATCCAATTTTAGAGGAGCAGGGTTAGGGGTTGTGCTAAAATCGCCACAAGGGGAGATGATAGTGCAAAACCTGCGACTTCTCCGCTACTAACAACGAAGCAGAGTATGAAGCTTTGGTTGTAGAAATGACATTAGCCAACGATTTAGGAGCTACGGGGTTGAACGTCTACAGTGACAGCTTATTAATAGTAAGCCAAATCCGTGGAGAATTCGCAACTAAAGATTCAAAGATGATCGCATAGCTAGCAATAGCAAAGCAGAAAGTAGAAAAATTTCAACCATTCACCATTACACAGATACCTAGGGACCAGAACACACAAGCAGATGCACTCGCTAACCTAGGGTCAGCACTCAAGAACTACAACTTTGACAATATACCTTTAATACACTTATCAAGCCCAACTATAACCAAACCTGAACAAGACACTCTCCCTTTAAACTCTACATCCCAAAGTACACCCTGGTTCCAAGAAATCTTCGACTACTTACAAAACCAAACATTACGAGAAGGTGTTTTATTTAAGAGGTCATCTAAAGGAATCATGCATAGATGTTTATCAGAAGCCGAGTGGCCGGACATTCTATCAGAGTTTCACGATGGCCAATGTGGATCTCACATAGCAGGGAGATCATTAGCCAACAGAATCCTAACGTACGGGTACCACTAGCCGATTGTCAAAAAAGACGCCCACAGGTACGCATCCAAATGTGATAAATGCCAAAAGCATGCAGGTTTGTCCCACCAACCAACCCAACAACTAAGTCAAATCCTCACACCGTGGCCCTTCATGAGGTGGGGAATGGATATAGTAGGGAAGTTACCAGAAGCACCAGGTCAGAAAAAATACATGCTCGCAGTAACCGATTACTTCTCTAAGTGGATAGAAGCTGCAACCTACTCCCAGGTAAGAGATAAGGAAGTTATATCGTTTCTATGGAATAACATCATATGCAGGTTTGGAATCCCGTCAGAAATCATATGCGACAATGGATCCCAGTTCATCAGTGACAAGGCGAGAGACTTCTGCAAAGAATGGAACATAGACCTACATACGTCAACACCAAGGTACCCCCAGGCGGACGGGCAAGCAGAATCAAGTAACAAAGTCATCATCAACGATATCAAAAAGAGACTAGAAGCAAAGAAAGGAAGGTGGGTAGAAGAACTACCAAGGATCCTATGGGCCAACAGGACTACACCTACAGCTACTATAGGCCAAACGCCATTTTCTCTGGTATATGGCTACGAAGCTGTATTGCCAGCAGAAGTGGTAACTCCAACAGCAAGATATGGGTTACTCACACCAGAGCAAAACGTAGAAGAAATAACATGCGACTTGGACACCACAGAAGACTTACGAGAAAATGCAACGATAAGGAATGCAGCATACCAGAGCATTGTGTCAAGAAGCTTCAACAAGAATGTGAAAGAAAAAATGTTCCAAACCGGAGATTGGGTCCTCAAAAAAGTGTTTCAAAACACACAAGAAAGAAATGCAGGAAAGCTGGGGGCAACCTGGGAAGGACCAAATCAGATAGAAAAGGTAGTTGGAAACGGGGCGTATCGCCTAGTAGACTCACAAGGTAAGCAAGTCCCTAGGAGCTGGAATGCAGTGCATTTAAAGAAGTATCACTTCTAAAAAGTGCACTGCAGGGGGCAACTATCCCCAGCTATTCAGGTATGCCACTTATATAAAATAAATTCCTAAATTTCTTTTTCAAAAATCACTTACTTACTTAAGCATCGGAGGGCCGTTGGTGGCAACACCAACGGTCGTTCCTAACCAGTGTTACGTTGCAGATTTACGATAGTTAAGAACAAGTAGAGAATAGTTCAGGACATCTGAACCCCAGGTACTCAGGTTACAAAGGTGACAGGTACGCAGGTTACCAAGTTATGTCTAAACCCCCAAGTACTTATATAAAGTTTAC
Source organism: Salicornia ramosissima (assembly GCA_951394345.1). Lineage (NCBI taxonomy): Eukaryota > Viridiplantae > Streptophyta > Magnoliopsida > Caryophyllales > Amaranthaceae > Salicornia > Salicornia ramosissima. The sequence goes on along the minus strand of OX596240.1, from coordinate 19,393,867 downwards.
GTATTATTCAAAATTCCTCTCCAAAAGCCATTATTGACTTAAGCATCGGAGGGCCGTTGGTGGAAGCACCAACGGTCGCCCCTAACCTTTTTATGGATGCAGACATATGCGTAAAGTAACAAAGACAAACATGTAAGTATTGAAAGCAAATGGCAAAAGCAGACATCAAAAACGAACAAGCAAAGAGCGAAGGAGGAAAAGCTAATTCTAACACACAATTAGAGCAAACGCTCACATATCATCAGGTACACACCAAACACGTTGGCCCCTTAGCCAATGGTAAAAGGAAACAACTACGTAATTAGATTGTTTACTAGAAGGCAAAAAAAAAATTGTTTAAGCCATTGAAAGTATTTATAAAAACTAATCCTACACATTGTCACCCACATCCTCGTCCCCCTTCCTGCTCGATCCATCGCCAACCTTGGCATCCCCGGCAACTGAAGGAGCTGACCCCAGATCGGACATGGATCGCATCTGAAGGTACGCATCGATGTACCCCCTGAATTGGGACTCGGGGAACTTTTGGATGAGGAACTGATGTCAAACCTGGGCCCTCACAAACACTGTGACCTCAGCTTCCAAGTCCTTGTATTCTTGGGCCTCCTGCCTGAACCTCCGCTCTTCACCTAGTTCTTTTTTCAGGTCCTCTGCTTCCTGAGCAAGCTCTTTTTCCTGCTTCTCCGCTTCCTTAGCAAGCCTCTCTTCTTGCACCTTTAGCTCTGTCACCTTCTCTTCCTCCGCTTTGCTGATGACAGTTTCAAGCTCCTTCAAACGCAAGTTGGTCTGGACTTGAGCATCAGCAAAGCCCTTGAGGCGCTTGGTCATGACCAATTCATTCTACAAACCCAGCAAGGGGCACCGATACGCCCTATTAAGCGGACATGATCCAGCTAAAACTAAGAGGGCAATAAAACCCAGCATACAAACGATAAATTAAGTAACAATGTACCTGTAGAAGGTGGCCCACAATTCAGGCAGCCAGGACCTCCGGATCATAAGAGTCCAATCTCTTCTCAGCAGAGGAGAAGAGAAGTTGGGAAGCAGCAGGCATGATCCCACGATCCACCCCATGGTGGGACAGGAAGTCAGACGGAATACCCGAGAAGCAGAGATCCGAGGATTTAGGGACACGGGGAGCAGGGAAGAGAGGGGGATCCACTATCTGTACTTCCTCAGACTTAGCCTTTTTGGTAGGTGTCTCCGCGCTCGAGTCAGCACCGCATAAGGTATTCCCGTCAGTACTCGAAGTGCCGGGTCCAGCCTTCTTCCTTCTCATACGTTGAGCTCTCTTCAGAATCTCCTCCTCAGAACTTGAGACGCCTCGAGGTGCTGCAAAGACCACGCCATGGAGGTGAGAATCAGAATGTCAAGTGACAGGTAAGAAACCAGGAAGAGAGAGAAACTACAAATTAAGCATACCCATAATAGTAGAAGAGCCGGGGAGTAGATTGTAGCAAGGGGGAGGGTATGCCCTAGAAAACGTTCTCTTACTTCGGGATATTTTTAAAAGTTGGACCACACGCACTCTCGGGACCTCGGATTCTGGGACTGGGATGTCAAGATCTACAACATGCTAAACCAAGTAAGAGAATAGGTTGGTTAATATCTTTAGAAAAACAATAAGAGTAAGAAAACGTGTTAATTATACCTCCATAGTTGCATCCACCACGGAGCCAGTCCCCCGCATCTCCTAAACTCGACTTAGCCACGAAGACATATGACTCTTTCCACTTTCTGTCATTTACATCTTTGTCAATGATCAGATAGTCACACCCTACGCGTTTCTTGAAAGAGTAGGTGAAAACAGGGGCCCTCTTTACCCCATAAACTGACATTAAGACCTCATAAGTAAATGTCTCTTACCATTTCATCGTTAAATGCTCGATTAATGCCAGAATTCTCCACGCCTGTGACCCCAGTTGACTCGGGTTCACATCCCAGTTGGAGAGCACGCCTTGGGTTAGAGGTGAGAAGGGGAATTTGTGCCCTAAGTCGAAGGCGTAGGTATAAAAGACGCCTGTGTCAAGATCAACTAATTCGAGTTTATGGTCAGGTTGAGGAGCGATTATAATGGTTTTAGGTGGGAAGTTGGTCGTTTCTTTTATTTCATTTAAATCACTATCTTAAACTCTACTAGCATAATGCTCTTTTGCCTTCACCATTTTCCAAAAAATTTCGAGTTATTTTTCACTAAAAATTCGAAAAAGAAAAACCCCAATTGCAAACTAGAATTCACCAAAGCCTAGTTCACTAGAAAGAAGGATAAAGTGAAATTACTAAGTGTTGAAATAGATTCGAGTCAGGAAACTAAAGGAAGCAAAAAAGAACTGATTACCTGCGGAATTGAAGGCGAAATTCGCTTGGGGAGCAAGAATGGTGAACGCCTATCAGGGAGAAAGCTTTGGAGAGGGAGAGAGAAAGTGAAGAGTGTGAGTAAAGAGAAATGAAGGTTGGGGTTGGATATTTATTAAGGACGGTTGTAGAAGTTAAAGGCATGCAAAGTTTGTCGCCCATTTGTTGACTGCCACGCGTCCCACTAAGGGAGAAGAGGGAAGTTTTAATTTTTGAATTAATTTGAATCCTTTTGAATTACGTTGAGTTATTTCAAGTTTACTAATTATTTTTGGACGGTTTTTCTCAAGCCGAATTGCTAATTGATTATTTTTTGGTTAGTAAAGTTGTGAGTATTTTTTGGCTTAAATCGTCTGTTCTTAAATAAAACTCGCAGGTTGCGTCATACGGAATTCTCAACCAACGAGTTGGAGGCAAATTGTTATGGTCAAAGTTACCTAACCTGAATACAGGTTTAGAGTCGAGAAGCAAGTTAAGGCGAGAAGCAGAAGTGCAGGTCAGCATTGGAAGGATCTAGAAGCTGATGCGAGTTTCAATTCGAATCTAGGGAACAGGTCAAAGATCAGACAACATGTGAGAAGTAGTTGCACGCTTACATGGCAAGAACAAGTCTTCCATCTTGGTCATACATGCCCCACACAAATAGGAAGTGGTTCCTATTACTTAGGAACGGCTAGTTGGTGCTCTTCTAGGGAATAAATAAGGAAAAATCCCATTGTAAACTAGATTATTGTCATCATACGGCCCTCTCTCACGCACTGTATTAGAAAAAGTACTCGTGGTATTATTCTCATTCAGCATTTTTACATTTTAGTTCGTACAATCCTTGTAATCACAAAAGAAAAGTATATTCATATAATGGATTGGTAGATTCAAGGTTTTTCCTCTATTTCGAGGTTTCTGCGTCACCATCCTCTCATGTTACCCCCGTCCCTCTATTTCGAAAATTTTCGAATGGAATTGAGAAAGTAAAAGGCTATATTTTTATGATTCTAATAATTAAAAGACTAGATTTTGATTATGTTCCTGGAATTATTCTATCAAGTTAAATTCGTATTATATAAATCTATGCTGAATGAATTATCCTATTATGGTGATGAACAATTGAAAGAGCCGTGTAGTTGGTAAGTGCAAGAGTAAGTTTTCGACCTTTATTCTCGAATTGCTTGAATCATATTATTGAACTGTGAACATTGCATGTTGTTACGTATGGACTTGCTGGATTGAATAATTACGTTGCATGAATAATTCTTGCGTGGTTTAGTTGAGTGTCGAGCATCACATGACTGGGTCTAGAATTTGAGTCAAGAAAAGTTGAACTAGAACTGTTAGAAGCCAAGTCTTGTCAATTGAGTCAAAGTGTGAACTGGAATATTGAACTTGAAAAGATAAAACAATGAAGTGACCGCCTATCTAGTAGCTAAAGTGCCATGTACATAGGTTTAGTCGAAGCCACTGTCCCTTCTGCGGTTTTGGGACAGTACTGGATCCCAGTGCTCGGGAAAATGACCCCTCGTGGTTGACCGGCATGAGACAAGGAAAGTTGGGGAAGAGTTAAGGTTTCCCCTACGAGCATAAGACTGTGTCACGGATTAGCACTTGAAAAGAAGTAGATAATGAGAGTAAGTAAGAAGTGTAATGGCCCAGGTTTTTCGGTATTTTTGTTATTGATTTATTTGTTATTTATGTGATTTTATGTATGGTCCAAAATTTATTGATTTATTTATTTTGGATTATTTATTTTATTTTATGTGAATAATTTCGATTCAATTCGATTACTTTTATTTTTGGTTGATTATTATTTATTTTATTATTATTTAATTAATTAGAATTTTTATTATTTAATTTTCTAATTAGTTAGTTAATATTTTTTTGGGCCAAATGTGATTTAAGCATAATTAGTCATGCATGAGTGCAATTAGCCCAATTGTTCACGAAAAGACCCAATTTAGCCTTGTATTAGCCGGCCCCCTTGGTAATTAGTGGCTTAATTTGCCACTTGCTTCATGTTCACACCTTAACTAACTTCTATATATAGAAGAGTTAGTAAGGCTTAAACTTCATTTGCCATTTTAATCATCACTTGCCACATTCAATAGCCAAACTCTCCCTCCATTTGTTTCCTTTGCCTCACACCAATTTTGGCCTCCAAACACCAAATCCTTGTTCATCACCATTTCCAATCCAAACTTAAAGATTCAACATCCATTGATCTTTAAGTACCTAAACACAATCTAAAACCCAATTGCTCCAATCAAGATCACTAGTTCGGGTTGGTTTTCAGGTTTGGTTCGTGTGGGTTGTACGAGTGGGTTGTGCATGTGAAGACGTGGTGGTGCACGGTGGTGCTCGTGTGAAGACGTGGTTGCTACACGGTGGTCCCGTGGTGGTTCGTGTGAGGCCGTGTGAAGTCGTGCTGAAGCCGTGCGTGTGGCTGCGTGTTAGGGTCGTGTGGTTTGGGTTCCGGGCAGCAAGTTTTGTGTATTATTTTGTGTAATCTCCAATAAGGTAACATGGTATCCTAATCCTAGTTGGTATACTATGATTCATAGGGTAGATTAAGTGATTGGATTAAACCGGAATTGATGTTTGTTAACTATAACGTGCGTCATTATGGGCTGATTTGAGTAATGGTTTTGTGATGATTTTGCCTTGATTATATGTATTTTATGATTGATTATGTTAATTTCATGTTTGATGTTGATCATGTTTAAGTTTCGTGAAGTTTTGATGTTTGTAAGTTGATGAAAAAGTTGTTAGAATTTGTCATGATTATGCGTGTATATTGATGATGATTATGAGGTTGGGTTCTTTGTTGAGTTCTTATATCTTGATTGAGTTCTTGGTTGAGTTCTTGAATCTTGATTGAGTTCTTGAATCTTGGTTGTGTTCTTTATATGTCTTGGTTGAGTTCTTTATGAGTCTTGATAGTTCTTTATGAGTTCTTGGTCGAGTCTTGAAAGTTAAAGAAAGTTAAAGATAATTAAAGAAAGGTTAAAGAAAGTTAAAGAATGGTTTATGAGGTTCCAAGATTTGTTGATTTACATGTTATTCTTAAGTCAAGGCGTAAGATGCAACTTAAGATTAACTAAGAATGTAAATTTTGATTAAAGATTTGCTTGATTTTACTATTAGAGGCCTAATCTTAGAGTAAGATTCTAAGAATTGGGTTAAGACGTTGCCCATATCCAATCCGCGATATTGGGATAGTTGGAGGTCTTACTATGTCGTCTTTGGATATGGATTTCCCGTAAGATGGGTTTCATTGGGTTGGGAGTAAGATTCTCAATCCTGGCATAGTAGAAAGTTCTTTTGCGTAAGATGCGTTCGTACGTGCATAGTCCTGTCTAATATGTAAATGATTGCGCCAAAGTTTAAGAATGTTAATTAATGGTTAAAGTTAGTCGAGTCAGCATGATTACTTGCGGTTATTATTATTATTATTGATATTATGATATGTGGTTCGCGTGATGGTGTTGGTATGTTTGATTTGATTGTTGATTTATGTTATCATCTGTGTATCTCCGTTAGGGTAGGACAGTTATGTTACTTGCCACTGACGGTGGACTGTTGTTTATTTTTCAGGTAATTCCGATGATGAGGTTCTTGCTTAGCTTTGGGTTGGGCGAGTGCCGATGTTATTTAGAACTTGTATTGTTATTTTACGATTTCTAGTATTAGACTATAGTAGTGGTATTTGTATTGTCTAACTCTGACATTTATGTTGGAGTAAAAGTTGTTCGTAGTAGTAGTAATGATATTTGGGTTTAGATATGTACAATCTTGTGCGTGTTGTACTTTTGGTTTAGCATATATTCCATTTGAGGTTTTGTTTTAATTTTTAAGTATGTTAGTATGTTAGAACTGACTATTCGACTCGTAGGTTTCTTCTGCGCCGGTTTAAGCGAGTCGGGTCGTCACAGTTGGTATCAGAGCCGAATAGGTTTAAGTGAAGTTTTAGCATATGAGTAAACCCGGGAGTCGAGAGCTTTACTTTTCCCGAGTGATGAACCCAAATTAAGTTTAAGTATAAGAGAGAAGAGTTCGGGTAGAAGAACCGGGATAAGACTCTTTTTCTATTCTTTTTCTCTTGATTTTGTGTACTTGACTGTGGTGTGACTGACACTGTTCCTTGGTATGTCTTTGTTTATTTGCGTTGCAGCATGTCTACGCCTCGCCGGTTGAGTACAGAAAGACAGCGGTTACGAGCGCTCGAGGAGGCGATCCTTACGTTGGCGCATAATAGTCGTCATACGCCTAGTACGCATTCGACGTTTAATCGTATCGCACGTCATCGACCTCCAACCTACGATGGGGTTGCCGAACCTACTATCCTGGAGAGTTGGATCCGCGAGATGGGGAAGCTCTTCGACGCGACGTTTTGCCCCGAGCACGAGAAGGTGCAGATCGCCGCCTACTATCTACGTGGAGAGGCCGATAACTGGTGGACTGTAGCTAAGGACGCGTGCTTACCCTTACATTCGATGTCGTGGATAAAGTTCGTAGATAAGATCCAGGAGCGATTCTACCCCGACGAGTTGCGGTGGCAGAAACAGGAGGAGTTTCTTACTCTTACTCAGGGTAAGATGACAGTTCAGGCGTACACCGACAGGTTCACGGAGTTATCGAGGTTCGCTACGTCTGTAGTTCCATCAGAGAAGGAGCGGGTCAAGCGCTACATCAAAAAGCTAGATCCGAAAGTTCGCGTTCACGTGATCAGTAGTGGAGCGAAGACATTTCAGCAGGCCTACGAGGTGGCACTGGAGATTCAGGCATCGACGATCAAGGAGGATGCGAGTAGGAAGAGGACCCAGGTCCCAGCGACGTCGTCTTCTTTTAAGAAGCCTCGATTTATTGCTCCTAGCAGTACCCCTCCGACCACGAGTTCGCATAAGGGTTCCGATGGCTCCAGATGCAGAGGCTGCGGCAGGGACTTCCATCTAGGGAAGCGGTGTGACGGTTCGCCCATAGCTTGTTTTATCTGCAGGAAGGAAGGCCATGAGGCGTCAGTTTGCCCCGAGAGGAAGCTAGACACCGAGATCAAGCAGCTTCCAGCACCGACTAAGACTCCGATAAAGAACCGAGTCTACTGTATGACTGAGGCAGAGGCCGAGGTTCAGCCCGACGATGTCTCAGGTAGATTTCTTGTCTCTGGTGTGTTAGCTTTTGTTTTATTTGATTCTGGTGCTACTGTCTCTTTTGTGGCTAGTAGTTTTTCCTCGAGGTCTAATCTTCGTGGCAGCATTCCTATTAGTTCAGTTATAACTCTCCCGTCCGGAGAGGATTTTATTTGTCAGCGCGAGTTCCGAGGAGTGCCTATCGTGATAGCTGGGGAGCAAGCGACGGTCGATCTGAAGGAGTTCCCGCTGATGGAGTTCGATGTCATTCTTGGTATGAACTAGCTGTCGAAGTATCGAGCGATCATTCGTTGCCGAGATCAGTCAGTAACGTTCCGAGGATCACAGGGCAACCGAGTTACCTACTCTGGGTTCGTCCTTAAGAAAGGAGTTAAGGTAATCTCAGCCTTGAAGATGAGGAAACATCACCAGAAGGGCGATATAGTGTACTTATTTCAGGTAAGGGACTTGACTAAGGAGCGTATGTTGGACGATATACCTGTAGCGAGGGATTTCAGAGACATATTTCCTGATAAGCTACCAGGAGTTCTACCTGAGAGCGACGTCGAGTTTCATATTGACTTAGCACCCGGGACAGCGTCGATTTCGAAGGCACCTTACCGGATGGCACCATCGGAGTTGCAACAGTTAAAGACGCAACTTCAAGATTTGATCGACAAGGGCTTCATTAGGCCGAGCGTTTCTCCATGGGGAGCACCCGTGCTCTTTGTGAAAAAGAAAGACGGTAGTATGCGCCTGTGCATAGACTACCGAGAGTTGAATCGGGTAACTATCAAGAATAAGTACCCGTTGCCTAGGATTGAGGACCTGTTCGATCAGTTATGAGGAGCGGGAGTGTTTTCAAAGATAGATCTTCAATCTGGATATCATCAGATTCCAGTCAAGAAAGAAGACATCCCGAAGACCGCTTTTCGTACGAGATACGGCCACTACGAGTTCGAGGTGATGCCCTTTGGCCTCACTAATGCACCAGCCGTGTTCATGGACCAGATGAACTGGACTTTCCATCACTTACTCGATAAGTGCGTCGTAGTATTATAGACGATATCTTACTCTATTCGAGAGATGAGTCTGAGCATGCGGAGCATCTCCGGATGGTACTAGAGATATTATGTAGGAATAAGTGGTTCGCGAAACTTTCCAAGTGTGAGTTTTGGCTTCGCGAAGTAGCATTTCTGGGTCACGTAATTAGTAAAGAAGGCATTAAGGTAGACCCGGCAAAAGTTAAGGCTGTAGTTGAATGGAGTAGCCCGAGAAATGTGGCGGAGGTTCATAGTTTTCTGGGATTGGCCGGATACTATTGACGATTCGTCCAGGACTTCTCCAAGATTGCTAGGCCGATGACTAGTCTCCTACAGAAGGAGATCCGATTCGTTTGGATGGAGGCTTGCGAGCAAGCATTTCACCAGTTGAAACAGAGTTTAGTCTCTGGTCCAATTCTTACCCTTCCGAACGATGAGGAGGATTTCGAGGTCTATAATGATGCATCTAAGAGTGACCTAGGATGTGTGCTCATGCAAAGCTGGAAGGTCATCGCTTACGCATCAAGGCAGCTGAAGGTGCACGGCATAACTATCCCACGCATGACTTGGAGCTAGCAGCTGTGGTGTTCGAGCTTAAGATTTGGAGGCACTATCTCTATGGTGGTTCGTGTAGAGTATTCACGGATCATAAGAGTCTCATTTACATCTTTACTCAAAAAGACCTCAATATGAGGCAGAGACGATGGCTTAAGCTTATTAAGGACTACGACCTGACACTTAACTATTGCGAGGGCAAGGCGAACTTAGTCGCTGACGCGCTGAGTCGCAAGCATCGATTGAGCTTCAGTAGAAGCCGCAGTTCTGTCAGACTTCGTCTGACATCTATGAGTGCTGAGACTGAATTACTTCAAGAATTGCGCGAGGATCAGCAGAATGATCCGCAGTTGGCTAGGATTCGAGAGGCCTTACGGCAAGGAAAAGTCGTAGGTTTCGAGGTCCCTTCCGATGGTAGTCTGCGATTTTGAGGGAGGTGGTCTGTACCGGACAGTTCTAATCTTAGGAACATAATTATGTCTGAGGCACATAACTCTCCCTACTCTGTTCATCCTGGAGGTAACAAGTTGTACCAGGACCTTAAAGGACAATTCTGGTGGCCTAAAATGAAGAGGGATGTAGCAGAGTTCGTAGCTCGATGTTTAGTCTGTCAGAAGGTTAAAATCGAGCATCAGAGACCTGGAGGTCTGTTCCACCCACTACCGATTCCGACCTGGAAATTTGAGTCGGTTTCTATGGACTTCGTGGTTAGCCTACCTACCTGTAATGGTTTGAATGCCATTTGGGTAATAGTGGATAGGTTGACTAAGGTCGCTAGGTTCATACCGATGAAGATGACCTGGTCTATGGAGGGCCTGGCAGAGGCTTATACCCAGGATATTATCCGACTTCACGGAGTTCCGAGGGAGATCTTTTCTGATCGAGATCCGAGATTTCTGTCTCGTTTTCTGGAAATTAGTTCAGGAAGCCTTTGGGAAGAAGTTGAAGCTGAGCATCGCTTTTCACGCAGCGACAAATGGTCAGACTGAGAGGACCATCCAGACTCTGGAGGATATGTTACGAGCATGTGCTCTGGAGTACCATCAGTCTTGGGTACGTATGCTCTGTTTGGTAGAGTTCTCCTATAATAATAGCTATCACTCCAGCATCGATATGGCTCCGTACGAGGCCCTGTATGGCAGGAAATGTCGGAGTCCGATTTGTTGGAATGATATCAGTGATACTGTGGCTTTAGGACCTTAGACGGTACGAGATACCGTAGAGCAGGTCTGATTCCTGCGGTCTAAGATGCAGGCCGCTCAGAGTCGTCAGAAATCTTACGCCGATAATCGGCGTAGACCGCTGGCTTTCGAGGTAGGTGACAAAGTCTTGCTTAAGGTTTCACCATTCAAAGGAGTGGCACGCTTTGGTCAAAAGGGGAAACTCCGACCGAAATTCGTGGGACCTTATGAGATATCGGAACGAGTTGGGGAGGTGGCATATTGGTTAGCATTACCACCTAGTCTGTCTAATGTTCACGATGTGTTCCATGTTTCCCAGCTTAGGAAATATGTACATGATCCTACCCACATCATCCCAGTGGAATCGGCCACGTTTGAGCCGAATCTGACTTTCAAGGAGCGACCCGTCCAGATCTTGGATCGGGAAGTGAGGACCCTCCGGCGTAAGCAAGTCCAGCACGTCAAGGTGTTGTGGAGAAATCAACACCATGAGGAGGCGACTTGGGAGACAGAGGCGTCCATGAGGCAGAAGTACCCGGAGCTTTTTGTGGGTGAGAAATCTCCTTTGCCTTAAATTTCAGGACAAAATTTCTTTAAGGAGGGGAGGTTGTAATGGCCCAGGTTTTTCGGTATTTTTGTTATTGATTTATTTGTTAATTATGTGATTTTATGTATGGTCCAAAATTTATTTTGGACTATTTATTTTATTTTATGTGAATAATTTCGATTAAATTCGATTATTTTTATTTTTGGTTGATTATTATTTATCTTATTATTATTTAATTTTCTAATTATTTTAATTAATATTTTTTTGGGCCAAATGCGATTTAAGCATGATTATTCATCCATGAGTGCAATTAGCCCAATTGTTCACCAAAAGGCCCAATTTAGCCTTGTATTAGCCGGCCCCCTTGGTAATTAGTGGCTTAATTTGCCACTTGCTTCATGTTCACACCTTAACTAACTTCTATATATAGAATAGTTAGTAAGGCTTAAACTTCATTTGCCATTTTAATCATCACTTGCCACATTCAATAGCCAAACTCTCCCTCCATTTGTTCCATTTGCCTCACGCCATTTTTGGCCTCCAAACACCAAATCCTTGTTCATCACCATTTCCAATCCAAACTTAAAGATTCAACATCCATTGATCTTTAAGTACCTAAACACAATCTAAAACCCAATTGCTCCAATCAAGATCACTAGTTCGAGTTGGTTTTCGGGTTTGGTTCGTGTGGGTTGTTCGAGTGGGTTGTGCGTGTGAAGACGTGATGGTGCACGGTGGTGCTCGTGTGAAGACGTGGTTGCTACACGGTGGTCCCGTGGTGGTTCATGTGAGGCCGTGTGAAGTCATGCTGAAGCCGTGCGTGTGGCTGCGTGTTAGGGCCGTGTGATTTGGGTTCCGGGCAGCAAGTTTTATGTATTATTTTGTGTAATCTCCAATAAGGTAACATGCTATCCTAATCCTAGTTGGTATACTATGATTCATAGGGTAGATTAAGTGATTAGATTAAACCGGAATTGATGTTTGTTGGCTATAACGTGCGTGATTATGGGCTGATTTGAGTAATGGTTTTGTGATGATTTTGCCTTGATTATATGCATTTTATGATTGATTATGTTAATTTCATGTTTGATGTTGATCATGTTCATGTTTCGTGAAGTTTTGATGTTTGTAAGTTGATGAAAAAGTTGTTAGAATTTGTCATGATTATGCGTGTATGTTGATGATGATTATGAGGTTGAGTTCTTGGTTGAGTTCTTGAATCTTGATTGAGTTCTTGGTTGAGTTCTTGAATCTTGGTTGTGTTCTTTATAAGTCTTGGTTGAGTTCTTTATGAGTCTTGATAGTTCTTTATGAGTTCTTGGTCGAGTCTTGAAAGTTAAAGAAAGTTAAAGATAACTAAAGAAAGGTTAAAGAAAGTTAAAGAATGGTTTATGAGGTTCCAAGATTTGTTGATTTGCATGTTAATCTTAAGTTAAGGCGTAAGATACAACTTAAGATTAACTAAGAATGTAAATTTCTATTAAAGATTTGCTTGATTTTATTATTAGACGCCTAATCTTAGAGTAAGATTCTAAGAATTGGGTTAAGACGTTGCCCCTATCCTATCCGCGGTATTGGGATAGTTGGAGGTCTTACTATGTCGTCTTTGGATATGGATTTGCCGTAAGATGGGTTTCATGGGGTTGGGAGTAAGATTCTCAATCCTGGCATAGTAGAAAGTCGTTCGCGTAAGATGCGTTCGTACGTGCATAGTCCGGTCTAATATGTAAATGATTGCGCCAAAGTTTAAGAATGTTAATTAATGGTTAAAATTAGTCGAGTCAGCATGATTACTTGTGGTTATTATTAGTATTATTGAAATTATGATATGTGGTTCGCGTGATAGTGTTGGTATGTTTGATTTGATTGTTGATTTATGCTATGATCTGTGTATCTCCGTTAGGGTAGGACAGTTATGTTACTCGCCACTGACGGTGGACTGTTGTTTATTTTTCAGGTAATTCTGATGATGAGGTTCTTGCTTAGCTTTGGGTTGGGCGAGTGCCGATGTTATTTAGATCTTGTATTGTTGTTCTACGATTTCTAGTATTAGACTATAGTAGTGGTATTTGTATTGTCTAACTCTAACATTTATGTTGGAGTAAAAGTTGTTCGTAGTAGTAGTAATGATATTTGGGTTTAGATATGTACAATCTTGTGGGTGTTGTACTTTTGGTTTAGCATATATTCGATTTGAGGTTTTGTTTTAATTTTTAAGTATGTTAGTATGTTAGAACTGACTATTCGACTCGTCGGTTTCTTCCACGCCGGTTTAAGCGAGTCGGGTCGTCACAAGAAGTCTAGAAGTTTAAGAATGAGTTAAGTTATTTTGTGAGTCTAATTTGGTTTCTGTTATGATTATTCCGCTGCGTACTTGAATTATAATTTTTCATGATTAACTTGCTATAACGTCTGTTCAGTGAATCTATTCTTGCTATTATATTTCTAATGGTGTTCTATTGATTAAGTAGAACAATCTAATTACTCCCCACTGACTGTGGACCCCAAAATTACTTTTACAGGTACGAAAGAAGAATGAATTGGGGTATACGCAAGGGTTGGGTTGTGAGCAAGCGAGGAGCTTAGTATTTTATACCTTTTCCTAGCCTTTGTAATAAGTATATTTAATGAATTTTAGTAGTTTCGTAATTAATAATGGACCATGAAGTCCCAGTTGTAAAGGACATTATATTTGATTTTTGGATAGTTTTATAATTTCTTCAATAAATTGAATAAGTCCAGGGCTTCCGCTAATAATAAATAGACTTAGAATCATAAACTTTATTTAAACTTTGATTCGTATTGTTGTTTTCTCTGAAAACAACGCTGATAAAATATGGGTCGTTACAGTTAATACATGTTGGAAGAAAAAGAACAGTGCGGCAAAGAACAAGAAACAGGTAACTCAAGTCTGGGTTTGGAAGGATAGAAATGATAAAACTGTTTCTGTGAAGGGGCCCAAGCAAATTTGGGTTCCCAAATCTAAAATCTGATTTCCTTTGCAGGCTAGAGTGAAAGAAAATAGATTTTGGTACTTGGATAGTGGATGTTCTAGACATATGTCAGGGGAGAAATCTCAGTTTCTTTCACTCACAGCCTTCAATTGTGGAAGAGTCACTCTTGGAGACAACAGCAAGGGAACAGTTGTTGGTATAGGTAAGGTTGGTAAGACTCTTTCACAAGCAATTGATGATGTATAGTTTGTCACTGGTCTTAAGCACAACTTGCTCAGTATATCTCAGTTGTGTGACAAAGGTAATAAATTGGTCTTTCAAAGTAACAAATGTCTCATACTAGATGCACAAACAGATGAACTGGTCTACCATGGAACCTGACAAGATGATGTTTACATCACCTGTTTGGAAGAAATTCCTAACGACAAGTCCATATGTTTGAAAGCTATCTCTGAGAAAGACTAGTGGTTATGGCACAAGTGGTTAGGACATGCTAGCCTGACACTCCTAAACAAACTTAAAACCTTGAGCTCAGTTGAAGGAATCCCTGATATCAAGTATGCGGTTGATAAAGTTTTTGAAGGACATGCAAAAGGAAAGCATGTCAAAACTTCATTCAAACCAAAAGGACAAATCAGTACCACCAAGCCACTTGAACTTATTCACATTGATCTTTGTAGTCCAATGAAAGTTCAAAGTAGGAATGGTAACAAATATATTTGTGTGGTTGTTGATGACTTTCCTAGATACACCTAGACATTATTTTTATCATCCAAAGATTTTATTTTTTAGGAATTTTAGGTACTGATTAAACTGGTTCAAAACAAGATAAGTCATCAACTGGTCTCTCTGAGATCAGACCATGGTATTGAATTTAAAAATTCAAACTTCATTGAGTTTTGTAGAACGAATGGCATAATTCACATTTTTTCTGCTCCAAGAACACCACAGCAAAATGGCATAATTAAGTCAAAAGGTGTTAACAAGTTAATGGGAAGAAATCTAAAATTAGATTTTGAATTAAAATATGCTAGTTGTTAGTGGACCTAATGTTTAGAAGTTTGGTTTTATTATAACCGTGTGTTTGTTAAGTGGTCATGGTTGGTTAGAGAATCTTTAGGAATTTGTTTTAGAGTTTATTGTGCTCTATTCCACGTGTAATTTATTAGGAAAGATTAGTCAATTAATGTTAGAGGTTTTTAGGTAGTGGTTGTAGGTAGTTAGTAAGTTTTAACTTTTGAAAATTTAAAAATCTGATTTTTGGGTCAAGTCTTACGCATAGTTAGAAAAATTAGGAGTTAGTTGCTTGCTTAGTAAAAATTGTTAGTGGAATTAATTTTTGAAAATTCAAAAATTCTATTTTTCTTGTTCAATCCCACGTGTAGGTTAGAATAGAATAAGTCTATACATGATTCCACTTATTTAGTTAGTCAGTTGTTTTTTGTTAAATAGAAAAAATAAAATATTAATTTAAAAAGAAAAAATCACACGTATGATTTAGGACTAGTGGGGTTATTTTTTTAAAGAATAAACTATGTCTTAATTTAGGGAATTGTTCATTGTCATTATTCTATTTTTTGGTCAACCATGAAATTAGGCATTGAAGTGCAATATTTGAAGGCAGTAGAATTGGAAAGTGCCACATCACACTACATCACTCCACAACACCACTACTTGGACCTGGGCAAAGAGTTGAACATGAGCTTGGCTTCTTCATCAAGACAAGATTTTCCAGCCATATTTCAAGCTATAAATAGGAGGAAAATCAGAAGCTTCATTTGTACTACACAAGTACCACACAAGTACTACTCTCATACAATCAGAAAAGGCAGAAGAAAAAGAGAGAGTGTCAATGTAGTCCTTCCAAAAGGAGTACGATTTTTAAGAGGCTAAGCAACCATTGTTAAATTTACAACCTCTTAAAAATCATATCCTTCTCCTATTCCTTGACGGTTTTCTAGTTTTAGCTTCAGTATATTTGAAAGTTTCGATTTATCAAGCGTCTGTATTATTTTAATGTACTTCTAGTGAAGTAGGCAAGAATTTGAGTGAATTCTTGTATGAGGGAATTGTAAGGGTTTGAGTGAATTCTTGTAATATGGGGATGGGAAATTTGAGTGAATTTTCCATGTTTGAACTTAGAGTTAAGTCTTAGAGAGGAGAAAGAGAAGACTTTCAGTGAAGTCAAAGAGAGAAGACTTCGAGTAAAGTCATAGAGAAGAAATCAACTTTTAGTGAAGTCGTGTCACGAGTTCAGGGGGAACAAGTGACCGGGGAACAAGTTCCTAGTGGAACTAAGAGAAAGAGAAGGTCCTTTCAATAGGTTGTACAGAGTCGTTGGCCTATTGTTAAATTAATGGAGAATTGAGTCAAAATCCCCAGGGGTCGAGGTTTTTCTTCCTATTTGGGCATAGGAAGTTTTCCTCGTAGGTTAACTTGTTTTTTTATCCTGTTCCTCTTTGCTTTATCTTTTCTCTACTTTATCCTACTTGTTTTTATATTCGTTAAATTCCGCAAAAATTCGAAAGCGAGTCCCATACTACAATTCACCCCCTCTTGTAGTATATCATCCAAAATAACAATTGGTATCAGAGCCTGTTCCTCGAGAATTCAGGCAACCCTGAGGAGGAAGTTTCTGGAACGGATGGATACATACGAGGAACTAGTTCCTGCAACATTTCGAGGAACTTGTTCCTGTAGCAATTCGAGGAACTCTGGAGAAGTAAGAGTGATACAAAAATTAATTTATTTAAGCTAAGGTACATCTTTTCCCTTGATATTTCATTATATGTATGAGTTCATTTTATTATTTATTCTCCTTGTATTGTTTCTATTAATTTATTTTTTTCTTTTGAAAATTCTAAATCAATTTCGAAATTTATCAAATTTGATTTTTTGTGTTTTAAAGACAAACATTTTTTTTTGAAATTGTTTCTGATTTTTAAGAATAATTTTTATATTGATATTTATAAAATAGTTCAAGGTAGTAAATGTTTTGAAAAATGCATATTACATACTCATAAATACATACTCGATGGCTTGATGCAATATGGAGCTTGATATATTTGGCAATACACTTTACGTATATTTCAACTACTTGCCAAAATATATATTTTTTTCATGCTTTTTGAGAATCCTAATTTGTCAGTAGTAGTACGCATTTGATGCATCTTGATTGTTAAAAAGAAAATTATTATTGCTACTTTTATTAACAAGAAAGGACTCAATATTTGAGTACCAAAATCCAAGGATAGAGAAAAATTGTTTTGTAGGTTTAAAATTATGATTAATATATTATAATAAAGACAACAATATTGGAGCAACACAAGGAAAGAGAATAAAAGGATCGGTTATGATTCGTTGGAACAACTTTGAGGAACTAGGCAAAATCAGAAGGAACTTGACAGCTTGAGATACTAATTTAAGTTCCGATACTTGCCAAGTAAGTTCCTTTGGACCATAAAGAAAATCAACGAATTATTACACATGCACCTTGTCGATAATGGCCTCTATGATTTATCATAGAAACTTAGTTATTAATGATGTCTAAGATTCTACTTCTGTTTATTTTAAATTATGTTGTTAATTTTAATAATCATGATATATAATCTCTCTTCAAGTTTGTGTAAATTTTTCATAACTTTATTTATGGTGTAGGTGTGTCTTTTGAGATTTTTAATGATAATTGCATAACGACTAGTTCCTGGTATTCAAGGAACAAGACCCTGTATAAATATAGAGGAACTGGTTGAACATAAGGATTTAGGAACTAACTGTCTATACAAGAACTATCATATTCATTGTCTTTCAATCCAGTTCATGTAGAACCTAGTTCCTAGAAGCGAGGCATAAGTTCCTTTCCATATTCTTTTTGAGTAACGTTGAGACTAAATGATTATTTCTAGCTTAAGTGTTGGAAGGATAACAATCCAATACTTACCAGATTCATATATGGAACAACATTATTCAAAAGGAGTATTTTTTTGGGAACTTTATGTTTAGTCATTTTTGTACTTTCGATTAATATTTCTTTTGACTAACCTACTAATCTTAAAGTTGCACAAATTTTATTTTTTTTTGGGTTTTGTATTCGATATACTATCTTTATAATACAGCCTAAAATGAAAATAATCAATGTAACATTACCTTGGATATTCTTTAGAAGATTGATGATGAATTCCAGATTTGTTTAACACATTCATAAAGATCTATCTGGACCATCACGAAGAAGATTTTGAAGAATACATAAAGCATGCATTGTTCCTTCTGACGAGGAACAAGTTCCTGAATATTAAGAAGCTCCAAAGTATGATGAAATTCGAAAAGGTTCAAGGAAGTATGGAAGGAAACAACAGCTACCAGTGAGGGGGAACAACTCAAAGTATCTCGATAGTGAGTGCTCTAAGTACACATTGAAATGCAAATCAAGATTACCCTCATTAAGGGCTGACAATGGAGGAACTTCAACTTTTGGTGCCAACATGAACGGTAATACTATCATCATATACTAGGTTGGTAAGTTGAGTTTCTATCCATGTTCAATTTCTTTATCAAGTCTGTAAAGCAGATTATCTGTACCTGGTTCCTGTTTCAAATTTTGAGTAATAACCGTGGAACCTAGTTCCTCATAAATTTAATGATTTATACAGGAACAAGGCGTTAAAAATAAATTTTTTTTTTAAAATTGTGCTTATATAACAGTGAACATATTTTTGGACAAATGTGTTTGTTCCCAGCAAACACTTTGAAAATAAGTGTAAAATCGCAAGTTCTTGAGGAACTAGTTCCTCCAGAATTAGCGGTATTTCTAATAAAAATACGTCACTTCTAAAAGGCAACATAATAATATATAGTATCTACAGTGAGAAACTTGAAGATGATAATCGAGTTTCATCAACATATAAAGCAAGAGTTAAAACTCAATCAATATTCATAACCAAGTTCCTATAAAGTTTTCATAGTTGAGGAAGACCTTGTCCACTCAAACATGATTAAGTAAAGAACCCATGTGTATTCTATGTATTTATACATTTATTATTATGATTAACAATTACTATGCAGAAGGAACTCAATAAGTTTAAAAGGAACAGGTACAAAACCCTGTTCTTGTTCCTGTTCCTCTTCAAGGATACTTTGAGTCATGGACTAAGATAGGTGCTCAAAAACAACAAAACAAGTTTATTGAGTATGACACAATGACAAGGAACTGAGTAAGCTTCACACGATATACTCAATTAAAAGGATGTTGAATTTGAGAAATATTTGCTTTATGCTAAAGGTAGTCATATTATTTATTTTTGTTGCTTATATGGGAAGAAAGTTGTACTACATAAATGTCAAATATTTTTTCATGTGCTATTTTGATAAATGGCGTTTATGAGGAACACCTTCAAGAATTTTAAAATTCTTTCTTTCCTTTTCATATCCTTTAACATAAGCTTTTTGGGTGTTATAGGATTGGCTTAAGTTCCTTCTGGATAATATTTTCAATGTATAACATTTTGATTAGGAGGAACTGATTTATTAGTTGTGAATATTTGTATTGATATTATTTTTGTTGGTGCAACTAATAAAAATTAATGTAAGGTTTATTGACCTTATGTTTGAGTGTTGTATACATGAGCAAAATGGAGGAAAACTTTTCTCTTTGGTTGAATGTCAACTTTCAAGAGAATGGTGTAATGATCAACAAAAATGCATGTACTATCCAAGGAAAGGAACAACACCAAGGAACCCATTTTGAAAATCAAGTCAGAAGTGAAAGTTTGCATCAGATGTGAAGGCATCAAGAAGATGGAACAAGAACTTCAATTACTTGAAAGTAAACCCTAATACAGTCTAGTAAATCAATATTTGATATAGTGAAAATTTAACAAGGTATGTTTTTCTTATTCACAATTTAGTATAACTTCTTATGTTATGTGTATTACTAATAATGTTTCAGTACTTTATGTGAATTTATGAATCAATTTGCCTTTTTAAATTTTTACCTATTAATGCATTTGACTGTTTAAAGGAACAAGACTTGATAAAATATGATGTAAGCATTAAATTCTTCTTTTCCCAAAATAATTTGTCTAATTGGGTTTTTGAAACATTTTGAATAAAAGGATTTTGTGTACACTTTAAAACATATATGTCACACCTAATTTTTGTGTCGTAAAATGACATATTCACTTGCCTTAGAGTATTAGAGGTCTCTTAATAATGATAACGGATGTTGTGAAACATAGAAATCTTAAGTAGCCAAAGGAACAATGGAAGAAACTTTGATGGAACAAGACAGGTAAGTTCCCACATGAATTAAAACCGATCTTAATATCTTTGAGGGAACAAACCTATATTTGAACCAACATTTATTTATCCACTTTACCTTACTTAAAATATCCTTATCCACATAATTCTTTATTCCATTCACATTTTCCTAATCCATTTCTTTTAACCCATGTCCACATAACTTTCTATGTGATCTAAATTTAAAATACATCGCCTTTTTATGGTTCAATGATGCATAAAGAGTTTTTACTAAAAGGTGATTATTAGATGCTCCTGGATGAAAGTTATTTAATGGAACTATTCTTATAAGTTCCAAAGTGGAGAAAAATGTTGATGAACAAGAAGGTGAATAAGGAGGTGATAAGTGGAAGAGTAAATTTAATCTTCTTGAAATACTCAAGTTTCTTATTCTAGGAATCCATATATATTTGTATAGACACCCTTAAAAAAAATAGCAAAGAAAAAATTTAATAAAAAAAAAAATGAAGGGATTGTCAAATTTTTTTATTTTCCTAGAAAGTAGTAGATGGTTTTGAAGATTATTATTAAAAGTTGGAGGAACAACAACAAACGTGGAAGGAACTTGTTCCCAAAGATGAAAAATCTTCAAGTTCCATTGATTAGTATGTTTCTCTACTAAGCTTGGTCGTTGAAATGAAGGGAATTTGTTCTATATTTATAGGTTATTGGTGTTATGTTTGGCTACATATTATGAGGTGACAAAACTCTAATGATTGTTGAGAACCTCAATTCAATGGCTAAAATAATAAAAGCTAGAGCACAATACCTACCTAATTATCATAGTTCCCTCAACTCAAATTGTTCCATATACTTCTTTCATATCTTTTGAGCCAAATATTTTTGTTCACAATTTATTAATCTAACTTTAAAACCTATTCTTTTTGCTCGACTTTTATTAACTTATTTGTCAAGTTACTTCATCGGTTTTGAAGTTGGACCTTTGGATTGTGAGGCTTTGAGGCTTTAAAAGAACAACAAGTGTTTTACCTAAATGGTGGTAAGTGTGACAAATAACTTTATGTGTGCATGATTTCTCTAAAGAAAATTTGTGGAAAGATACCCTTTTAGATAATGACAAAAGGGGGAAGAATATGCATGTAAGATGCTTATCGTCTAAAAAGTCAAGTTTAAGTTCTTATGATATGTGAGTTCTTTGATAGACTTGTTTAATTTTTTTTATAATGCTTAAGTAAGGGGGAATAAATATGCATCACATTATTGTTTAATTTGTGATAAGCATCATTTGTTTGTTATCATCAAAAAGGGGGAAATTGTTGAGTTATAATATATGGTTTTGATGATTGTAAACAAATGATGATTATCTAACTAACATGTTTTTTAAGATGTGCATATTATATTCTATTGGACAAGTCATATACAGTTGATCCAAGTACAAGAAGATGTATACAACATGAATTAATAAATGAAGTTCTTGAGTGAGAACCTCAAAGAGAAAAAGTCTAAATTTTATTAGGCTTATGAGAAGCTTCGGAGTAGAAGCAAACAGAGAAGTCGTTTCATAGTTGGAACACAAATATATTGAGGAGAAAAATAAGAGTTTATTTTTCTTAAAGTTATTATATTAGAACAGATAAAGGAATATCACAAAAGGGGTACGGACACATAAGTATTATATTATTAGGCATGGTAAATATAAATCAAATTAATATTTATGTAAATGGAGTGGATGGGAAAAATATATTTCATCTTGGAAATATTTATTCGAATAAAAAGATATTTTTTATTTGATGAAAAAATATTTTTTATGGAGTTGAAATTAAAGATTTTTATTCCATATAAAATAATATATTTTTACTAAGTTAAGATGAAAATGTTTTTTCTTTAAAATAACTTATGGAGTAATGGTTGTAGGAGTATTCAACCTAATCAAGTTTATTTTATTAGAAAAATATTTCCATCACTTTAATGATTTTATTTGGTGAATATTATAAATATAATATATGCCTAACATTGTATGGTGCTTTGCAGGTACAAATTTTATATCATGCTTAAGTTTAATAATTGATCATTTTTTCTGCCTACTTATTTATTTGGTTCGCTAGTATAAAGTTGAGTCAAAAATTAAATGGGTCATATTTTAATAAAGTCTAAAGGTGTTAACAAGTTAATGGGAAGAAATCTAAAATTAGATTTTGAATTAAAATATGCTAGTTGTTACTGGACACAATATTTAGAAGTTTGGTTTTATTATAACCGTGTGTTTGTTAAGTGGTCATGGTTGGTTAGAGAATCTTTAGGAATTTGTTTTAGAGTTTATTGTGCTCTATTCCACGTGTAGTTTGTTAGGAAAGATTAGTCAATTAATGTTAGAGGTTTTTTAGGTAGTGGTTGTAGGTAGTTAGTAAGTTTTAATTTTTGAAAAATTAAAAATCTGATTTTTGGGTCAAGTCTTACGCATAGTTAGAAAAATTAGGAGTTAGTTGCTACTTAGTAAAAGTTGTTAGTGGAATTAATTTTTGAAAATCAAAAATTCTATTTTTCTTGTTCAATCCCACGTGTAGGTTAGAATAGAATAAGTCTATACATGATTCCACTTATTTAGTTAGTGGGTTGTTTTTTGTTAAATAGAAAAAACAAAAATATTAATTTAAAAAGAAAAAAACACACGTATGATTTAAGACTAGTGGGGTTTTTTTTAAAGAATGAACTTGGTCTTAATTTAGGGAATTGTTCATTGTCATTATTCTATTTTTTGGTAAACCATGACATTAGGCATTGAAGTGCAATATTTGAAGGCAGTAGAATTGGAAAGTGCCACATCACTCCACAACACCACTACTTGGACATGGGCAAAGAGTTGAACATGGGCTTGGCTTCTTCATCAAGACAAGATTTTCCAGCCATATTTCAAGCTATAAATAGGAGGAAAATCAGAAGCTTCATTTGTACTACACAAGTACCACACAAGTACTACTCTCATACAATCAGAAAAGGAAGAAGAAAAAGATAGAGTATCAATGTAGTCCTTCCAAAAGGAGTATGATTTTTAAGAGGCTAAGCATCCATTGTTTAATTTACAACCTCTTAAAAATCATATCCTTCTCCTATTCCTTTACGATTTTCTAGTTTTAGCTTCAGTATATTTGTAAGTTTCGATTTATCAAGCGTCTGTATTATTTTAATGTACTTCTAGTGAAGTAGGCAAGAATTTGAGTGAATTCATGTATGAGGGAATTGTAAGGGTTTGAGTGAATTCTTGTAATATGGGGAAGGGAAATTTGAGTGAAATTTCCATGTTTGAATTTAAAGTTAAGTCTTAGAGAGGAGAAAGAGAAAACTTTCAGTGAAGTCAAAGAGAGAAGACTTCGAGTAAAGTCATAGAGAAGAAATCGACTTTTAGTGAAGTCGTGTCACGGGTTAAGGGGGAACAAGTGACCGGGGAACAAGTTCCTAGTGGAACTAAGAGAAAGAGAAGATCCTTTCAATAGGTTATGCAGAGTCGATGGCCTATTGTTCAATTAATGGAGAATTGAATGAAAATCCCCAGGGGTCGAGGTTTTTCTTCCTATTTGGGCCTAGGAAGTTTTCCTCGTAGGTTAACTTGTTTTTATATCATGTTCCTCTTTGCTTTATCTTTTCTCTACTTTATCCTACTTGCTTTTATATTCGTTAAATTCCGCAAAAAATTGAAATTGATTCCCATACTATAATTCACCCCCTCCCCCTCTTGTAGTATATCATCCGAAATAATAGTTCCCTACTATACTTAACAGCTAGCAGGCCTGATATAGTCTTTGCTGTAGGACTTTGTGCTAGATTTCAGTGTAATCCAAAAGAATCAAACCTAAAAGCTGTTAAGAGAATTTTAGGATACCTGATTGGAACTACAGATCTATGTTTGTGGTACCCCATAGATAGCACACTTGAACTGGATGGGTACACAGATATTGATTATGCAGGATTTCTTGTTGATAGGAAAAGAACATCAGGTATGGCATATTTCCTACGCTGTTGCTTGATCTCTTAGGGGTCAAAGAAGCAAAACTCAGTAGCTCTTTGCACAGCAGAAGCAGAATACATAGCTGTGCCAGCATGTTGTGCATAACTGTTGTGGATAAGAAATCAACTTAAGGATTTTGGTATCATATTTGATGTGTTCCTATCCTCTGTGATAACACAAGTTCTATTAACATCTCTAAGAATCTTGTGCAACATTCAAGAACAAAACACATTGAAGTCAGACATCACTTTTTAAGGGACAATGTTGAAAAAGGCTATGTGTCTATTGACTTTTGCAAAAGTGAAGAACAGGTGGCAGATATCTTTACTAAGCCTTTGGGAAGAGAGCCTTTTTCAAAATAAGGTTATTGTTAGGCTTGGTAAGAGTGTCTGTACAAGGTGGTACTTCAAGTGTTTTCCCTAGTTGATTGTTAGACTTGGTGTTATATGTGAACTCTTTGTATATATTTTTGGTTCTTGTTTTATATATAATGGGTGAGTTAATGTCTTGATGGATTATTGCTAAGTTGCCTGGTTTAACTTCCAACTGTTCTAGTCCAGTAGAACAACATACACAATATCTGCTAAGAGATACTGGCTGATTTGGAAAAGATTCGTATCTTTTTTGAAATATCATGCAAATTTTTTTTCTTGCTTATTTTAAGTAAGAATAATTCTCTGTGATTATCCATACCTTATTTAAATTTTTTTGTGATCTTTTGGTAACTGTTTTTTTTCCAGTTATTTCTTTCCATTTTTTTTTCATTTCTGCCACTTTCCCAACTTCCTTTTTTTTATTTCTTCTCTCTCCTTGGCTATACATATTAACTCCTCATAGGTGAAAATGAAATTTGTATTAACATCACTTCTCTTTCTCTCTCCTCTCAACTGCATGCTCTTTGATCTCTCTAAAAATCTTCGAAGTTCTTCAACAATTCAAATTCATCATGAGAAAGAAGAGTGTGAGCACCAAGAAATCTGCATCAACTGCCAAAGATGCATCATAGTCGTCTTCAAAACAAAACACTCCTACTCCCATAGCTATTGACAAAACCTCTACTATGGACCCTCCAACCACAACTCCACCTAAAACACCCACACCTTCACAAAAATCTCCCATCACTTCTCCAAAATCTACTACAGAACCACAAAAGGGTTCTCCACCAAAATCTCTATCTTCACCAAAACCAAAACCCACAGAAAAAACCCCCCTACATCTAAAACCTCCAAAACCAAAAAGACAAAAGAAAAATCACCTACTAAGGGGGAGAAGGAAGTAAAGGAGGAAATAGATGAGATCTTGAAAGACATCAATGTTGTAGAAAAACTGGGTGATCACGAGAGTGAAGATGATGTCACCATAGTTGCTGAGGTAGGCTTGGGGCTGCCAGAAGGAGTACTAGAAACAGAGATAAAGAAGTGGAGATGGATGTTGAAGTTATACAGAGTACCAGTGTCAAGAAAAGGGGTATGTCTAAAACAGTTGGTTCTGCAAAAGGTATTTTCTGAAAACCTAGCCTCTAGAACTGTTCTATCTGGTTGTACTTATGAGGTAGGTTATTGGGATATTGCTGCATTATCTGAGATTAAGGAGTTACTGGAATTTCAAGGTCGGTTGAATCTGTTTGAGTTTGATGAAAATGCCTATGTGGGTTATGTGAGAAGTTTTTATGCAAATCTAAACCAGTTGCCTGATGGTTCTATAGAGTCCTCTGTGTCTGGAAAGTCTGTGAATGTGTCTGTTAGTTCTCTGTCTAAAACTTTGATTATTAAAAGGGATGTGTTCAATAATCATAGCCATGAAGGTTGGCCTATAATTGCTGGGGTAACAACTCAAGAGATTGAGAAACAATTGTTGTCTAAGGTGAATAAGAAGGAGGGCTATAAAATTGAGAATCTGAAAGAGCCAAAACTATTAGTGTTGCATTCCATTCGTAACAAAGTGTTGCTGCCAAAGGGACGGGGCATGGGTACTGTGAGGATCATGGATATAGTTCTCATGTATCTGATGATAAGGAAAGTCAAAATCAATCTTCCCTTCCTCATGATTGATCATATTCTCAGTTGCAAGAATACCTCCAACAGTTCTCTTCCATATGGTTCATTCATTTGCCACATCCTCAAGAAGATGGACTTCTCTCTAGATGGTGAAAAGGTTGCTGCTTAGGTGTTCTCAAAAAAGATACTTTCTCAAAAGGGTCTTGACTAAGAGGGAAACCGGCTGAGGTTCAAAAGAAGTGCTCCTGAACCTGTTAGCTCTCCACCAGCAAAGAAAAGGAAGATTTCCCAAAGTCCTGACCTAGACTTCATTCTACAAAAGATGGAATTGAAGCCCAACAGAACAGTCTTGACAAGATGATGAAGTTGGTTGCTGGGTTCCCTAAACTCCATGAGCAGGTCACTAGGACAAAAAAGATGGTGCTAAATCTTCCAGGGTACAATGGGGCAAGGTCTAAACAGACCGCTGAAGGAGATGCTTCTTCCAGCCACCATGAGAAGACAGAGGATGAAGAGGCGCAAGATGAGGAAGAAGAAGAGGAGGATGAGAATGAAGAGCACTCTGCATCTGAGAAATAGGAGGAGGATGATGGTGAGGAAGAGGAAGATGATTAACGTATTGCCGCTACACTTCTAATTAGCCCCCCTTTCCCTAACAATTACTCTGGATAATTCACTTTTATCTCTTATGCTTTCTTCCATTTACAAAACTTTTTCTATATTTGGTATTAATTTGGACTTGTGTGTGTGGTTGAACTTTCTAGGTAGATGGTATTATTAGAACAGGATTGTGAGTTGCAATTCATTAGACTTAACTTCTCTTATCTGCATTTTTAACTTGAACTGAATTCATATGCTTATTGTTTACTCTAACTACCTTATTTTTAAGAGATGCCAAAAGGGGAAAGCATAGAAGAACACTGTCCATGTCTTACTCATTACTGTGCCTAACAGATTTTAATGCAGGTGTTGCTCTTAATTATTCAAATGACTAATATAGTAATAGTAAAGATATGTGCTACAGTGTCCTGGCAAACTTTATGATACTTGCCTGCATAGAGCCAAAACTGTTAATATTACTTATGCTGACTTGCAGGAACATCCAATGTTTGTCATCATAAAAAAAGGGGAATTTGTTGATACTTCCCTAATTTTGAATGATGACAAATCATAAGAGTTTAGGGAACAATTATATTCTCGGGAACAGTTTTGATGTTTGCCAGAACAGTTTACAGTCTTGGTAGACTGTTTAGTATAACCTGTTATATTGTTATGCATGAATGTATATGTAGCAACAGGTTGATGATGAATTCAAGAGAATCTTGGTTGATTCAAGTCAAAATGAAGAAAAAGGAAGCACTCTTGAAGAACATGAAGAGACTATTTGAAGGAGCTTAGTTTACATAGAATATCTTGTACTTAGTGTCTTGTATGTGAAATGTTCTTACTGAATATGTGGTTGCTTACTATAGTGCATGTGTTAAAGTTATAAAGTTCTGAAAGAAGTTTATAACTAGAACATTGTGGTCGAGGTTGAACAGTTCTGGTGAACTGTTTTAACCTGAATATGATTTATGGCAAGTTTTTGAAAATGATTGAAAATATTTTGGAAAATATTGCTGCCATATTTCCTATGATTCCTACAGTTTTTCACTGCTATAATTCGTGGCAAGGAATAATATATTTTGAGCAAATCAAAATATATTATTCAATCGAGTCAATTTATTAAAGTTTCTTGATTCTCAAAATAATCAGGATTACATTCCTAACTCGACTAGGATCTGTTGCTTGATTATAAAAGCTAACAACTAATAAGAAATCAGTGTGAGACGCACAGAGAAAATATTTGAGCACTTAAAGGCAACTTAAAAAAATCAGTCTTTGAGAATTTGACCGTAACAATTTTATTGTGCTCACTTTCGATCTTTGAGAGCAAATTTCTGTGAGAAAAATACTTTAGTTTTGTCACAAATAGAGGGGTTGATGAAGGGTACATTTTTTAGTTCATTTGTACTTGTTCTTGTGGGTTTAAGAACATCCGGGTACACTTGGGTTGAGTGTGAGCTGTTCTGTCTGAGTTGATAGAACAGTTGAGTGTGTAAGGTTATTTTATTTTTCAGAGTTGATTAATAAAATAACTAGGGTAGGAGGACGTAGGCCGTAGTTGGCTGAACCTCAATAAATCTGTGTTCATTTTACTTTATTTGCTTAACTGTTTCCGCAACTAGAACAGTTCCAATTGATCTAGTTAGTTTAAGTAAAAATATGACACTACCACTAACAACTCAATTCACCCCTCTCTTGAGTACTTATTAAATACTACCATTAACATACATAAATTCATTATACTTATTAAATACTCATTAAAAAGAATGACTCCCTTACAAAATATAATTTATCTCTCTTAAACTCAAACCTGTGTTCTTCTCCTTCCCTCGACGCCATTTCCAACTTCTTGTACCCTAAAATTTCGTGTACAACTGTCATTGCTTGCAAATTTCGACGCCATTAAAGCTGATTTCTGGTAATTTTTTCATCAAAAGTCGAATCTATTTGGTTTTATTATTTACAATTTGATGTGGTTATAATTGCGTTTGAACTCTTTTCATGTGGGTATAATTGCGTTTGAAATCTTTTCAAGTTTATTGTTGTACTTTTTTTGTTGCAATTGAACTATTTTGATGTTTATTGTTGTACATTGTTGAGGAATTTTGAGTTAGGTTTAAGTGTTTTGGGTAAATTTCGATTGGTTACTTGAATAAATTTCCAAAAGTGTTAGAAAAATTGTTTAAATTTTAGATGATGGAAACAAGTGTGACATTGAAATTTAGGTATGGGTGTGTATTTAAGCAAAAGTCAGGTTGTGGTGACGCAAAAACTTTTCAGGTTTATGATGATGAGCTTTGTTTGTGGGTTTTGAAGGATTTGGTTATAAAATGTGGGCATTACAGGGGTATTGATAGGATTTATTATTTGGTTCCTGGGGAAAGTTTGGAAAAAGGATTAAGGATTGTGTATAATGATAATCAAGTGAGGGCTATGGGAGAGCTTGGATTGAAGTTTAGATGTAATGAATTGTATGTTGATCATAGTGTTGATGAGCCTGAGTTCTTATCTGTTCAGTTTGATGATGATGTTATAATTGTTGACAACCAAAATATAAAGTCCAAACAAAAAAAAAAATCCACTTCAAAGCCTACCCCACAAAAAAAGAACCCCATTGCATCCGTTGATACTCCACTTTCTATGCCACACCCATCTATTAGCAGCCCAAAAAGGAAAGTATCAAATTCTAGCCCAAAAATTAATGTTTCAAATCATAGCCCAAAAAACCTAAACTCAAGAACAACAACTCCTATTATCAGATCCATGACCAATCCACTTAAACCCAAATAAACTCAGGCACACATTGAACAATAGGGGATTTCTGCCAATAATATCATTAGTGATCCCAACCACACCAAACCCTCAGAACCTCAAACTTTGACTACTAAAATCCCCTTAGAAGCTCAAACTCCTAACACCCATTCCCGTTTACAAGATATGAAGAAGTTAACACCTAGAAGAAAAATTGTTGGATTTGATAAGGGAGAATGTTCTAAGTATAAAAAAGAGGTGGATGAAGAATTAATTGGTAGTGAGGATTTCCTTGAGCCATAAGATGAATAATTAATTAGAGATGAGAGATCATATTATGGAAGTGAGGATTTGCTTGAGCCAGATGAAAATGAAATTAGTGAGGCTGAGGAGAATGTGAACAACACAGGTGTAAATCAAAATAGAAGTGAGGTTAATGAGGACATTGAACAGGAATTTGAGAGGTTTAATGGGGGGTGAAGGAGATACCAGTGATGAGGAATATAAAAAAGCAGGAGAAGATCTAAGGGGCTTCAATTCCAAGTTGTGTCAAATTGTATTACAATTGCAAAAAGAAGCTGAGGAGGGGTTGCTGGCTAGTCAGAGAAGTAGCAAGAGTAATGCAAAATAAGCTAAAATTATTGATAAAGACAATGGTTTTGTGAGTGAATATGAGGACAATGAAGATGAGTGTTATTCTCCAAACTGTAGTGATGATGAGGTTGTTAGGAAATCAAAAGATTTTATTAGTTCAGACAAAATCATTGATTATGAAATTTTCAAATGGCAAGTAGGACAAAGATTTTCATCAAGAAAAGATTTCAGATCGAGCTACTGTAAGAAAGTTTGCAGTTGGGAGAGGGAAATATTTATATTTCTCAGTGAGTGATAAAAACGGAAATCAAAGTCTAGATGTGAGGTGCAAAAGTGGTTGCCCATTTAGAATGTATACATCATGGGATAAAGGCTCAACAAGTTTCATGGTAAAAGCACTCAATGATGAACATACTTGTTATAAGAAAATTTGCAAGAATAGATAGCTAAAATCCTCTTGGTTAGCTTTTCAATTCCTTGAAGTGTTCAAAAGCAGACCACATTGGCCAACAACTGAGATGATTGAGACTATTAAGAGGGCTTATAGAGTCATCATTACAAAAGATAAAGCATACAGAGTCATGCACCTTGCACACAAGCAATTGCATGGCTCAATGACTGACCACTACAACAAACTTGGGAATTATGTTGCAACAATGAAAAAAGCATGACCTAACAACACTTTCATTCTTGAAAGTGAACCAAAATCTTCAAATTCTGCATCTATGTTTCAAAGGTTGTTTATTAGTTTTGATGGTTTGGCAAATGGATTTATAAATGGTTGCATAAATGTTATAAGTGTTGATGGTTGCTTCTTGAAGACATTTTTGAGTGGTCAACTGTTAGCTGCAACACGTAGGGATGGGAATGATCAAATGTTCCCATTGGTATGGGAAGTTGTAGAGGGTGAATCTAATGAATCTTGGGAATGGTTATTCCTAAATGTCCAAAAAACTTTGGGTGCTGGGGATATATAGCCAAGGCTGGAAAGTGATTAGTGATGAGCATCAGGTATGTTAAGTGTTTACTTGTTTACTTACTTGTTTTTTTATTTTTTCCTTACCTATATAACTTAGTTCACGTACTTGTTTTGTTGTTAATGTAGGGGATTTTAAATGATTGTGCAAAGGTGTTGAACCATGTTTGATTTGAATGATGACAACCCAGTTCTCTATAATTGATTGTTATGTTTGATTGTGTTTGAAGAGGTTGAATCAAGTGAGGACTCATCAGGGAATCATTTGAAGTGAAGAACTTCAGAGCCTTGAGATAATTGAAGATCAGAAACCAAGAGCTTGGAGCTTATTATTTTTATGTTATTAAGATCTTCTTGTAAAATGAGCTTAGGAAAGTAAGGCTTATGTTTCTATGTAGGAAGAAAAAAGGGTTAAAGTTTATGTCCGGTAAAGAGAACAGGAAAAGCACAAGCAAAGAACAAGCAAAACTAGTTCTCTTTATCATACATAAACTTATTAGTACTGAGACCACTGTGGAAACAGACCTCAGTATTACGCACGTGCACTTAAGTGATCAGTATTGATATTTTAACTCCAAAACATTTTATAATTTAAATACAAAAATATGGATCACTTAGGTTTTAGAAAAGATGCTAAAATGATACACCAAATCAGCTCATTAAATGCAATGTACTAAGTTTGGACTTTATTGTACTTTCCACTATCCCACTACATGTAGTGGAAGGACACAAAGTCTGAAACAAGTACTATTGTACTTTATAACAAGAAAAATCTCGTTCGCCCGACCGCTTTTACCGACCTCCATTTTCCTAGTCAGAAAATACCAACCGTTCCCGACTGAAAAAGTCGGGAATTTTTGTCCGACCGTAATGATGGTCGAAAAAAAATTTACCGACCAACAGAACAGTCGGTAACGGTCGGTAAATTCCGACCGAACATAGACGGTCGGAATATACCGACCGTTCTATCGGTCGGAAAACATTTCGACTAATTTTAAAACCCAGTCGTGATTTTGAATCATCCTCTTCGGACTCTCTCCCCACTCTTACTCTCTGTCTCTTACGAAAAACCACCAAACCCTAACCCTCTCTCTCTCTCGAACCTCCGGACACCCACCTCCGACCGGCGTCTACCGCACCTCCGGTCTCTCTCTTTCTCCTTCTCTTTCTTTCTCCTTCTCTTTCTATCTCTGCTTTCCTTCTCCTTCTCTTTCTGCTGGGCCACTGCTTGCCGGTGCTTGCCGCGTCCCTCCAGCTCTCCGGTGCTCGCCGCGTCTCTCCGGCTCGCCGCCGTCCATCCTGTGCCGCCGCCGTCCTCCTCAGATTGTGGTTAGGGTTATTTTTATTTTTTTGTTTTTCAATTTATTTAATTATGTGTATTTGTGTGTATTATTTATGTATTTGTATGTATGTGTATGTGTATGTATTATGTATGTATTTGCATGTATGTGTGTGTATTATTTATGTATTGTTTTACTTTGAATTTATTAAATTTTTATTGTTTTTTTGTCCAAAAATTTCTATGAATTTGTATTTATTTATGTATGTTAATGTATTATATATTATGTATGTATTTATATGTATTATTTATGTATTGTTTTACTTTGAATTTTTTTAATTTTTATTGAATTTTTTTGTTTTTTTGTCCAAAAATTTCTATGCATATGTATTTATTTATGTATTTGTATGTATGTTAATGTATTATGTATTTGGATGTATGTCTATCTATTATGTATGTGTATTATGTTAGTTTCTTTTGAATTATTTTGAGTCGTATTTATTTGAAAGCTACAATCTTTTAAAACTCAACAAACTTGTTCCCCATACCTTTGAATGATGAAAATAAACTTCAATGTGGTTTGAATTAACGAGATATGATTGTTTGGGCAAGTAAAACTTATTAAGAGCGGAAATGACCAATTTTAGTTTTGTATGTATGAATTTTATTATTGAGTTTAAGTTGTGATTGTGATTTCTGTCAATAACTATTAATCGTGCAAATAATTTACTCATTACTTTATGCAGGAACATGTTAGATTCGGAGGCTCAGAGTCAGAACTCCTAGACCCGCCAGCATTCTCCCTCTAAGTTTTCGGTTCGTCCTTCTGGGTCTAGGCCGATATTGCGTCCTGGTGACCTTATCATCGTGTTGAGTCGTCTAGGAGACGGTCGGTGATTTCACCTTCCATTCCTTCTCAGCCTACGTTTATGTTACCTCCACCACCACAGTTTACGTTACCTCCACTACCACAGCTTCGGCCTCAGAATCGTCCTCTTCGTCCTTAGCTATCTGTGTCTCAGGCTGCTATGTCTCAGTCTACTCCTATGCTTGAGACTACTCCGGCATCTCAGTCTACTCCATCATTGCCTCACCTGAATCCTTTATCTCACTCTACTCCTGCGCGTGAGACTACTCCGACGCGAGAACCCGAGGGACAAACTGGTCAAGTTGAGGGTGGCGACAAGGATCAGGGCGAAGCTTCTACGTCCACAGCTGGGTTTCGAGAATTGGACCCAGATGGCCTATGGTGAGTTTTTATTTAATTTTTGAATGTATTGACTATTGAAATTAAGTTGTATTCATATGTTGTTTAATCTTACAATGTTTCGTGTGCAAGGTTTGACAAGGGCGTTGTTGTTCGATCAATCACACACGTCATTAAGTCCTACTTCCATCAGCCTTGGAAGAACTACACTAAGGTAGATCAGGCGACAAAGGTACATTGGTGGGGCATGTGGAAGGTCAGTAAGACGAATTATGTAATTTGATACAATTTTTTTTAAAAAATATAATCTCTTACATTAACATATTTGATTGTCTTTGGACTAATGCAGAAACAGCACACTTGGAGGCCTGAGCTCGAGCGCACTGTTCGGGATGCGTATGAGACCAAGGCTGGATTACGGTTGAAGGACATATTCAACGACACAGTACACAAGCGGAAAGACCGACCAAATTGGCTTGGTGATGAGATGTACCAGGCAATGAAGGACGGGCTAAATGACAAGCTATTCAAGGAAAGGTCGACTCAAGAGAAGGCAAACAGGAGAGGCGGCGACGCTAGTGGAAAGCCGCAGGCCTCTCACTGCACGGGGTCTGTCTCCACCACTCAGCGAGCTAAGCAATTGGTTAGTTTACTATTTCATTAAATCATTGTAAATGCTCGTTCGTTAACATTTTTTTATATAACCTACCCTTACGCACATTTGTTTGTGTTGACTAAGGCGAAAGGAGGGAAGCTACCTGACGCTGCAGATCTCTTCCTAGATACCCACTTCAAGAAGCAACCAGGGAAGGATTCGGTTCCGATTATGCAGAAGGCCAAGGAAGTGATGGTAATGCTTTCTTCTTTACTATGCATTTGATTTTTAGAGCGAAATTCCGTCTTCAAAGCCGAAGAATACGAATAGGATTGGTTCTTTCTTTAATATGCAATTGATATTTAGAGCGGAATTCCGGCTTCAAAGCCGAAGAGTACGAATAGGATTGATTTTTTATTATTTGCAATTGATGTTTAAAGCGGAATTTCGGCTTCAAAGCCGAAGATTACGAATATGATTGATTTTTTATTATAAATAAGTTATATAAAGTTTTCATGAATATTATAGGACATGAATGACACTTAAAAATACAAATTAGGTTGATTGGTGAGAAGATGGGAACGAAAACTACCACGAGCCAAAAATGGCCTATTTAATTTGTTTTTTGTTCCGAAACCCTCTTAACTTTCCCAAAAATATGCAAATAAGTTCTAGAATGTCTATATCAATGTTATGAGTTGTGAATTAACCTTAAAAACATGATCTACGTTGATCGGTGCAAAGTTGGGAATGAAAACACCATAAACGAGCCAAAAATTACCTATTTAGTTTGTTTTTTATTCCAAAACCCTTCAACTTTTACCAAAAACATGTAAATAGGTTATATAAAGTTTGCATGAATATTATAGGACATGAATGACACTTAAGAATACAAATTAGGTTGATTGGTGAGAAGATGGGAACGAAAATTACCAAAACGAGCCAAAAATGGCCTATTTGGTTTGTTTTTTGTTCCAAAACCCTCTAAACTTTCCCAAAAACATGCAAATAAGTTATAGAATTCCTTTATCAATGTTATGAGTTGTGAATTAACCTTAAAAACATGATCTACGTTGATCGGTGCCAAGTTCGGAATGAAAACACCAAAAACGAGCCAAAAATTAACTATTTAGTTTGTTTTTTGTTCCAAAACCCTCCAACTTCTAACAAAAACATGTAAATAAGTTATATAAAGTTTGCATGAATATTATAGGACATGAATGGCACTTAAAAATACAAATTAGGTTGATTGGTGAGAATATGGGAACGAAAACTACCAAAACGAGCCAAAAATGGCCTATTTAGTTTGTTTTTTGTTCCCAAAACCCTCTAAATTTTCCCAAAAACATGCAAATAAGTTATAGAATGTCTATATCAATGTTATTAGTTGTAAATTAACCTTAAAAACATGATATGTGTTGATCGATGCCAAGTTGGGAATGAAAACACCAAAAACGAGCCAAAAATTACCTATTTAGTTTGTTTTTTGTTCCAAAACCCTCCAACTTTTACCAAAAACATGTAAATAAGTTATATAAAGTTTTCATGAATAATATAGGACATGAATGGCGCTTAAAAATACAAATTAGGTTGATTGGTGAGAAGATGAGAACGAAAACTACCAAAACGAGCCAAAAATGGCCTATTTGGTTTTTTTTGTTCCAAAGTCGTTATAACCAACGCGATCAGCCCCTAGTAAGCATAATATTGTGTTATAGGACGTGTGTAAGTTTTGAAATCTAGCAATAGATAGACAAGTGACAAGTTAGGAGCGAAAATGCCAAAAAAAAACCGCTTAAAATGGCCTAAAATGACAAGTGTTCTTTTATTTATATTCCATGACTTTATTGTTCTTTTATTTTTAATTGTTTGAACTAACCCAGCCCTAATTTGCAGGAAAAATATAACCAGAACCTTTGAGAGTCTCAGGCTAGTGGCTAGGAGACGGAGCCCAACCAGGTCTTCTTTGATACGGTCGGTGGCTTCCGGAAGGGTGAGGTTCTAGGGTTCGGCAAAGACGGAGCTTCTCTCTATTATGAGAGAATCTCGCGGCGGCACGTTGGATCTGCCTACTCTCCATCAGTTTTCGCTCAACTGGCAAAGATGACCGAACATTTGGAGGAGTCCGAGCGTGCGAGGACGGATATAGAGGAGCGAGAGCGCCATCTGGAGGAGCGAGACCGCCAACGAGAGGAGCATCAGCGCCGTCTGGAGAAGGATCAGAAGAAGCAAGCGGAGTACCTCGAGTAGATGAAGGCGCAAATGGACGCTTTCATGAGGCAATTCGGCGATCAGTCTTCCATTCACCGACGACCGCCCGACGATCGCACAGACGGTTTTGGCGGTTCTGGAGCCTTCGTAGTGTAGTTGTTTGTTATATTTCGGTTTATTATAGTTTACGTTTTTGGAAACTGTAATATGTATTACAAACTTTTGTGTATTATGAATTATTTATATAAATAATATAAAATATTATTTCGTATATTTAATCTGTTTTTCATTAATAAATAATTTAATTTCTTTTGCAAAGGTTTTTTGTTATTTAATGAAATGAAAAAAAAGACATAACAATTTAACGACCGAAAAACGGTCGGTATTCAGAAAGAAAAAACCGTGAAAATAACAAATATTAAAATTAAAAAAACCGCGAAAATTAATATACTGACCGACACACGGTCAGTAAATTATTAAGCGCCAAAAAAAAAGGCTGGAAGGAGCTATTTTCCGACAGCCAGGCGGTCGGAACATAGCTTCCTAATATTTTTTTTAACCTTTTTATTTAGTCGGTAAACGGTTTGTAAATTTTTTCCGACTAATTATACACCGACCTCCTTTTGCCGACCGAAGAAGGTCGATAAGTTTAAATACCTGACCGTTAACGGTCGGTAAAAGGCGGTCGGCCGAGGCTTATTTTTTTGTTGTGCTTGTGTCAGCTAAAATTGTTTGTATTATTTAGGTAAGTCTCCAAGCACACTTGGGTTCACGGTTTTCATTCGTAAAAATTGCCTATCTTTTGAAATACCCAAAAAACCCTCTTGCTCACCAAAAAGAAAAACTAAGCCATATTTTCTAGAATTCATTGATAGAGCAAAAAATCATCTCCATATCCATCTGTAAGAGAAAACTTACGGAGAATTTGATATTGTATTTTGAACCACTTAGAGGGAAGTGGTTAGGGAGTGTTCTGTGAACACTGAGTCAACTGTTAGAGTTAATAGTTGGGGAATTGAATGTTACAGAGATGTAGCATTTGATTGAGTGTATAACCATTGTTATTCTTCAGAGTTGAATAATAATATTAGTGAGAAAGTGCAGGACGTAGGCTTATGGAGAAGCCAAACCTTGTTAAATCCTTGTGTTCCTACTCTTTATTTACTGTTCTGGCGTTGTTCTCACAAATAGTTAAACAAACTTTGAAAATGATTGAGAAAACACACATACTCAATTCAACCCCCCTTCTTGAGTATACATTGAATTTACAATTGGTATCAGAGCCTAACTTCTCAAAGGGTTAACTATCTAGAGGAAATAGAAGATGAATACTCAAGAATCAAGTAGTTCCAAACTTCCCAAGTTAAATGGTACATATTACTCATGGTGGAAGAAT
Organism: Salicornia ramosissima; assembly: GCA_951394345.1. NCBI lineage: Eukaryota > Viridiplantae > Streptophyta > Magnoliopsida > Caryophyllales > Amaranthaceae > Salicornia > Salicornia ramosissima. Next base: position 19,356,245 of record OX596240.1, on the reverse strand, counting down.
TGCATGAAGAATCTTATCATTGGAATTGAATATGAGTGCTGGATGATTGCTAAGAATGGAGCCACGTCTATTCATAAGAAGAATCAAGAAAGGTTCATTGTTCCAATATCTGAAGAGGAATATACAAGTGAGGACTTCAAGAAGCTGGAAAAGAATGCCAAAGCAATGTCACTTGTCCAACAAGGAATTGCAGAATATGAGGTAAATCGAATCCTAGCTTGTTCATCTGCAAAGGAAATTTGGGATACTTTGGAGCTTGCCTATGAGGGCAACTCTAAAGTGAGAAGGTCAAAAATTGACATGCTCATGTCAAAGTATGAGGTGTATGAGATGACTAGAGAAGAAAACATCAAGGATATATATGTTTACAAGGTTCATGACCATTGTAAATAAATGAACTAAAGTCATTGGGTAAGACCTTCTCAAGTGAAGAGTTGATGAGGAATATGTTAAGAAGCTATTCAGCCAAGAGGCAAAAGATCTAACCACACTATCTCTGGAACAAGTGATTGGTTCCTTAATGACACATGAGACGTTGGTAGATTCAAAGGCTGAAAGCAAATCGAAGAACAAAGAGATGGTTCTCAAGGCAGAAGAATTAGAGAAGGATGAGGATGATGTCAGTCTCATGGCTAGAAGATTTAAAAAGTACCATAGGACAAAATCCAAGGGTAAGTTTTCAAAAGGAAGAACTCGCATATGACCATTTAATTGAAAACTCGAAGATTTACACAAGCAACATAACAATCTTGAGGTTTCTAAAGAGACTGGTTCTCCCACTGCTTTTGATGATGTTCTTGATGTTTCACATAGTGAGTGCACAACTAATATCTGTGATCTTGAGGCTGAACTTATTTTGCTAAAACAAGAAAACATCAAGAGAACCAGTGACGAACCAGATCCCTCCCTGGTTTCAAGACTGCAAGATGAACTTCAAAAGACTACACTTGATCTGAAACCTTTTGAGAAACAAAATATAGTTCAACTTAAAAGGCTTGAAAACAACGAGCTTGAACTAACAGATTGTATGAACCAATTGAACAAAATTTTAGATAGAAAAACCTAAACATCCTCATATCCCAACTTGGAAACTCTCAAAGGTTTGGTTTAGGGTATTCTGGATCTAGTTCTACAACTGTTCTGGGCAGAGACAACACATGGTTGAATGAGTTCAAGAAAGGCAAGTACACATTTGCTAAAGACATGCATATTTGCACCTACTGTGGTAAAAGTGGTCATGTAACTAACAATTGTTTCACCAAAAAAAAACATAACAAGAAGAACAAAACCTACACCAAACAGGTGTGGGTTAGGAATGTCAAGGTTGAAAATGTTTCAAAGAACAAGGAACCCAAGCTAGTCTGGGTTCCTAAAACTAAACTTTATTTTGCTTGTGCAGGTACGAGTGAAAGGAAAGCAATATTGGTATTTGGACAGTGATTGCTCAAGACACATGTCCGGGGATGAAGAACAATTCCTTTCACAAACTGCATTCGAGAGAGGGCACGTGACATTTGGTGATAATAGCAAAGGACTTATCAAAGGAGTAGGTAAGGTTCCCAAGCAATTGACAATGTTTACTATGTAGAAGGTCTGAAACATAACCTTTTGAGCATCTCTCAGCTATGTGACAAGGGAAATAAAGTGAATTTTGAATCAAACACCTGTCACATAGTGAACCCTAACACAGGGAAGCTGGTTTGTGAAGGAACAAGGCATAACAATGTGTATATCACATACTTAAGTCAAATTCCACCATACAGTGCTCTATGTCTTAGTGTTGTAGAGGATGACCAATGTCTTTGGCATAAAAGACTAGGACATGTTAGCCTTACTTTGCTCAACAAGCTAAGAGCATAGGATTTGGTGATAGGTTTACCTAACATCAAATATATGGTATACCAGCTCTCCCAAGAGTCTGTAAACTGCAAACATGTCAGATCATCCTTTAAGCCAATGAAAGTGGTTAGTTCCTCCATATTTGTCTTAGTTGATGATTACTCTCGTTTCACCTGGACCATATTTTTGAAACACAAAGATGAAACTTTTGATGAATTTAAAATTATAGTGAAATAGGTCCAGAACAAGATTAATAATTAGTTGACATCTATCAGATCTGATCATGGATCAGAGTTTGATAATGCTTGCTTCATAACTTATTGTATGGATCATGGTGTTTCCCACAACTTTTCAGCTCCTAGGACTCCACAGCAAAATGGAGTATTTAAAAGAAAGAACCGCACTCTAGAAGAAATGGCTAGAACCATGCTTCTAGAGAGTGGTCTGTCCAAGAAATTCATGGCTGATGTTGTGAGTACATCATGCTACATACTTAATAGAGTTATACTAAGACCAATACTGAGAAAAACACCTTATGAACTTCTAATGGGTCGGAAACCAAACATTGAACATTTAAGAATATTTGGTTGCAAGTGTTTTGTGCACAACAATGGTAAGACCAGTTTGGACAAGTTCGAAACAAGGAGTGATGAAGCTGTTTTCATAGGGTGCTCTCCTCATAGCAAGGCATATAAAATCTTAAAAAAAAGAACCTTGTGTCTTAAAGAGAGTATCCATGTGTTGTTTTCAGAAAACTAACATGTTCGACAAACCTGTGCAGGTAGATGATGATGAAGGTTTTGAGATTGGGATGAAAAACTTTACTTGAGCTGAAACAGAGAACACTGTTGAACCAGACCCTCCAACTTCTCCTGAACATAACAATGGGTCTAGTGCAGCAGAGGTAAATGCTGAATAGGTTGTTGAACACAGTGACTCTCCTGCTCATCCAACTGAAGATGAAGTGGGAGAGAACACTAAAGAAACTAGCCCACCCTCTCAAATTCAGAATGAGATAGGGGGAACTAGTATAGACATTGGTTCTAACTTAGGTGACTCAAATGTTGTAAGGAGTATGTTTAAGCAAAGAAACTCTCACTCTGCTGATCAAATCATTATTGATTTATCAAAAGGAGTCCAAACTAGAAATTCTGTTTGGAAAAATTTATGTGCTTACTTTTCCTTCTTAACTCACATAGAACTAACTCGCTATAAGATTGGTCTAACTGGTCCTGGTTGGGTCTTGGCCATGCAAGATGAGTTGAACCATTTTGAGAGAAATCAAGTTTGGCATCTTGAACCAAGAACCAATGAGATGTCAGTTATTGGAACCAAATGGGTCTTCAGAAACAAATTTGATGACTCAGGCACTATAGTCAGAAACAAATCCAGGCTAGTGGTTCAAGGGTTTAACCAACAAGAAGGAATACACTATGATAAAACCTTTTCTCCAGTAGCCAGGCATGAGGCAATAAGAATTTTAATTGCCTTTGCTGCTCACATGAACTTCAAACTCTTTCAAATGGATGTTAAAACTGCTTTTTTAAATGGCTACTTGAAAGAAGATGTATATGTGGAGCAGCCCCCTGGCTTTGAGAATATAGATTTTGCAGATCATGTCTACAAGTTAGAAAAAGCTCTTTATGGCCTCAAAAAGGCCCCTCGTGCTTGTTATGAGAGACTCTCTAGTTCTCAAATTGAAAATCATTATGAGAGAGGTTCAGTGGACAAAACTTTATTCTTAAAGAAAAGGGGACCAGATCTGTTAGTGGTCTAAGTGTATGTTGACGATATTTTATTTGGGGCTACTAATTCTGTTTTGTGTGATGAGTTTGCAGACCTAATGAAAAGTGAATTTGAGATGAGTATGATGCGAGAACTTGTCTTCTTCCTAGGGCTCCAAATTAAGCAAGTGGATGATGTAATCATGATCCACCAACAAAAGTATCTCAAGGATCTACTCAAGAGATATGGTTTGCAAAATACTAAGTCCTATGACACACCAATTCCTACCTCTTCTAAATTGAGCCTAGATGAGAAAGGAAAGGATGTTGAGGATAAGCTATACAGAGGTATGATTGGTTCACTTCTCTACTTAACCACTAGTACACCAGACATGGTGTTCTCAGTTGGGTTGTGTGCTAGATTTCAAAGCAACCCAAAGGAGTCTCATCTAAAAGATGTTAAGAGGATTTTCATGTACCTGAGTGGTACAGAGGACATGTGCTTGTGGTATCTAAAGGGCAACAATATTGATCTTCTAGGATACACTGATGCTGACTATGCTAGTTTTAATGTTGACAGGAAGAGCACTTCAGGAACGACTCACTTCTTAGGTTCTTGTCTCATTTCATGGGGATCTAACAAACAAAATTCAGTGGCTTTATCCACAGCTGAGTCAGAGTACATAGCAACTGCTCTGTGTTGTGCTCAGTTGCTTTGGATAAAGACACAACTAAAGGATTTGGGGTCTGTTATGGAAGTGTTCCCATTTTGTGTAATAGCACCAGTTCCATAAATATTTCTAAAAATCTTGTCCAACATTCTAAAACCAAGCATATTGAAATCAAACATCATTTTCTCAGAGACAATGTGGAAATAGGAAATGTCAATCTTGAATTTTGCAGATTTGAAGAGCAATTGGCTGATATTTTCCCTAAGCCCCTTAGCAGGGAAGTGTTTGTCAAACTCCGCACATTACTTGGTATGGTAAGAATTAGATCCTACCTCCCTAGGATTTATCTTTCCCCTTTTGATCAGTTTTGGCTCTATTAATCCTTAGTGTACATAAGCAGGGTTGGTTAACTTTCAATTGTCATTTATGCAAGTGCTCACAAAATTCTTATGTTGATGTTGTTCCAATGTGTGGCACCTCTAAGTTGCCTAACTGATAGGTGCCTCAAGTTTTTAATGAATACAGATCAGCGTCAGACCATCGTCAGACCAGTTCCCTATAATGGTTATCCCAGTTCATTTCATGATGGTTCAATTTTGAAATAGAGAAGTTATTAAATCTGACAGATGACCATTGTGACACTTATTACTCTTGTAAAGTAACTTCTTTAACCTCTCTCTTATAACTATCAACTCAATTTCTCCTTTTATTTTTCATTTTCATACTTCTGATTTTCCTTCTCTTTCTAACTGTTTTTCTCTCTCTCTAACTGCTCCTTCCTTCTCAAACTCTAAGCATTTTCGAAGAATCTCTCTCCTAAATTCTCATTACATTCTCACTCTCTCTCCTTCAATGTACTGCAATCAACACTATGGGAAGAAAGAAGAACAAGGGCTCGAAGAAGAAAAGCAAGGGTCTCAGTCAATCACCTCTATTCATCTCTTCAAGGGATGAGAAGAAATCAAGTGCTATAGTGGTTACTGAACACCACGAAGTAAAAGAGAAGTTGGAAGAAGTTAAGGAACATGTAACTAGGAGTGCCTAGAGGGGTTTTTTGTGATTACTCCAAGGATAACTGGCCTACTATACAAGAGGTCAGCACAGAACACATTGAGACCACACTCTTTACTAGTTCACCATATGATGGTTCTGTGTAATACCCCGAAATTTCGGGATATTTTAAATTTTTCTAAATTAATTAATTATATAATTAATAAATTATTTAATTGATTATTATTTAATTAATTATTAAATTAGTTGTAGCAATCTAATTATTTTATCCTGGCCCAAACCTTTTCCCCTTGTCATGCTAAGACCCAAGCCCAATTTCATTCCCCTTTCTCTACACCTCACGGCCCCCTTGTTTCTTTTTCCCTTTAATTGATTTATCTAACTTATTTTCACCAATATTACTAACTTATATCTATTTTGACCTTTTCCTAAAAATCCTATTTTTATCCCAACTTCTCCTACTTTGACTACTAGATTTTAGGAAGCCAATAACACCCATCCTCCTTATGATACCCCACGGCCCCCTTACATTCTCCTTCAAATTATTTAATTCCTTTTCAAGCTAAAATAATAAATTATATCTATGTTTGACCAGATTCCAACAATCTAATTTTTATCCTCCTACTTTCTCTACTAGATTTTAGGAGTGTGTTTTACCCTTGCCTAGTATTTCTACACGGCCAACACACCACAAAAAGGGGAACCACTTTTATAATTCTTAATCTCTAAAAACTAAACTACAAATAAAAACTCATCCTTTTCCCCACACAAATATTTCCTTCACTTCATCAATTCAAACACCTTCATCAAAGAAAGTTCAACCTTTAGCCTTTGAAGATCGAACCATTCACCATCAATATTAGATTATTAGGTAATTAGATTGCTTTATTTAATCAAAAGGATAGATTAGTTATATAATTTTTAAAATATGTTTAATCATGTATAGAATTGCTTAGAACTACTTAGAATTGCTTAGAATCGTGCTGGATGAATTTTGAATTGTTTATTGATGATTATCCATGTTTTTCTAGTGCTTCTAATATCATTCCAAGATGTTTTGACAGGTTTATTTCATGTTCTAGCTATGTTTTATGATTGTTTTACGATTCTTGCTAATTTAGAACTGATGGAATTAATTGTGGAATAATTATGAATGATGATTAATTGTTGATAATTGTAATTAACTAAATTAAAATGTCAATTTTTGGTTGTTTGCTTTAAAAATATCGAGTGGTATTAAATAATAAAAGGAGGATTTTTATCATGTTTTAAGTATTATTTGTTGATAATTGTTGGTTTATATGATTATTTGCTTAATTAATTAATTGATTGAATTGTTTATATGATTATTTAAGGAATTGAATTTATTGTTGTTTTATTTAGTGAATGTCGAGTGGTTCAAGTCTTGGACTAGAGTTTTGAGTCAAGTTAAGTTGGACTAGAATTGATTAGAATTCAAGTTGTGTCATTAAAGGATTGAGTTGTGAGCTAGAATTGAGAACATAATTGTAATATGGTAAAGATGATTAACTACGAAGTGACCGCTTATCTAGTGGCTTAATTTGCCATGAGCATAGGTTTAGTCGAAGCCACTGTTCTATCTTCGGATTTGGGACAGTTCTTGATCCCAGTGCCGGGAAGTAGATCTAACTTGGTTGACCCAGCATGAGCAAGGAAAGTTGGGGAAGAATTAAGGTTTCCCCTACGAGCATATCACTGGTCACAGATTAGCACCTGAACTGAATAGAACTGAAGATTCAATAGTGGTGTCAAGAAGTCTAGAACTGAATAAGTTACTATAGAAGGTCTTGGTTTATTGTGTGATTATGATTGTTTTCCGCTGCGTACTTGAACGTTATTGTTTATGAATGCTTTCCTAGATGAATGGATTGACTGTTTGGTTGACCTGTTCTGATTATTATGTTCCTAATTGTGTTCTACTGATTAAGTAGAACAATCTAATTACTCACCATTGACTGTGGACCCTAAAACCCTTTTCAGGTACAGGTGATGATTGATTGAGTTACGCAAGGGCTGTGATTGTGTGCGAGCTAGTTTAGCAGTTTATTTTTACTCTAATGTTCACCCTAGCCTTTGTATTATTTTTAGAGGACCTTTCCTTATTTTGTAGTAGTAATGGACTTTGGAATCTTATAAATTTTGGATTATTTAATGGTTTATTTGAATAATATTAATTTAGTTTAGAGCTTCCGCTGTAATTAATGAATCTGATAATAAAGGTTTTTAGATAATAATGATCTGTATTGTTGTTTTCTCCGAAAACAACGCTGCTAAAATACAGGTCGTTACAGTTGGTATCAGAGCCGAACCTTAGGATTACTTCATCACAAGTTACCCGAAAGATTGTACGCTTTATGATCCCGAGAGTTAACATAGTTAGCTTTACCACAAGAACTTAAGTGAGTGTTGATTTGGGTAGAGCTATGAGATAAGTAATTTTTCATCGCTTCCAAAATGTGTGCTTCCTTTTGAAAAATTTCGAGGACGAAATTTTCTTAAGGAGGGGTGACTGTAATACCCCGAAATTTCGGGATATTTTAAATTTTTTTTATTTAATTAATTATATAATTAATTAATTATTTAATTGATTATTATTAAATTAGTTGTAGTAATCTAATTATTTTATCCTAGCCCAAACCTTTTCCCCTTGTCATGCTAAGATCCAAGCCCAATTTCTTTCCCCTTTCTCTACACCTCACGGCCTCCTTGTTTCTTTTTCCCTTTCATTGATTTATTTAACTTATTTTCACCAATATTACTAACTTATATCTATTTTGACCTTTTCCTAAAAATCCTATTTTTATCCCCACTTCTCCTCCTTTGACTACTAGATTTTAGGAAGCCAATAACACCCATCCTGCTTATGATACCCCACGGCCCCCTTACATTCTCCTTCAAATTATTTAATTCCTTTTCAAGCTAAAATAATAAATCATATCTATGTTTGACCAGATTCCAAAAATCTAATTTTTATCCTCCTACTTTCTCTACTAGATTTTAGGAGTTTGTTTTACTCCCTTGCCTAGTATTTCTACACGGCCAACACACCACAAAAAGAAGAACCACTTTTATAATTCATAATCTCTAAAAACTAAACTACAAATAAAAACTCCTCCTTTTCCCCACACAAATACTTCCTTCACCTCATCAATTCAAACACCTTCTTCAAAGAAAGTTCAACCCTTAGCCTTTGAAGATCGAACCATTCACCATCAATATTAGATTATTAGGTAATTAGATTGCTTTATTTAATCAATAGGATAGATTAGTTATATAATTTTTAGAATATGTTTAATCATGTATAGAATTGCTTAGAACTACTTAGAATTGCTTAGAATCGTGATGGATGAATTTCGAATTGTTTATTGATGATTAACCATGTTTGTCGAGTGCTTCTAATATCATACCAAGATGTTTTGACAGGTTTGTTTCATGTTCTCGCTATGTTTTATGATTGTTTTACGATTCTTGCTAGTTTAGAACTGATGGAATTAAATATGGAATAATTATGAATGATGATTAATTGTTGATAATTGTAATTAACTAAAATAAAGTGTCAATTTTTGGTGGTTTGCTTTAAAAATGTCCAGTGGTATTAAATAATAAAAGGAGTATTTTTATCATGTTTTAAGTATTATTTATTGATAATTGTTGGTTTACATGATTATTTGTTTAATTAATTGATTGATTGACTTGTTTATATGATTATTTAAGGAATTGAATTTATTGTTGTTTTATTTAGTGAATGTCGAGTGGTGCAAGTCTTGGACTAGAGTTTTGAGTCAAGTTAAGTTGGAATAGAATTTATTAGAAGTCAAGTTGTGTCATTAAAGGATTGATTTGTGAACTAGAATTGAGAACAGAATTGTAATATGGAAAAGATGATTAACTATGAAGTGACCGCCTATCTAGTGGGTTAAGTTGCCATGAACATAGGTTTAGTCGAAGCCATTGTCCTATCATCGGATTTGGGACAGTTCTTGATCCCAGTGCCGGGAAGTAGATCGAACGTGGTTGACCCGGCATGAGCAAGGAAGGTTGTGGAAGAATTAAGGTTTCCCCTACGAGCATGACCTGTGCCATGAACAAACTGGTCACGGATTAGCACCTGAACTGAATAGAACTGAAGAGTCAATAGTGGTGTCAAGAAGTCTAGAACTGAATAAGTTAGTATAGAAGGTCTTGGTTTATTGTGTTGTTATGATTATTTTCCGCTGCGTACTTGAACGTTATTGTTTATGAATGCTTTCCTTGATGATTTGATTGACTCTTTGGTTGACCTGTTCTGATTATTATGTTCCTAATTGTGTTCTACTGATTAAGTAGAACAATCTAATTACTCACCACTGATTGTGGACCCCAAAACCCTTTTCAGGTACAGGTGATGATTGATTGAGTTACGCAAGGGCCGGGATTGTGTGCGAGCTAGTTTAGCAGTTTATTTTTAGTCTAATGTTCACCCCTAGTCTTTGTATTATTTTTAGAGGACCTTTCCTTATTTTGTAGTAGTAATGGACTTTGGAATCTTATAAATTTTGGACTATTTAATGGTTTATTTGAATAATATGAATTAAATTTAGAGCTTCCGCTGTAACTAATGAATCTGATCATAAAGGTTTTTAGATAATAATGATCTGTATTGTTGCTTTCTCCGAAAACAACGCCGCTAAAATACTGGTCGTTACATTTGGTATCAAAGCCGAACCTTAGGATTACTTCATCATAAGTAACCCAAAAGATGGTGCGCTTTATGATCCCGAGAGTTAACATAGTTAGCTTTACCAAAAGAACTTAAGTGAGTGTTGACTTGGGTAGAGCTATGAGATAAGTAATTTTTCATTGCTTGCAAAATCTGTGCTTCCTTTTGAAAAATTTCAAGGACGAAATTTTCTTAAGGAGGGGTGACTGTAATACCCCGAAATTTTAGGATATTTTAAATTTTTCTTAATTAATTAATTATATAATTAATTAATTATTTAATTTCTTATTATTTAATTAATTATTAAATTAGTTGTAGCAATCTAATTATTTTATCCTGGCCCAAACCTTTTCCCCTTGTCATGCTAACAGCCTAGCCCAATTTCTTTCCCCTTTTTCTACACCTAACGGCCCCCTTGTTTCTTTTTCCCTTTCATTAATTTATTTAACTTATTTTCACCAATATTACTAACTTATATCTATTTTGAGCTTTTCCTAAAAATCTTATTTTTATCCCAACTTCTCCTACTTTGACTACTAGATTTTAGAAAGCCAATAACACCCATCCTCCTTATCATATCCCACGACCCCCTTACATTCTCCTTCAAATTATTTAATTCCTTTTAAAGGTAAAATTATAAATCATATCTATGTTTGACCAGATTCCAAAAATCTAATTTTTATCCTCCTGCTTTCTCTACTAGATTTTAGGAGTTTGTTTGACTCCTTGCATAGTATTTCTACACGGCCAACACACCACAAAAAGGGGAACCACTTTTATAATTCTTAATCACTAAAAACTAAACTACAAATAAAAACTAAACTACAAATAGAAACTCCTCCTTTTCCCCACACAAATACTTCATTTACTTCATCAATTCAAACATATTCATCAAAGAAAGCTCAACCTTTAGCCTTTGAAGATTAAACCATTCACCATCAATATTAGATTATTAGGTAATTAGATTGCTTTATTTAATCAATAGGATAGATTAGTTATATAATTTTTAGAATATGTTTAATCATGTATAGAATTGCTTAGAACTACTTAGAATTTCTTAGAATCGTGCTGGATGAATTTTGAATTGTTTATTGATGTTTACCCATGTTTTTCGAGTGCTTCTAACATCATTCCAAGATGTTTTGACAGGTTTATTTCATGTTCCCGCTATGTTTTATGATTGTTTTACGATTCTTGCTAGTTTAGAACTGATGGAATTAATTATGGAGTAATTATGAATGATGATTAATTGTTGATAATTGTAATTAACTAAATTAAAGTGTCAATTTTTGGTTGTTTGCTTTAAAAATGTCGAGTGGTATTTAATAATAAAAGGAGGATTTTTATCATGTTTTAAGCATTATTTGTTGGTTTATATAATTATTTGTTTAATTAATTGATTGATTGAATTGTTTATATGATTATTTAAGGAATTGAATTTATTGTTGTTTTATTTAGTGAATGTCGAGTGGTACAAGTCTTGGACTAGAGTTTTGAGTCAAGTTAAGTTGGAATAGAATTTATTAGAAGTCAAGTTGTGTCATTAAAGGATTGATTTGTGAACTAGAATTGAGAACATAATTGTAATATGGAAAAGATGATTAACTATGAAGTGACCACCTATCTAGTGGCTTAATTTTCCATGAACATAGGTTTAGTTGAAGCCACTGTCCTATCTTCGGATTTGGGACAGTTCTTTATCCCAGTGCCGGGAAGTAGATCTAACGTGGTTGACCCGGCATGAGCAAGGAAGGTTGGGGAAGAATTAAGGTTTCCCCTACGAGCATATGACTAGTCATGGATTAGTACCTAAACTGAATAGAACTGAAGAGTCAATAGTGGTGTCAAGAAGTCTAGAACTGAATAAGTTGCTATAGAAGGTCTTGGTTTATTGTGTTGTTATGATTGTTTTCCGTTGCGTACTTGAACGTTATTGTTTATGAATGCTTTCCTAGATGACTTGATTGACTCTTGGTTGACCTGTTCTGATTATTATGTTTTTAATTGTGTTATACTAATTAAGTAGAACAATCTAATTACTCACCACTAACTGTGGACCCCAAAACCCTTTTCAGGTACAGGTGATGATTGATTGAGTTACGCAAGGGCTGGGATTGTGTGCGAGCTAGTTTAGCAGTTTATTTTTAGTCTAATGTTCACCCCTAGCCTTTGTATTATTTTTAGAGGACCTTTCCTTATTTTGTAGTAGTAATGGACTTTGGAATTTTATAAATTTTGGACTATTTAATGGTTTATTTGAATAATATGAATTAAATTTAGAGCTTCCGCTGTAATTAATGAATCTGATCATAAAGGTTTTTAGATAATAATGATCTGTATTGTTGCTTTCTCCGAAAACAACGCCGCTAAAATACGGGTCATTACAGTTGGTATCAGAGCCGAACCTTAAGATTACTTCAGCATAAGTAACCCAAAAGATTGTGCGCTTTATGATCCCGAGAGTTAACATAGTTAGCTTTACCACAAGAACTTAAGTGAGTGTTGACTTGGGTAGAGCTATGAGATAAGTAATTTTTCATTGCTTGCAAAATGTGTGCTTCCTTTTGAAAAATTTCGAGGACGAAATTTTCTTAAGGATGGGTGACTGTAATACCCCGAAATTTTGGGATATTTTATATTTTTCTTAATTAATTAATTATTTAATTGCTTATTATTTAATTAATTATTAAATTAGTTGTAGCAATCTAATTATTTTATACTGGCCCAAACCTTTTCTCTTTGTTATGCTAACACCCAAGCCCAATTTTTTTCCCCTTTTTCTACAGGTAACGGCCCCCTTGTTTCTTTTTCCATTTCTTTGATTTATTTAACTTATTTTCACCAATATTACTAACATATATCTATTTTGACCTTTTCCTAAAAATCATATTTTTATCCCCACTTCTCCTACTTTGACTACTAGATTTTAAGAAGCCAATAACACCCATCCTCCTTATGATACCCCACGGCCCCCTTACATTCTCCTTCAAATTATTTAATTTCTTTTAAAGTTAAAATTATAAATCATATCTATGTTTGACCAGATTCCAAAAATCTAATTTTTATCCTCCTACTTTCTCGACTAGATTTTAGGAGTTTGTTTGACTCCCTTGCCTAGTATTTCTACACGGCCAACACACCACAAAAAGGGGAACCACTTTTATAATTCTTAATCTCTAAAAAACTAAACTACAAAGAAAAACTCCTCCTTTTCCCCACACAAATACTTCCTTCACTTCATCAATTCAAACACCTTCATCAAAGAAAGTTCAACCTTTAGCCTTTGAAGATCGAACCATTCACCATCAATATTAGATTATTAGGAAATTAGATTGTTTTATTTAATCAATAGGATAGATTAGTTATATAATTTTTAGAATATGTTTAATCATGTATAGAATTGCTTAGAACTACTTAGAATTGCTTAGAATCGTGCTGGATGAATTTTGAATTGTTTATTGATGATTAACCATGTTTGTCGAGTGCTTCTAATATCATTCCAAGATGTTTTGACAGGTTTATTTCATGTTCCCGCTATGTTTTATGATTGTTTTACGATTCTTGCTAGTGTAGAATTGATGGAATTAATTATGGAATAATTATGAATGATGATTAATTGTTGATAATTGTAATTAACTAAATTAAAGTGTCAATTTTTGGTTTTTTGCTTTCAAAATGTCGAGTGGTATTAAATAATAAAAGGAGGATTTTTATCATGTCTTAAGTATTATTTGTTGATAATTGTTGGTTTATATGATTATTTGTTTAATTAATTGATTGATTGAATTGTTTATATGATTATTTAAGGAATTTAATTTATTGTTGTTTTATTTAGTGAATGTCGAGTGGTACAAGTCTTGGACTAGAGTTTTGAGTCAAGTTAAGTTGGAATAGAATTGATTAGAAGTCAAGTTGTGTCATTAAAGGATTGATATGTGCACTAGAAATGAGAATAAAATTGTAATATGGAAAAGATGATTAACTATGAAGTGACCGCCTATCTAGTGGCTTAAGTTGCCTTGAGCATAGGTTTAGTCGAAGCCACTGTCCTATCTTCGGATTTGGGACAGTTCTTGATCCCAGTGCCGGGAAGTAGATCTAACGTGTTTGACCCGGCATGAGCAAGGAAAGTTGGGAAGAATTAAGGTTTCCCCTACGAGCATATGATTGGTCACGGATTAGCACCTGAACTGAATAGAACTGAAGATTCAATAGTGGTGTCAAGAAGTCTAGAACTGAATAAGTTAGTATAGAAGGTCTTGGTTTATTGTGTTGTTATGATTGTTTTCCGCTGCGTACTTGAACGTTATTGTTTATGAATGATTTCCTAGATGACTTGATTGACTGTTTGGTTGACCTGTTCTGATTATTATGTTCCTAATTGTGTTCTACTGATTAAGTAGAACAATCTATTTACTCGCCACTGACTGTGGAGCCCAAAACCCTCTTCAGGTACAGGTGATGATTGATTGAGTTACGCAAGGGCTGGGATTGTGTGCGAGCTAGTTTAGCAGTTTATTTTTATTCTAATGTTCACCCCTAGCTTTTGTATTATTTTTAAGAGGCCTTTCCTTATTTTGTAGTAGTAATGGACTTTGGAATCTTATAAATTTTGGATTATTTAATGGTTTATTTGAATAATATGAATTAAGTTTAGAGCTTCCACTGTAATTAACGAATCTGATAATAAAGATTTTTAGATAATAATGATCTGTATTGTTGTTTTCTCCGAAAACAATGCTGCTAAAATACGGGTCGTTACATTCTGGCTATGTAATTAGCCAACTGAGGGAACTAGTAATGAGTCTATTTCATACTGTGGCCTCCAAGATAGCACTCTTTAGGGCTCAAGGCAGGATGGATGTGAGAAAGATGGATGCTGTGATAATCTACTGCCTTTATAAGGAAATCAAGATTAGTCTCCCTAGTCTTATGATTGCCCACTTGGTCAGCATCCTTGAAAGGTCAAACCGTTCTCTTCCCTATGGTGCCTGGCTCACCCTAGACTTTCAGGATAGGAAGGTCCCTCTCAGTGGTGAGGTCATTAAAATATCTGTCCTCACGAACCAGATCTTAGAACAAAAGCGAATGACCTTTGAGGATGGGGTTTTAAAGATGGAGGATGAAGAGGGGATTAGTGGGATTAGGAGGGGAAACAACTCTAAGCCTGATGAAGCCTCTGTGGTATTGTCCAAGCAAATCCAAACACATGGAGAGCTCCTACAAGAGATGATGGCAAGTGTCAAAGCTCTGTGTACTTCCTTGGATGGGTCTCTCAAGAACATATCTGCAAGGATGGAAAGCCATGAAGACAAGCTTGCTTCCTCTTCCAGCATCAAGCCCAAGACCACCAAAAGACAAGTTCCCATCATTGCAGAAGTCAAGAAGAAGAAGAAGGAGGAGAGTGTAGAAGAAGAAGATGAGGATTCTGATGAAGATGCTAACTCCAACTCTTCTTGATTTACCCCTGCCCTACTAACCTTTTACTAAACTTTCTTAATTCTGGATCTCTTGAACAATTTCACTACTTTTAGTTTTTGACCACTCCCGCAAAACATTTTCAATGCAGAGTGGTCCTGGTCTGTATAATTTTAAACTTGTCTGCACTTTGAACTATTTTGGGATTGTGAGTTGCAGATACTTACTGATTGGAACAACATCACTAGAATGTTGTATTAATTTTAAACTTGTGCTGGACTTTATATGTTGCCTCCTCCTAAATTGTTATGCTATGATTGTTTTGTCACTTGATGATTCCAAAAGGGGGAATAGGACTGATGAAGTTCCCAGTATCAGGTGTAGCAACTTGAACAAGGTTCAGGCCTTGTTAGAGGTGGCCCAACTTTATGCCTACGAGAATTTGAATTCAAATCAAATGCTCCTATCCATCCCAAATGGAAGTCAAACTTCCAAGTGAAATTATATTTCTTTTGCTACACTTGATATTGATAAGTCTTGCAGGTTACAGGTCTAAATGCTGAAACTCAATAATTATTAAGTAATGTGATGAGTTAACTGACCTTGTAATCAGACAAATTTTACTTTAGACTGTTGTGTGTTTTAATTCTCTGAGATTATGAATCTGACTGCAAGCACAGTGCAAGACCAGTTCCTCTGAATAGTAGTTTTAATTGAAACAATTGCTTACTGTTCTCAAGGGGAACTTCATGGTTTGTCATCATCAAATAGGGGGAAATTATTAAACCATGTTTGATTTGAATGATGACAAAACAGTTCTCTATTAGGATCATTTGAAGTGAAGAACTTCAGAGCCTTGAGACACTTGAAGATCAGAAGCCAAGAGCTTGGATCTTTTAATTTTTATTTTCTTAGGATCTTCTTGTAAAATGAGTTGTAGCGTTTGATTGAGTGTGTAACCATTATTATTCTTCAGAGTTGATTAATAATATTAGTGAGAGAGTGGAGGATTTAGGCTTATTGAGAAGCCAAACCTTGTTAAATCCTTGTGTTCCTACTCTTTATTTATTGTTCTGTCGTTCTTCTCACAAATAGTTAAACAAACTTTGAAAACAATTGAAAAAACCACACATACTCAATTCAACCCACCCCCTTTCTTGAGTATACATTGAATTTATATAATGTTTTGCCTAAAGCTGAGTAGAGGCATTGTGCAAGCCACATCTTTGCACACTGCATAAGAAAAACAGAGGGGAGGAAATGAGAAACTTATATTCTGGAATGCAGCTTGGGCTTATAATGAAGAAGAATTGGATTAAGCACTAGCTGAGATGGAAAAGGTCAGTCCATCTACTGTAGATGACTTCAATGCTTACAACCCTGAGTTTTCGGTAGAGCACACCAATCCATTGAAAGTACGTCTGATGTTGTAACTTCAAACAATTCCAATGGATACATCATTCAAGCAAGAACAAAACATATAATATATATTCTTGAAGACATTAGGTGTGCTTTGATGCAAGGGGTGGTAATGAAAAGACAATCAATGGAGAAGATTAATGCAATTATCTGCCCTAGGATACAAGCCAAGCTGCAAAACGAAAAGGTGTTAGCCTGAAACTATTATGTCATGCCCTCCACTGATGTAATTTTTGGGGTAAATGTAAGTTCAATGTATACTCAAGAAGGGGGGGGGGGTTGAATTGAGTATGTGTGTTTTTCAATTGTTTTCAAAGTTTGTTAACTATTTGTGAGAACAACGACAAAACAGTAAATAAAGAGTAGAGACACAAGGATTTAACGAGGTTCGGCTTCTCAATAAGCCTACATCCTCCACTCTCTCACCAATATTATTAATCAGCTCTGAAGAATTACAATGGTTACACACTCAATCAAATGCTACAACTCTGTAACATTCAATGCCCCAACTTTTAACTCTAACAGTTCACTCGGTGTTCATAGAACACTCCCCATCCACTTCCCTCTAAGTGATTCAAAATACAATATAAAATTCTCCGTAAGTTCTCTCTTAAAGATGGATATGGAGATGTTTTTGCTCTATCAATGAACTCCAAAAAATATGAGTTAGTTTTTCTTTTGGAGAGCAATAGGGTTTTTGGGTTTTTCAAAAGATAGACAACTTTGTAAATGAAAACCGTGAACCCAAAGCATGCATGGAGACTTACCTAAATTATAAAAACAAGTTCAGATGACACAAGTATAATAGTAGTTGTTTCAGGCTTTGTCTCCTTCCACTACATGTAGTGGGATAGTGGAAAGTACACTAAAAACCAAAATTAGTACATTGCATTTAATGAGCTGATTTGGTGTATCATTTTAACAGCTTTTCCAAAACCTAATTGATCAATATTTTTCATTTAAATTTTAAAACGTTTTGGAGTGAAAATATCAATACTGATCACTTAAGTGCACGTGCGTAATACTGAGGTCTATTTCCATAGTGTTCTCCGTACTACTAAGTTTATGTCTGATAAAGAGAACTGTTCTTTGCTTGTTCTTTTCCTGTTCTCAGTGCTCTCTTTTGCCGGACTTAAACTTTAACCCTTTTTGCTTCCTTACACAAAAACATAAGCCTTATTTTCCTAAGTTTCATTTTTACAAGAAAATCCTAAAAAAATATAAATAAAAAGCTCCAAGCTTTTGGCTTCTTATCTTCAAGTATCTCAAGGCTCTGAAGTTCTTTACTTCAAATGTTGCCTTGATGAGTCCTCACTTGATTCAACCTGTTCATACACAATCATACATAGCAATCCAGTATAGAGAACTGGCTTGTCATCATTCAAATCAAACATGATTCAAAAATTTCCCCCTATTTGATGATGACAAACCATGAAATTCCCCCTGAGAACAGTAACCAATTGTTTCAATTAAAACAACTGTTCAGAGGAACTGGTCTTGCACTGTGCCTGCAATTAGATTCATAATCTCAGAGAATTAAAAACACAACAAACTTAAGCACAATTTGACTGATTACAAGGTCAGTCAACTCATCACATTACTCAATAAATATTGAGCTTCAGCATTTAGACCTGTAACCTGCAAGACTTATCAATATCAAGTGTAGCAAAAGAAATCTAAGTTCACTTGGAAGTTTCACTTCCAGTTGGGATGGATAGGAGCATTTGATCTGAATTCAAATTATCCTAAGCATAAAGCTGGGCAACCTCTAACAAGGCCTAAACCTTGTTTAAGTTGCTACACCTGATACTAGGAACTTCATCTGTCCTATCCCTCCTTTTGGCATCATTAATTGACAAAATAATCATAGCATAACAAATTAGGAGGAGGAAAAAGATAAAGTCAAACACAAGCATAAATTAATACAACATTCTAGAGATGTTGTTCCAAACAGTGAGTACCTGCAACTCACAATCCCGAATAGTTCAAAGTGCACACAAGTTTAAAAAAATATACAGACCAGGACCACTTTGTATTAAAAATGTTTTGCAAGTGTGGTAAAAAACCAGAAGTAGTTAAAATTGTTCAAGGGAGCAGAAAAGTTTAGTGAATGGTTAGCATGGCAGGGGTAAATTAAGAAGAGTTGGAGTTAGCATCTTCATCAGAATCCTCAGTGGAATCCTCATCTTCCTCTTATACACTCTCCTCCTCCTTCTTCTTCTTGACTTCTACAATGATGGGAACTGGTCTTTTGGTGGTCTTGGGCTTGATGCTGGAAGAGGAATAAAGCATGTCTTCATGGCTGTCCAGCCTTGCACATATGTTCTTGAGGGACCCATCCAATGAGGTACACAGAGCATTGAAACTTGCCATCATCTGTTGTAGGAGATCTCCATGTTTTTGGACTTGCTTGGTCAGTACCATGGTAACATCATCAGACTTAGAGCTGTGTCCCTTCCTAATCCCACTGATCCCCTCTTCATCCTTCATCTTTAAAACCCCATCCTCAAAGGTCATTCCTTTCTGTCCTAAGTTCTGGTTGGTGAGGATAGACATTTTCTTGACCTCACCACTCAGAGGGACCTTCCTATCCTGAAAGACTATAGTGAGCCATGCACCAGAGGGAAAAGAGTGGTTTGACCTTTCAAGCATGCTGACCATGTGGGCAATCATAAGACCAGGGAGACTAAGCTTGATTTTTCATAAAGGCAGTAGATAATCACTGCATCCCTTTTTCTTACATCCCTCATGCCTTGAGCCCTAGGGAGTACTATCTTGGAGGCCACAGTATGAAATAGTCTCATTACTGGTTCCCTCAGTTGGCCAATTACATTTCCAGAACCTTCAGAAGGTGAACTAGTAAAGAGAGTAGTCTGAATGTGTTCTGTACTGACCTCTGCAATAGTAGGCCAGTTATCCTTGGAGTAGTCACATAAACCCCGTCTAGGCACTCCTAGTACCTCCCCTAAACTCCTTTTGGATAGAGTGATGTCTACCCCTTCTACTTCATTCCAGACCTTGCCCTTATCCAGTTTCCCTAACTTGGAGTAAAACTCCTCAACACAAGATTCAATGACTTCTAGCTTCTTATTGAACAGCCCCTCCCATCCCTGCAATTTTAGGGCCTCCCTAAACTCCTCTAAGAAGGGTTGACTCAGCCATGAATTTAGACATGCAAAACCAAAAAGTACACCCCTACCACTTAGTTTAAACAGTGGTTGAGAAGTGGACTTACCTTTTTTCTTGGCAGAGGCCTTCTCAAGAGCAGAGTCTGCCTTTCTCTTCTTCTCTACTGGCAGTTTTTTTTGCAGGTTTTTGGCTCTCAGACTTCTTGCCCTTCTTTGCTACACTTTTCACCCTCTTCTTCTTCTCTTGTTTCTTTTCCTCAGCAGTCTCTTCATCAGATTCCTTCTTTACTTCCTCCTTACATACTCTAGACCTCAGGGGCCTTTTCCTCTTGTTTGGCCCTTTTCCCCCTGCTTCTCTCCAGTTATCTCCACTTCCTTATAATCAAAAGGAACAGAGATGTGTGAATCAGCACCTTGAGCTTTAACCTTTTTCTTGGGGTTCACCCATTACCTCATCCTTTTCTTCAATGCTAGGCGCTGGTTTGTCTATTGTTTTTGAGGGTTGAGATGGAGATTTTTGTGTTTTCGGGGAAGGAGATTGAGACTTTCCTTGGGTGATGGAGATGGTGGTGGAGTCTTTGCTTTTGTGGTCGAAGGTGTTTTCTGTGGAGGAGATGGAATGGTAGGTTGTGGGGATGGTTGTTTGGGTGATGGTGATGGTGATTTGTTTGGTGTAGAGGTTATTGTTTTAGGTGGAGATGGAGTTTTCTGGGCTTGAGATGGTGGTGATTTTGGTGATAGAGGTGGTGATTTAGGTGATGGTGGTGAATTTTCCTTGGGTTTGCATGCCTTCTTTGTTTCCACAACAGTTTCCTCAGTCACTTGATCCTAAATATCTTCCAACTTCTCTTCTGCTTTGTGGTGTTCAGCAACCACTATAGCACTTGATTTCTTTTCATCCTTTGGAGAGATGAATTTAGGAGATTGACTTAGACCCTTGCTTTTCTTCTTCGAACCCTTATTCTTCTTCCTTCCCATAGTTTTGATTGTAGTAAATTGAAGGAGAGAGTGTGAGAATGTGTTGAGAATTTTGTAAAGAAATTCTTCGAAAATGCTTAGGGTTTGAGAAGGAGAGGTTAGGGAGAGAGAGAGAAAAACGGTTAGAAAGAGAGAATGAAGGTATGAAAGAGTTAAATAAAAAAGAAAATGAGTTGACAGTTATTAAAGAGACAATAGGGAAGTTACTTTACACTGCTCATAAGTGTCACAACGATCATCTATCAGAGAAATTAACTTCTCAATTTCAAAATTAAAAATTTAGTAAGGAACTGAGATAACTGTTATAGGGAACTAGCCTGACGATATTCTGACGCTGATCTGTATTCACTTAAAACTTAAGGCACCTATCAGTTAGGAAACTTAAAGGTACCCCACATTGGAACAACATCAACATAACAATTTTGTGAGCACTTGCATATATGACACTTAAAAGTTAACGAACCCTGCTTATGTACAGTAAGGATCAATAATGCCAAATCTGATCCTTACCACACCAAGTAATGTGCGGAGTTTGACAAACAATTCCCTGCTCAGGGGCTTACTGAAAATATTAGCTAATTGCTCTTCAGATATGCAAAATTCAAGATTAACATTTCCTTTTTCCACATTTGTTTTTGAGAAAATGATGTATGATTTCAATATGCTTGGTTTTAGAATGTGGAACAGGATTTTTAGAAATGTTTATAGCACTGGTGTTATCACATAAAATGGGAAAACTTCCAGAAGAGACCCCAAAATCCTTTAGTTATATCTTTATCCAAAGCAACTGAGCACAACATAAAGCAACTTATATGTACTCTGACTCAGCTGTGGATAAAAGACACTGAATTTTGTTTCTGAGGTCCCCATGAAATGAGACAAGAACCTATGAAGTGAGTCATTCCTAAAATGCTCTTCTTGTTAACATTAAAACCAGCATAGTCAGCATTAGTCTATCCTAAAAGATCAAATTGTTCCCCTTTAGATACCACAAACACATGTCCTCTGTACCACTCAGGTACAAGAAAATTCTCTTAACAGCTTTTAGATGAGACTCTTTTGTGTTGCTTTGAAATCTAGCACACAACCTAACTGAGAACACTATGTCTGGTCTACTAGCTGTTAAGTAGAGAAGTGAGCCAATCATACCTCTGTATAGCTTATCCTCAACATCCTTTCCTTTCTCATCTAGGCTCAATTTAGAAGAGGTAGGAATAGGTGAGTCATAGGACTTACTATCTTACAGACCATATCTCTTGAGTAGCTCCTTGAGATACTTTTGTTGGTGGATAATGATTCCATCATCCACTTGCTTGATTTGGAGCCATAGGAAGAAGCCAAGTTCTCCTATTATACTCATCTCAAATTCACTTTTCATTAGGTCTCTGTTGCACCAGACCCATTGTTATGTTCAGGAGAAGTTGGAGGGTCTGGCTCAGCAGTGTTCTCTATTTCAGCTCCAGTGAAGTTTGTCATCCCAATATCAAAGCCTTCATCATCATCTACCTGCACAGTCTTGTTGAACATGTTATTTTCATCAAACAACACATGGATACTCTCTTCAACACACAAGGTTCTTTTGTTGAAGACTTTATATGCCTTGCTATGAGGAGACTACCCAATGAAAAAAGTTTCATCACTCCTGGGGTCGAACTTGTCCAAACTGGTCTTACCATTATTGTGCACAAAACACTTGCAACCAAATATTCTTAAATGTTCAATGTTTGGTTTTCGACCCCTTAGAAGATCATGAGGTGTTTTACTCAGAATTGGTTTTAGAATAACTCTATTAAGTATGTAGCATGATGTACTCACAACATCAGCCCAGAATTTCTTGGACAAAACACTCTCCAGAAGCATGGTTCTCGCCATTTTTTCTAGAGTGCGGTTCTTTCTTTCAACTACTCCATTTTTGTTGTGGACTTCTAGGGGCTGAAAAGTTGTGGGAAACACCATGCTCCATACAATAAGTTATGAACCCAGCATTATCAAACTCTGATCTATGATCAGATCTGATTGATGATAACTGCTGATTAATCTTGTTCTGGACCTGTTTCACTAGAATTTCAAATTCATCAAAAGTTTCATCTTTGTATTTCAAAAATATAGTCTAGGTGAAACGAGAGTAATCATCAACCAAGACAAACACATCACTATAGCCATTTCTACTTTGTAAACGCATAGGTCCACATAAATCCATGTGTACAAGTTCAAAAGGCCAAGAGGAACTAACCACTTTCTTTGGTTTAAATGATGATCTGACATGTTTGTAGTTTGCACACTTTTGGCAGATCCGATCTGCCACATATTTGATGTTAGGTAAACCTATTACAAAATCCTGTGATCTTAGCTTGTTGAGCAAAGTAAGGCTAACATGTCCTAGTCTTTTATGCCAAAGCCATTGGTCATCCTCTACAACACTAAAACATAGAGCACTGTTCTATGGAATTTAACTTAAGTATGTAATATACACATTGTTATGCCTTGTTCCTTCACTGACCAGTTCCCCAGTCTTAGGGTTCACTATGTGACAAGTGTTTG
Source organism: Salicornia ramosissima (assembly GCA_951394345.1). Taxonomy (NCBI): domain Eukaryota; kingdom Viridiplantae; phylum Streptophyta; class Magnoliopsida; order Caryophyllales; family Amaranthaceae; genus Salicornia; species Salicornia ramosissima. The sequence continues at coordinate 19,332,796 of OX596240.1, read as the reverse complement.
ATTCAAAATTCACTTTATTTCCCTTGTCACATAGCTGAGAGATGCTCAAAAGGTTATATTTTAAACCTTCTACATAGTAAACATTGTCAATTGCTTGGGAGAGTGACTGACCAACCTTACCTACTCCTTTGATAATTCCTTTGCTATTATCACTAAATGTCACCTGCCCTCCCTCGAATGTAGTGAGTGAAAGGAATTGTTCTTTATCCTCGGACATGTGTCTTGAGCAACCACTGTGCAAATACCAATATGGCTTTCCTTTCACTCGTACCTGCACAAGCAAATTAAAGGTTAGTTGTAGGAACCCAGACCAGCTTGGGTTTCTTGTTCTTTGATGCATTCTTAACCTTGACCTTCCTAACCCACACCTGTTTGGTGTGGGTTTTGTTCTTTTTGTCATGTTTCTTTTTAGTAAAGTGATTATTAGTTACATGACCACTTTTACCATAGTAGATGTGTTTGGGCTCATTTTCCAATCAGCATTCGGTTGGGCTACTGGGGCGTGTTCGGGCCGAGTCCGTTGGGGATGCTTGCTGATCCTTTGGGCTTACTTGAAGTATGTAGCAGTTGGGCATGGTGGTGAATTAGTCTATTTAATTAGCTAGGTCAGCCCTACTTTGTAGGGGCTTTTGACCGTGTAGAGTGGAATGGGAAGGCAAGGCCTATTTTTGGGGGCTCGGTTTTTAGGGGAGTAGTTGTATTATAAATAGGAAAATCATTGTACTTTGAATGGATACACACTCTGATCAATCAATATAATTGCATTTATTCTTTTTCTTACTATTCATTTAGCATTAATTCTCTTAGATATGCATTACTATAACTCGGTTTAGCTTCATAAACAACCAAATTCAAACGAAAGACGAGATCCAATATCTCAGTTCGGGTTAGTCGATTTTTGGTACGAACATTTTGGCGCCCATCGTGGGGCAAGAAATCTAAAATCCCATAAAAAACCGCAAAAAACGACACCAAAAAGAGCCTAAAAATCGACATGTCAGGCGGACATTTGCCCACCATGAACGATCTCGAAAGGCTTATGGAAAAGCACACTGCTTCCATAAACAAATCCATCAACCAAAAAATTGCCCTTCTGCAAAGGGAAAACGACATCCTCAGGGCCCAAGTTTCTTCGGCCGTTTTGATAGCCACCAACGCAAGGCAGGACCGGAGGAACGACCTGGGAGGAATCGTGACTCGATTGGACATGGGGGCAGTTTCCCCTCCCCCAATCAATGTCGAGGACGAAGGATTGAGTGCAGACGATACCGCCCTAACCCTAGGGACGCCTGGACTTAATCATACAACGAGGCACGGGCCGTCTGGACCAAGGACTTCGTCACAGCAGAACGAACCATCTCCAACTCTGGAAGAGATGTTTCCCCAGTAATATACCCTTCATGGTATACCCCTATTTCATCAATTTCCGCCCCCGTCACGTCTTCTCAAGGAAACGTCGTGACAAGTCTAACTTAGGGAGCGACGATAGCATTAGGTGCTACGGGAATTCCGTCACAAAGGCCAGGACCTTCCACCGGAGGCACGGCACCCAGGGTGACAAGCACAGGGATACCGATCCTGTCGACATCTACAACAAGGTCAACGCCTCGGTGACATTCTCAACAGCCACATCACAACCCTTAGTTCGTCCCCCGAGGACGACCATTACTCCCATAACGGCCACGTGGACCACTAATCAACATCAATGGGAGACGCCTCCCATCTTTCCCCTTAACTTTGGAGAAGGGTCCGGAGGGACCCCATAGGTAGGTCATAATGTATTTGAGAACGCTACTAACTCTAATGTTTTTTCTTAAGGTGGACGAGTAAACAAGGATACAACACAACTGGCCCAACTATCGAGGCAGTTCGTCCAAACGTAGGAAATGATGTCTAAGATCCTAGGCCAGCCGCCACCATTGGAGAAAACAGCAATTGATAGTTACTCGGACTCACCTTTTGCACCACACCTCGCCATGGTGGAAATTCCCAAAAAGTTCTCTATGCCGTCCATGAAGTTGTATGACGAAACAGGAGACCCAACGGATCATATCAACCGGTACAAACAAAGGATGATGACGGCCTGCTTCTGCAAAGGATTCGGATCCACCTTGACAGGTCCAGCCTTAACTTGATTTATTAACTTACCTAACGGACAAATTTCATCTTTTGCAGGAATGGTCGATCTGTTCAACATCCAATTTGCTACGAGCAAAAAAAATGAGAAACCAGTCAGGAGATCTGTACCGAATCGTCCAGAAGTCCGGGGAGTCATTGAAAGCTTACCTGACACGTTTTATTAAAGAGAAAATGGAAGTCACCAGCCCAGACGTTCCAACCATTATAGAAGCCTTCAGAAGAGGACTCCCCAATGAATCTGAGTTATACAGAGAACTGACAAAGTACCACCACAACACATTTGAAGACGTACAGGCAAAAGCTCTGGCCTACATACGCCTAGAAGAAGATGAAGCAGCTACGCAAAAAGACAACGACAACCAAAGAAGGCCACTCCCAACCAGAAGGCGAGAAGACAGGCCAACACCGTATAGTCGTCATGAAGGGTTTAGCAGGAAAGTAAACTTGACCTACTGGCAAGACGACCCCGGCCTACCTCCGAGGATCGACGAGTACTTTTTTCGGTTGACACGATAGGGCTGCTGAATCAACTAGATAAGATGGGGTCAAAAGTCAAGTGGCCCAAAAAATCAGAAAAACCATCATACATGAAAGACAATAGCAAGTGGTGTGATTTTCATTCTGACGCGGGACATACTACTGAAGAATGCATATAATCAACAAAATATTTTCATTTCCATTTCAATTTGGTCACAAATAAAATACATATTTTTTCAAACAAAAAAAAAGATTAAAACATACAAATTACAACAATTAAAGCCTACCAAAGATAATTAAAATCTCTTACATCATTCACCTTACATTTTTCCATTCAAATGCATACTACCAAAGATAATCAAAATCCGTAAAAAAAACTACAACAATTAAAGTCTTCAACAATGCATTTTCATTCCTCTATAGACATTGCCTTTGCTTCTTTCTCTCTCTTCGACTTCAACTTTGAGATTTTTTTCAATCAGCCGAGCATTCTCCTCCGTCACACTCTCAACAACTCTCCCTGAATTTCTTTCCATTCCTGTGTTTTGCACAACCAAATCATTTTCCCACGTAAAAAACAGACAACCATTCTGGATTTAAAAAAATATAAACAAAGCCTAATTAATCCCACATAACTAAAAAAAAACCTAAATTACAATTACTAAATGTAAAAAAAAAAAATATTACTTACCGGCCAATCCTGACATAATATCTTTCACCTCTACTTTAGCTCTTAGACGTCCCAAATTTCGCAGGCATCCCACACTCACATTTTAGGTTCACATTTCTTCCCATAGAAAGATTACTAGATGAAGAAGCAGACTGCATAATGATTAATTGAAAAAGTATGAGGAATCAGTTTGAAGATGAAGATTAAGATGACCAAAGAAAAAAAAATAGTCATTTGAAAATGAGGAAGCAGTAGCCGTTTGAAGAAGAAGATGAGGAAAGTGTATAATTAATTTATGTATATATTTGTTTTCGTATTCTTTTTTTTTTTTTTTAAATAATGTATTTTATTTTAGGTGGCCGCACGTATTTTTAATCTGCTGAGTAAGTTGGTGACCTGGTTGGATCGTTATCGGAAGATTAGCCTCAAACTTCATATTAATTAGAAATAAAACGAAAATAGATGGAGACCGGCCAAACTTCAGATTATTATATGCAATTTTTCCTATTTCTTAATAATATTTAGGAAAAATTGTTTAAAACTACCAAATAAATGTCCACTTTTGAAAAATACTACCAACTAATTTTTTTTTTATAAAACTACCTAATACATCATTTTTGACATGGTAGTACTACCAGTTCCCGTGTTTTTTTCATTTTTCTTGATGTTATGGCTTATCACTATCGATTTTCCTCTATTTCTTTTCCCAAAAATGCTCGATTACCCTCTATCTCTAACTTCTTCTTTTCTTTTAATATATATCAGTGTTTTAACCTATGAAATGACTCAAAATTACCCCCTTTTTCTTCTATCCAACTTCCTTTAATCCTACTTTTTTCCATTGAAACTTGAGCATGCTTAGCAATGAAGGGAAATCAAGTAGTTTTAGGGAATATAGAGAAATCAAAATTGGTGGACCATAACATTAGAAAAATGAAAAAAAATACGGAAAGTGGTAGTGCTACCAGGTCCAAAATGATGTATTAGGTAGTTTTATAACAACTTTTTTTTAGTTGGTAGTATTTTTCAAAAGTCGACATTTATTTGGTAGTTTTGAACAATTTTTCCTTGAAATATTAATTTATTAATATTTTATATAACACATTTATTTTTTAAACATATTATAAGAATCCAAGTATATAACCCAACCCCAATATTCTAATACTCAATTACACTTTAAAATTTTAATTAACCTATTTATTTCATTATTTGTTATTTTACCAAAATTCTAACCCTAGCAAAATCGCTAAAAAACTGAAAACGCTAGGAGATGCAATCAACTAAAACAATTTTCATCAATTATTTTGTTCATAATTTGAACTGTATAATTAGGACGAGTTTATAAGTACTACAATTTCTACATAAGTGTTAATCAAACAATATGATATATATTTTTTGCAGTTTGGACGTAGTTTGTGAGCAAATTTTACAAGTGGATTTAACGGGGATTTGATGGGGATTTACCACGGATAGATAACCGCACGAGTGGTGATGTAACGACCCATATTTTATCAGCGTTGTCTTCGGAGAAAACGACAATACGAATCAAAGTTTAACTAAAAGTTTATGTTTCAAGACTTAATATTAACAGCGGAAGCTTTAAACTACTAAATTTATTCAAGTAATTATAAAATAATGCCAAAAACCAATTATAATGTCCAAAGTCCAATGATTACAAACTAAGAAAAGTCCGTAAATTCTTTATTACAAGGCTAGAATTATAACAGTAAAACAAATCAACTAATCTCGCCGCTCAAAATCCCTGCCCTTGCGTTACCCACTTATTCTTCATTAGTACCTGAAAAAGGGAATTTTTGGGGTCCACAGTCAGTGGAGAGTAATTAGATTGTGCTACTTAATCATTAGAACACAACTAGCAACATAATAATTAGAATAAGTTCACAGAACAATCAAACAACATAGCGAGTCATTATATTAATCAAATTCAGATACGCAGCGGAAATAAATCATAATAGAAAATCCATTCAAGACTCTAGAGGCAATCTAAATCCACTTCTAGACTTCTAGACTCCATTACTGACTCTCAAGTTCTAGTTCAATTCATGTGCTAATCCATGACACAGTCATATGCTCGTAGGGGAAACCTTAACTCTTCCCCAACTTTCCTTGTCTCATGCCGGGTCAACCACAAAGGATCTATTTCCCGAGCACTGGGATCCAGAACTGTCCCAAAATCGCAGAAGGGACAGTGGCTTCGATTATACTCATGTTCATGGCTCTTTAGCCACTAGATGAGCGGTCACTTCATAGATTATTATCTTTTCAAGTTCATCTTTCTAGTTCATAGTTTAACTTTTATTGACTCGACTTGACTTTTAATCAATTCTAGTTCGACTTAATTGACTCAAGACTCTAGTCCAAGACTCGAAATACTCGGAAACATAACAAGCAATTATAAGAAAATTCCCACATACCATACTATTGTTCCATCTATCAAGTTCATACATCAAAACATGCAATTATCTTAAATCAATAATTATAACGGAATAAAAGTCACAACAATCAAACTTTCATAATGTAAACAATTAAATCACTCTTCTAATTAAAACATAAGCCATAATTAATTAAACCAAACAATTACAAGAAAGTATCCAAACTATAATATTTTGACAAACTAAAATAAAAATTACATCCCTTTTGTTCCTTAACCCACTCGACATTTTCGAATAAATCAACCAAGAATTCAAGTTTCATTCCAAATAAAATACAAGCTTTGATTTAATTAATTTTAATAATTTCAAGAACAAGTTTGAACTCTAATATTTTATCAAGAAAACAAGTATAAATCAAGTCTTTCACTCTATAATTCCACACGGCTTTTTCCATAAATAAACACTAATTAATTCTTTCTTCTTAAATTCTAGGAATATCAAGATTTAATTCATAATTCTAGATTAATTAAATAAAAATTTATACTTTGATTTATTCAAGAATTTCGAACCAGAATCAGAATTATTCAAGATTAGTACTCGATTTTCTTTAAGTTATTTAATCAACAATTTTATTCCATAATTCAAGAACTTTGCTAGTTGAAATTTTATTTCAAGAAAATTATTAAAGACTTAAGATAGATCAAGATTATAACAAAAAGATCAATTTCTATCATAAAAAAATGTTCGAACCTTAGGGGTGACACACGGCTCATATACATACAACACACATAAATTATTAAATAGATAATTCAACAATTCTAATTAGCAAGAATCATAAAACAAGCATAGAATATGGTAAAAACATGAAATAAACTTGTCAAACTATCATAGAATAATATCATATCACTCGACATGCTTGGCTAAATATCAACATGTAATTCAAAATTCAACAATCATGATTCTAAGCAATACTACATAGTTCTAAACCTATTCTAGATAATTATATAACTAATTTATTATACTAATTAAATAAAGCAATTTCTAATTACCTATTATTGAAGGGTATGGTTCGAAGGTTACACGAGTATCACACTGCTCTTTGATGTCTCCTTTGCTCCTTGTTCCAATCTTGAGAGTAAATTCTAGGTAAGAGGTTTCTAGAAGTAATTTTGTGAATTCTTTGATAAGGGAAAGATCGTAAAACAATTGTTGAATTCCCCTTTAAAAATTGTATGGGGGCCGTGTGGTATAGAACAATAAAGGGTTTGTTTTTCTTCCCTGAATTTTAGTAGTGAGGTTAGGATAAAAATAGCCCAAAATTTTGGGGTATTACAGGTGGGGCGAGGATGGTTAGATTGTTATACCCATTGGGCGGGGATGGGGATGGGGATGGGAATAGGTTTTATACCCGTTGGGGTGCTACTTTCAAGCACTAAGCCACTTCAGTTTTCTTTCCTGAAGTACCTTGAATCCTCAGTGATCAAATTGCTTGTTGTAGTTTCAAATTTCATAGAACGTATATGCTGCAGCTTTCATCTTTTCGGAAAGCACAAACACAAACATTTTTGGATCACGATAATTTATAGAACTAAAAAGGTTTTTACAACCAAATTTTCATGTAATAAGCTCATTGTACTCAAGCGCAATATGTAAACCTATGTACTTGAAATAAAATAAAATTACAAAAAAGGTATTAAATATTGGGAGTGTTCATTTTTATACACGTCTACTTTTTCGAAAAAAGGAATACATAAAGTACAAATAACATAGAAGTCTATAATGATTAACCAATACCTGGTGGTAAACAATTTAACACAACTATGTATAAAACTATTGCCAATTTGCAATCCGCTTTTGAACTGAATTTGTTGTTGTTGTAGCTAGAAAAGTATGCTACCAATAACTATGAGAGTATGAGCACTGTTGTCTATCTAGTGTGGAAAGCTTCTTCCTTCGGAGAATTACATGGCCGAATTCCCTTCACAACTACAGAGAAAATCTGAGAACAAGTACAAATGAACTGCACTGCACTGCTCATGTTCAAACCTGTTGCAAACACCTAAGTATAAATACCAGTAAAAAGAAAAATAAAATAAATAAAACCTTAGATTGGAGAATATTAGTTATGAGTTCAATTGATGATTGAGGAGTTAACTAGTTGTAGAGTGGTTGGTGCTCTCAAAAGCCCGCTATATACCCAAATATAAGAAGATAAAGGGAGACTATTTGCCAATGCAAATAAACAATTAGGTACCAATCTTCAACCAATTAGGTCATTCATCCAAATTTCTCTCCTAATTTCAACATGTAACCCCGGAACCCAAAGATTAATTAAATGGTAACCTTTTGCAACTGCTTCTTTTCTAAAGCAGACTTGATTATGTCTCAAATCAGCAAAATTATGCAGGTTTGTCAGCTATAGATGGCATCCCTTATCCTACCATATGGGGTAGTCTTATTAGAGGGACTAGAAAAAATCTATAGATGGTCAAGGTACTTTGTCGTAACTGTCTATGCAATTAAATTAAAACTTAAGTTGCGCTAATGTCTAGCCTCATATAATGAAAACCCCTCTTATCGGTCTTATACAACATTCGATCAAATGGAATACATTTTCAACCGAGCGAAAATATTCTTCCTTAAAAAAAGGATTTTTAAAACAAATGCATGTCAAGATCAATGCTAACTTCCCTTTAAATTTCTCTAGGATAAGTTAGGCAGATTAAAAGGTGGAATGGAGTAGTAGAGAGGAAAGGAGGAACCATAGAGAAAACATACTTCCTCCGTAATAGAACATTTGCAATAAAATGGTATTATATGTAATCGACTCCAAGTGCATTATTTTTTATCTTGTCCAAAGGCAAGGATCCCGGTCTTAGTGAATTGTAATCTGCTGGGTTTGGGAGTGGAAACTTTGTCAAAAATGGACTTTCCATTGAAGAAGACCACTAACCGCAGTGTCAATAATTTGCAACACATAGATGATTTAATATTATGTAAAAAGGAGAAATGCGCAAAAAATAGAAATTTTCGAGGAATTCTTATATAACAAGCTTCTGTATGTTCCAGATTATAAACACCCTGGTCACCCCACGAAGAATTGGAAGAAATCTCACATACCTGGGTTGTTCACACAGCCAACAGAAATTCTTCAGTGCTTTCAGCCTGACATGATGATGGCACAGTGCAGAAAGCAAAAATTGTTCTTAGTATAAAACTAAAAGATGATCAAGTATACTATACTCACTTGGTAGATGGAAAAAGCATGACAAAGAAATTGTCACCTACCCCTTCGGGTACTGTTTTCCAACATGCCAGCTCTTCACGTCGAAGACAACCAACAACTTCTATGCAACCTAAACCAATATAATGCTATTAACATATAAATTAACATACATATAGAGCATATCTCCAGTTTTTCCTGTCTTCTTGCAGAAAACATGCGATTTTTTTACCTATAAGTCTAGAAACTAGATAATGATCGGGAAACTAGAGATCATTCAATTCCCACCATCAAGTGCGTATATGTACCTGTAAAAAATATCCATTAATTTTATTGTAGCCACATCTGGGACCTTACTAGCAGCATGAATCCAAAGGCGAACTTCCAATCACACAAAAATCCACAAGATATTGTAATCCACTTGATCAAATAATAAATTAATGAAAACAAGTTCACATGTAATCTAGTAACAACTTTCCAATGATACCAGCATGCCAAATTTAGGTTCAAGTAGCAAAATGAGATCAACAAAAATGTTTCTTAACCTAGGAAACATAATACATGTAAACCGTGATAGGAAATTTGAAATTCCTATAAGGTTAGTATCCCACGTGTTCTAATGTACATGTTTTGTTGAGCTAATTGAACAAGATTTATTAAACCTGCAAAGAAATATTACCTAATGCGAAACTATAACATGAATTATCTACTCCTTTTTTCTATGGTTGCAAAATTTGAACTTTCACACTTGCCGATTGCCACTTTGACATTTAACAACTTTAATAACGTGTTTGAAAGTAGATAATAGCAAAAATAAACTTTGAGTTGAATCAAATAAAATCCCACATAACTTTATATTTCCTTATGTGTAAATTATCACAGATGGAGAAACAAAGTAGGTTAATAGTGTAAAAGTCCTTATGTTGCAATTATAAAAGAACGGGAAAGTATAACATTAACAATCCCCATGCTCCATAAAATTATATGTTTAATTACATAGGAGGAAAAGAAGGGAAAGCTTCAAAATTAATGTATGGAGTAATTCTAACATTCCATTTGTACACCCTCCCTTTCAAAATATAAGACTGTAACACCCCGCATTTTAGCAACGATGTTATTAGTGATAACGTCGTAAACGGGTACTTACCAATCGATTTATAATATAAAAATATAACTAAAACTCGTGGAAGTAATACTTATTATTATTAATGAAATCCCAAATACAAAAGGTTAAACAAAACCAAAATCAAGTCCTAAAAACTAGAAATAGAAGCAACTGCAAAAGCAGGAAAAGAAAACAGGGGCCTAGACGCTCATCAACTCATCCTGCTACTAGACATTAGCCTAATTACCTGCAAAATCAAATTGGGGGGTCCACCATCAGTGGCGAGTAACTAGATTGTCCTACTTAGAAGTAGGACTACATTACATACAATAACAATTTAGAAGACACAGGAACAATACGATACAACGACAATCATACAACATGCAATACAAACATCAAAGTTACGCAGCAGAAACAATGTAATCATATTCAATCATCCACATATCATAACTCAATAAACACGACATCTCAAGATCAATTCACAATAACAAGACTCCGCTCCGTCTACAACCAATAACATGACCGACAAACAAACAGACTTGCCCCGCTCAGTTCATCACCGATGAACCGATAGACATGACCCGCCCGGTCTTCAACCAATAGACACGATACGAATCTGACCAATCAAAAAATCACACAAGATTTGCCCCGCTCAGTTCATCGTCGATGAACCGATAGACCCGCTCAGTTTATCACCGATAACCCATAGACGCACGGTCTTCAACTACTCGACGCTCGGTCTTTAACCGCTCGACACGACACGACTCGACAAGACTCGATCAAAAGACGCCAAAAAAATCATAACATATCACGAATTCCAAATATACGCATAGAAACGATACAAAAATACCAACTTACTATTAACACTAAAATATAAGAATTCGATTATTCAAAGCTTTAAGTTAAATAATAATAACATGCTTTTGGGTACAAACATACACGCATAGCACCAATTCATTATCAATGCAATATTACTCAAACTCCACGGCAAGTTCTAAGAGCAAAAAGTCAAAGCAAGAATATATGTAAAATTCCATGGACGAACATCAAAGATTACACAAGACAAAACAAATAGCCTTCTAATTATTAATGAAAATAAAAAAAATAAAAAAAATCCATGCTTGTTATACCCATATACATTACACAAGACAAAACAAAAGATTATCAAACCTTGAACCACCAAAACACACGCATGACATCAAGAAAACAAGGAGACCAAGATTGAAATCAAGATTATCAAGATAATCACCAAGGAAACTCAAGTAAACCATACATATAATACTCGACAAATATGGGTAAAGAAACTACACCATCTAATCCTATTCTTCCATATAATCTAATTCTAATCCTAAGTAGAATAGCTAGTTACCTTAGAAGAACAATAAGCAAACCATGCCCAAACATCACGGCTTCACCCAATAAATTACACGGCCAAGGCAAGATATGAGTACATCGTGCACGGTTCTTGTTCAATCTTTAGGAGGGTTGAAGGTTTAATTTGATCTTCAATGGATGTGTTTGGTTTTAAGGAGTGAAAGATCAATTGAATGATTTTTTTTAAGGGTTAACGTGAGAAGTAAGAGGAGTATGGGGAGTTTTTTATTGATCTTTTAGGTTGAGAATATAGGAAGGAAAAAGATAGTTTTTAGGGGTTTATATAGAGTAAAGGCTTTAATATGATTTAGGAGATGGGCTACTAACACTACAACAAAAGTGACTTTAGGTAACACTCAAAGGTAACACTTTTTCATAATCTAAATTTCAGAAGTACATAGGTAACACTTTTGTAACACTTTACAAATATGTAACACTTTTTGGTATCACTTTTTAATCAGTAACACATTAAAGTAACACATTTTTTTATGTAACACTTTTGAGGTATCACTTTTTAATAGGTAACACACTAAAGTAACACTTTTTTTATATGTAACACTTTTGAGGTAATGTTATGGTCAATTTTACCTAATCTGGATACAGGTTGTCGAGAAGCAAGTTAAGCCGAGATGTAGAGGTGCAAGCCGTCGTTGGAAGGATCTAGAAGCTGATGAAAGTTTAAATTTAAATCTGAAGAATAGGTCAAAAGTTAGCCAGCTGGAGGAGGAACGGATGCATACTGCCGTGGCAAGAATAAGTCTTATACCATGATCATGCACGTCCCTAGTTATTAGGAGGTTGTTCCTCTTATTGGGGGAACGACTAGATGGTAGTTTTTAGCCATTAAATAGGGGAGGAAACTGATTGTAAAAATATAATTATTATCATTCATCCTTACGTGTACATTGCACGAGAGGCAAAAAGTTAGTCATTCGTTCACATTCCAGTTATAATTCACTCAACCATTGTAATCACAAAAGAAAATAAACATTCATATAGTGGATTGGTAGACTCAAAGCTACCCGCAGTTTTCCCTCAGTTTCGAGGTTTCTGCGTCACCATTCTCTCGCGTTACCCCCGTCCCCTCCTTTTGCTTTGATCCGTATTCTCTATATTTCCTCTTCATTCGAATAGCATACATACTCATTTGTTGCAATCTAGCTGTGGTTCGTACCAGCTTAGTCCCATACTCTGGTTGGGATTTTGCATAAACAATTTGGCGCCCACCGTGGGGCCATAGCTTGATTGTTCACTCGAAAAAAAAAAGGAGTATATACCTACTCGCCACAAAAAAAAAAAACCAAAAAATACGCATATTATTTTTATTATTTGTTTTCTAAACACAGATTATGGCTCCCGAGACATCCAGCCACGGAGCAAACGCGAAGCAGACTGATGCAATGTCCCAAGCCCTGAAAGAAACCTAGGAACAACTGAGAGTAGTCATTGAAGTAGCCAAAGCCAAAGATGAAACCGTAGCTTCTTTACAAAAAGAATTGGAATCCGTAAAAAGCAACATTCCCAAAAACAAGAAGAAATTCAGAACAGACGGCATCCCCGTTCTCAATCTAAATGGCAGCTCAGCGGAGAAGACGACGAAGATAAAATACCAGAAGACGAGACTCCCCAAGAGGAGGATGATCGAGATGATCAAGAAGCAACCCTAATCCCTAAAGACATACGAAACATAAAAAAGCAATATAAAGAGATGCAGAAAATGATGTCCAGGTCCTCTGGTTCTCACGAACACGATGTGTTCGAGAAGCAGAAACTATACTCACATAGCCCCTTCACTGCTGCGATAGTGGAAACTATACCTCCAAAAAAGATCAATATACCCTTTTGGCACGACCATTATGACGGAACCACAGACCCTCTAAACCATGTGAACCATAATCGCCAAAAAATGATGTACCTCCCAATACTTGCCAATAAACTAGACGCAACCCTTTGCAAAACATTCGGAGGCACCCTAAACGCATCTGCCTTACAATGGCTGATTAACCTAATAGTAGGATCTATCCCCGACTTCACTACTTTAGCCACTAAATTCTGCAACCAATTCTCCAGTAGCAGAGCACTTGAGAAGCATTCCAGCGACTTATACCGTGTTGCCCAACGCCAAGGGGAATCAACCCGAGACTACCTGGATTGTTTCAACAAGGAGATGATCAAGATACCAAATATCGATGCTCGAACCTGTGTAGAAGCTTTCAGAAGAGGACTCCCTCCTACTTCCAGGTTGTACCAGGAACTAACTAGGTACCCAACTACAAACTTCGAGGATGTAAGGCGAAAAGCCATGGCGGAGATCTGCTTCGAAGAAGATTAAACACCGCGGATCGGAGGACCTGAACCTAGGAAGTAGCAAAGCAGAACCTGGAGACATCAACCTTACCCCAAAAGGGAATCAGATCAGGTAAGCTCTGCTACTCTGGATCATTCAATAACTGACTACTCCGTTTTGGCTGTTGCAGGTAACCCAAGCTCAACCAAGAAACACGTGGATTATCCCAGCTTATCCTCGTACCAGTTCAATACGGATGCAGAAGGCATAGTTGAAGCTCTAAGGCGAGTAGGCGAGAAGGTGAGGTGGCCTAAGAAAAGTAACAGACCAGATTCAGAAAAAGGACAAATCAAAATGGTGCAGCTATCACCAAGACCATGGGCATGTGACCAGGGAATATTTCCAGCTGAAAAAAGAAGTAGCTTGGCTGTATAAGAAGGGACATGTAGACCACCTAACACAAATAAAAGAACTAGTAATCAACCAATCAGAGGGGCCGCCACCACCACCTCCATCTGGAAAGGTAATTAATTCTATAATAGGAGGTTTTGGTTTATGTGGACTAGCGTATTCTGCAGCTAAAAGAGTAGCCACAGAAACCGGGTCGGTGTCGAGTGTAAGGAAGAGACCACTACACGAAGCAGAGAAGAAGTTACTCGAGATGCCGGTCAGCTTTGAAGCAGAGAACATCAAGACTATTTGATAATCTCCCTGCATGTCAGCAATTTCCTAACCAAACGAGTCCTAGTAGATGGAGGAAGTACGGCAAACATCATCTTAATGGACGCATTGGAAGCCATGGGATTGGGAGAAGCAGACATGGTGAAGAATACCAAGACTCTGGTAGGATTTAGCGGATAAACAAAGCAAACAATGGGCGAAGTGACATTGCATACCTGGGCAGGGGAGTAAATACATCAAACTTTTTCAAAGTAGTGGATTGTCCGTTAGCTTACAACATCATACTTGGCACAACATGGATACACAAAATGAAGGCGGTGCCATCCACCTTCCACCAGGTAGTGAAGTTTCCTACACCGTGGGGTGTTCAAGAAATCAGGGGAGAAAGAAAAGCAGCCAGAGAATGTTACAGCAGCAGTTTGAAACCAAAGAAACAACTAGCATAGCAACTACAGCAGAGTCCATCCCTTGTTGTACCAGAAGAGATGTTGTTGGATGAAGTGGAGCTGGACCCCTCACAACCAGAGCGTAAAGTCCTAATTGGTGCTACCCTCACCGTACCTTAGAAAAAAGCTATAACCCATTTCTTGAAGCAGAACGCAGATTGCTTTGCTTGGTCACACGAAGATATGGTCGGGATTAGTCCTGGTATCATTGCCCACAAGATGAACGTAGACCCAAGTATGAAACCAGTAAAGCAGAAAAGGAGGAAATTCGCACCAGAAAGGAACAAAATCATAAATGAGGAAGTGGCTAGACTCTTGGAAGCAGGAAAGATCAGAGAAGTAAAGTATCCAAAATGCCTGGCTAACGTGGTCGTTGTGGGGAAGAAAAATGGTAAGTGGAGAGTTTGTATTGATTTTACAGATTTAAATAAGGCATGCCCAAAAGATCCATTCCCTCTACCCCACATCGACTCGATGGTAGACGCCACAGTCAGACATGAGATGTCGACATTCCTGGACGCATACTCGGGTTACAACCAGATACTGATGCATGCAGAGGACCAAGAGAAAATAGCTTTCGTCACTGACAAAGGTATATATTGTTACAAAGTAATGCCATTTGGTTTAAATAATGTAGGTGCAACGTACCAGAGGTTGGTGAACAAGATGTTCGAGAACCAGTTAGGAGACACAATGGAGGTATACATCGACGACATGTTAGTAAAATCAAAGAAAGCCGAAGATCACACCCAGCATTTAACCGAGACCTTCGGGATACTCAGGAAGCACAGCATGAAGCTGAACCCCACAAAATGTTCCTTCGGGGTCGCCGCCGGGAAATTCCTCGGGTACCTAGTCACTCAGCGGGGCATCAAAGCCGGCCCCGACCAGGTAAGAGCTATTGTGAACATCAGGTCACCTGCGAACCTGAAAGAGGTACAAAAACTAACTGGCAGAGTAGCTGCATTAAACAGATTCATATCTAAATCTTCGGATAAATGTCATTTGTTTTATAACGTTTTACGAAAAAATAAAGGGTTTGAGTGGACAAAGGAGCACGAAAAAGCACTCCAGGAACTTAAACAATACCTGGCATCTCCTCCTCTGCTATCCAAACAAAATCCGGGGGAAATATTGCAGCGATACCTATCAGTTAGTGAACAAGCAGCAAGTGCGGTCTTAACCAGAGAAGCTGAGAACCAGCAACTTCCTATTTATTACGTAAGCAAAACACTCTTAGATGTTGAATCTAGGTACTCTTCTTTAGAAAAACTGGTTTTATCCCTGGTTACAGCATCCAAGAAGTTGAGGCATTACTTCGAGTCTCACACTGTAGTTGTGATGACCAATTATCCGATAAAGCAGTTTTGAAAAAACCCGAACTTTCTGGAAGAATGGGTAAGTGGGCCAATCGCACTAAGCAGTTTAGACATCAGGTACCAGCCGAGATCGGCCATAAAATTGCAAGCCCTAGCAGATTTTGTGGCTGATTTCAGCCCAACCCTGGAGCCTAAAGTAGACAGCGAAATGTTGCAATTAAACCAGTTATCTGGTCCTCAGGTATGGATCTTATAAGTGGATGGTTCATCCAATTTTAGAGGAGTAGGGTTAGGGGTTGTACTAAAATTGCCACAAGGGGAGATGATAGTGCAATCCATAACCTGCGACTTCTCCACTACTAACAACGAAGCAGAGTATAAAGCTTTGATTGTAGGAATGACATTAGCCAAAGATTTAGGAACTACGGGGTTGAACGTCTACAGTGACAGCTTATTAATAGTAAGCCAAATCCGTGGAGAATTCGCAACTAAAGATTCAAAGATGATCGCATACCTAGCAATAGCAAAGCAGAAAGCAGAAAAATTTCAACCATTCACCATTACACAGATACCCATGGACCAAAACACACAAGCAGATGCACTCGCCAACTTAGGATCAGCACTCAAATCCTGCAACTTTAACAATATACCTTTAATACACTTATCAAGCCCAGTTATAACCAAACCTGAACAAGACACTCTCCCCTTAAACTCTACATCCCAAAGTAAACCCTAGTTCCAAGAAATCTTCGACTATTTACAAAACCAAACATTACCACAAGATAAAATGGAAGCCAGAAAGGTGAAAATTAAAGCAGCAAGCTACGAAGTACGAGAAGGTGCTCTGTTTAAGAGATCATCTAGAGGAATCATGCAGAGATGTTTATCAAAAACTGAGTGGCCGAATATTCTATTAGAATTTCACGATGGCCAATGCGGATCTCACATAGCAGGGAGGTTATTAGCTAACAGAATCCTGACATACGGGTATTACTGGCCAACTGTCAAAAAGGACGCCCACAGGTACGCATCCAAATGTGATAAATGCCAAAAACATGCAGGTTTGTCCCACCAACCAACCAAACAACTAAGTCCAATCCTCACACCGTGGCCCTTCATGAGGTGGGGAATGGATATAGTAGGGAAGTTACCAGAAGCACCAGGTCAGAAAACATACATGCTCGCAGTAACCGATTACTTCTTTAAGTGGATACAAGCTGCAGCCTACTCCCAAGTAAGGGATAAAGAAGTTATATCGTTTTTATGGAATAACATCATATGCAGGTTCGGAATCCCATCAGAAATCATATGCGACAATGGATCCCAATTCATCAGTGACAAGACGAGAGACTTCTGCAAAGAATGGAACATAGACCTACATACGTCAACACCAAGGTACCCCCAAGCAAACGGGAAAGCAGAATCAAGTAACAAAGTCATCATCAACGGTATCGAAAAGAGACTAGAAGCAAAGAAAGGAAGGTGGGTAGAAGAACTAGCAAGGATCCTATGGGCCAACAGGACTACACCTAGAGCTGCTACAGGCCAGACGCCATTCTCTCTGGTATACGGCTGCGAAGCCGTATTGCCAGCGGAAGTGGTAACCCCAACAGCATGATATGGGCTACTCACACCAGAACAGAACGTAGAAGAAATAACATGCGACTTAGACACCATAGAAGATTTACGAGAAAATGCAATGATAAGGAATGCAACATACCAGAGCATCGTGTTAAGAAGCTTCAACAAGAATGTGAAAGAAAAAATGTTCCAAACTGGAGATTGGGTCATCAGGAAAGTATTTCAAGACACACAAGAAAGAAATGCAGGAAAGCTGGGGGCAACATAGGAAGGACCATATCAGATAGAAAAGGTAGTTGAAACGGGGCATATCGCCTAGTAGACTCACAAGGTAAGCAAATCCCTAGGAGCTGGAATGCAGTGCACTTAAGGAAGTATCACTTCTAAAAATGCACTGCAGGGGGCAACTATCCCCAGATATCCAGGTACGCTGCTTATGCATATCCCCTGCTACTCGGGTACGCCATTTATATATAAATTAAATTCCTCAATTTCTTTTTTTTAAAAAAAAATCACATACTGACTTAAGCATCGGAGGGTACGCCCTAGAGAACGTCCTCTTGCTTCAAGGAATCTTTAGGAACTGCGCTACACGCTCTCTCGGCCCCTCAGGTTCTGGGGTGGGGATTTCAAGATTTGCAGCATGCAAAGACAAGTAAGGAAGCATGAAATTAAACGCACTCAGGTGAAATCAGACAGGAACAAACGTTTATACCTCCGTAATTCCAACCACCTCGAAGCCACTCCCCTGCTTCTCCCAGACTCGACTTAGTGACGAAGATGTAGGATTCTTTCCATTTTCTATCATTCGCATCTTTATCCACCACCAAGTAATCGCACCCTACTCGCTTCTTGAATGAGTAGGTGAACTTGGGAGCACTCTTTACCCCATACACCG
Organism: Salicornia ramosissima; assembly: GCA_951394345.1. Classification (NCBI taxonomy): domain Eukaryota; kingdom Viridiplantae; phylum Streptophyta; class Magnoliopsida; order Caryophyllales; family Amaranthaceae; genus Salicornia; species Salicornia ramosissima. Next base: position 19,314,203 of record OX596240.1, on the reverse strand, counting down.
ACATCAGATCATCGTAAGTAAAGACCTCATCCCAATTGGCCGTTAGATGTTCTATAAGTGCAAGAACCCTCCATGCTTGCGATCCTAGTTGTAACGACCCGACTTTTATAGGCTGTCGATTTACGAAGGGAAATCGACAAATGGATCATTACCAAACAAACTTAAAGAACATCATTATTATTAAAGATCATTATTCCATTTATTAACCAAAAAGTCTCAATAGTCCTTAAATAAATCCAAAATACAACTTAAATTGTCTTTCCCAACAGGCTGGGCGGAACTAAATAATTAGGAAATAAAATAGCATAAGATAGACTCCTGGTTCTCTCTATAAAACTCAACAAAGCACACAACCCGAACCAAACGTAAGCCCACTTATGCGTCTGCATCATCACCTGAAATGGGGGGGTCCACCGTCAGTGGCGAGTAATTAGGTTGTCCCGCTTAAATGAGGGACCATTAACCATATAATATCATAGAATTAACCAAGAAATTCATACAAACATACATGAAAATACATATAAAAATACATACGGAATACGTATAAAAATACATACAAAATACGTATAAACATACATACAAAATACGTATAAAAATACATACGAAATACGTAAGGAATACATATAAAATACGTATAAGTTACCTGCAAAATACGTATAGAAATACATACGTGTACGTAGATAATACGTATAAATACGTATAGATATACCTGTAGAATACATATAGGGATACATACATACATTTATATATATACATACATACATAAATACATACATACATAAATACATATTATACATACTTATCAGACGTACGCAGTGGAAGACTTAACATATCATACTTATACAATAATACATTCATATAAATACGTTAATACATACATAATCATAACCAACCCGTATAATACTTATCTTATCATATTATTACCCAAAGTCCTTCTTTTAACCATCTTCTTAACTTTATGGATCGGTCATTATAGCTCATAAGGATGCCCGTGTAAATCCCAACTTTCCTAAAATGCGCCGGGAAGAACCCGTGTATTCTACCCGTAGCTCTCCCTTGCAAGAACTAAGCCTAAGCTATGGCCATAACTCCTAAATAGTAGCCTGTGTACTACTACTTAAACGACTACACATCTTAAGATCCAGAACTGCCCAAAGACCGCAGTAGGGCAGTGGCTTCGACTTAACCTAATCTGGTGACTCGTGTATCACCAAACAGGCGTCCGTTTCTTATCTTATCTTATCGACATGGACATCGTGAGACCAATACTTCTTATCATCTTATAACTTATTTTTATCATCATATCATTCCTTTCCTTCATATTACAACTTATCTTATTAATTCCTTTTATTCCTTTAATCATATTACTTCCTAAAATCATAATCTAAATTATTATAAGCCAAAAATTAAATTAAAATTGATCATAACCTTATTGATCCACTCAACATTTTCAGCATTAGAACAATAATTAATTCAATTCCTTAAATAAACATATAAACAATTTAATAAATCAATCAAATAAACAATTAATCATATAAACTATCCATCATCATTTAATATTACTTAAAACATGATAAAAATCCTATTTTTCCTCTTTTGTTCCACTCGACATTTATATATAAAACAACCAAAATTGACACTTTAAATTAATTAAATACAATCATCAATGATTATTCATATAAACTTGAAAATAAATAAATAAATCATGCTTTAAACATTAAATCATCAAAATTGAACTAAAACAAGATCAAGATCAATCCTTTTGGGTATGCATTTCACACGGCTTTTATGGCCATTAACAATATCAAGATTAAATTAAAGATTAAAATCAAGATTATCATCAAAAATTCAAGAATTACCAAGATTCAACAATAAAAATCAGATTTTTAATTCCCTTTAATACTTTAAGTCACTCGACATTTTGCGCTACATAAACAAAATAATAATTTTAATTCAAGGCTTTAATTAAATAATTAAATTATCAAGATTATCAATTTAATTCAAGAAAATATCATGAAATCATCATCAAAATCACCTTATACTACTCAACATATTCTCGAAAATTCAAAGGACATGAATCAAAATTTATCATGCAATTATTCAAAGTAAACATACAATTAAAGATAATATTTCATACATAGAATTAATTAAATTAATAAATGATTCATACATAAAATTAATTAAATTAATAAAAGATTCATAAAGATCACATAAAATATCAAGAAAATAACATAAACATTTACATAACATGGTTCGAAATTCCTAGCTTAACATGATACTAATTTTATCAACTTTTCCTAGTTTAATCCTAATTAATTATATGGAAAACTATACCTAATCTAAGAAGGATAGTCTAGTTACCTGGAATCAGGAAGAAAATCAAGAAAAGTAATCCTTGGGTACTCGAAAAATACACAGCCAACAAGGAGGTTTTTGGGTTCTTTGAGAATTTTTGAGTGTTTGAAGTTAGAGTAAAAGATTATGAGTATTGCTCTTTATAAATAATTTATAAAGAACAAAAGATTTAATAAAAAGGAAAATAAAATTAGAGGTGGCTGAATTATTGAGTGAGGGTAAGAGAGATTGAGAAATTTTAGGAAACTAAATATGAGGTCAGTTAAAAAATAGGGTTTTTAGATTAATTAGGATAATAAAATAAAAATTGGATTTTTAGATATAGAATTATCTAAATAATTAAAATAAGTAAAAGGAAAATATTCCTTGGCCATGCATAAGGGGGTCGGCCATGGGATAATATTATTGGGTCATTGGGCCCAAATTCGAGATAAAGGAGAATTTAAGAAAACACAATCCAAATATCTGGGCCTTTTGCACTTAGATTATTAAAATAACATTAATTAAGCGCGAAATTTTCTGGCCCTAAATTTCGGGTTATTACACTAGTTGTCCCGGTTTTACGTCCCAGTTAGTAAGAACAGCCCGGGTTAAGGGGGTGAAAGGGAATTTATGACCCAAATCGAAGGCATAGGTGTAAAAGACACAAGTGTCTAAATCAACTAGTTCAGGTTTATGGTCGGGTAAGGGGGCGTTCACAATGGATTCAGGTGGGAAGTTGGTTGTTTCTTTAATTTCGTTTAAGCCGTCCTCCCTAACTCTACTAGCATAATGTTCCTTGGCCTTCCTCATTTTCAAAGAATTATCAAGATATTTTCACTAAGAATTCGAAAAAGAAAAATCCTCAATTGTACACCAAAATTCACCCAAACCTGATTCACTAGAAAGAAAGATAATAGTGGAATTACTCAGTATTGAACCTAGTTAGTACCAAGAAATTGAAAAAGCATGAGCAAGGAGGGCGAGGATTACCTGAGATGACGAAAATGGCGTTGAGCAGAGAAAGATTTCAAGGAGGGAGAGTGAAGAGTGTAAGTGTGAAGTGTGAATAAAGGAAAAATGAATTAAAGGAGTGATTAAATGGGACGGTTAGAGGAGATCCTTGGTAAATGGCGGTTGGGAGGAGTAATGCATGCAAACTTCATCCCCCATCCGGTACATGCCACGTGTCCCACTAAAGAAGAGAGGGAAGTTCTAATTTTTTAAATTAATTTGAATCCTTTTTGAATTATGTTGAGTTGTTTCTAGGCTACTAATTATTTTTGGCGGTTTTTCTCAAGCTGAATTGCTAGCTGGTTGTTTTTTGGTTAAGTTAAATTGTGAATATTTCTGGCTTAAATCGCCTGTTCTTAAATATAACTCGCAGGTTGCATCATACGGAATTCCTAACCAACGAGTTGGGGGCAAATTGTTATGGTCAATTTTACCTAATCTGGATACAGGTTGTCGAGAAGCAAGTTAAGCCGAGAAGCAGAGGTGCAGGCCGTCGTTGGAAGGATCTAGAAGCTTATGCAAGTTTAAATTTAAATCTGAAGAATAGGTCAAAAGTCAGCCAGCTGGAGGAGGAACAAATGCATAGTGACGTGGCAAGAATAAGTCTTATACCACGGTCATGCACGTCCCTAGTTATTAGGAGGTTGTTCCTCTTATTGGGTGAACGACTAGATGGTAGTTTTTAGCCATTAAATAGGGGAGGAAACTGATTGTAAAAATATAATTATTATCATTCATCCTTACGTGTACATTGCTCGAGAAGCAAAAAGTTAATCATTCGTTCACATTCCAGTTATAATTCATTCAACCATTGTAATCACAAAAGAAAATAAACATTCATATAGTGGATTGGTAGACTCAAAGCTACCCACAGTTTTCCCTCAGTTTCGAGGTTTTTGCGTCACCATCCTCTCGCGTTACCCCTGTCCCCTCCTTTTGGTTTGATCCGTATTCTCTATATTTCCTCTTCATTCGAATAGCATGCATACTCATTTGTCGCAATCTAGCTGTGGTTCGTACCCGCTTAGTCCCATACTCTGGTTGGGATTTTGCATAAACAGGTAACACTTTTTGTTAAGTAACACATTAAAGTAACAATTTGCTTCTTGGGGGTATACAAATTTTTTTGTTAGAATTAAAAACTGTGAAATTATACACTACTACTAAACTAGGCTAAGACAACAATTTTATTGCCATCTCGACCCCTTAAAACAATAGAAACAACCTTATTTCTAACTTTATCTTTCCTTTAATTTATATATCAGACTTTTAACATATGAAATGAATTAAAATTCTCCCCTTTTTTCTTCAAACCAACTTTCTTTCATTGAAGCTTGAGTATGCTTAACAATAGATGAAAATCGAGCAGTTTTTGGGGAAAAAATAGAGAGTAATAAAAATTGGTGTGCCATAACTTCAGAAAAATGAAAATAAAACACGAAAATTGGTAGCAGTTCAAAAATTATTTTATTAGGTACTTTTATAACAATTTTTTTATTTGATATTAGTTTTCAAAAGTTAACATTTATTTGGTAGTTCTACACAATTTTTCCATATTTTTTTTAAATTAACCCTTGTTTGCAACTTAGCATCCTACTTTTTTTCCCAAAGGCATCCTACCCCTTAAAAGTTAAAACCATAAAAACAAAATTTGTCACTTAAACCAAACAAAACCCAAAACACAATAAATGGGAGGGGAAGGAGAAAAGCTACACCAGTACGTACACCTTTCGCATCATGCCCGGCCGGCCGATCCCCACCCCGCGTCCCCACTCTCTTCATCGGCACTGCTTTCTCGCCGGTTGTCCGATCACCACCATCACCATATAAATTTATTTTGATTTCCGTCTTCTCTCATTATTTGGGTTAGGGTTAGAACAAAAAAATAGGGCGGAATTGTTGTTCGTTGGTGCTGGTTGGCGTCGCTGCCAGCACGCCGCCATTGCCGGCGGTGGTGGTCGTGGTGGTTTCCTTGTCCTCTTGGTCACTCTATACATCGAAGGTACTACCACTCATCCCTTCTTCCATTAATCCTTAATTTTTTTGGTTAGGGCTTAGTTGTAAATTGGGGAATATAATTTGATTCTATATTGTTGTGTTCATAGTTTAAATGATATATTTAGGTTGTGTTGAATTTGTAATGGTTGATGATGAATTTGAGGAACTTATACTCATATATTTGAATTTTCGTAGCTAGTTTGGTCAGCCCTATTTAGCAGTATATTAGAGGGGTCAAACTGTATCCGATTTGGCTCCGTAACCACTTAAATTGAAGCTCTTCAAGTCTACTTTCCAATGCAGTAAACTGGTAATTGTTGGTAGACCTAGATTGTAAGTTATGGATGTTCTACTACAGTCTGTCCAGAATAACGAAAATTAATGGTTTTAGTCTTGTAAGTGTTGGTGCTTTTACCATGATTATGAGTTTGTTTAGATTTTTGAGACATGTTGTAGCCTTTAAGTCAGCCTCGGACGGGGCCCAGCAGGCTCTAACTCTTCTCGACACGGCAGCTAGAACTTTCCCTTTGTTATTTCTGGCCACTGCTTGCATATGAGTTGCTCTTGGCCACTGATTGCTTTCCTTAGGGTAAAATAATCCCCAATCCTTTCACTTTTCTAGGTAAAACAAAATACTTCTCTCTATACCAAAACCCAAATGTCCAACTTGGTATAATTCAAACAACACTTTATCAGCTTCAAATGCAGCACAAAAACTTGTCCTTTCTTCCAATTCTTGATCACCCTCTTTCCCAAATTCAAATATAATGTCTGATTTACTCTAGCTTATTCTCCCAGATATGAGACTTGGATCCCTACTATTAACGTCAATGATAGTATTACTACTACTACTACTACTATTGGTACCATCATTGGATTCACAGTTTTTCTTTCATTTTCTTTTCCTGAAGCATTTCCTCCCTACTAAATAAGACACCTTGATAAATTCAAGTGCTAGAAGACAGAAGAGAGCTAGACGATAGCAGTAGACTGCGACGTAGTCTGCGATCTGTGCTACAGCACATGACCTGCAGTGCTAGCACGAGCACTCAATCGATGTGTCCCTGTGATGAGCTTCACACCTTGTGGAAAAGGAACATGTACTGCTTTAAATCTTCCATATGTGTACTCTTTAAAATATCCAGCACAAACTTCCTTTGATTCATCAACACTCCATTATATATATACATACATATATACTGTATATAGAGTTGAGTTTAGGATTTTTTTTTCAATCAATATCTTAGTTTAAATTTATATTCTAATTAATATTTTCCTATTTTTTTAAAGGGCTTGGAAAATGATCTTCTACCGGAGTAGCAATATTATATCTACTAGAATAGCAATATTATATACGAACTCCTATACAAGCACGAAGATTAGGGTTCAAATTTAGTTTCCGAAAAAAATAAGGTTGTATATATGAGATATTTAGACAGGTTTCTTTATGTAATTATTATGATTTTTTTTAATTCAAATTTGGGCATCTCAACTTTTCTTTGTAATTGAGTTCATTTACGTTATTATGAATTTTATCATTTTTATTTTCGCTATTATATATTTTTATTGTATACGTTGTTTCTTTATGTAATTATTGTTATCAATGTTGTTTTTATATTATTATTATTTATCATCGTTATTATGATCATCATCATTATTTTTATTACATAAAGTGTTACCTAAAGTATTTGAAAAGTGATACATTATCTAAATTAAAGTGTTACCATATGGCTACAAATGAAACAAAAGTGTTACCATAGTGTTACAAATTAAGCAAAAGTATTACCTAATTTTTTAAAAAGTGTTACTTAAGTGATGGAAACTGATACATAATATTTTAAAAAGTGATACCATAGATGATACGTAACATAAAAAAGTGCTACCAAAAGTTTATAGAGTTTTACCTAAGGATATTAAAAGTAACACTCTAAAGTGTTACATAAGATCAGTAAAAGTTTTACCTAAAATCTTACAAGTAACACTTTTAAAAGTGATACCAAAAGTGTTACCTTAGGGAATAGGTAGCACGAGCAGATGTATCACTCTAAAATGTGTTACCTAATGTCTAATGTAACATTTTTAGTCCTTTAGGTAACACTTTTAGTGTGTTACCTAAAGTCACTTTTGTTGTAGTGTAAATAATAGGAGTTAGTTTAGGAATTTAATTAGGAATAATTACATTAATAGGTACCAACTATTGCACTTTTTATGTTATAGGTACAAACTTTTGATTATTCATTAGCAGCACAAACTATTACATAAAGTTGTAACGATAGGTATGGATGACCTATAAAAAGGTATGGATGAACTATAAGTTGCAACAATATTTAGGTCATATACCTATCATTGCAACTTTATGTAATAGTTCGTGCTGCTGGTGAATAATCAAAAGTTGGTACCTATAAAATAAAAAGTGTAATAGTTGGTACCTATTAATTTAATTATTCCATTTAATTAAGGGGAAAGTAATAAAGGGGGTCGGCCATAGGGGGTTAAAATAGGGGTTTGGTGCTCCTAAAATTTAGTAGGGTTGTTAGGAGATAAAAGTGGAGTTTTTAGGTTTTAAATAAAATAGATCTAATTAGATATTTAAGGTAAATAAATCAAAATAATAAAAAATAAAGGGAAGAGCCGTGAGGAGGAGTCAAGCATGGGTTTTAGGCCTGATCAATTAAATAAAAATTAAGTCTTTGGGCCAAAATTGGATGATTTGGATTTAAAGGCTTAATTTTTACACGAAATTTTACGGCCCAAAAATCCGGGTCGTTACAATCTTCCCTCCTTAAGAAAATTTCGTCCTCGAAATTTCATAAGGAAGCACACATAAACACATAAATAATAAACACAACACCAAAGGAACTTAGGGTAGCTAAAGAATAAAATTATTCTTAACCCAGGTTACTACCCAAAGCTGCTCACACTACGTTTTCAAGGTTTTGTGATCTAAATTACACTCTTGATTACATAAAGCACTCAACTCACAATTTACTTATGAAGAAGTAAACTCAGAATTAACCTAGGGCTCTGATACCAACTGTAACACCCCGCATTTTAGCAACGACATTATTAGTGATAACGTCGTAAACACGCAGTTACCAATCGATTTATAATATAAAAATATAACTAAAACTCGTGGAAGTAATACTTATTATTATTATTAATGAAATGCCAAATACAAAAGGTTAAACAAAACCAAAATCAAGTCCTAAAAACTAGAAATAAAAGCAACTACAAAAGCAGGAAAAGAAAACAGGGGCCTAGACGCTCATCAACTCATCCTACTACTAGCCACTATCCTGCTTACTTGCAAAATCAAATTGGGGGGTCCACCATCAGTGGCGAGTAACTAGACTGTCCTACTTAGAAGTAGGACCACATTAGATACAATAACAAGTTAGATGACACAGGAACAATACGATACAACGACAATCATACAACATGCAATACAAACATCAATGTTATGCAGCGGAAACAACGTAATCATAATCAATCATCCACATACCATAACTTAATAAACACGACATCTCAAGATCAATTCACAATAACAAGACTCAGCTCGGTCTACAGTCGATAATATGACTGATAAACAAACAGACTTGCCCCGCTTAGTTCATCACCAATGAACCGATAGACCCGCTCAGTTTATCACAGATAAACTGATAGACATGACCCGCTCGGTCTTCAACTGATAGAGACGACACGAATCTGACCAATCAAACAATCACACAAGACTTGCCCCGCTCAGTTCATCACCGATGAACCGATAGACCCGCTCAGTTTATCACCGATAAACCGATAGACGCACGGTCTTCAACCGCTCGATGCTCAATCTTTAACCGCTCGATACGACACGACTCGACAAGACTCAAAAGACGCCAAACAAATCATAACATATCACGAATTCTAAATATATGCATAGAAACGATACAAAAATACCAACTTACTATTACCACTAAAACATAAGATTTCGATTAGTCAAAGCTTTAAGTTAAATAATAATAACATGCTTTTGGGTACAAACATACACGCATAGCACCAATTCATTATCAATGCAATATTACTCAAACTCCACGGTAAGTTCTAAGAGCAAAAAGTCAAAGCAAGAATATATATAAAATTCCATGGACGAACATCAAAGATTACGCAAGACAAAACAAATAGCCTTCTAATTATTAATGAAAATCAAATAAAAATAAATCAATGCTTGCTATACCCATATACATTACCCAAGACAAAATAAAAGATTATCAAACCTTTAACCACCAAAATACACGCATGACATCAAGAAAACAAGAACACCAAGATTGAAATCAAGATTATCAAGATAATCAAGAAGGAAACTCAAGTAAACCATACATATAATACTTGACAAATATGGGTAAAGAAACTACACCATCTAATCCTATTATTCCATATAATCTAATCCTAATATAATCCTATGTAGAATAGGTAGTTAACTTAGAAGAACAACAAGCAAATCACGCCCAAACACCACGGCTTCACCCGATGAATTACACGGCCAAGGCAAGATATGAGTACACCGTGCACGGTTCTTGTTCAATCTTTAGGAGGGTTGAAGGTTTGATTTGAGCTTCAATGGATGTGTTTGGTTTTAAGGAGTGAAAGATAAATTGAATGATATTTTTTTAAGGGTTACCGTGAGAAGTAAGAGGAGTATGGGGAGTTTTTGATTGATCTTTTAGGTTGAGAATATAGGAAGGAAAAAGATAGTTTTTAGGGGTTAATATAGAGTAAAGGCTTTACTAGGATTTAGTAGATGGGCTACTAAATAATAGAGTTAGTTTAGGAATTTAATTAAGGGGAAAGTAACAAAGGGAGTCGACCATAGGGGGTTAAAATAGGGGTTTGGTGCTCCTAAAATTTAGTAGGGTTGTTAGGAGATAAAAGTGGAGTTTTTAGGTTTTAAATAAAATAGATCTAATTAGGTATTTAAGGTAAATAAATCAAAATAAAAGAAAATAAAGGGAAGGGCCGTGAGGAGGAGTCAAGCATGGGTTTTGGTCCTGATCAATTAAATAAAAACTAAGTCTTTGGGCCTTAATCGGATGATTCGGATTTAAATGCTTAATTTTTACATGAAATTTTACGTCCCGAAAATCCGGGTGGTTACATAAGACACCCATGCTATGCTTATCAAAGTTAAACTTTGATATTTAGATTTACTCTAACGATATTTACATATTATATATGTTGGGGTAAACAATAGCCAAGAACAACCTTAAAAGAATGGTAAAATTGTAAAAAATAAGTCAACCTTTAGCCGATCTTCTCAAATTAAGTCAATCTTTTGATTAACTTAAAATAAGTCAACTTATTACACACATCCGCTCAAATTAAGTTTTTTCACTAATTTATTGGTGGAAAAAGTTAACAATTTCAATGGAAAATTAAAGCGGCTCATTAACATGTTGTTGTTTATACGGTTTTTCATTGAAAATGTTAATTTAACCAACAACAAATTAGTGAAAAAACTTAATTTGAGAAGACATATATATTAGGTTGACTTATTTTGAGTTAATCAAAAGATTGTCTTAATTTGAGAAGATCGACTAAAAGTTGACTTATTTTTTACAGTTTTTCCTAAAAAATTGGTTAGTACCTTATATTAGAAGGAAGCACTATGTGTTACAATTTCTCTTATCTCATCCTCACCTTCAATTTTCTAATATGACTAACTATAGGGATGCTTTATTCACTGTATAAACTCATCTTTTGCATAATTGAAAAGCATATACACGATGAATTTTATGACTTGTTTTGTATTTTTATTCTCAAATTTTTCTTTTCTACATTGAAGAAAATTGGATTAGTCCCCTATCATAATGGGCCATCCGGCCTTTAGTTGAAAGAAAAACACTAAAAAATCTTCCCATTGTCTTTTTTTTTTGTAAAAAGTTACAAGGTCTACCATTAATAAGCGCAAACTCGCTGGGAGTAGATTAAATTTGAGCAAAAATTGCTTCCTTTTATAGAACAATCATTGAGCACTTTAGTCCTTGCCATTTGATCATTACCTTCAAGTCTATACCCCTACTTAAACTTTTTACTTCCTCATTTTTTTTTTATAATTTTTTTTTCTCTTTAATTGCAACAAACTTGTTACCGTTGACTCCTTAGCAAAATTTTGTTATTAATCTGAAAGGGATCGACAGAGAAAGAAGGTATGTGACGAAAAAAGTGACAAAGATAAACGGCATTTAAAAAAAAGGAAAGAAAATATTTATTGCACATAATTGAAACTTTCGTTTTTGGCAAATGTTGCACCTTCAAAAAAACCGAAGGAAGTAATTTATTGCTGCCACTATACACCTAATCTGTCATTCTGTCATGAAACATTCACACACAAACATTCTTCTCATTATCACCAAAAAAAAAAACACATTCTTCTCATATTTCCATTTTATTACTCATTAGTCGTTTAGTCTATGATTTGTGCTTTACTATCACCACAATCGTCTTCTTGCACACCGCAAAGTCAGCAATGTGCTAATGGTGGAGGGTGGTCACTCACTCAAGGTACTCACTCGAGTCATTGTAATGCTATTATATATCACAAGCTCACAACAATCATCTTCAAATGCTATATGATCTACCCAAGAATCTTTTGCATGGATAGACTACCCATTACAAATAAAGGTATTAAAATATTATTAATCAAGTTGAGTTGTATTGAATTGTGTTCCACTATCATAATTTATTACCCTTTATATTAGTGGTGGGTCGACAAAGTTTTTTTCCCGAATTTCATATACTGTATGAGGAAATATAGATGAAATTCTAACCCCTTAATAGATGTCAACACTTGATGTCACCTCTAAGATGAGAATATATACCTAGTAATTTAAAACCCACCATAAATTACCTAAATGAAGCCCCGAAATTGCTCCATGAAAGAACAACCCATTGCTTAACACGTGTCCACTGCTTCAATTGTAATCTTCTTAATTGCATCATTCCTCCTACCTCTACATATCTCCTCCTCACCTCACGATTATCCATCCCTCATATTTCATCTTCATACTTTATTCATTTGATCATAATTTATCACTATTGCACCATCTCCTCCGTATGTCACCATTACCACCCCTAAGCAGCCAGATTTTCAGCGTTGGTTTCCCATCCATGCTCTTCTTAATCCTCTGCATTATTAATCATTATTGCACCATTCATAATTTTGTAGATTAACGGCGCTTCAGCTCCCTTCTTTTTCGTAAGTGAAGTTCCATTGAGCATGTTTTGAGGAGTATATATCCAGCGCCAAACCAACTGAATGGCACATCTCTGGTACGTGTCTCTTACTCTCCTCCAATGTCTTGTATTGTTTATATTGGTGTAACTCCATATTTTAATCATCTACCTATTTATTGATATGTAGTGCTTGATGGTTATCATTGATGATTGATTTTTATTGAATTCATTGTATTATTTACATTTGTGTATTGCTCATTTTCTGGTGGGTACTGATCTTTGGGATTGATTTTTATTGAATTCTTAATGGTTTTTGTTTATGGTTCATAATTTGTGCATTCAAGTGTTATAACTCGGCTTCAATTGTAGTTTAGTTTAGCAGCTATTAAGTTTGCACAACAAGTGTTTGTCAAAATGCTCCTATGACCTTCATGATCAATGAAATTTTCCTTGAGTTGTTGAACCATTATTGACTGGTGAAGTGAATAATTAAAAAATTATTCCAATGGGTCGAGGTTTCTGCTATTTGGAAAGAGCCCGTATCAGAATCTCTGTCACAAATTCGTATAAATTAGACATATAAACAGGATTAGTTTGATAGGTGTAAATGCTTACCATTGACTTGTGTTATTCTATAGTCTTTGTGTTATAATCTGAAATTCTTGGTTAAATTTAATTTGGTTCTGGCTATGAGTTTTATATGGTACTGTGTGAATTTTGATCTCTATTTTTAAGCAACCGTGTAGGCATAGTTTAATTGAGGTCTTGGGCTGAATTTTTAAATTAAAGATATCAAAGTTTTAAACTGCATATAAACCAAAAATGTGGTGGAGTTATGGAATATTGGCAGTATGTTTTACTGCATATAAACGACTATTAGATTAGTTTGCAACTAATAGGGAATTTAAGTGTTATATATATATATTAGTAATTTGGTGGCCTGTAACTTAGCTTGATTTGATTTTGGCCAAGTATTAGCAAAATAAATTGGAAAGGTTATTAAAATTGTTTCACTACTCTTAATTAGTTGCTGCCCCCATTTATTTATTTATTTATTAGTTTTTTTTTTTTTTGCTTATTTATGAACTTTTATTTACTATTTTATGCTAATTTTGACTTAATTTCATGTTTACGGCTTAATAGATCAACTGATGCATGTTTCTTGCTTATTACAATGGGTAACCATGTTCGTTGATGTGAGACGTAAATGATAGCTTATTTCTTATATATAATTTGTTTTCATATACCTTAAGTACATATTATGATAATCACTAATTCTTTCAATTTTTTATCCTTGCACAGGTTTCAAAATAAACTAAATGAATGCGTCGGTAAAAAAATAATGAGGTAATATTATTTTGATTTTACACCCAAAAAATTAACTTTGTGGACACTAAGTTTAGTCTAAGTGGTACATAGATTTGCCAAGACCCCTTTTAAGACAAATTACAAGAAAAATATATGTATAATTGTATAAACCGACTTTGTTGTAAGGCTATGAATGTTGTCACCATTATATTTCTATGTTACATGAAATTTATATATATATATATATATATATTGAAAACATATTACAAGAAAAATATATGTATTAAAATTAGAATAAATACATCTCTTGGGCATATATAATAGAAGCAACAAAATCATGGTTATTTTAAATTCTCTCATTTGTATCTATTGCTTCCACAACCGTTATTGCTGCAATGATTGAGCCAACGCACGAATCCTTACAAGTAGCATTAAAACCAGGTACGAACAGATGAACCGACTCCTTAAGTAAGATTAAAACCCACCAAATAATAACCGATTGTAAAAAATAAAAACCTACAGGAGAACGGAAAGAAGAGGGTCTCAAAAGAGCTACACCACTGCATCGAAAAGGAAGTTACTCTCAGGGTAAAAATCAATGCAAAGGGGTACATACAGGAACTCACCGCCACAAAGATGTTCATAGTGAAGAACAAGCAACCAACCTTAAAGACACAGGTAAGTGAAACACACTTAATCAACATATTGCAACAACCTATATTAGACACATGTAAATACTAACTGATGACCAATGAATACAAAGTTAACACAAACAAAACCAAATTTTGACCCAGAGTTACAGGCAGAGACAACAATTACACTAGAAATATCAATCCATTATGACAAAGAACGAAAGCTACAGGTAAAAGAGGGAAAACAAACAGAACATGCATTGAATGAACAAAACAACACACAACTTATCATCCCTGTAGAGAACACCAACTCAAAACATCGCAAAAGAGTGCCACAAACAAAGCAACAATCAGGTAACAATAACTTTAAAAATAACAAATATGTACATTCTTTCGAATACGGTTCCATTACCATTATTCACTAAACGATGCTCCGTGTTAAGTAGGGAAAAAATAGGAAAAGAGACACAAAGGCACTTAATCATCATCCCCCTCTCAACACCATTCAAGACCACAAGAAACCCTGTCTACAAAGGTAAACATCGATGTAATTCCCAACATATAATATGCCAAAAATATAATTAACCCAATGATGTGTCGAGTTTGTACGAGTTATTTAACTCCATTTTAGTTCATTTATGTAATTAGTTTAGCGTAAATTTGCACATTTTGTTACTTTCAAGTTTAAACGAAAGTCTTTACATGAAATGTAAAGTTGTAGTGCATTTTACGATTTTTATTGCTTTTTACTCCCTCCGTCCCTTAAAGATTGCCCCATATTGACTTTTGCTACTGTTCATTTGGTAACTTTGACTCTCTATAATTTTATACATGTAAGGAAAAATATAGCCAAATGGGATTTTGTTTGATTCGGCTCAATGTATACTTTTTTAATATGTAATGCTTATAATTTTTTATTATGCATATCTTAAGATATTTTCATTTAAAGATGTGTCTCGGGAGATGAGAAAAAGTAAATGGTGCAATCTTTTAGGGACAGAGGGAGTAGGAATTAGTTTGTTTTTCTACGTTGCTCTTCTATTTTTGTTAGGCTTTGGTTCAATGCCCTTGAAGTGGTAGAAGATTTCAAAGAGTTTTTGGTGAAGAATTGAAGAAGAAGAGCTTTGCAAAAGCCATGGTGTATAATGACGGTCGAACAGACATTGAGAATGTTGTCGACTAACTTCAAATATGTATAACTTTCAGTATATGCATTGTTTTTGTATGATTCAAGATGGAGGTGATAGCTTTCTTCAAGAGCTTTCCAACGACTGATCATAAGCTCTATTTGGATGAGCAACGAGGGAGATATGGCTGTTTTAGTCTAAGTTGTCAGGCCGTGCTCGCGATTCGCAAAATCCCTCGCGAGTCGCGACTTAGATATTTTCCTCCTTCATCCAAAATCAGAGCAGAGCAAGAACAAAGAAGAACAGAGGCTCCTCGCGAGTCGCAACCTCTGACGGTGTCACTTGCTTTTTGCTTTACTTGTTTTGCAAGTTGGATGGGTGAGTTGTTTTGATTGGTTGAATGAAGAGGCACATCTAGCTTGATAGAAAAAGAAGAGGAGAGAGAGAAAATAGAGAACTTCTCATAATTTTACACGTAGATTTTATTTTTTTTTACATCTATTTTCTCTACATAACTTCTCACCATTTTTGCACTTTGGATGAGCTTAAGATCATTGTATATTTTTGTTTCTATTAAGCTTGTAGCTTAAACATTATTTTGGTGAAGATTTGTTGAAGCTTCCACTATTTTATTGTGAGAATTTCTACTCTTTATTTATACTTGATTATCACTTGTTTTTCATGTTTGAATATATTGGTTTGTTGCATAGCTTGCTAGGAGTACTATTAGTATTGTTGTGTGTGATGAATTATTGCTAGATTTTTAATTTGCCTTGCTAAGGAATTAAGTCCTTGTCAATTAGTAGCAAGTTAGGATTTGGTTTGGATGTGCTACATCCTTATTTCTCCTTAAGAACTCAAGTGTGTTGTCAGGGGCGGACCCACGTTTGAACATGGGGGGACAGTGGTCCCCCCAATTTTAAAAATTATGATTAGAATACATTTGCGAAAAGGGTTAAAATTATTTCGTGTATAGTACTATGCAAGATGAAACATTGCAGCCTATCGTTTCTCGCATTTTGTTCTCCTGCGAAGTCTGGGATCGATACCCAATAAGCTCAAGTTTTTTTCTCTTTTCTAAAATAACACGCATGATATCATGTGGACATGTGATCATTTAGGAGCCATATTCCAGGATTGATGATTGAAATTGTTTTTGTTTTTTTTTTCCTTTTTTTTAATAATTGTTTTCTTTTTGTTATATATTTAGCTTGAATAATTATACAACCTCCGTATCACAATACTCGTAATTTTTTTCATTTTAGGCTGTAACACAATATTTATAACAAATATTTATTTAGTTTATATAGTATAAAAATTATCAATGTGTAGATTTTTTTTTAAAACTTTACTTGTGTTGTTAGGCTAATTAATAGTATTCATTTTTCACTCTATCTCTTCCTTTAAATTTTTTTTTCCTAACAGTCCGTATCACATACTTAGATAGCGAGTATTGCGATACGGATGTGGTAATATTTTTCTTAATTATTGATTTAGCAGGTCATTTTTTTTTTAAAAAAAAAAAAAAACTTTAGTTAATGAATATAGAAGTGTTGTCTATAGTTGGATTAATTAGATATAATTTATGAGGAAAACACATCAATTTTACTATTTTATTAACAAATTGTAAGTAAAATGATCTATTTTATGCATATGGAATACAAGTGTAGGAGTATTTTGAGAAAATATTACAATAGAATGAAATATTTTGGGCAGAGAATCAACAACTGGAGTATAAAATCAACTTTTTCCTATTTTAAAAATATCATGTGGATTGTACGAACTTTCGCATTTAGGATCTTAGACTGTAAAATTTAAGTATTAAAAAATTTATGTGCTCTAGTAATTATTTTTATATTCAAGTGCCTGATTTTTATCTAAGTTCTTGAAAAATTATATTTTGTCCCTCGGATTTCAAAATCCTGGGTCCGACACTGTGTGTTGTTATATGCTAAAAGCTTTTTCAACATAGAAAATCTTATTGTTCTCTTCTCTTAATGATATTCTCGGATTGAACTTAGAGGCCGATCTTCTAGGTTGTCTTTGAATAAGGATTTTGTAGTATTGGAAATTTTACTACTTAGCTAATCATAAGGCCGATTATAAGCTTTATTCTTCACATTAGGTAATCAATATTATAGATTTTGAGTCATTTTCGATGATCGATACTCTAGTCGGAAGTGGATATTAATCGGAGCCAAGAACTCATTCTTTGATTTCTAATTCACTGATTATTGAACTTATTTATTCTTAATCAATTCCATTGTTTTTATTGAGTTTCTTAATTAGTGTAATCATTAGCTTAACAATTTTATAAACCCCCTCTTTTCACTATCTTAGTTTAATTAATTTTAGTTTAATTCAAGTACATTTTAGGAACCCTTGTTCCCTGTGGATACGAACTTGCTTCCCTACTACATTTATTTGTATTAGAAAGTAAGAGAATTATATTTAGTTTGGGTTCATACGACAAGGGCCTGCCAAATTTTAGGGTCGTTGTCGGGGAACTCTGAGTTACTTGTGTATTTGGTGTTAAACTTGAGTGATTTCTTTTGTTCTTGTGTTATCTTTCTTTTTTTTCTTTTCTTTTCTTTCTATGTCATTGCCAATTGTTTTCTCAATTTAATCTTGCATATGAGTGGTATCCTTCAAAATCGATAGTTTCTATGTACCCCAAATTGAGGATGAGGCCTTTTGGAGGTATTTCATTCGTTTGCAGGATCCACTTCTAGTCCCTTGTGATTGTGAGTTGTGGGAGATTTGTGAGGCGATTTATGAAGGGTTGAATTATTCAACAAGATTTGTAGTTGACGATATGTTCAATGGGGCATTCCGATCTTTATCTTATGGTGAAGCTTGGGACTATTAACATTGGCTATCTCAAGACACACATGAATGGGATAGAGCTATGGGATTCCAAAACCTAGGGTGATCAATAACATTTAACCCAAACTCTATCACCCTCAATCCGGGTTGGGGGGGAGGGGTCATATGAATTTTACTGATGAAAACCAACAAAATGACAATCCACTCCACCACCCACAAAATAATCAACCTCCACATTATAATGGACTAACCCAATTACCTTACCAAGGACCTTCTCCGAGCCAAGATTTTCACTCGAGATCCTCAACCAAGGAAATACTTCAATTATTAACAAAAAATGTCTTGGAGATGCAACATAATATGGTTCAGTTTCAAGAAGAAACTTGTTTCAACATCAAAAACTTGGAAAGGCAACTGGGCCAAGTTTCGGGACTCCTTACAAGGGTAGAGAGCATATGGGAATCGGGTGAGCTCCCAATTCAAATGGGGTCTCAACCAAAACCTAACATTGCTTACTTTGAGGATGAGGATATCATCCTTGAAATGAAAGAGATGACTTCATGTTGTGAGGATGGTGATGTGGTAGAAAAGAACACAGTGGATGATGAAGTGTGGGATGAGACCATTGAAGCTTTAATGTCTGTTGAGACACGCGAGGTGTCTTGTGGGGAAACTTCTTCCATTCTACTCCCTCATGTGTGTTTTTCCAAAAAACATGATCTCATACCTTCCTTCCCCTTGTTTCTACCTTATTTTGTTCATGCCCCTCTTCTTGAGGAGTTTTCCACTTATTTTGATCCTCCTCATTCCCTTGTCCAAGCCACAGAGGAAGTGAAAGCTTGTGATGGTGACATTTTTTGTAACGCCCCAGATTTTGGGCTATTTTCTTGATTATCTTGTTTGTAATTATTTTGATTCTGTGCATGGTCTAAATTTATTTGGACTATTTTTATTGTTTGAATGTGACTATTTTATTATTTATTATTTCTTTTATCTTATTTTAATTAATCAGAATTTTATTTTTTTTAATTTTCTAATTAGTTAATTAAGTTTTGGGCCAAGTGCAAGTTTAAACATGATTAGTCATGTTTAAGTGCAATTAGCCCATTAGCTTTTTGGCCCATTTTGAGTAAAGCCCAACCACCCCCACCCCCCTTATGTTATGTGGCTTGGTTTGCTACTTGCCTCATATTCACACCTTAACCCACTTCTATAAATAGAAGTGGTAGTAAGGCTTAAGGATCCTTTGTCATTTTAATCATCCTTTGCCACATTTAGACACAAAACACTCTCTCCATACTCCACACGCCATTTTGGCTAAGTAATACCCATTCCTTGTTCATCATCCTTTTCAACCCAAAACTTTAAGATTCAACCTCCATTGATCTTTAAGTAGTTAAAACACAAGTAGCCTTCTTTGCCTTTGTTCAAGATGACTAGTTTGGGTTTTGGTTTTTGGGGTTTTGTTCATGGGGTTCGAAGGGTGGTCGTGCGTGGCACCTTGCGTGGTGGTTCGTGGCTGGCCATGTACATGGATGGGAGTCGTGCGGTGGTGGCCGTGCATTGAAGACCGTGCAAGGGTGTTCGTGTGCAAAGCCGTGGTGGTGCACCGTGTTGTGCGTGATTTTGGGGCCGTGTTTAACGAATCCGAGCAGCAGGTTTTTGTGGTTTTTAAAGCTCGAAGTTTGTTTAGGTAACATACTATCTTATCCTAGTTTGTATACTTTGATTGATAGGGTAGATTAGATGACTAAGTTAAACCGAAAATTGATGTTTAGTACCCTATATCCATGCGTGAATATGGGCTGTTTTGGGTGATTGTTTTGTGATGATTTTGCCTTGATTATATGTATTTTATGATTGATTATGTTGATTTCATGTTAGTTTATGTTCATGTTCAATTCCATGAAGTTTTGATGCATGTAAGTTGATGAAATAATTGTTGAATTTTGATGATGTTGTACGTGAATTTTGAGCGTGTTCATGATGATGATTCTTGATAAGTTCTTTATGATTTTTGATGAGTTCTTTATGATTCTTGAATTCTTGAAGTGTCTTGATTTTGTTATGATGAATCTTGGTTTCTTTGTCATGATTATGTAGTCTTAAGTGTAGATTATATAGTCTGGATTAAAGAAAGTTAAGTTAAGTTTAAAGAAAGTTAAAGAACGATAAAGAAAGTAAAGAAAAGCTAAAGAAAGTAATAAAGATTGAGCTATGAGGTTCCAAGAATGATGGTTTACATGTTAGTCTTTAGTAAATGCGTAAGATGCAACTTAAGATTAACTAATAATGTAAATAATGTAAAGAATAGCTTGAATTTGCTATTAGACGCCTAACCTTAGAGTAAGATTCTAAGACTTGGGTTAAGACGTTGCCCCTATCCTAACCGCGGTATTAGGATAGTGATTACCACTATGTCGTCCTCCTGATATGAATTTCCCGAAAGATGGGTTTCATAGGGTTGGGAGTAAGATTCTCAATCCTGGCATAGTAGGAAAGTTCGTTCGCATAAGAGGCGTTCGTACGAGCATAGTCCGGTCTAATATGTAGATGATGGCGACAAAGATTAAGTAAGAAAAGGTTGTGATAAGTAGTTGAAGATTAATCGAGTTTGATATGATTATGGTTGTTATTATTTTTATCGTTGTTACTTTGTTATGTATGTCGCATGATCGTATGTGGAGTGTTTGATTTGGTGATTTGATTTATTCTATGGTCATGTGTATCCACGTTAGGGTGGGACAGTTATGTTACTCGCCGCTGACGGTGGATTGTTGTTCATCATTTTCAGGTAACTCTAATGATGGTCTTGCTTAGCTTTGGGCTGGGCGAGTGCCGGTGTTCCTTGTATTTGCGTAGCTTGTATTTTGTTTAGTTTTGAACTCCTTAGTAGTATTGTTGATATATTCTAACTCTAATATTGTTTTGGAGTTAACTGTTTAGTAGTAATATCTGGGTTTAGTATTGTATAATCTTGTGGGTGTTGTACTTTTGGATTTAGTAATATAATATTTTGAGGTTTTGTTTTAATTTTTAAATATGTTAGTATGTTAGAATTGACAACTTGACTCGTCGGTTTCTTTCGCGCCGATTTAAGCGAGTCGGGTCGCCACATCTTTCCTCCTTTTGCTTCTTTTCATTTTAATTTCCCTTTTTCCACTTCTCATTTTCTTGTTTCTTCTTTTGTTTCTTTTCATCCCTTTTCCAACCACCCCCAGTCTCACTTTAGCATTGATTTAACCCTTGTTTCTGCTTTGCTATTCGTATTTACCAACTTGGTAAATTCTAAATTTTGGGCGGTGGCGCATGACAAGCTTTTGTGGTAATTGAGGTGGGATTTCTTCCCTTTCCTAACCCCTAAACATAGAGGACAATTGCAATTTTAAGTGTGGGGGTAGGAAATCCATCCGTGTACATATTTCTTTTTCCTTGACGAAAAAAAAAACAACATAAAAAGAGAGTAAAAATCACACTGAGTTGAAAACCCGCAAGGGCGGGCAACTCGGGCAAAAATGGGGGCCTTTGATAGGTTGAAAACCCGAGAATGTAACCTATGCAACATTTAAGGCTAATTGAATGGGTGAGTTGTGAGCTTTGAAAAAAAAAATTGAGATGAAAAAAAAATTGAGAGAAATTCTTGGGTCATTGAAGTCTGATTTAGTGAGAACACTTGTTCTTGTCCTTTTTCTTTCATTTTTGTTCATTTATGAGGTTGATGAACCTTGTTTGGTTTGTTTTCGTTCTTAGCGATTCATTAGCTTGTGTTTGCGTTTCATTTTGAGTTTGTTTTAGTACAAAACCATGAGTCTAATGCTTGTAGTTATGTGTTTTGGTTTGGTACGAAAACAACTCATTAGAACTTTTTGTTAGGAGTTGTAACTTTGCAAAATTTTGGTCTATGGCACTTTTTTACGTTCTGATTTTAATTACTCAAGGACAAGTAAAGCCTAAGTGCGGGGGTATTTGTTGTGTCAAGTTTGTACGAGTTATTTAACTCTATTTTAGTTCATTTATGTAATTAGTTTAGCGTAAATTTGCACATTTTGTTACTTTCAAGTTTAAACGAAAGTTTTACTTGAAATGTAAAGTTGTAGTGCATTTTACAATTTTTATTACTTTTTAAGAATTAGTTTGTTTTTCTATGTTGCTCTTCTATTTTTGTTAGGCTTTGGTTCATTTCCCTTGAAGTGGTAGGCTTTAGTTTAAACGAGTTTTTGGTGAAGAATTGAAGAAGAAGAGCTTCGCAAAAGCCATGTTGTGTAATGACGGTCGAAAAGACATTGAGAATGTTGTCGACTAACTTCAAATGTGTATAACTTTCAGTATATGCATTGTTTTTAATTGTATGATTCAAGATGGAGGGGATAGCTTTATTCAAGAGCTTTCCAATGACTGGTCATATGCTCAATTTGGATGAGAAACGAGGAAGATATGGTTGTTTTAGTCTAAGCTGTCAGGCCCTGCTCGCGATTCGCGAAATCCCTCGCGAGTCGCGACCTGGGGGATTTTCCTCCTTCATCCAAAATCAGAGCAGAGCAAGAACAAAGAAGAATAGAGGCTCCTCACGAGTCGCGACCTCTGACGGTGTCACTTGGTTTTTGCTTTACTTGTTTTGCAAGTTGGATGGGTGAGTTGTTTTGATTGGTTGAATGAAGAGGCACGTCTAACTTGACAGAGAAAGAAGAGGAGAGAGAAAAGAGAGAACTTCTCATAATTTCACACTTAGATTTTTTATTTTTTTTACATCTCTTTTCTCTCTACATAACTTCTCACCATTTTTGCACTTTGGAGGAGCTTCAAGAGCTTTGTATATTTTGGTTTCTATAAAACTTGTAGCTTAAACATTATCTTGGAGAAGATTTATTGAAGCTTCCACTATTGTATTGTGAGAATTTCTACTCTTTATTTATACTTGATTATCACTTGATTTTCATGTTTGAATATATTGGTTTGTTGCATAGCTTGCTAAGAGTATTACTATTATTGTTGTATTGATGAATTATTGTTAGATTTGTGATTTGCCTTGCTAAGGAAGTCCCTTTTCAATTAGTAGCAAGTTAGGGTTTGGTTTGGATGTGCTATATCCTTATTTCTCGATAAGAATTCAAGTGTGTTGTTATATGTTAAAAGCTTTTTTAACATAAACAATCTTATTGTTCTCTTCTCTTAATGCTATTCTTGGATTTAACTTAGAAGCTGATCTTCTAGGTTGTCTTTGAATAAGGGTTTTGTAGTATTGGAAAATTTACTACTTAGCTAATCATAAGGAGATTAGAAGATTTATTCTTCACATTAGGTAATCAAGATTATAGATTTTGAGTTGTTTTCGATGATCGATACTCTAGTCGGAAGTGGATATTAATCGGAGCCAAGACCTCCTTCTTTGATTTCTAATTCACCGATTATTGAACTTATTAGTTATTACACTATATTCCAAACTTTGGGGGTTGTTTTATGATATTAGTCCATTGACTTATTTAACCTATTGTAATCGGTCCAATTCATAAAGTATGCGTTATCTTTCCTCTTTTCTTATTTATTATACTTTACTATACCTTCCTCTCTTTCTACGAAGGAAATCGGAGCCGGCCAAAAGTTAGTATGGACTATTATCATAAAACTACCCCCTTAGTTTGGATTATAGTGTAATAACCTATAGTTGGGATTAATATTGGAAGACCTCGAATAGTTGAGATTATTCATCTGAATTTTTCCACTTATTTATTCTTATTCAATTCCATTGTTTTTATTGAGTTTTTTAATTAGTTTTATCATTAGCTTAACAATTTTATAAACCCCCTCTTTTCACTATCTTAGTTTATTTCATTTTAGTTTAATTCAAGTACATTTTAGTAACCCTTGTTCCCTGTGGATACGAACCTTGCTTCCTTACTTAATTTATTTGTATTCGAAAATAAGAGAATTATATTTCGTTTGGGCGCATAAGACAAGGGCCTGCCACCTAACCTAATTACAACTACACATCAACAGCGACAGTACCGACAGAGCATCGCCAATGACAGAACATAATCAGGACAGAATGGAGAACCCAACATCAAGCTTTACAATAACAACAACAACAAACAATGCCGAGGAATAAAGAATGAACCAGAAACAAACCAACTACAACTCACCATGAAGAATTTCTTTATCTATTGAAGTTTTTTTCATAATAAATTGAAAATGGATAGCAATGCAATGTTATGATAGATTCTCTAAAACATTACATAATCATTCAACAATATCTTTTTAGGTTTCCTCTTACCCAATCTAATCGTGGGAAGACTATTTTATAACTGTTTGGGAATACTGTTTTATACCTGTTTGGGACAACTATTTTATAACTGTTCTTGCACCTACATTTGAGATGTGTTTAGTTGGATTCAAAAATAACGAAAAATTAAGGAAAAAAACACATTAATCGATAAATATAGGATAATGGAAACCAAATGATCACAAGGAACAAATACATTTACAGAACAAGAATGACAACCATTAGCGGTCTCAATATACATTATACGCCCAGTCCGACATCAAGGATGTCATAATTACATAAGTCAAATTAGCATAAATTAATTCTACAATTAAAATATCATTTTTAATAAATAAAATACAAATTCAAATTTACACGTGAATGTAATATAAATAAAACAGTACTTACACCAAGTGGATTACAACACAAAAAAAAATCAAACAAACCTCAATCTAATCCGAAACCATATGGCAAAGGATTAAATTCATAAAAATGGACATAACCTATTTGTAGGACATGTCTACTCCCAAACGGCATTGTAATTTGTACACCCCGAGCATCGCCGGGCATAAAACTAGTATCACTTAATTCAAGAATGTCTTGGCTCATCATCATATATAAATACAGTCCAATTCAATACTTAATAATTTTATCTCCAAATTTTATAGAGATTAAAAAAACACCAATGTTCCAAAAATTCTTCCACCAAAAAAGGAATCACATGTTCAAATGCATTGTTTTCAATCTATTGAATATCAAGCTAATCTATTGACATAGAATTTATCCTATAAAAAAAAAGGAAATTTTGTCAGAAAAGACCTTTTAAAACATTCATTTTGCGAGAAAAGACCTTATAAACAATTTGTTGTGAGCAGAGACTTAAAACAAAAAAAAAGTTGCAAAGAGGGACCTTATCTCTATTTTCCGACGTTGACTGTGAATCTCCGGCTTTAACTCACTATTTTCCTCCAGTTTTGCACGAATCCTTTCGTATTTAAGGGGGTAAGAGATGAGGAAACCCAAATTTAAAAGAAGAGAATTTTAGATACTAGAAGGAATTGTTAATGTAGGGTTTATGTAGATGAATTTAGGAGGGAAAATGGAGGGTGAGTGGAGGAAAAATGAATTTATAGTGAAAAGAAAAGGAAAGGTTAAATAGAGAAGAAATTATTCGTCGAGATTTGAGGGAAATAGCGAGTCAACGCCGGAAATTCACAGTCAACTTCGGAAAATAGAGGTAAGGTCCCTCCTTGCAACTTTTTTTTTGATTTAGGTCTCTGTTCACAACAAATTTTTTATAAGGTCTTTTCTTACAAAAATAACGTTTTATAAGGTCTTTTCTGACAAATTTTTCAAAAAAAAATAACAATTTACTCGGCTAAACAATCAACACAATCTCAAGCAAAATAGCTACAGAATTAATTAACACTTAAAAGTCAGTTCAACAACTAAATTTACACTAACTATATATTCCCTTGTTGATTTCTTCTTCTCATTATTTTTTCTTTTTTTTGGGGATAATTATAGCATGTAATTTAGTAGATTGAACCAAGAAATTGATTGAAAGTTTGAAACTTTTTTGGTTATTGTCCCTTGAAGGAAGTCAATGTTGACGTGGCTTTCAGAAAGATGTTTGGATTATTGTCCCATACTAGGTCACCGGCTCGGTTGGTTCGGCCCATGAGATTCCATTATGTATGGGTCTTGTTTACAGTAGCTAACTAATTTTTTAGGCCCGTCATTGCTCACATTGTAATTTACTTGATTTTTCATTTGTGTACTTTGTTTAGGAAAGGTTACAACGAAGGGGTATTTTTTTAAGAGATAAAAAATTACTTTGTTATGAGCTTTCGAAAACAAAAAAAAGTCATTTTTTTGTCATAGGATGAAAATTGAAAATATGATAATTTCTACGAGTGAAAATGGGTATAAATTCATACTTCCTCCGTCCCTTAAAAAATGCCCTATATTGACTTTTGCTACGGTTCATTTGGTAACTTTCACTCTCTATAATTTTATACATGTAAGGAATAATATAGTCAAATGAGATCTCGTTTGATTCGGCTGAATGTGTATTTTTCAATATGTAATGCTTATACGTATTACAAGATATTTTCATTTAAAGATATATCTTAGGAAATGAGAAAAAGTGAATGTCTTTTAGGGACAGAAAGAGTATGTTTCTTCCCTGAGATTAGAGAGACATATATATGAATATAAGCTTGTACTCACTTGACTGGGTATAAACTAAAAGGTTGAAAACTTTATCTACCATGAGTTGTGTTCAGGTTCAAATGATGGATCGAAACTTTTAGGTGAATATGGATATGGTTATTGGTTATTTATCCGTCTCTGGCCCGCTCAAGTGCTACCGTACCCCTAAAAGACGGATAAAATATCAGTTTAACATTAACCCAAAAGTATTTATTTTGGTAGTTAGACTATATAAATATAAATTCCCTACACCAAATAAAAGAGTTGGGACCAATTTCTTTTGTCTTTATGTGAGGGAAGACGGCCAACCATCTACCAAAACAACCAAAAATTAAATTAGTAAACGAAAAAAAAAATCCTAACTTTCTCACTAACTAAGCAAAATCCAACAAATTTTGAATAATGTGTAGACAATCTTGATGT
This sequence comes from Salicornia ramosissima, assembly GCA_951394345.1. Taxonomy (NCBI): domain Eukaryota; kingdom Viridiplantae; phylum Streptophyta; class Magnoliopsida; order Caryophyllales; family Amaranthaceae; genus Salicornia; species Salicornia ramosissima. Next base: position 19,286,862 of record OX596240.1, on the reverse strand, counting down.
CAAACTATAGATAGATACACCATACACCATCAATTCTTTCATTTTCTCCCTCTTTTAATATTCTTTTGTTAGTCATTAGGTCACCACATTACCTTTATATATATATATATATATATAACCTTTGATTACTCTTTTAGTACATGAAATTCATTCATTAGCAATGAGTAGTCAAAGAGATCACATTATTTTCTATGCTTTTGCTCTTTCTTTTCTTTCAATCTCACTCATTGTTCTCTTTGTTGCACTTTTCTTCCTTTGTAGGAAGAAACTAAAACCAATTAATAAGCCTAAAGAAGTTGTGTCTACTATTAAGCTTAGTGCAAAGAGTTTTTCTTTGTTAGAAATTGATATAGCTACTGATAGGTTTAATCCGAGGAAAATGATTGGTAAAGGTCGCCTAGGAACCACCTATGCCGTGGTTTTAGACAAGGGTGACTTGTTGGTGGTCAAAAGGATACACCCGTGGTTAGTATTAAGAAAACCTGATCTTGGTTTTCAAACCATTATTAAGTCTTTATCATTAGCCCAACATCCTAACATAGTGCCTATTGTGGGCTTTTCTAAGGCTCCGGGTGAAAGGGTCATTGTAATGGAATTTGTGGGTACAATGAGTTTGGATTTCTACTTGCACCAAAATGTTGATGGGCCGTTTTTATTGGGCTGGGCCCAAAGGTTGAGTATTGCGTCGGGGGTAGCCCGTGGGCTCGAGTATTTGCATGAGAAGATGGCACCCCAAGTGATTCATGGTTGTATCAAGCCTTGTAATGTTTTGATAGATGTGAATTTTGGTGCAAAGATTTGTGATTATGGTTTGTCTTTTATGGCCTCAAAACATGAGAAAATGGGTGTTTTGGGGTATGTGGATGAAGAGTATTGGTTAGAAGGGAAAAGTGGGGGTGCTTGTAAAGAAAGTGATGTGTATGGGTTTGGTGTGATGGTATTGGAAATTTTGACCGGAAGGAGGATTGAAGAAGGGTTGCTTGTTGGGTGGGTTTTGCCTTTGATTAAAGAGATGAGGTTTAATGAGTTTTTAGATCCAAGAATTAAGACACCTTCTAATATGAAACCCCTTGTTAGACTGGCTAAAGTTGCATTAGCTTGTGTTGGAAATTCTAGAAAAACTAGGCCTAAAATCTCTCAAGTTGTTTGCATCTTGGACAACTTGGATAGTAACCTAGATGTATGTATGAAAACTTGGAGTGGATAATATATTTTTTTTTATTGTAAAGATGTATTGTACATATTATATGTCCCTTCCTAGTTCCTTGTTTATCATTATTGATAGTCACATTATTTTGATTGATAAAATTTACCATAATTCTAGGTGTACATAAACGAATGTATTTTTAGATGAATTTTTTTCTCCAACTTTTCTTTTCTATTGTATCTTAATTATTTGATTTTACTATAGCAAAAAATGGTCGCAATAATAACCCATAGCATTAATGAATTAGTGAATAATGCTATGAGTTATTAATTACACAATAATATGTAAATGTAAACTTTCTCATATCCATAAATGAGTCAACAACACCCAAAAATTTGTGCAAAAATTGAATGCATGTGGCAAAAAATAGATAAATACATGCAAAAATTGAATGCATGGGGCATACAAGATCAAAAATCGAAGGTCAAGCGTAGTGCCAGTGTAGTATCCACTACTACCACGTATTCTTGTGCTACGTGTTCGAACTTTATTACTTGCATTTCTTTCCCTATTTATATAACTCGCTTAAAAGAGCGGATTTCTTTTCCTAATAAAAAGGGTAAAAATTGAATGTCCAAGTTAATTTGTATTGTTGTTGAATGTTATTTATTATTTTTCTTTGTTCATTATTATCACTTCAGATTTATACATACTAATCCCTCCATCCCAAAATAAGTGTCTCATTTACTCTTCCACATCTCACGATGCATAAATTTATGTATTAATATATTAATTTAAGATATACATAGCAAAAATTATTATAATCATGTATTCGAAAAATACACATTCAGCCGAATCAAATGAGATCTTACAAGACTAAATTGAAGTAGGCTCATTTGAGAAATGTAGTTTTGGTGAGAAACAATCACAATCCTTTGATCAACAAATGAATCACTGAGATTAAATTTGATTTCCCTCTTTACTCCTTCTACAGTTTGGAGTCAATGTATCTATGACATAAAATAAATGTAATTTTAATCAATGTATCTATAGTTTATGTTGAATGTACCTATAATTGGTGGTCAACGTACCTATAGATCATTGTTGATGTATCTATTTCTTTCTCACCTTCTCACGATAAAAAAATTCTCACCGAAAGCTAACCCTATATATATATAATTAAAAAGATTTAAAGATAGCATGTGAATTGACCAACAGTAGCGAAAAAAAATGCAAATTAAAATTATTGCAACAACACTCATTTTTTATTTATTTTGAGTATGATAATTATATAAAATTACAAACACATTATTATATGTAGCAAAGATGTTAGTTAACACATCAGAACATATCATAACTTATTTTGAAATTTGAGTTCGATAAATAATGTAAAAATAATTAAATTTAGTTATTAATTACACCTGTTTGATACATTAAACAAATATTTCGCTCAAAAAATAAAATAATTAATTGGAACGGATTCGATTGGATAGAATTAAATGGATTAACATGGATAAGATTGGATTTGGATTATAAACCTGTGAAAAGAACATAGCCAGTGTAATACCTTAGCTCATAACCTAGCTTGGTTGATGCTAATGTAAACAAAAATGGGCTATAAACGACAATTGTTATATTGTGCTCCCGAGACCACCTACCTTGTTCGTGGTCCTGCGCGTCAGTGCGTTAGCGTTTTAGTACGTGACAAACTGACAATACATCCTGTTCTCGAAATCTTTATTTTCTAAAGTGCAATCTTTATTTTTTTCTTCATATTTGTTTTATTAATTAAACTAAAAATTACAATATTCATTTTTTTAAAGTTAATTTAATCTTAATTTGTTTTAAACTAGAATCTTCAGTTTTTTTTTTTCTATTAAACTATAATCTTTATTTTTTTAAAATAGAATTCACAATCTTCATTTCAAAGTCAAATATTCTTTTTTTTTTTTTTTTGCAAAATAAAACATTGAAGTGTAATAATAATTTTTTTATATGTTAATATTCATTTCACAAAAGTATTTATTTTTGCAACTCAATATTCATTTTTTTGAAACTAGAATCTTCATTTTTAGAAAAAAGAATGTTCATTTTTTTAAAGAAGATATTCCTATTTTGCAATCTTCATTTTTTAAAACTAAAATCCTCATTTTTATAAACTAGAATCTTCAATTTTATAAAATAGAATCCTCATTTTTATAAACTAAAATCTTTATTTCTTAACAAGCAATATTCATTTTTTTAACAACAATGATCATTTATAATATACAATATTTATTTTTGTAAATGGAATGTTGAATCATCATTTCATAGCAAGCAATGTTCATTTTTGTAAATAGAATGTTGAATGTAACTACAATCGTTATTTCTTCACATACAAATATTCATTTTATGTTAAAAAAACTATAATGAAAATCCCAGATTGTGCATTTAAAAAAATAAAATTGACATCCATATATATACAAAAACTACAAAATCAAAAAAAAAAAACATCATGTACAATAAAAACTTAATATTATTTCATCATCATCTTCAAGAACAATCATAATAAAAATGAGAAAAATATTACGAAAAGTATTTTTAAATTGCGAATAAAATTGTGAATGAAACTAAGAATTGTGGTTGAAAATGCAGTAGAAAATTGGAGTAGGAAGAGAGGAGGAAGAGAGAGAAAAAACAGAAAAAAATAAATCAGAAAGGAAGGAGTAGAGAGAAGCAGGAAAGCGAGAAGCAAAAGAGAGGAAATCAATTTTTTTTAATTACCATACATGTGGACCGGGACCACAGAAAGGTAGGTGGTCCTTGGAGCACGTAATAACTTGCATATAAACTACAATTTAACATGTAACCGAATATAACTTTTATAGCCCATTTTCGATAATTTATAGCCTATTTTTGAAAATTAAAAAGTTATAAAGGGTTATAAAAAGCATGTCAATTTGTTAAATCATTGTTAATTTCCTTCTTCAATTTAAAACCTACTGATGGAAAAATTTACAGATTTCGTCAAATGGTACATATTTCTAAGGAAAAGATAACCATTAGGTGGTAAAATTTTAAAAAAGTTGATTAATTAGGTAGTTATTTTAAAATTTTGGGAAACAATTGGTACTTATTATCAAAAAAAGCATAAAATCATAAAATTTAAATAACATTAATTAAACCCTATACTTAAGTACATCTAAATTGACTTATTGTACCTTCTAAGTTACAGCTACACTGTTTTTCATTTTCCGTTTCCTCAAATTAAATCAATGGCTTCCCAAATCTTTAAACCACCAGTAAAGTACCTTCCTTCAATTATTGTTGTTGCTACCACGTTTTTAAAATTTATATATATATATATATATATATATATATATATATATATATATATATTTAATAAAAACCAATGACACTGGTTTGCTAAACCAAACTAGTTTCTTTGGTTTGATATAAATACCCTCCTTTTTCCACTCACTCAAAGAAATCGAGTTACGATTTTATATTGGTCTCTTTGTTATAGAGGTCGATTTTAGTAATATTCTTTCTTTTTGGAGTGGTGGTGGTGGTGGTGGTGGTGGTGGTGGTGGTGGTGGTGGTGGTGGTGGTGGTGGTGGTGGTGGTGGTGATGATGATGGTGGTGATTTCAAGTGCTCACAAATTCAAATAAAATCTGTTCTTATTGAATTTGAGATCCAACGTTTTATTGGACGTCAAATGAGTTTCATTTTTTTGACTTGGTACAATAGGCTTTAAATCCATCACCTTATTCATTTTGTTCAAAGAATCTCTTGGCAATGGTTTAGTAAACGTATCCTCCAAATTCATATTAGACTGAACAAAATCAATGGTCCCATTACCATCTTTGATCATATCCCGTACATAACTATGTCCCAAAATCAATTGTTGACGCACTATCACAGTGGATAGTAAGAGGTGACATTGGTTTCACCCATAAGTCAACCTTACTCAACACATTTCTCAGTCACTCCGCTTCTTGACAACAAGAAGCTAGAGCAATGAACTCCGATGCCATAGTGGAATCGGTAATACATGTTTCCTCTTTTGAGGCCCATGAAATGGCACCTCCTCCAAGAAGAAACACCCATCCACTTGTGGATGAAAAATCCTCCTTATTGGAGATCCAACTTGCATCCGTAACGGTATATGTCAAACCATAATCTATGATTTCTTCAAATACCTCAACACTCTTTTTAAAGCTTGCCAATGTTCCATACTAGGATTACTAGTAAATCGGCTTAACCGACCAATAGAAAATGTTATATCCGGTCGAGTGCTAGTCATAGCATACATCAAGCTTCCGACCAAGCTCGCATACTCCAATTGTGAAAATGGGGTACCACTACTTGGAACCAATTTAATACTTGGATCCATCGGAGTAGCAAAAAGAGTTGAAATCGACTCATTGAACTTCTTTACCACTTTTTCAATATAATGAGATTGTGTTAAAGAAACCGTTCCTTTAACTCTCACAATTCTTATTCCAAGAATTATATCCGCTTGACCCAAATCTTTCATTGAGAAGTACTTTGAGTGAAACACTTTGGTTTTATTTACTTGACCCAAATCAGTCCCAAGGATAAGCATATCGTCAACATATAAGTAAATTATGACTCCTTTACCGTTGTCAAATTTACTATATACACACTTGTCGGATTGATTTATTTTAAATCCATTAGCCAAGATAATATTATCAAATTTTTGTTGCCATTACTTAGGTGCTTGTTTTAGTCCATACAAAGATCTATTTAGTTTACACACTTTGTTTTCTTGTCCTTTGACAACAAAGCCTTCCGGTTGTTTCATGTACACTTCCTCCTCCAATTCACCATCTAGGAATGCTGTTTTCACATCCATTTGATGAATTTCAAGACCATGAATTGCCGATAAGGCTATCAATAGTCTTATAGTAGCTATTCTAGCTACCGGAGCATAAGTGTTAAAATAGTCGATACCATATTTTTGCCTAAATCCTTGGGCCACTAATCGGGCCTTATATTTTAGTATGGTTCCATCGACTCTTTTCTTCTTAACGAAGATCTATTTACAACCCGGAGGTAAGTCTGATAGATAAAACCCAAGTATCATTACCCATTATTGAGTCCATTTCATCATTCACGGCTTCCTCCCAAAATGTGGAATCATGGTACTTCATAGCCACACCAAAAGTTTTCGGATCCTCCTCCATATGGTAAACATATGAAACTTGAGTCACAATGGACTCCCTTGACCCTTCAACTAAATATAGTTGAAAATCCAGTCCAAAAGATTTCTCTTTTCTAGCTCGTTTACTTTTCCTAATTTCCGGAATTGTAGTATCATGATCTTTATTAGGATCATCCACATTTCTGGAACTAGTACTAGGTACCATGTCCTTTGGTCAAGGAATTGATGAAAACATGTTTCATCAAAGATTGCATCTGTAACGACCCTGATTTTATTGGTATTTCTGTTGTGTGTTTATATGTATTTATGTGATTTGATGTATGGTCCAAAATTTATTTTGGACTATTTATTTTATTTTATGTGAATAATTTCGATTAAGTTCGAATTATTTTATTTTGATTGATTATTATTTATTTTAATTATTATTTAATTAATTAGAATTTTTATTATTTAATTTTCTAATTAATTATTTAATATTTTTGGGCTAAATCGATTTAAGCATGATTAAACATGCAAGAGTGCAATTAGCCCAATTGATCACCAAAGCCCATTTTTGTCTTGTAATAGCCGACCCCCTTGTTATGTGGCAAGTTTTGCCACTTGCCATGCATTCACACCTTAACTAACTTCTATAAATAGAAGTCGTTAGTGAGGCCTTGAGATCATTTGCTCATTTGCCATCTTAAACACTTGCTCATCAAAAGTTTAAACATAAAACTCCCTCCCATTTGCTCTCCTTCACACACCATTTTTGGCTTATTTTGCCCATCAATTGCTCATCAACTTTTTAAACCCAAAACTTAAAGATTCATATTCCATTGATCTTTAAGTGATTGAACATCCATTAATCTTCATCTTTTTTGATCAAGATCATTAGTTTAGGTTGGGTTCCGGGTTGTTGCGTGTTTGGGTTGGTTCGTGGAAGCCGTGTGTGCAAGTGGTGGTTCGTGTGGTGAGCCGTGCAACTGGTCCGTGCTCGTGGTCTGGCCATATGGTGGTTCGAGTGAGGCGGTGTAGTTGTGCAGTGGTGCCATGTGGGTCGAGTGGTGGCATGGGTTGAAGACGGTGGTCCGTGGTGGTGTTCGAGCCCAGCCGTGCGTGCTCGTGTGCAAAACCGTGTGGGTGATCCGTGTGGTTCGATTCCGGGCTGCAAGTTGTGTTGAATTTGTGTGTGATCTTTAATAAGGTAACATACTTTCTCAATCTAATTGGTATACTATGTTTCATAGTATAGATTAAATGATTAGATTAGATTATTTTGGTGTTTTATAACCATGTTTATGTATGTGTTATAATCTGAATTTTTGATGAGGTTTTATGATGATTTCTACTTGAATATGAATGTTTCATGATGGATTATGTTAGTATTATGTTTGATTTTATTCATGTTCAAGTTTGATGAAGTTTGGATATTAGGAAGTTGATGAATTTTATTGTTAAACATGTTGATTTATGCGTGTATGATGTTGAGTTGGGATGAAGTTCTTGAATCTTGAATGAGTTCTTGGTTGAAGTTCTTGAATCATTATTGAGTTCTTGACTGAAGTTCTTGAATATTGGATGAGTTCTTTATGAGTTCTTTGAGTTCCTTATGAGTTCTTGGTTGAGTCTTTAAAGTTAAAGAAAGTTAGTTGTAATTAAAAAAAGTTAAAGGAAAGGTTAAAGATTGTTATAAGTTTGTTGGTTTACATGTTATTTCTTGAATCAAGGCGTAAGATGCAACTTAAGAATTAACTAAGAATGTAAACTTTGATTTAAAGTTAAAGATTAGCTTGATTTCGCTACTAGACGCCTGAAACTTAGAGTAAGATTCTATGTTTTTGGGTTAAGACGTTGCCCCTATCCTATCCGCGGTATTGGGATAGTTGGTGGTCTTACTATGTTGTCTTCGGATATGAATTTAAAGTAAGATTGGTTTCATGGGATTTGGGAGTAAGATTCTCAATCCTGACATAGTAGAAAGTTCGATGACGTAAGATGCGTTCGTACGTGCATAGTCCGGTCTAGTATATGAATGATTGCGCCAAAGTTAAAGTTTTGTTAGTTAAGGGTCAAGTTAGTCGAGTCAGCACGATTGGTTGTTGTTATTCATTATTGATGATATGACATGATGATTCGCATGATCTTATGTATGTTGGCATGTTTGATTTAGTTGTTTGGTTTGTGCTATGTTCATGTGTATCCCCGTTAGGGTGGGACAGTTATGTTACTCGCCACTGACGGTAGAATGTTATTTACTTTTTAGGTAATTCTGATGATGAGGTTCTTGCTTAGCTTTGGGTTGGGCGAGCGCCGTTGTTGCTATATAGTTTTTATATTGTTGTTTTACGATATTTTCTAGTATTGGACTATAGTAGTAGTACTTGTGTAGTTTTCTAACTCTGATGTATATTCGGAGTTTATATTGTTAGTAGTAGTAATATGACATTTGGGATTAGACATGTACAATCTTGTGGGTATTATACTTTTGGTTTAATAGATATATATATACTTTTGAGGCTTTGTTTTTAATTTTTAAGTATTTAAGTTTGTTAGATCTGACTATTCGACTCGTCGGTTTCTTCCGCGTCGGTTTAAGCGAGTCGGGTCGTCACAGCATCCCTTGACTCTATCATGGTGTGAATAGAGACAAAATCATTATATTCAAGAACATAAAACCTATAGGCATTGCTATTTTTAGCGTAGCCTATAAATATGCAATCAATCCCCCTTTCACCCAACGTTTTACGTTTGGGTTCCGTCAATCTAAGGATTGCACTACAACCCCACACTTTAACGTGTGTGAGATTAGGCTTCCTTTTAAACTAAAGTTCATATGTGGCATCCTTGTTCCTTTTATTAGGAACCCGATTTAAGACATAACATGCGGTTAGCATTGCCTCGCCCCAAAAACCGTCACTTAGACCCGAGTTAGATAACATGGAGTTAACTATCTCTTTTAATGTCCGATTCTTTCTTTCCGCCACACCATTACTTTGTGGTGAGTACGATGCGATTGTTTCATGAATGATGGCAATAGATTTAAAATAAATTGGGTCATAATACTCTCCACCTCTATCCGTCCGAAGTATTTTAATTTTTAAATTAAGTTGTAATTCCACTTCGGTTTTATAGTTCTTAAAAGTTTCAATGGCCTCATCTTTGGATGATAACAAATATCTATAGCAAAACCTTGATGAATCATCATTAAAATTTATACCATATTTTTTTATTACCCAAAGATGGTGAACTATGAAAATCTTATAGATCACTATGCACCAAATCAAGCAATACCGTTTGTCTTGTTACACTTTGGAAAGGGGTCCTTGTGATTTTATTTAACATACATGTTTTACACTTCTCTATATTTAAATCAAAATGTGGGATTAACCCCAATTTAGACATATCATATAAACAACGATAATTTACATGACATAACCGATTGTGCCATAGAGAAAAAACATCAATCAAGTAAATATAATCACTACTTTTATTATTAACATGGAATTTAAACATCCCATTATAATAATACCCTTGTCCTACATAAATACCACCTTTGGAAACAATAAATTTATCCGACTCAAATACAACTTTAAATCCAAACTTATTCAAAATACCTCCCGATACTAGATTTTTCCTAACTTCGGGTACAAAAATAACAACTTTTAAAGTAATTATTTTTCCCGAAGTTAAATGCAATTCGACTTGACCTAAAACTTTGGCCTTTACCGTAGAATCATTCTCCATGTACAAGGTTGGCCCATCATTCAATTCTTGAAAAGCCTTGAACAAATGTCGGTCTTTGCACACATGTCTGGAGGCACCCGATCAATCCACCAAGAATCATCACCCTGCACGATATTTATTTCAGAAATCATAGCAACAAAATGAATAGGTTCATTTGAAGCTACAGGTGCAAGCATACATTGGTTAGAATAAACTTTAGGTTGATCCTTCTTGTTCTTTGAAGGGCAATCCCTCTTGTAGTGAGGACCGCTACATATCCAAGACGACACTACATTTCGCTTCTTGTTTGTAGAATTCATGGATTTAAAGTTATGGTTGGATTTTATTGTTCCATTGGAACCACCAACCCCTACCATGTCAATGGTAGATTTTTGTTCATTATTATTTGAGTCCTTTTTTTCTTATCATTTTCCTTATTTTCATATGCCCGAATAGTCTCCTCAACTAAGAGGTGAGTACCTAATTGTTCCATGTTCATGTCCTCTTTTTTTATGTTTTAAGAGGTTTTTAGTGTCTTTCCAAGTTGTGGTAATTTATCGATAATGGATGTGACCGCAATGGCCTCATGATAGTCTGTATTTAGTTAGTATTTTTCTTAGTTTTTATTAGTTTATTTTCTTATTTTATTTGGCTTTCGTTAGCGTTTTTAGGCTTTTTAGCTTAGTTTTGCTCTTGTAGTCCCCTTCCCCTTTTCTATGTGATTTCCTTTATTTTGCCTTGTTTCTGCGTTTTCTTCCCCTTTTGCAGGTCCCGAGTTGATTTTGGAACCTGAGGAAGCAACCGGGAACCTCGAGGAAACCACAAGTCCTCTATGCCATTGTTGGTGCTAAAAAGGCCTCAGCGGGCGCTGGAAGTCCCTCAGCGCCCGCTGGGTTGAGTTTTGGTGAAAGAGGCAGTAGCATTTTTTATAGCCTTGTAGCGGCCGCTGATGGATTCCAAGCGGCCGCTGATTATGAAGCTGCCTGGCATATTTGAGCACAAAGAAAAGAACAGCGGCCGCTGACTCCCAAACAACGCCCGCTGTCCCCCTCCCCTGTTTTGAGGCAGTAAGACCCCAAGGATCGGCAGCGGCCGCTGACCCCAACTCAGCGCCCGCTGCCATAAGTCTTCCAGCCTGTGAGCCTATGAATTATATATATATATATATATATATATATATATATATATATATATATATTGGGGTCCGCGGGCGCTGTCATCGCCTTAGCGCCCGCTGACGCGTTGCTGTTCGTTTTGCTTAGTATTTTTTCAGCTGTTTTGTTCGACTTTTGGGGGACTTATATAAATAGTCTCGTCTTCCCATTTCTAAAGGGAGGCTGATGTTAGAAGCTCCAAGTTAGGTTTAGGTTAGTTTTTAGAACTTTCTTCTTCAATTCCTCTTGTAATTTACATTTTGTTCTTCAATTTATGCAAGTAGTATAGTTCTTCTCCTTCTTGTTCTTCTCTTCAAGGTACATTTTAATGCTTGTTTCCTTTAGTTTCTTTTCATATTTTGATGTTCTTGTACTTAGGTTTAAGTTCTTAGCTAGTTTTATTATTGTTTTGATGTTACTTTAGTTGTTGTGTTAATTTTATGTTAGTATTTATAGTTAGTTTTTCTTGGTTTAGTTGATGGTTTTGGTTTATTTAGTTATGTTTTTATTAATTAGTTGTGAGTAGTTAATTTCTAGGGTTTGAGTGAAACCTCTCAAATTCCCCATGATTGCCAGCCTGTGAGCCTATGAATTATATATATATATATATATATATATATATATATATATATATATATTGGGGTCCGCGGGCGCTGTCATCGCCTTAGCGCCCGCTGACGCGTTGCTGTTCGTTTTGCTTAGTATTTTTTCAGCTGTTTTGTTCGACTTTTGGGGGACTTATATAAATAGTCTCGTCTTCCCATTTCTAAAGGGAGGCTGATGTTAGAAGCTCCAAGTTAGGTTTAGGTTAGTTTTTAGAACTTTCTTCTTCAATTCCTCTTGTAATTTACATTTTGTTCTTCAATTTATGCAAGTAGTATAGTTCTTCTCCTTCTTGTTCTTCTCTTCAAGGTACATTTTAATGCTTGTTTCCTTTAGTTTCTTTTCATATTTTGATGTTCTTGTACTTAGGTTTAAGTTCTTAGCTAGTTTTATTATTGTTTTGATGTTACTTTAGTTGTTGTGTTAATTTTATGTTAGTATTTATAGTTAGTTTTTCTTGGTTTAGTTGATGGTTTTGGTTTATTTAGTTATGTTTTTATTAATTAGTTGTGAGTAGTTAATTTCTAGGGTTTGAGTGAAACCTCTCAAATTCCCCATGATTGTGGTTAAGTTGTTTCTTTGCTTTTGGTTGTGATTATGTTGCTACCGATGGTTCGATAATGTTGAGTCTCGTGCCTAATTAACATTAGACTCATAGAAGAATCCCCACCTAAGGAACGAAAGGTGGTAGGCCTTTTATGTCGTTAAAAATAAAAGACTTATCAAAAGTAAATTTCTCCTACTCTCTAATTACAACTAGTGTAAAGGGCAAGTAAGGTTCGTATCCACAGAGAACGGATTTATGTTGATTTAATTGTGTTAATTTATATTTGGATTATTAAAGGGGAGAATCACTAATTCCTTAGTGATATTGGTAACAAAGGGGGGGGGGGAAATTGGAGATTTTAGTGATAAAAGAAACTAACAACTAATTGATTACGGGAAAATTCTAGTTTTAAAGAATCTTAGGATTCGGTTACAACGACTCTGACTCGGCTAATTGAATTAGACTCTCAATTACCAAACCACTTCAATATTCAATTAATTATTGACAAGAGTAAACTCTTGTAGTCCCCTTAATTAGCTAGACAAGATAAATCGTAAATTGCCTAAAACCCTTAATGTTCAAAGAACACGCAGTGAACAAAAGCCTTAAGAACAAAGACACAATAAGAATGCAATTGTTTAGAGAATACGCAATAAACAATTAACGTTTAAACAAGCTCTACTAAATTGTTCACAATAAGAATACGCTTAAGCATGAACAAGATAGTTGCTACTCGAGGTTGAACACAATAATCGATTGTGTTCAAACCCTAGTAATGATTTTGTAAAATATAATAACAAGACAAAGATCAAGCTAAAACATTCAACAAAACCAATAACAATTCATATAAGAGCAAGTAAATAATTGAAGTAAGGAAATAGTTTAGAGTTAGAGAATCCTCACAAGGAGCCTTTTGGAATCATTGAAACCAATCCCAAGAACAAGTTTAAGCTACCATTTCCATTGATGAACAAAGATTCTTCATTGATTCCATGATTAAATATCAAAATTACAAACTAAAGATTTAATAGTTTTTATGTAATCTAAGGAGAAACTAGAGAGAATTTAAGCTAAGGAACTATTTGAACATGAAAAACTAGATTTTATACAATGAAAAATCACTTTTCTATTTATACTAAACTAAATTATAACCTAGAAATCAAGTGGATGAAGCCGCGTGCAGAACAGAGCAGATGGGCGCTGGCAGGGCCATCAAAGGCGCGGGGCGCGCCCCTCCTTGGAAGTACTACTGTAACATGGGCGCTGGCAGCGCCCCATAGGCGCGGGGCGCTCCATTCCTTGGAGGGATACTGTGATGGGGGCGCTGGGCGCGCTTTCTTCTTGATGCTCACTGCAATGGGGGCGCTGGCAGCGCCCTCTGAGGCGCGGGGCGCGCCCCTGTAGACTGTCTGCGCAGCTCGGACTAAAATAGCCATAATTCTCTTGTTCCTTAAAGAAATAAGGATTATGACCTACCGTTGGAACGCTCTTGAAGAGAGCTACAACCTCCAATTTGAATCACATAAATCCAATGAGTAGATTGGGAGATATTTCTATTTGAAGTTGGACTTACTGCATTTGGAGGTTCACAATAAGGCTTTTCTTTCCCTCTAATGCTTAATGATTTCTTTAAGTGTGCTTGGCGCATGATCAATGACTCCAAAAATGCTCCTAATGATGTTTCGTAGCTCAAGACTACAAGAACACATAAAACCAAACGGCAACTACAAACTACACTTAGCCTAAAAAGCATTAAAAACTGTAAATTACACTACAACTTTACATTTCAAGCCAAACTCTCGTTTAAACTCAAAAGTAACAAAATGTGCAATCTTATGCTAAACTAATTACATAAAGGAACTAAAAAGAAGTTAAATAACTCGTACAAACTGGACACATCAAAAGGTGAACGTGGGTGATGACTCCCTTCGCCCGATTGATGGAAGCACCACGAAAGTTCGGCCTTCGATGAAGGGAAAGTTACCGGTCTTCGTGATTTCGTGCTTAAGGCTTGTTAGACGTGTCGCTGCACGAAAGTGGGTTGTGTATGTCTTCCCGGTCGTCACACTAGCTTGAAAGAGTAGTGTGATCTTAGAATGACCTCCCCTTATCCATGACCTAAGTCTAAGTTTCGATTGATTCATAATTCATGGTGGTATGAGTTGTGGATCTCTTACCCTAGTCCTTTTTATCCTTGCTTCCGTAATTTAGTATTAGTTAGTTCTCGTAGTTCTCTTCGCCTCTCGTGACCATCATTTGACCTAGCTTGTTCGACGCTCATGCCTAGACTAGTGCAGCGTACCTTCCCCGTGTTCGACACCCCCACTTTTACTACGACGGGGGTTTTTATTTGGTGAAAATCCCTTCTATCAAATTGGCGCCATTGCCGGGGAAGGCAATGCCATTAGTTTCGGTTGAGTAGAATGGTTCTAGGTCTTTCTTTTCCTTTATTTTTGTGAATATTTGGGCCTTATAGCCACTCCTTTGATTGATCCCCAATATGAGCATGAGCCGTTTTGGGTGTATTATGACAGGATCGGAAGCTCTCTTCCGCTTAATCATAATTTTGGTAAGTGGGATATATGCAATATGTTGTATGAGGGTTTAAACTATGAGACAAGAAATTGGATAAAATACCTATCTCATGGCGACTTCCTAGCTCTCGACTTGGATAGAGCTTGGCTCTTATTCGAGTGTCTCGCTAAGGACACCTATGAGTGCGATATAAGTAGCCAAGGAATACATGATTATAGTCATGAGTTGAGTGCACTTGAAGAATATGGTTTTAATCAACTATCACCTCATGCCACTACCTTTGATTTTTCTCATCATTTTTCACATGAATCGAGTTCGCATAGACGATGACATTTATTGGCAATGTTATGATGAGAATCATGACACTTTCATATCGTCATGTGATGTTATAGAGGATGAGACCCTCATAGTAGAGTCGAGTGAAACCGACGAGGTAGTTAATGTGGAGGATGTGGTTATACCACATTATCTTATTTCCTTTGTAGGAGGATTTAACCTCGTCTATTCACATCCCACTCCACTTCCATTTGTGCTCATATCACCTCCATCCGAGGGCATCATCTCTTGTCTTGACTCCCATGTTTGTCTTCCAGAAACCAAGGCAAGTGAGGTGTATGGAGGTGTTCCCCCTACTTTATTTGATTTTTCTTTTTATAGTTTTTATTTTAATTTACCTCCCTATGGGCACTCACTCCCACATAAGCATAGGATGCCGTTTTTTAAACCTTTTTCTTCGCTTAATCTAACTATCGCTTATGTGGTTTTTAGTGAGTTGAGTGCCAGTGTGTTTGACAAGCTCTTGCGAGCTTTGCGGGGCTATTTACTAAGCCCCGGGTGGTTGTGTCCCGCTGGATGACTTTGACATAGTTTTTCTTCTATGCCTTAGTCCCTGTGTCCGGCTAGTTCGTCAGGCTCGGGACGTTAAACAAGCGCTTCTCGGGAGGCAACCCGTAGTTTAATGCTTTTTAGAGTAAATTTTTGTTTTTGCTTTTATTTTATGATTTTTGAGTTTCATTCTATTGATTTTTAGGATAGTTTAATTTATTTCTTTGCATTGTAATTATTTCAAAAAAAAATAAAAAAATAATGAGAGTTTAGATTGAGTAGTGCCTTCACACATTTGTGCATATATATGATCTTTACATATGTCCATGAATGTGTGTTAGAAAAAGGGAGCACTCGAGAAAAAAAATATCATGGGTGAGTTTAAAAGAAAGCGAGAGATTTCCTTGATTGCAACTTCCGAATACATCAATGAGTGTGATTTTGGCCCTTTGGGCCACTATACATGTTGATCTATCCCTTAGGATGCAATCAAGAGAAAGTGTTCTAAAACTGAAATTCTGGTGAAATTTTTGACTTCAATTTGCTGCAAAAAAAAAATGGCTACAGGTCAGGTGCAACGGCCGCTGAATTTCCCTCAGTGCCCGCTTGCACAATGCCAAATTTCTTCCAGTGAAAAAAATTTGGTAGCAGCAGGCGCTGGCCAATTTTCAGCGCCCGCTGAAGGGCCTCTTGGAAAAGGCAATAAAATTTTGAAGAGGGGAAGCGCCCGCTGGCCCATTCTCAGTGCTCGCTGATGAGCTTCATGTTACAGGCAGAAACTTGTTTAAAGAGTGCAACGCCAGTTGAAAACAAGTCAGCGCCCGCTTATGGGCTCTGTTGAAATTTCCAGAATCATTTTAGAAAGGGTCAGTGGCCGCTGGGATTAAGTCAGCGCCCGCTGAGAGCGAATAATATAAAAGAAAAGGAGGCAGATTTCGTCAGTTTTTCACGAACATAACCTAAAAACACGAATTCTCTCTCACAATTCTCTCAAACCCTAACTCCCAAACTTACTCAAATTCACTCAATTCTCACTCAAATCTCTCTCAAACACCATCATTCATCTTCATTATCACTCCATTACTTCATTTCTCCCATACCATCACAATTCTCTCTCACTTTCTCACCTAAACTTGGAACCCTAGGTTCGAATTTCTTCAAAAAAAAAGGGGGTGAAAAAAAAAATGAACAACACAGATCTTGGTTGCTTTTGGCTCATTTCATCAACAACAACAACAAGGAGATTTATCTAGAGTATTTTCATACTCTAGTTGGGTATTTTCTAAAACCCTAGTTTTTAAGCTTTGTTATTTTAAACTTAGTTTGAATCTTAGGTTTTCATTGTACTTTGCAATTGTTTGTTGAATTTTTGAGTTTCTAATAGTAGTCTTAGATTGTTGTTTTTTTTTTTTTTGTGTTTGTTGAATTTTGTGATTTGGATTTGTGTTGGTGAATTTTTGTGTTGTGATTTTGTGAACTTGAGGCACTTGGGTTTAGGCCTCTTGTTCATTGACTGGTTAGGGAAGTAATCTAGCTGAATTTATTTTATTTTATTTAGTTCGTTTTCGGCCCTAATTTGATCAATCATGTCTGAACCCCGCAAAAAGAAAAGACATGACCGACTCGGTACCTCAGACCAAAACTAGCATGATGATGCTCCACCACAACCACCACCAGCCATTAGGATTCCACAGGCCAATTAGGCCAAGTATGATAATCTGTTGAGGCGAACATTTCGCCCTACCCAATTTTATGATGCGCACCCTTGTCTGGCGCTACAGATGACCAGGGAAATGCAAACGCTGCTCACAAACTTTGGGTGGGAGAACTTGACTACCCCAACATGGCTGATTACACATACCCACCGTTGGCTTGTGAATTCCTTAGCACATTGACCTATACTGAGATAGCATCCACCACTAACGTACCGGAATACCAACTTTCATTTCGATTGTTCAATGATCGACATACAATTACCATTTTCGAGCTAAATGAATTTATAGGATGTGACCAGGCCAACTCCATTATTGATTTTAGTCCTAAAAACTTTCCTGACTTTAACCCGCTTGGCTTTTGGCATGCGATTACGGGTGAGGATCGTTTTGAGTCTACGTGGGCGGTTGCCAGCGCGATCCAGCACCTTGCCCTCCGACTGTTCCATCGATTGTTGACCTACTTAATCTTCTCCAAAAAGGAGGTTGGGAAAATCAACAAGGATGAGTTGCTTTGTATTTACTTAGCAACAACTCCATCCACGTTGGGTAAGGTGAACACGGGTCACTTGTTGGTCAAGCGTATGCTCGCCCAAACAAGTGACCCCAAGATGACCGCTGACATCACATTATGAGGCTTCGTGACTATAATAGCTAGGAAACTGGGGTATTCGCACTTCATTGATCAATTAGAAAAATTTTCTGAAACCCAGTATTTTGATAAATACGAATTCCTCAACCAGTCTTTCATTAAGAACACCAGCCAGGAAGGCACGCAAAGTGCCCTGGTCCGCGGGAGACACCACTATTACTTGCCCAATCCCGAGATAACCAGGTTTGATCGGGATAACCCATTCATAATCCCCGCGGAACCCGTAGCCCAGCGTGATGCAGATTTATTTCAGGGGCCCCTGGCTGTTGTTGTTGAGGAAATCGAACAACCAGCACCAGAACCACCACACGCACAACCCATCCCACCCCAGCCGCAATTTGAGTTTGCGGCCGCCTTCGAGGCCGTGTCCCAGCAGCAAAACGCTGCCTTTGCATCCATTAATGCCAACATTATGGAGATGCGTTCTGACTTGAACCGTTTCCGTATACAATCTGACCAGATGTACGACTATCACGTGTCAGAAGGTCACTTCTTCCGACACCCTTCCCTCCCCCCCAGGATGACCCCGAGCTCTAGACCTCTCCACCCATAGCCTCGGGACAATGCTTTCGTTCCAGCTTGGGGGGGGGGGGGTTTAGACCCTTTGGGTCCGGTTACCTTTTTTGTTGTTTGGACCCGTAGCTAGTGAGGGTGAAGCACTAGAGCCTCAATCGAGGCATGATTTCGGTAGCGTTAGAGGCGCTTTAATAGTGTCAATGGTGCACCTGGACAACATGTTTCCCGACAAATCGAATCATGTCCTCTACAGGTAAGTTCTCACTTGTATTTAAGTGAACCTGGGGTTTAATCGTGGTCTTGGGATAGAGGAGCTAGCTTGGGGGAGCTGCTCTTGGGGTATGTTTGATTGTGCTTGTTCGTGGTTGTGTTTCTTAGTGTGTGTGATATATAGTGGTCATTGGGGTAATATCCAGGTCCTGCTCCCGTTTTGAAAATCCAAATGCATTTTAATGCTTTGCATTCTAGTTTATTTTCGTAGTTTATTTTTCTTTTCTTATTTTCCTTAGTTTCTTTTTATTAGTTTTTGCATACTAGTTTATTTTTGTAGTTTATTTTCTTTTATTTTTCTCCATTTTTGCATGTAGCTAATTTTCGTAGTTTATTTTCTTTTATCCCTTTTATTTTTCTAGGTTTAGTCGTCTCCCGATGACGAAACTAGGGGAATCCTTATAGGGACTTTTTCTTTCCTTTAGAGTCTCGAGTCCGCACAATTTTCAATGCTTTTTACTAACTCTTAGGATAGAATGCTTTTCCCTTTTAGGAGAACCCTTTTGGACTAGATGTGTATCCAAGTCGGTTTGTGGTACGAGGTAGTCCCTTGTTTAGTTGACGCTGAGTCGGTGGTTTTTGAACCTAGGTGAGGTTTCGAGCTCCTGCCTTAATTAGACCCTTTTAGGGTTATTGATTTCTGAGCGTCGCATTGTATCCCTCGTCGGTTTTAGTTTATCTGTCTCTTTTGTCTCTGATTTTTGACTTCTGAATTGCTACCTCCCTTTCGAGACTTGGAACATGATTTAGGCACCATCTTACGTCATAGCATCGAGTTTTATTTTCGGTCCTTGTAAATTTTGGAATAGTGTAATTATTCGAGTATTGTAACTCCTTCTCTAAAAAAAATAAAATAATAATTATTAATTAATTATGTTTATTATGTTGTGTTTTTAGTTGTAATTGTTTATACGCTTGTTCTTTTTGTTTCTTCAAAAAAAAAAAGAAAAAAAAAATATGCATAATTAGAGAAGGAGATAGTAGTTTTCTTAGCCGGCTAGTGTCCTATTGTAATTTATCCTAACAGTCGGTCGGTAGTTATTTGTAGTTTCGGACCTTGTATGTAAGATGCTATGACTTTAAGGCCTATTGATTTCATTTTCTCGAAAGGTCTCATCTTTGGTATGCGGCGTCACTTGTCAAATTTCGAGAGACGCTAACCCCGGCGAGACGTGAGTGTCCTTTGCTTTATTCTTCATGACTCCCTCACGGAGTATTTTTCCCGCCACCGACTTATGTCTGAGATTATTCAAGGGTGTTTGACGGTTGTTAGGTTGTTTAGGCTTGGATACCTGGTAGTCCTTTAAGGTTCTAATGTGTGAAAGGTTTCAGTCCTTAGTTTAGTTAGTTCCTAGCATTGGGATTTGTGCACCTTAAGGCTGTAATAGGAGTTCTTAGTCCGTTGTAGAATTCCTCTCCTGAGGGATTTGTCGAACTCTTCGTGCGGTAGATGCTTGGGGACAAGCAACGAGCTAGCTTGGGGAGTTTGATAGTCTGTATTTAGTTAGTATTTTTCTTAGTTTTTATTAGTTTATTTTCTTATTTTATTTGGCTTTCGTTAGCGTTTTTAGGCTTTTTAGCTTAGTTTTGCTCTTGTAGTCCCCTTCCCCTTTTCTATGTGATTTCCTCTATTTTGCCTTGTTTCTGCGTTTTCTTCCCCTTTTGCAGGTCCCGAGTTGATTTCGGAACCCGAGGAAGCGAACCGGGAACCTCAAGGAAACCACAAGTCCTCTATGCCATTGTTGGTGCTAAAAAGGCCTCAGCGGGCGCTGGAAGTCCGTCAGCGCCCGCTGGGTTGAGTTTTGGTGAAAGAGGCAGTAGCATTTTTTATGGCATTGCAGGGACCGCTGATGGATTCCCAGCGGCCGCTGACTCCCAAACAGCACCCGCTGTCCCCCTCCCCTGTTTTGAGGCAGTAAGACCCCAAGGATCGGCAGCGGCCGCTGACCCCAACTTAGCGCCCACTGCCATAAGTCTTCCAGCCTGTGAGCCTATGAAAGTAGGGGTCAGCGGGCGCTGTCATCGCCTCAGCGCCTGCTGACGCGTTGCTGTTCGTTTTGCTTAGTATTTTTTCAGTTGTTTTGTTCGACTTTTGGGGGACTTATATAAATACTCCCCTCTTCCCATTTCTAAATGGAGGCTGATGTTAGAAGCTCCAAGTTAGGTTTAGGTTAGTTTTTAGAACTTTCTTCTTCAATTCCTCTTGTAATTTACATTTTGTTCTTCAATTTATGCAAGTAGTATAATTCTTCTCCTTCTTGTTCTTCTCTTCAAGGTACATTTTAATCCTTGTTTCCTTTAGTTTCTTTTCATATTTTGATGTTCTTGTACTTAGGTTTAAGTTCTTAGCTAGTTTTATTATTGTTTTGATGTTAGTTTAGTTGTTGTGTTAATTTTATGTTAGTATTTATAGTTAGTTTTTCATGGTTTAGTTGATGATTTTAGTTGATTTAGTTATGTTTTTATTAATTAGTTGTGAGTAGTTAATTTTTAGGGTTTGAGTGAAACCTCTCAAATTCCCCATGATTGTGGTTTAGTTGTTTCTTGGCTTTTGGTTGTGGTTATGTTGGTACCGAAGGTTCGATAATGTTGAGTCTCGTGCCTAATTAACATTAGACTCATAGAAGAATCCCCACCTAAGGACCGAAAGGTGAACGTGGGTGATGACTCCCTTCGCCCGATTGATGGAAGCACCACGAAAGTTGGGCCTTCGATCAAGGGAAAGTTACCGGTCTTCGTGATTTCGTGCTTAAGGCTTGTTAGACGTGTCGCCGCACGAAAGTGGGTTGTGTATGTCTTCCCGATCGTCACACTAGCTTGAAAGAGTAGTGTGATCTTAGAACGACCTCCCCTTATCCATGACCTAAGTCTAAGTTTCGATTGATTCATAATTCATGGTGGTATGAGTTGTGGATCTCTTACCCTAGTCCTTTTTATCCTTGCTTCCGTAATTTAGTATTAGTTAGTTCCCGTAGTTCTCTTCGCCTCTCGCGACCATCATTTTACCTAGCTTGTTCGACGCTCATGCCTAGACTAGTGCAGCGTACCTTCCCCGTGTTCGACACCCCCACTCTTACTACGACGGGGGTTTTTATTTGGTGAAAATCCCTTCTATCACCTCATCCAATGCCATTTCGTGTGAACAAAATTGATTTAAAATGTGGTAAATTTCATGGAATTGTTCCATGACCGTACGTTCATTAGTAATCTTAAAAGAATTAAAATTACTAACATGAAATTTCTTACTTGAAGCGTCCTCGGCGATGTACTTCGCCTCCAAAGCATGCCAAAGGTCTTTGGCACTCTCTACATTTTGGTAGAGATCGAATAAAGGGTTGGATAGAGTGCTTAAAATATTCCCTCGGCATATAAATTCATCATTCTCCCACTTTGTTCTCCTCAGTGTAACATCGGCTGGTTCCTCCTCGCCCTCCTTAGGATAGGATGACATTGGTGTGGTAAGAACATACACCACATTCAAGGTAGTTAAAAGAAAATGGACATTCTTTTGCCACCGGTGAAATCCCACGCCTTCGAACTTTGTCAACTTTTGGATGTTCATCGTCAAATCTTTTAGTGTAGACATTCTTGCAAAAATTGAAGTAGTAGCTTGTTGGTGATGAGAAAGGATGATGATGATGATTGGCCCTCCAAGGCGTGGAAATACACTTTCCTACTAATTCAATTCGCCCCTTATCTTATAGATCACCGGGTTACCACGAATGAATAGTGAGATAAAACGGAGAACGAAACCTTACACTCAAGTGATCTCAAGAGTATAAGAACAAAAGGACTTGTGTTTGTTGTGTTTAGAATAACATTTAGATAAATTAGCTAGAGATATCCAAATGCTAATAAGTTGTATATAAGCACTTAGAATTTCAGAATTTTTACTTGTGATTCTTTTACCTTGCAATGGACAAAAACATGCCTATTTATAGGCACTTAAGCAAGTGAAGAACTTAGAAAATTAAGTTAGCTTGGATTAAGGAATGAAATAAAGATTATTCGTTCCATCAACAAGGCTAGCTGTTAATCTCCTCATTTAATCTGGTCTAATCCCCATTTATATCAGTATTAAAGCTCAAAGAACAAGCTTAAATACGTAAAGGAATCATAGGAAAAGAATCCAATTAAGAATTCGGTCAAACTGTTCGAATTTTCCAGAGAGTTTTCGCGGGCCGCAAAAACCCCTCGCGGGTCACGAGCACTGGGCAAAACTTGCCTAGATTTCCAGTAACTTTTCGCGGGTCGCGACCAAGTGGCGAGTTGCGAACTTGGGTCGCGAGTCGCAAGGCCCTCTCTGCCTTATGGATTCTTTTGCCTAGCTTACTTATTCATTGTCCAATGCCTAGATCATTTATTCGTAACTGTTCCAACACCCATTTTTATATACAAGTCTAAATAAAAGGATTAGATGTAAAAGATTTGCAATTATATAAAATTATTTATCATATATATAGGCCGGTACTTTACTTATTTTCTTGAATACATATGATCGACTATGAAATAATTAATAGGGTCCCTAAATAATTAAGTTCAATTAAACATAGCCTAAGTGTAAATTGCTTATGGCATAATACACATGCTAAAATTGGAAATAATAGGTTAGAATCCTATGTGTGCAATGAAATAAACAAATTTCAAATAAAATTTAGTGTAAGCCATTGATTTAACAAAAGATGAGTAGTTAAAAAAATGTTATTTGAGGTACATAATATAATTACAGCTTTTATTAAATATGGAATTATAGTAGTATATCAAAAGGGGTATGCATATCTCCAATGCAAGATTCTTGCCATGGTTCTACCAAGCTCGCATTAAGGGAACCATGTGACAAGAATCGAACTTGTAAGACTACTACCTAGATGCACTTAATCACCATTGCGCTGGAGTCCTATCCTCCACACCCTTCGCTATATATAGTTGATAGATATGGATCGGAATAACAAATAAATTGAAACTAAATATAATGTAATTAAAGAAATACAATTGATCGAGCTTTAGAATAGTGGTACTATGGTGATTAAGAGTGTAAAATGTTAGGTTAATAGAATTCATCGATGAAGATAGATACAGAATAACAAATAAATTGAAACTAAATGGAATCAAATTATACGAAATTATGAATGGCGGTAGTGGTTTGTCAAATTATAGTTGCATTGTTAGGTCATGGTGGATGGTAGTGATTAAATTATAGGCTTGCATTTTGGCGCATGCATAGTGATTGAGTGTGGAAAATGCTAGACTAATGGAAGTCAATGATGAAGATAATAATGGTTCTTATCTTGGTGGAGGTGGAGGCGTCAGTAGCTGTAAGCTCTTGGTGCTGTACGGGGAGTGAACAGTAAAGTTGAAGAACAATGTTGGTGGTCAATCATGGTCAAATACTCATTGTGAAAAGGAAGAATGAGTGTATGTCACCCCCATTTAATCTCATAAGGAAAACTCTCAAAATTTAAAAGCTGAAAGAGTTAGAAAAAACTACAAAACAAACGTCACTAAGGGAATCAAGAGCTTAATTTCCCTATCTTCGCTTGTTCCTCTCAAGTCTCAACAAACATACCCGTTAAAAAAAATAATGCTAAAACTATATAACAAGTACTCTATTAAATATATCAAAAAAAGTTCTTATATGCAGGCTACCACATTGTTTAAGAACTGTGTGGCATGTATATAAGAAGGGGTTAGAAAAATCTTGCATGAATGGATGAGGGTTACAAAGTGGGGGTGGGGGGGGGGGGGGGTTTACAAACTGCATTTGTATGAGGATTGCAAGGTTAATTTGGGAGGGAGTTTATACGGATATTGTTAGGGGCAAATTTATTCTAGGGGTTACAAAGTGTCCGACCCATAAGGGTGACTAGCCTAGAAATAACTTATTGAACCATAAGCCCAATTTTGATAGGGTCAGGTACTTTTCAGATATACTTACGCAAGTAAGAAAATGACACGTGTCATGGGCCAAACTCAAACGCCAGTTTGACCGTCTTATCTCATAACCTAGTCAGGTCGGTAACTTAGGCCTCTAAAACGACAACTCAAATCACTTTTCCAGGTATCTCATTCATAATTCTCTAACTCCACATGCTTTTGACTCTTCTAACTTAAGCATCAGAGGGGCGTTCCTGGGTTCCACCCACCGAGTTAGCAACCTTTCATTGTTTTGTAGGTCAAACCCCCGACGATGAGCACACGGATTCAATCTAAACACAATAAACACATTTGACTGTACATAAGAAGTTTTGAATCAGGAACAAATTGGTACCGTCTTTGGGGATCGTAACCAAAATGGCAAACACCAGAGCTAAGACAACTTATCTGGTCAGCCAAACGGGTGTCCTTATGAATTGTCTAGCCGGCAAGCAGAATAAGTCGTGGAGAATCAATCCTCGAGTCAGGTGAGTAATCAAAATCATGATCAATCCCGAACAATTCGTTACTCGCCAGGATCTTGAACAAATCATAACAACCATGAATGTGACTTTCGTGAAGAATTTGCAAGAGTTGAAAGATAGTATGCATGCGTTGGTCGAACAGCCCAAGTCCCCTCACTGGGGAAACGTCCCTTTCACGTCCCTAACCGGGACCGCAACCAACAACGTAGAAGGAGCCTTAGCGTAAGCCTAATATCGCCATGGGGCAACCTGGATACAGTGACCAAATTTGGGTTATAGAACTTCGTCAGAAGCAAGGTAAAAAAGATGCTCGAGAAATTAGTAACTCTCGAAGAAGTGATGCACGGACCATCATCGAATCGCGATGGACCTCAAGAACTTAATTTGAAGCCAGAACAATAATAAAACTCGACTACATGAGAGTAAAAACTCAACTCGAGACTCCCATTGAGAATAAACTCAACTAATACAACATTCAAAAGAAACAGCTCATAGTTGGTTCTGACCAACTACATAGCTCCTGTAAAACACAACTGTTCCATGTTATTGTTTTCAGTTTTTGTCATCACTCAAAACCAAAAGGGATCTCAACAAATTCTCAACATCCTTGGTTGTTTTCATTAAGGGCATGACATGGTACACCTCATGTGACGACCCGACTCGCTTAAACCGGCGCGGAAGAAACCGACGAGTCGAATAGTCAGAACTAACAAACTAAAATACTTGAAATTAAAAACAAAACCTCGAAATGATTATATATACTAAACCAAAAGTACAATTACCCACAAGATTGTACACAACTAAACCCAAAAGTCATACTACTACTACTACTAAACGTAAACTCCAAATATATGTCAGAGTTAGAGAAGTATACAAGTACTACTACTAGAGTTCAAACTAGAAAGTATCGTAAAACAATAATACAAAAGCTATGAAATAACGGCACTCACCCAACCCAAAGCTAAGCAAGGACCTCATCATCAGAATTACTTGAAAAGCAACCACAATCCACCGTCAGTGGCGAGTAACATAACCGTCCCACCCTAACGGGGATACACAAGTACATAGCACAAATCAAACAACTAAACCAAACATGCCAACACACCTCAAACCATACGAATCATCATATCATACTACCAATAATAACAACATCAATTAATCATGCTTATACGACTAACTTGATCATTAATTAACAAATCTTAACTTTGGCGCAATCATTCACATACTAGACCGGACTATGCACGTACGAACGCATCTTAAGCATTCGAACTTTCTACTATGTCAGGATTGAGAATCTTACTCCCAAATCCCATGAAACCAATCTTACTCGAAATCCATATCCGAAGACAACATAGTAAGACCACCAACTATCCCAATACCGCGGATAGGATAGGGGCAACGTCTTAACCCAAAAACAAAGAATCTTACTCTAAGTTTCAAGCATCTAGTAGCGAAATCAAGCTAATCTTTACTTTTAAACCGAAGTTTACATTCTTAGTTAATTCTTAAGTTGCATCTTACGCCTTGACTCAAGAAATAACATGTAAACCAACAAACTTAGAACCTCAAACATCAATCTTTAACCTTTTCTTTAACTTTCTTTAACATAAAACTACCTTTCTTTAACTTCAAAGATTCAATCAAGAACTTAAAAAGAACTTAAAGAACTCATCAAGAACTCATCCAAGATTCAAGATCTTCAATCAAGAACTCAATCAAGATTCAAGAACTTCAACCAAGAACTCATTCAAGAACCAAGAACTCATCCCAAACTTCATCAAATTACACGCATAACTTCAACAATTCAACACATAAAATCATCAACTTTCTAATCTCCAAAATTCATCAAACTTGTATATGAAAAACATCAAACTTAATACTAACTTATTCAATCATAAAATATCCATATTCAAGAGAAAATCATCATAAGAAGCATAAAAAAATTTCAGATTATAACACACACATACATGGTTACAAATCATCAAATTGTCTAATCTAATCATTTAATTCATACTATGAAACATAGTATACCAAATTAGTTTGAGAAAGTATGTTACCTTATGAAGGATTAACAAGATAAACACTTAAAAACTCGCTGCCCGGAACCAAACCACACGGCCCAATAAGCACAACACGGTCCACGAACACGGCACGATCACCACGGCACCACCATGACACTTGCACGGCACCACCATGGCTTGCACACACTTGCACCACCGCACGGCCAGACCACGAACCAATGTGCACGACTACCCACTGCATGGTCCTTCACCACGCGACCCACACGGCCACACCACGAACTCGAACCCACACGATCAACCCACTCGAACAAGGCCCAAACCAAACCCGAACTAGTGATCTTGAATGCAAATTAGGTGGTTTAGTTTGTGTTTTGATACTTAAAGATCAATGGAAGTTGAATCTTTAAGTTTGGGTTTGAAAGGATTGATGAACAATTTTTGGAACAATTGAGCCAAAAATGGCATGTGACAAGGGAGTAAATGAAGAGTGTTTGTGTTTGGGTTTTGATGAGCAAATGTGTTTAGGATGGAAAATGAGCAAAATGTTGTTTAAGCCTTACTAACCTTCCTATAAATAGAGGTTAGTTAAGGTGTGAATGCATGGCAAGTGGCAAATCTTGCCAACTACAAAGGGGGGCCGGTTTTTGGCTTGCAAAATGGGCCAAGTTGGGCTTTTGTAAACAATTGGGCTAATTGCACTCTTGCATGACTAATCATGCTTAAATCGCACTTGGCCCAAAAATATTAAATAACTAATTAGAAAATTAGATGAAGTTCTAATTAATTAAATAATAATCAATCACAATAAAATAATATTCGAATTAATCAAAATTATTCACATAAAATAAAATAAATAGTCCAAAAATAAATTTTGGACCATACATCAAATCTCATAAATACACATAAATACATGACAGAAATACCAACAAAATCAGGGTCGTTGCACCTCATCTGAAGTCTCTACTTTAAATCCATTCCTTCTAAGTTTATTATTATATTTATAGATCAATTAAAATGGTGATTGATAATGTGGTTTATGATAATGGTTAATTTAATAGTTAACCCGGATCATGTATATATATGTCCTAATTAATGCTTTAATCAATCCTATAACAATAGTGCCATTATTTCTTTAATCCTCATCAATCTAATGAACATTAATATTTTGATTTTGCAATTTATATGGGTAATGATTTGTAATTCATCAACACATTTTTGCATGATCATACATTAATACCGATTCTCATACACCTCTTTAGATCTCATTTTGCAAATTAAATAATAATGATTTAATGAAAATAATTGTGGAATTTATTTCTTTCATATGCGATCTATACTACACAATGTTGGTTTATTGAATTCCATGTCATGAAATGATCGCTACATTTTATTTTCTAACAATGTTGTTGTGAATAATATGATCATTACTTTTTATGCGACCATGAGAAAATGAATTTGTCAATTAAATTGCATATTACAAAACGATCGCCATGGTTAATAAAATTCCGGAGTGATTAAATGTCATTGTTCATGAGAGTCATATATTAAAATTCGGATTTGATTAAATAATAAAAATGACGATTAACGTTATTAATCCGAATAAGGTGATTAATTGATTAAAGTATTAAATCACACAAGAATTATTTTGCCAATATCATCATATCATTTTAATTGTGTTTTCTTGAATCTGCACATATTTATTCTTATATTTATTTTTGTATATTTTATTTTTCTTAATTATATGTTTCATTCATGATTTATTTGATATAATATTTTTAGGACTTTTTAACATTGATTAAATCAAAGTGGCCACAATAATTAGTCCTAACATGTAATAATTAAAACTACATAGTAATATGCGATTTGAGGACATAATACGGAGATATCTTTGAATTCAGGATTGATAATGATACGACCACAAAAGAGACCTAGTAGAGATCACTTACAGGCGGGCGAGCCCAATGCACGATTGTTCGTAACCTGTATGGACCAATTGCCCCTGAAATTGGTATTTCTTCGGTGTCCGTGGACTATTTAAACGCACGGTAGAGATTCCTACAAGACCACATTCATGTTTGGTGTTAACGAGCATTCAAAACAACTCATGACGTAGGCAGCTGGAAATCGACACCTATAGTTAAAAAAAAAGAGACTAGAAAAACTCAAGGCACATCTATGCACCATTGGGGGGCAACATTTGGGGACTGAGCCTTCTTTCCCTTTTACTTCTTAACCTTCAACCCTAACCAAATATTACTACCACAAAAGCCCTCTCACATGAGGCATTGTCCAAATTATCATCAAGAACTATGATGACTTGAATCCAAAAGGATATGTAGGAAGCCTCTTCTCGAGGTACGACCCAATTAATATATGATTTTTTAAGGTGCACTCTTTTAATTAACTTGGGGTTTTAAGCACAAATTCTTACATCATCTCCCGACATATGCTTCAGTTTGAACCAACATTAATTCAACCAACCACATCAATACCCTACATCATCACCCTTCAGTCACAAATTTTTAACCTTTCTTTTTCTTGCACCAATGGCCTTTTTCATTCACACACCCTAGGGGCTTTCTCCAACTCTCTTTATGGTCATTGCTTTGATTTGACTCTCATTTTTATATTTGGTCGCAACATGTTCAATGCAAAGCTTCCTTAATTGGGCAATTTACATCTCGTCTCTATCTTCGTGGGACACCTAACTCAAGTTCATGACTTGAGCTAGACCCTTTTCTCAATGTTTGACCTCATCATGCCATCCACAAAACAACTTTAACCCTGATGCTTCACTCATTCGTACCCTACGGGATGGGGCTTACCTATCCATTCACTCATTCCCTCACAAATATAACATTCCCCAAATTCGTGCCACCCTAACTATTCACTTACTCCACCACAAATATAGCCTTCCCCATGGGTTGGGGGCTTGGTTATGATCGAAAATGATGTCTTCGATTGATTAGGGCTTAAGATCGTTCCATTCCAATTTTAGGGAAGTATAGTACTATTAGCAGACCCCCTTGGTCATTCACTGCTTTGTCATACATAGCATATCATTCCACATGCACCATTTTTCGCGAATACCAATCACATCATGCATCATGAACCACAAGCATATCGCTCATCATAATCATTTCACGCATACATTCATATATATAAATATGCATAAGCATCGCGCACATTGTACATACGCACATAACAAAGCACATAAGACTAGAGCACACCTTTTTTTAATGTTTGATTCGCTATATGCGATTGGTGTCTTGAATAATTATCGTGGTCATAAACCCATGTATGCCTATATGGGTTATTGCTATGTGCAACTTTTCCTCGATATCTTTGCTTATGCAGTCCATCCATACTATTACATCGCCCCAAACCAAATACTTTGACTTTCTTATTGCAAGAACATTCGTCTCTCCAGATTCAGTCAAAATGGGGCTTCTCATCAGACGCATACATTCTTACATTTTTCCCCCCTCAATAGTCTCACTCACAAGTACTTTTCTTACGAGTTTATGCTTACCCTAATCTTACAAAATTTCCTCTAAGGTTTTATGCCTACCCTTACTTCACTTACTTTTCTCGCGGATTTATTCTTACTCTAATTTGTCCAAGGGTTTACCCTTAATTTCCTAGCTAAAATACTTTGATTTTCGTCTTGCGAGAGCATTTTCTCTCTAGACTCAGTCAATGTGGGGGCTTCTCATCAGACGTATACTTTCTTACATATTTTTTCGCCTCAACGACATCACTCACAAGCACTTTTCTCATGGGTTTATGCTTACCATAACCTTAAAAATCTTACCCTAAGGGTTTATGACTACCCTTAATTCATTTACTTTTCTCACAGGGTTTATTTTTACCCTAAGCTTACAAATATCTTTCTCTAAGGGTTTATGCCTACCCTTAATCTACACACTTTGCTTATGCGTTTATGCTTACCCTCATACCTTCTCTCAAGAGTTTATACTACTCCTGATTCTCCTAAGAGTTTATTCTACTCTTAGCACATCATCTTTGCTCACGGTTTTATGCTTACCCTCATCTCTCAAGAGTTTATCCTTATTCTTATTTAATTTCTTCCTCTAAGAGTTTATGCTTTTTCTTAGTTGCATATATTTTCTCACGGGTTTATGCTGATCCAAACACACACCACACTTTTTACCAAGAGTTAAAGCTTACTCTTAACTCATCACATTTTCTACCAAAAGTTTATGCTTACTCTTGGCCAACGACGGGTTTATGCATACCCTGATCATATTTTCTCGCAAGTTTATGCTTACTCGCACACACATCAAGAGATTATGCTTACTGTTGATCGGTCCCGCCTATACGACTTTTCATTGTCCCAAGGGTTTATACTTACCTAAGGGAATAGTTCCGAAGGATCTAAGAACATCCGGAGGAACTAGACACTTCGTCCATCATCATCCCGAGGATCCAGGCACTTCTAAGGGATTAAACCACATGAGGCGCGGTTACAAGTAAAACTAACATTTGTTTTGCATGTACCAGTGATCGGTCCATTTAGGACCTATTTCCTAGCTTCTTTTAACTTGTATTATGAGTATTTTCGTCCTTATTTTACGTTTTTAGGGTGTTTTATCTTAGTTTTGTATTTTCTTAGGTTTTATGTGTTTTAGTATTAGATTTGTTCTATTTCTTAATAATTCGTCCAAAATAAATTTGTTTGAGTTATCTCGTATTTTGTGCAGGTAATTTCGGGTTTGGTACGGGTCGTGAGAGGTCCCGAATGGATCCCGAGGAGCCCATAAATAGAGCCGAGACCAATCTCCGAGTTTGGAAGCACTTAGGAAGCAAGGAGCCAAGTTCTGAAGCCACATGACCGTGCAGGATGACCATGCACGATCGTGTAGAGATCAGCAAGCACCCTGATGAGCACAAGACCGTGCAGGCAAACTCGGCACGGTCGTGCAGCCCCCTCCTTCCTTTGACCACGACCGTGCAAGGTTCAATTGCACGGTCGTGCAACATGCTCGAGTAGAGATCAGAGAGCTCTCTGATGAGTACACGATCGTGTAGGTAAACCTTGCACGGTCGTGCAACTCCCTCCTTCGTTTCGCCACGACCGTGTAAGGTTCAACTGCACGGTCGTGCAACTAAATTGCACGGTCATGCAGCTTATAGCTGCACGGTCGTGCACGACCTGAAGCTCGTGAAAATTCTATTTTGGCCTTGTAATTAATTCAGCTTTAGGGATTAATTGAGAAGTTAAGCTTTAGTTAGAAGAATTAATTCAGACTTTATCTCTCCTAGTTTAGAAGTTTAGCTCTCAAAGAAATTAAGTGTGAAAAACCCACATTAAACTCTCAAATTTTGTTAATCAATAGTTAGATTTTGCTCTTGTTCTTGAAATATTTGGACTCCAATCAATCTCAAGTTTCCTATGGTATGATTTGATTTCCAATCAAGGTATTAGTAGATTTTCCATTGAAGTTTTAGTTTGAAATCTTTTAAATTCATGTTGCTATTTTAGTTTTTGATTTGCTTCAATAGAATAGAATTAATTGTAGTTCATGAAATTTGCTTTAATGGCTTCTATGAGTGAGTAGTTCCTTTTCTAGGAATTAGATCACTTGTGTTATTGATTTTGGAGGTTAATCATTGGATTGATTTAATGCTTGAATCATCTTGATGTTATTTTCTTTAGATTTCCTGAAGCTTGCATGATATCTTGGTGAAGAGTTCATGTTGAGTTTTAGTGATTGTTGATAGTTTTCATGATTGCTTTCAAGATTTCTATGAGAATTTCTTAATTGCTAAAGATAGTAACTAGGATTGTGAATTGATAAAAGTATTTTGACGAACTCGATTTTAGGTTTTGCTACTTTGGCTATTCAAGAGAGGTTAATTTAGCATCACCTAAAATTTCCTATTGCTTAATTGAGAGAGGGTTTGGCATTGAGTTTGTTAGTGATTTTTTAATATTCACTTTGCAATTGAGATAATAGAACATGGCCTCATTCAATGATTGTAATTCTTCTGATGAAAGTAACATTAGGGAGTCTAATCCTTGGAAGTTTAGTTGTTTGCTAATCAATTTGATTCTAGATTTTAATTGTATTTCACATTCTCTAAACAAAAATTACTAGACCCTTGGATCCATTAGAGTACAACTAATTCCATATTAGTTCCTTGTGGATCCACCCTAATTGCGTTAACACAACGTATTAGTTTGTTAGGATTTCATAAATTGTATATTTATTAGGCGACTAGGGCCGCGACACCCTAGGATTCCACTAACCGGCGTTAAAAAGGGTGACTCAAGGTTGTAAAACGTCTTGAGTTATCCTCTGCCCCTATAGGAATAATTTGACTTTCGTCTTACGAGACTTTGATCTCTCCAGACTCAGTCAAAGTGGGGGCTTCTGCAGTCAGCTAAATGTGTCTCCTCAACGTAGCGACTAATGATGAAAGTACCTGTTTGCAATAAGGTCCAACTAAAGGGAATTGACGATATAAATGCATAATACTCCTCAAACAATTTCTTAAACCGTTTTTGAACTACCTTGGAAGCAATTGTTAGGTTTCCTGAAGATTACGGGATTTCTTTATAATTTTTCACCATATTTAGGAAATTTTCATATTTTTTGTGCATTTTTCCTTGCTTTATATTCATAAGAAATTAAAAATATTATCTTTTTGCATCATAAAATATCTTTTAAAATCATAAAAATAATTTTACAATTCATTCATATTTTTTTATATTTTTCATCATATTTTTAGAGTTTTTTTCTAGATTCTTTAGGGTTTTTTGCAGGTTTAGTGGCATTTTCATCATTTTCGAATATTGAAATTTTTTTCGTAAAGCACATTAGTGTTTTTCATATTTTTCATAATTTTTATGTGATATTTTAGAGTTTCTGAAGGTTTCTAAAACATTATGGAACGCTCTGGGCATTCCGGAACATTCTAGAACAATCCGGGACATTCCGCAGTGTCCAGTAACCTCCCCGAATACTCTAGAACATCAAATATTACGATAATCAATCAACATCTTTCTTTTGCACATAGAAGTGTCCAGTCAAGAGTATTGCACTAAAGGTAACCTCGAGTAACCTCACTTTCTTTCTTTTGCACAGTGTTTCCATCAGCATCTTACTCAGTCACAGTTAGAGAGCCATTTTTCAAAACCAATCAGTATTCATAATCAATCCCAATGATTATGTTCTTCAATCTATTCTTCCACCTGGCATAATTTTTACCATTGAATTTGGGGGTTTTGTTGTCGAACCCTATTGTATTCATTTCTTGAAAGTTAATGATCTACTCCTCTAGGTGTTACCCTTGCGAGAAGCCAAGGCTGTGATACCAATTGAAAGGTTGAATATACTTAAGAGGGGAGTGAATTGAGTATATGGTGTAATGGTTACCAATTTAAAATTTTCTTGTTTCTTGAATTAGAACCAGTTATGGTGGTTCATGCAACGGATTTGTTTTTAAAGCAATGAAAACAAGAATACCAAATTTAATGAGGTTCGGGCAAACTCAAGGCCTACATCCTCCTACCCTATGCATCTTATTGATTCAATTCAGAACTACAAGAATACAGACTCAACTTGTTCCAAACTTTTGGAACCAAATCCCCACACTCAACTCTGAATGCAATCTTACTCGTGTTTGAACTCACAAACACCTCCCAATCATCAACCCAATTGTTGAAGACGAATTACAATATGAAAACTCTATTGTTACTTTGTCACAAAACTTGAAGAGTAAAGTTTAAGCTCTAAGGAATGTGCGTTTGTGTTTGATAGAATGTGTTATGCCTTGTGTGTTTTTATCTCTCGGATCTTTTTGCTCAATATTTTCAGGACAAATAATCACAATCACGATCACTGTGTTACTTTAAATAGATGTAAGTGCCAACTATTTATAGACTTAGAAACTGATTGAAAAACCCATCACAAATAGAGGGAAAATGAGTTTTCAAAAACCCTTTGAAAAGGCGGGAAACAATTTTCTTTTGTTCACAACAACCTTTAAAGAAAGTTTGTTATGCTCAAAAGATTTTCCAATCTTTTCACGCGGGTGTCATAATTAATTAGCATTTACCAGCTGTCAATGAGGTGTTAAAAACCTAAAAACCCTTTTTAAGATCATTTAAGATCGAAAAACCCTATTTCTTTTTAAAACTAACAGCTGCTCATAGAGTAATCTGGTCCCTAGACCTGTTAACCTGTCTCATAGTCTTATGAATATTATAACCTTTGGTTCTAATATCCATATTTCTATTTTAACAAACATAGGAATTTATAATAGTTTATCAAACATACACACAAACATTATATGAAGACTTAATATGCTCAATTGAAAACCTAATCTATCTTCATGCTCTTCAAAGTCTCGAAAGTATTCTTTCAATATCTTCATTCTTGAATCTGGACTTTAATACTTGGAACATTTATACTTGCTGCACAACCAACATGGTTAGGACATAACAAGTAAAATATATTACTGTTACAGAGAGTCCAAGAAACACTTCAACTAGTTCCAAACCAGTATACACAACAAAGATCAGATACTTATTCCCTGTAATACACATATGTTATCAATCAAGAATAAACTCAACTAATACAACATTCAAAAGGAAAAATCTCATAGTTGGTTCTGACCAACTACATAGCTCTTGTAAAACACAATTGTTCCCTGCCAATATTTTTCAGTGTTTGTCATCAGTCAAAACTAAAAGGGGTTTCAACAAATTTACAACATCGTCCTTGCATACGGGTTTATGCTTATCCTCATCCCTCAACAGTTTATTCTTAATCTTATTTCTTCCTCTAAGAGTTTATGCTTACTCTTAGTTGCATATATTTTCTCACAGGTTTATGTTGACCCAATACACACCACACTTTTTACCAAGAGTTTATACTAACTCTTAACTCGTCACATTTTCTACCAAGATTTTATGCTTACTCTTGGCTCACAACGGGTTTATGCCTACCCTAATCATATTTTCTCGCGAGTTTATGCTTATTCACACACACCTTTTCAAGAGTTTATGCTTACTCTTGATCGATCCCGCCTATACAACTTTTCATTGTCCCAAGGATTTATGCTTACCCAAGGGAATGGTTCCGAAGGATCTAAGCACGTCCAGAGGAACCAGACACTTCGTCCACCATCATCCCGAGGATCCAGGCGCTTCTAAGGGATTAAATCGCACAGGGCGCAGTTACAAGTAAAACTAACATTTGTTTTGTAGGTACCGGCGTTAAAAAGGGTGACTCAAGGTTGAAGAACGTCTTGAGTTATCCTCCGTCCCGATAGGAATACTTTGACTTTCATCTCTCCAGACTTAGTCAAAGTGGAGACTTCTCTAGACACACCTAAATGTGTCTCCCCAACGTAGAGACTAATGCTGAAAGTACCAGTTTTCCATAAGGTCCAACTAAGGCTAATATACAATGAAAATGCATAATACACCTCAAAAAATTGCCTAAACCATGTTGAACTGCCTTGGAAGCAATTATTAGGTTTCGTGGTGATTATGTGATTTATATATATATATATATATATATATATATATATATATATATATATATATATATCTTTTTTTTACCATTTTTAGGAATTTTTCATTTTTTGCGTGCATTTTTCCATGCTTTATATTCATAAAAAATAAAAATATTATCTTTTTGCATCATAAAATATTTTTTAAAATCATAAAAATAATTTTACAATTCATTCATATTTTTCTATATTTGTTATCATATTAAAGAGTTTTTAGGATTTTTGCATGCTTAGGGGCATTTTCATCATTTTTGAAGTTGAAAATTTATCCGCAAAAGCACATTAGTGTTTTTCATAAGTTTTTTGTGATTTTTAGAGCTTTTGTACGTTTCAAGAACATTCCGGAACTTTCTAAGGATTTCGGAACATTCTGGAACATTCTAGAACATTCCAGGACATCCCAGAGTGTCACGGAACCTCCCGGAATACTCTAGAACATCAAATATTATGGTAATCAATCAATAATTTCCGTAATCAAATCATAATCAAATCAAAATCTCGAAAATCACGCGCGAATTCACGAAAATCATCAAACAGAAAACCCGGAGTAATTGCGTCTAGACGCAGCTGACATGCGCCTAGATGTAGGTCGCCTGCACCTAGTCACAGGTCCGACTGCCTCCGGGTCTTCATAGCTGCTTCTGACCTATAAATATGTGTCCTTCCAAGCATACTAAGATACACCAACAACACCGATCCCTCTTCTGCATTGCATACTTCCATTCCACACAATTATACCACATCAAACAACTCTCAAAATATCATTAATCACATTACAAATCATCAACTCAATCAACATCAAACAAGCATTTGCTTTCATCTTCAACTACTCCTTGGTTGTTTTGATTAAAGGCAATAAGGTACACCTTTTCTGAAGTTAAACTTTAAATCCATTCGTTCAAAGTTTCTTGTTATATTTATAGATCAATTAATATGATGATTGATAATGTGGTTTATGATAATGGTTGATTCAATAGTTAATCCGAATCATGTATATATATGTGCGAATTACTGCTTTAATCAATCCGATAACAATAGTGCCAGTATTTCTTTAATAGTTTTCAATCTAATGAACTTTATAATTTTGATTTTGCAATTTATATGTGTAATGATTTTTAATTCATCAACGCATTTTTGCATGATCATACATTAATACCGATTCTCATACAACTCTTTAGATCTGCAAATTGAATAATAGTGGTTTAATGACAATAATTGTGGAATTTATTTCTTTCATATGCGATCTATACCACAAGATGTTGGTTTATTGAATTTCATGTCATGAAATGATCGCTACATTTTATTTTCTAACAATGTTGTTGTGAATAATTTGATCATTACTTTTTATGCGACCATGAGAAAATGAATTTGTCAATTAAATTGCATATCACAAAACGATCATTATGGTTAATAAAATTCCGGAGTGATTAAATGTCATTGTTCATGAGAGTCATATATTAAAATTCGGATTTGATTAAATAATAAAAATGACGATTAATGTTATTAATCCGAATACGGTGATCAATTGATTAAAGTGTTAAATCACACAAGAATTATTTTGTCAATATCATCAGATAAACACACGGTATGTCTCCGGTGTCTGTGGACCGTATAAACGCACGGTGGCGACACCTACTAGAACACATTCATGTGTGGTGTTAACAAGCACTCAAAACAACTCATGACGTAGGCAGCTAGAAATAAACCCCTACAGTTATAAAAAAAAGAAGAAAAAGACTAGCAAAAGTAAGGCACATCTATGCACCATTGGGGGAAACATTTGGGGAATTTGAGCCTTCTTTCCCTTTTCCTTCTTAACCCTCAACACTAGCCAAAGATTACTACCACAAAATCCTTCTCAAATGAGGCATTGTCCAAATAATCATTAAGAACTACGATGGTTTGATTCCATAAGGATACGTAGGAAGCCTCTTCTCGAGGTACGAACCAATTAATATATGAATTTTTTGACTTTGAATTAACTAGGGTTTTAAGCACAAATGCTTTGTTCATCTCCCGACATAGGCCCGATTTTGAACCATCATTAATTCAGCCAACCACATCAATATCCTACATCATCACCCTTCAGTCACAAATTTTTAACTTTTCTTTTTCTTGCATCATTATCCTTTTTTCTTTCACACACCCTAGGGTCTTTCTCCAACTCTTCTTAAGGTTATCGATTTTATTTAAATCTCATTTTTATATTAGGGCGCAACATGTTCCATGCAAAGCCTCCTCAATTGGGCAATTTACACCTCGTCTCTATCTTCGTTGGACACCTAACTCAAGTTCACAACTTGAGTTATCCTCTATTCTCAATGTGTGATCTCTTCATGCCATCCAAAAAATAGCTTTAACCCTGATCCTTTACTCATTCTTACCCTATAGGCTGGGGCTTACCTATCCATCATTCACTCATTCCACCACAAATATAGCCTTCCCCGCATTCGTGCCACCCTAACTATTCACTTATTCCACCATAAATATATCCTTCCCCACGGGTTGGAGGCTTGATTATGATCGAAAGTTATGTCTTTGATTGATTGGGGCTTAATATCGGCTTCATTCCCATTTTAGGGAAGTACAATACTATTAGCAGACCCCCTTGGTCATTCACTATTTTGTCATACATAGCATATCATTCCACATGCCCCATTTTACGCAAATACCAATCGCATCGTGCATCATGCACCACAAGCGCATCGCTCATCATATTCAATTCATGCATACATTCAAATAAATGCATAAGCATCACACACATTGTACATACGCACATCACAAAGCACATAAGGCTAGAGCCCACATTTTTTATGTTTGAATCGTTATATGCAATTGGTGTCTTCAATAATTTTCGTGGTCATAAACCCATGTATGCCTATATGGGTTATTGCTATGTGCAACTTTTCCTCAATATATTTTCTTATGCAGTCCATGCATGCTATTGCCTCGCCCTAACCCAAATACTTTGACTTTCTTTTTTTTTTTAGCAAATAATACTTTGACTTTCGTCTTGTGAGAACATTCGCTTATCCAGAATCAGTCAAAGTGGGGGTTCTAGTCAGACGTATACATTCTTATATTTTCCCCACCTCAACAGTCTCATTCACAAGTAAATTTTTTTAGGGGTTTATGCTTACCCTAATCTTACAAAAATTCCTATAAGGGTTTATGCCTACCCTTAGTTCACTTACTTTTCTTGCGGGTTTATGCTTACCCTAATTTCTCTAAGGGTTTACAATTAATTCTCCAGCCAGAATACTTTAACTTTCGTCATGCGAGAGCATTTTCCTCTCCAGACTCAATCAACGTGGGGGCTTCTCATCAGACGTATGCTTCCTTACATATTTTTTCGCCTCAACGGCATCACTCACAAGCACTTTTATCATGGGTTTATGCTTACTCTAAACTTACAAATCTTTCCCTAAGGGTTTATGCCTACCCTTAATTCATTTACTTTTCTCACAGGGCTTATTCTTACCCTAAGCATATAAATATCTTTCTCTAAGGGTTTATGCCTACCCTTAATCCACTCACTTTTCTAATGGGTTTATGCTTACCCTCATACCTTCTCTTGATTCTCCTATGAGTTTATGCTTACTCTTAGCACATCATCATTGCTCATGGTTTTATGCTTAACCTCGTCTCTCAAGAGTTTATACTTACTCTTGATTTTTCCTCTAAGAGTTTATGCTTATTCTTAGCACATCATCCTTGCTCATGGATTTATGGTTCCTCATCCCTCAAGAGTTTATTCTTAGTCTTGACTCTTGATTTTTCCTATAAGAGTTTATACTTACTCTTAGCACATCATCCTTGCTTACGGGTTTATCCTTACCCTCATCTCTCAAGAGTTTAATCTTACTCTTGTTTCTTCTTCTAAGAGTTTATGCTTACTCTGAGTTGCATATATTTTTTCACGGGTTTATGCTGACCCAAACACACACCACACTTTTTACCAAGAGTTTATGATTACTCTTAACTTGCCACATTTTCTACCAAGAGTTTATGCTTACTCTTGGCCCACAATGGGTTTATGCCTACCCTGATCATATTTTCTCGCGAATTTATGCTTACTCGCGCACACCTTTTCAAGAGTTTATGGTTTCTCTTGATCGATCCCTCCTATACGACTTTTCATCGTCCACCATCATCCCGAGGATCCAGGCGCTTCTAAGGGATTAAACTGCAGGGGGCGCGGTTACAAGTAAAACTAAATTTTTTTTTGCAGGTACCAGCTTTAAAAAGGGTGACTCATGGTCACTGAACATCTTGTGTTAAAATCCGTCCCGATAGGAATAATTTGACTTTCATCTTACGATACTTTTGTCCCTTCAGACGAAGTCAAAGTGGGGGCTTCTGTAGAAACCTAAATGTGTCTCCCCAATGTAGAGACTAATTATAAAAATAAAAGTTTTCCATAAGGTCCAACTAAGGGGAATTGACGATGAAAATGCATATACACCTCAAACAATTGCCTAAACTGTTTTTGAACTTCCTTGGAAGCAATTATTAGGTTTTGCGGTGATTACGTGATTTATTTATAATTTTTTTCCATTTTTAGGAATTTTTCATATTTTTCCGTTCATTTTTGACATGCTTTATATTCATAAAAAAATAAAAATATTTCGTTTTGCATCATAAAATATTTTTTAAAATCATAAAAATAATTTTACAATTTTATCATTATTTTCTAGATTTTTTATCATATTTTTTGAGTTTATCCAGGTTTTTTAGGATTTTTGCATGCTTAGGAGCATTTTAGTCATTTTCGAAAGTTGAAAATTGTCCCGCAAACCACATTAGTGTTTTTCATATTCTGCATAATTTTTCTGTGATTTTTAGAGCTTTAGGATGTTTTTAGAGCACTGCGAAATGTTCTGTAATATTATGGAACATTCTAGAACATTCCGGGACATCTCGGAGTGTTCCGGAACCTCCCAAAATACTATGGTAATCAATCAATGATTTCCGTAATCAAATCATAATCATATCAAAATCCCAAAAATCACATGTGAACTCACACCTACGTCTAGACGCAGGTAGCCTACGCTAGGCGCAGGTCTGGCTGCCTTCGGGTCTTCGTTGCTACTTCTAGCCTATAAATATGTGTCCTTCCACACCTTCTAAGATAAACCAACAACACCGAGCCCTATTCTCCACTACATACTTCCATTCCACACACTTATACCACATCAAGCAGCTCTCAAAATACCATTAAATTAAATACATTACAAATCATGAACTCAATCAACTTCAAATACATTACATAGCTTCTTGGTTGTTTTTGATTAAAGGCATTACAAGGTACACCTTTTCTGAATTTTCTATTTAAATCCATTCATTCTAATTTTATTGTTATATTTTAGCTCAATTGAAATGATGATTGATAATGTGGTTTATGATAATGGTTAATTCAATAGTTAATCTAGATCGTATATATATATACTAGTGTTGGCACTGCGCGCGATGCGCGCAGTGCCTACAATGGTACGTTGGTGACGGGTTCTTCGATTACGATGTATTCAGTTAGCCAGTGCACTTTTCAAAGAATGTTCAAGGTGTAGTCCTAGTAAGGGAATTTAAATTTTATCTTTACAGACAATAGCCCCTCAATACCAGGAATTTGGAAAAGACTAAAATATAATACGTAGATGCATTCATATGTAAACTGCATTTAAAAATACAAGCCGAGACTATGGTACATTCGTGTCTGCATCCAGACTATAATGTCCAACCTCATAGCCCCAAAAGGTGATTTAAAGTCCGATGTTTTATTCTTAAATGATGCAGACTGCTATTACATTATTTTGTAAAATACAACAGATGCGTGCAGCGCCCCAAATGATGATTTTCAGTCTGATGATGCAACGTTAAGTGATGCAAACTGCTACCTATGATATTGTCGTGTAAATTAAAAGGGTAAATTAGTTGTATACATACTTAGAAGGTACTATTATAAAAGTAAATTGATTATAAACTATCAATGGTGCGTGGTTGAACATAATTTTAGCTTCAATTGTTCATGGATAGCAGCTTTCAACATGTATGCAATGGGGGAGTTTTCTGAAAAATGAAAAGCATAATTTCTGTTGTGTAAAGAACTTTATAAGAGTTATCAAACATAATTTTAAGGACCGTAAATATGAGATTTCCAACAAAACATATAGAACTACACTTTTGAACACTAGTGGAAAATTTGCTATTTGTTACCCCTTATTTGTTCCGGTTATATAAAAACAGGAACAAATAATGCATATTTGTACCGGTTATAATTAAAGGGGAACAAATAACTACTTATTTCTATCAGTTTATTAAAAACCGGAACAAATAAGCAACTATTCGTTCCGGTTTTGTATAAACCGATACAAATAAGTTGTTATTTGTACCGGTTTAAGTAAAACCGGAACAAATAGTTGAGGTTTTTTTTTATGACAATTTTACGTGTGTAAACTAAATCTAAATAACTACTTATTGCCATTATGTGATAGAGGAAATAATATTTTGTATTTTACGATTTTTGTATCTGGTGTATGAAGTCGAATTGGTAGAGATCTATATGTTCATTACATTTTTTTTTGGGACACCGAGACGAAGGTTGCATGAGGCCAGGTTGTAGGGCTGATGTTGGGGGTAGGCCTGAGGTGCAGGCTACTGTACTTGATTGTATTTTGGGATTTCGATACAACAACATAAAAAAGATTAATTTTTGCTAAAAGGGGGGAATTTTATTTTTTTAATAAAAACATCTATTTGTACCGATTTTCAGCTCAAACCGACATAATTAATACTCTATTTGAACCGGTTTTAAGCTAGAACCGACACAAATAATATGCTATTTGTATCGATTTTATTAAACAACCGGTACAAATAGAATTTTTTTTAATAAAAAAAACCTATTTGTACCGGTTTTTGCTAAACCGATACAAATAGAACACTATTTGTTCCGGTCATTACAACCGGTACAAATAGTAGTACTATTTGTACCGCCTCTATTTGTATCCTTCTTGAACCGGTACAAATAGGGCAAAAAAACCGGTACAAATAGGGGGTTTTTCCACTAGTGGAAATACATGAGTGCCCTTCAGTAAGCATAAGTATGAAGAAAAT
The DNA here is from genome assembly GCA_951394345.1 of Salicornia ramosissima. Classification (NCBI taxonomy): domain Eukaryota; kingdom Viridiplantae; phylum Streptophyta; class Magnoliopsida; order Caryophyllales; family Amaranthaceae; genus Salicornia; species Salicornia ramosissima. Next base: position 19,242,952 of record OX596240.1, on the reverse strand, counting down.
AAAACCAAAAGATGTACAACAACTATAATGCCTAAGTCCCAAAATATCAAGCTTAAGGAAGACTAAATAAGAAAACAATTGTTATCCTTCTTTTATACTTCATAGTTTGATAATTTGAAGAAAGTATCAAAATCAAAGCCTTTGAAGCCTTTGAAGGTTAATACAGTCTAAATAGTAAATAATACCTCACTTTCTTTTTTAATGCAACTATTTGACATAAAATAGAGAGCAAAAATGTTTCATGATTGCATTTAAAAACAAACCGACATAGTAATACTTTGTATGTTCCATAATTTATTATAACCAAACCACTATTTTAGGAGTTCCACACACTTAGCTAATCATTGCATGGGTCAAAAGTTCATAGCATTATGCTAGGTTAACATCACCCAAGCTTTCTTCCTCTGTAGTTTTCCAAATTAACAAGTCAACAAAAGCAAAGCACATACAAAAAGTAAAACCCTAAAAACAACAACAAATCATCATAATCAAACCAATAAGTTAAAATGATTATGTAAAAGAGTAGAATTAAACTCACTTACCAAGTTAAAAATTACACAACCTTCAAATTTCTCAGCAAAACCCTAGACCCCTTCTTCCTCTATAGTTTTCTAGGAAAAAGATGAAATGAGAAGTAGTTATCTGTTTTTGATCATAGATTTCAAGACCAGCTACATTGGAACCAATTACACTACCTGGTCCTATTCATCTTCCTTTCCTCTTTTCTGCCAACCCTTGAGCCTCTTTCTTTGCTATTACGACATTGAGCTACCCCATGTTTTAAAGTTCATTTATATAAAAGCGTATCCAACCGATTAACAAAATCATATCAATTACACTACTTTCCATGGGCTTTGACAATCAGTTAATATAGATCTAATAATAAGGATTATCCATGGCAACACATAGTAATTAGTATCAAGATCAACTTCTCTAGCCTCTAAACAATCATCAACTGCATTAATTGATTATTTTATTGTTTCCTTCTTTTAATAGCAGTTGCTCATAAACTAAACCCATAGATCAGCATTCTGTTGGAAATTGAACTAATAAAATCCTAGCATTAACTTTGACAAAGCAACATATAGAAGGGAGGAAGCAGACGATAATTCAAGCAAAGTGACAGAGCAAATGATTTTTACATGTCATCAATGTTAAAAATTTCAATGGTTGAAAAATAATATGTATATATATAAATAAAAATGATGCATAAAAAGTAATCAGAACTCATAATGGAAAACCTCTCAATATATATACAACCAAGTTTTAAATTAGCATACAACACCCAAAATTACAGTTACACACATCACTTATAATATCTATCCTAACAATCCAAAATTGAGTAATACATTGAGAAGCAACACTCCAAACTAATACATTAAGTAATTAAAAAAATCAAAGAAGAAATTAGGGGGGGGGGGAATCCAGGTAGAAAAAACTAAAAGTAGAAAGAAAAAAGAAGTCAAAGAGGAGAACAACGAACAACAAATGTGACAAGGAAGTTTATAGTCTTACCATAGTCATGTTGAAAACTAATCATAGTTTTTACGGTCGTGTCAAAAAAGTATGCAAGGGTCACATAATTGACCTAGTATTCTTCCAGCATAGAACATGGTCATGCTAGGTGAAGTAGTGTCTTCTGGATCATCTTCTAGAAAAGTACTAACACAGCAGATGACAAAGTTAAAGAGAAATTGAGGGCCATAAGATCCAACCAGACCTCTATTATAAATCATGTCAGGAAAAAGTACTACATTGCACCTTTTTCTTATTGTTAATTGCCTAGATTTCCATCTTAGATCTCCCGTATTCAGAGGCACAAGAAGTAAAAAAAAAAATGCAACCTAAATGAATTAGGCATGAAATTGTACTCAAAACCATTATCAAATGAAACAAAGAAGTACAATAAAAGAATTAATTTCAAAATATAATTTGATTTTGGTTTGATAGAATGCTTGATTTTCTATCTCAACCCTCCAATCTCAACCCATTAATAACTAATTTTTTTGAGGCCAAAATCTTGCCACATTGTCTCGGCCTCTTATAGTGAATACAACATGAAAATAACAAAATCTGAGGAAACTCAGTCATAAGTCGTAACTATTTTGTAAAAAGACAATTTTTCACATTGTTAAGTTTCCAAATGAATATAGTACAAAACATAGCATTTAAACAGAAAAATATATTAACTAAAAACCAGAGAGGGGAGAAAGAAGAACATACTCAAGAGAAGCAATAAAAAGATGATGAAGGAAAGGTCAATTATACAACATTACGTACAAAACCCAATCTCCATACGCCTTTCTATTTACAACATCGTCACTCAATATCCTCCAAGGCAAATCCCTTTTACTGTTATCATAATATTCCAATAAAGAAACCAGAGATAAACCCGTAAATTAGATTTGGAATGAACTTTTAAAGCAATCAAGAATTAAAAAGGTATCAACAATCAACCCAAAAAAAGTAGCAATCAATCATGTATGATGAAGAAATGCAGAGGGAAAAATTTAAATATAAGAAAAGAGAAAAAACGGGAAAAAAATGCAATGACAGCTAATGATTTAAAAAATGATCGCAACATCCATTTTAAAAATCGAATTATACAACTAATTGGAAGCGAAAAAATGCAAGAGTTTAGGGTTTACTACTTGTCATCACAATTTACCTCGAATTGCTGTAATTCAACTACACGTCACATATTTGCAAAGGGTTGCCTGTGTTTGCGCTTGAATATTTCAAAACATTAGGTTGAAAATAAGAGATTGTGACAACTATAATCCGAAGCATCACAATAAATTGGTTCTCAAAAGGAACAAGTGATTTTATTCCATGGGAAATGTAATGGCCCATATTTTTCGGTATTTTTGCCATTGATTTATTTTTTATTTATGTTATTTTATGTATGGTCCAAAATTTATTTGGACTATTTATTTTTATTTTATGTGAATAATTTCGATTAAATTCGATTATTTTTATTTTTGGTTGATTATTATTTATTTTATTATTATTTAATTAATTAGAATTTTTATTATTTAATTTTCTAATTAGTTAATTAATATTTGTGGGCCAAATGCGATTTAAGCATGATTAGTCATGCATGAGTGCAATTAGCCCAATTGATCACCAAAAGGCCCAATTTAGCCTTGTATTAGCCGGGCCCCCTTGGTAATTAGAGAACTAATTGCCACTTGCTTCATGTTCACACCTTAACCACCTCTATAAATAGAAGGGTTGGTAAGGCTTTGAGATCATTTTGCCATTTTAATCATCACTTGCAACATTCAATAGCCAAACTCTCCCTCCATTTGTTCCCTTTGCCTCACGCCATTTTTGGCCTCCAAACACCAAATCCTTGTTCATCACCATTTCCAATCCAAACTTAAAGATTCAACATCCATTGATCTTTAAGTACCAAAACACAATCTAAAACCCAATCGCTCCAATCAAGATCACTAGTTCGGGTTGGTTTTCGGGCTTGGTTCGTGTGGGTTGTTCGAGTGGGTTGTGCGTGTGAAGACGTGGTGGTGCACGGTGGTGCTCGTGTGAAGACGTGGTTGCTACACGGTCGTGTGAAGTCGTGTTGAAGCCGTGCGTGTGGCTGCGTGTTAGGGCCGTGTGGTTTGGGTTCCGGGCAGCAAGTTTTGTGTATTATTTTGTGTAATCTTCAATAAAGTAACATACTATCCAAATCCTAGTAGGCATACTATGATTCGTAGGGTAGATTAATTGATTAAATTAAACCGGAATGGATGATTATAACCTTGTTTATGCGTGAATCGTACACTGATTGTTAGGTGTTTGATTATGATATTCTTGCTTGATTATATGTATTTTATGATTGATTATGTTGATTTTATGTTGTGTAAGTTCATATTCAAGTTTCAAGAAGTTTTGATGCATATAAGTTGATGAATTGTTGTTGAACTTTAATGGTGAACATGCGTGAATTTTGATGATGAGTTCTTTATGATTTCTTGATAATCTTGTTGAGTTCTTGAATCTTGATTAAGTTCTTGGTTGAGTTCTTGAATCTTGATTGAGTTCTTGAAATCTTGTTAAGTTCGTTATGAGTCTTGGATGAGTTCTTGGTCGAGTCTTGAAAGTTAAAGAAAAGCTAAAGAAAGTTGAAGAATGATATATAAGGTTCCAAGATTTGTTAATTTACATGTTATTCTTGAGTCAAGGCGTAAGATGCAACTTAAGATTAACTAAGAATGTAAATTTCGGTTAAAGATTAGCTTGATTTTACTATTAGACGCCTAATCTTAGAGTAAGATTCTAAGAATTGGATTGAGACGTTGCCCCTATCCTATCCACGGTATTGGGATAGTTGGAGGTCTTACTATGTCTTCTCTTGATATGGATTTCCCGTAAGGTGGGTTTCATAGGGTTGGGAGTAAGATTCTCAATCCTGGCATTGTAGAAAGTTCGTTCGCGTAAGATTCATTCGTACGTGCGTAGTCCGGTCTAATATGTAAATGATTGCGCCAAAGTTAAGATTGTTTAATTAATGATTAAAGTTAGTCGAGTCAACATGATTACTTATTGTTGTTATAATTATTGATGGTATGATACATTGGTTTGCATGAATGTATGTTGTATGTTTGATTTGGTTGCTTGATTTGTGCTATGATCTTGTGTATCCCCGTTAGGGTGGGACAGTTATGTTACTCGCCACTGACGGTGGACTGTTGTTTAGTTTTCAGGTAATTCTGATGATGAGGTTCTTGCTTAGCTTTGGGTTGGGCGAGTGCCGATGTTATTTAGTACTTGTTTTGTTGTTTTACGATTCTAGTATTAAACTATAGTAGTGATACTTGTATATTCTAACTCTGACATTGGTTTGGAGTTAATACTGTTATTAGTAGTAGTGATATTTGGGTTTAGTTATGTACAATCTTGTGGGTGTTGTACTTTTGGATTTAGCATATATTCAATTTGAGGTTTTGTTTTAATTTTTAAGTATGTTAGTATGTTAGAACTGAATATTCGACTCGTCGGTTTCTTTCGCGCCGGTTTAAGCGAGTCGGGTCGTCACAGTTGGTATCAGGGCCGAATAGCTTTTAAGTGAAGTTTTAGGATATGAGTAAACCCGGGAGTTGAGAGCTTTATCTTTCCCGAGTGATTGAACCCGAATTAAGTTTAAATATAAGGGAGAAGAGTTCGGGTAGAAGAACGGGGTAAGACCCTTTTTCTATTCTTTTTCTCTTTTGATTTTGTGTACTTGACTGTGGTGGGGATGTATGACTGACACTGTTCTTTGGTATATCTTTGTTTTATTGTGTTGTAGCATGTCTACGGCTCACAATCAACCCAAAAAAAGTAGCAATCAATCATGTATGATGAAGAAATGCAGAGGGAAAAATTTAAATATAAGAAAAGAGAAAAAACGGGAAAAAAATGCAATGACAGCTAATGATTTAAAAAATGATCGCAACATCCATTTTAAAAATCGAATTATACAATTAATTGGAACTGAAAAACTGCAGGAGTTTAGGGTTTACTACTTGTCATCATAATTTACCTCGAACTGCCATAATTCAACTACACGTCACATATTTGCAAAGGTTTGCCTGCGTTTGCGCTTGAATATTTCAAAACATTAGGTTGAGAATAAGAGATTGTGACAACTATAACCCCAAGCATCACAATAAATTGGTTCTCAAAAGAAACAAGTGATTTTATTCCATGGGAAAACCCTAAAATAAAACAGCGTGGAGTGGAGTGGATCGCCGCAACGTTTTGCCCCGAGCACGAGAAGGTGCAGATCGCCGCCTACTATCTACGTGGAGTGGCCGATAACTGGTGGACTGTAGCTAAGGACGCGTGCTTGCCCTTACATTCGATGTCGTGGATCGAGTTCGTAGATAAGATCCAGGAGAGATTCTACCCCGACGAGTTGCGGTGGCAGAAGTAGGAGGAGTTTCTTACTCTTACTCGGGGTAAGATGACAGTTCAGGCGTACATAGATAAGTTCACGGAGTTATCGAGGTTCGCTACATCTGTAGTTCCATCGGAGAAGGAGCGGGTCAAGCGCTACATCAAAAAGCTAGATCCGAGGATTCGCGTTCACATGATCAGCAGTGGAGCGAAGACATTTCAGCAGGCTTACGAGGTAGCACTCAAGATTCAAGCATCGACGATCCAGGAGGATGCGAGCAGGAAGAGGACCCAGGTCCCAGCGACGTCGTCTTCTTTTAAGAAGCCTCGATTCAGTGCTCCTAGTAGTACCCCTCCGACCACGAGTTCGCATAAGGGTTCCGACGGCTCGAGATGCAGAGGCTGCGGCAGGGACTTTCATCCAGGGAAGCGGTGTGACGGTTCGCCCATAGCTTGTTTTATCTGCAGGAAGGAAGGCCATAAGGCGTCAGTTTACCCCGAGAGGAAGCCAGACACCGAGATCAAGCAGCTTCCGGCACCGACTAAGACTCCGGTGAAGAACCGAGTCTACTGTATGACTGAGGCAGAGGCCGAGGTTTAGCCCGACGTTGTCTCAGGTAGATTTCTTGTTTCTGGTGTGTTAGCACTTGTATTATTTGATTCTGGTGCTACTGTCTCTTTTATGGCTAGTAGTTTTGCCTCGAGGTCTAATCTTCGTGGCAGCTTTCCTATTAGTTCAGTTATAACTCTCCCGTCTGGAGAGGATTTTATTTGTCAGCGCGAGTTCCGAGGAGTGCCCATCTTGATAGCTGGGGAGCAAGCGACGACCGATTTGAAGGAGTTCCCACTAGTAGAAAAATCCCCCATTACTATCGTTTTTTTAGCCTATTAGTATCGTTTTTCACACGATACTAATAGAGGCGTTAGTAATAGAGAATCTTATTAGTATCGTTTGTAAAAAACGATAGTAATAAGTTCTATTAGTATCGTTTGTTATAAAAAACGATAGTAATATTGATCTTATTACTATCGTTTTTCAAGAAAAAACGATACTAATAGAACCTATTACTATCGTTTTTTACTACAAACGATAGTAATATACTATCTATTACTATCGTTTCTTACTAAAAACGATAGTAATAGACTATCTATTACTATCGTTTTTAATAAGAAACGATAGTAATGTACTTTATATTAGTATCATTTTGCAACAAATGATACTAATACTATTTTTTGTATTTAAATTTATCTTTGATTATTAGGCCATATATATATATATATATATATATATATATATATATATATATATATATATATACTATATATTTATAAATATGCACTCTTTCGACATTATCTGCAGCCCTTTCGGCATTATCTGTAGCCCTGTTCAATTCTGTATAATGTACAATAATATAATATTTTTATAATTAATTAAAATTTGTAAACGATACATATATAATACAAGTTCGATGTATTCATATAAAATATATATAGTTTACAAGAACGTTTGATACGATCGATGTTTACGAAGTAACTATAAATAAAATGTATAAATAATGTGCTACTAATACAAATTTTATTTAATTTGAATCGGACAATACGAAATTTAGCTTGAAGAACCTCGCCCATTGCTCGCGAACCTCATCCAACTCTCCTTTGGTATATGGGGCAGATCTTCGAATGTAGTCCTTCAAAATCAAAGATTGAAAAGAAAACATATAAGTAATGTTATAGACGCCATATTGCTTAGACTTTTAGGGCCACAATATTTGCAAACTAAAAAAAAGATGTTCTGTTATACACCTACCTAAGATATGACGGGCAAATGAAAGATAATTTGCACTAAATTAAACTTGGAGTAATCTTAGCTTAAAACCTGATATACACTAAGTGTGCAAGCTCTCCCTCCATTTCCTTTTTGTTGGTTAAGTTTGAAATATTTTCAGTAGTAATATATAATAATTTTATTGATTCCCAATTGATAGCATTTATAATTGTAATATCAGATCAAATGTACCTTATATTGATTAACTAATCAAATAAATAAAAAGTTTCAATAAATTATCAAACGTATTTTAACTGTGTTCCCTCTCATGCCTTAGGGAAACTGTGTTCCCTCTCCACTCTTCTCATATTTTAACTGTAATTAAGAAACATAAGGGCTATATTTTCTATACAAAGTGTGATCCCAAAGGGAAATATGTTCTTGAATATTTGCTTGAGATTTCTTAGTGGAATTGAATAAAATAAGAACAATTTGTCAACATAAATGATCTTTGAAATAAAAAGATTTCCAATCATTCACTCGGGGTGACCCAGCGCGGCTTGAGTTTAGTTTGTTTAGTTTTCTCCATTTGTGTTCTTTGCTTTCCATTTGTGCTTTTCGCCTTTTTGAACTTAGAAACTTTAGTGTTAACTTGCATTTGTTCTTCACTTTGTGTTTATTGATCCACAATATTATTTGCATTATTTGTGTCTTAAGTTGATTTTTGTGTCTTTATTCTGCTTCTCTTATTAATTTCTTGTGTAGAAATTAAGTGTGTGATTAAGTTCAATTCAATGGGTTGTTGGAAGGAGTGATATGGAAATGAGAATTTTCCACTAAATGCATGTTCATTCTATTTGGATCCTAACATAGAGTACATTACTATCCTAATATGGAAATGAGAATTTTCCACTAAATGAAGGTAGAAAGTAACAATTTCAGATGTCATAAATTACATTAGAATAATTTGGTTTGACCCCAAGGCTTGGCTATTATTCATGAGATTATTTTCTGTTTTCGTTTCTTTTTCTGAAATAATAAAGATTTTTTAATGTTCTCGGGTTGGTTGTTTTGGCTGTAACCACCACTCAGGGAGGCCATGAGGAAGCACCCCTGCTGTAACCACCCCTGCTGCTGCCGGTGGCCTGCACCTGCTGCTGGTGGTGGTCTGCTGTGGCTGCCGGTGGTCAGTTGTTGCTGTCCGAACCACCGGTAGCTGCCAGCGTTCCACATGGCTCGTGTTCTACCCTTATGTGTGTTATTTTCTTCTTAACAACTATTGAATATCAACTTAAAAACCTTATTTCTGTTTTCATTTTTCTCTTCAGATTATATTTTCTTTATCTCTTTTGGATCACCTTAGTTCTTTTCTAATTATCAATTTTTGTTTCAACTTTCTGTTCTAAGTCATTGGCATCACTTTTAACAAGTTATTACTGTATTCTAGTTCTAAAACAGATATGCAGGCAAATTACAGTCATATTAATTGATCTAGGATTCATTTTTTTTTATAGTAAATAATAGTAAAAGGAAGTGGTGTTCATAACTACTTCCTCTCCAAAACTTCACCAAAATCCCAAATAAACCTCCAAATATCGTCAATAAACAAACCACCGCCTTCCAATACAATCAACTAAACAATAGTAAAAGGAAGTGGTGTTCATAACCACTTCCTCTCCAAAACTTCACCAAAATCCCAAATAAACCTCCAAATATCGTCACTAAACAAACCACCGCCTTCCAATACAATCAACTAAACAATAGTAAAAGGAAGTGGTGTTCATAACCACTTCCTCTCCAAAACTTCACCAAATTTCCAAAAAAACCTCCAACTATGAGTACTAAAATAGCAAATTTCACCGAATTCCCAAAACACAACAAATTAAGGCATGATACAACTTACCCTTATTTGCTTCACATCACCCTTACTTTCACCAACTTTCTTGACTATCTCATTCATGTACTTCATGACATAGTAGCCACAATCCAAACGACCGGTCTGTTGGGCGCACTAACAAATTTACAAAAAACTAGGGTCAAAACAAATTACAAATGGATATTATTGTATCAATAAAAATTTGTATAATATTCGAAAAAGAACAAAATATAAGTCACTCATACCTCCATTCTTTTGACCTCCAACACCATTTTAGTATTTTCTTTGATCCTTGCTCTGTACGACTTATAAGTGCTACTTATATTATTAAATTACAACTTTGAGAATACATATATATATATATATATATAGTTAGTAAATATAATGTTTGATAATTATAATGACTACTAAATTATAGTTATTTACTAATTATCATTCAAGCATTTTGACAAACACCTTGTGGGCATCAACTAGTAGTGTGATTTTTCAATCCTAAAAAACATAATAATAGTAAATCTAAAGCAATTCCCATTAAAATTCAACCACAAATCAACAATAACAATCACATATTGAAACTAATTGAACAACAAGCTGTAACTTTCTCTTAAAACAATATACAATCCCTTACTTTCACTTGTTATATTTTATTAAAACAATATACAATCAACAATTACTTTCACTTTCGACAATATACAATATATCAATTAAAACAATATGTAACTTTCTCTTAAAACAATATATCAATCCCCTTGTTATATGCGACAATAAAGTTCAGAACAATAACAATATACAAATACAAACTAGTTTTAAGTGAAATGAAATTAAAAAAAAAGAGGAAACAAACCTTCTCGAGCGTTCAGGACGGAGCAGAGCAGTAGCTGTCGAACAAACTTCGAACGACCAGGCCGGAGCGGAGCAGCGCACGCAGCAGCAGTCGATCGAACGACCAGGACGAAGCAAGCTTCGAGCAGTGTCTTCCAGCAGGATGAAGCAGGTCGACGACGAAGGAAGAGAACCAGCAGCGGCAGCAGCGACAGCAGCACCAGCAGCGGCAGTGGTGGTGCAGTGGTTGTTGAAGGAAGAGAACCAAAAAGCTAGGGTTAGTGTTGGGGTTTTGGTGATGAGGAGTATTTGGGGGTTTTGATGAAGTAATTTTGGCTGATGAGGAGTATGAACGTACAGGCTTTTTTTATAAAAAAAAAACATTGCTATCGTTTCTAAGAAAAACGATAGTAATAGATATACTATTAGTATCATTTTTATTACAAACGATAATAATAGTTACACTATTAGTATCGTTTTTCTTACAAACAATACTAATAACGTCTCTATTACTATCGTTTTTTACAAAAACGATACTAATATAGCATTATTACTATCGTTTTTATTAAAAATGATACTAATAATTTCTCTATTACTATCCTTTTTACCAAAAACGATACAATTATAGCATTATTACTATCATTTTTCAAATAAATGATACTATTAGGGCGATACTAATAGACAATTTTCTACTAGTGTCCCGCTGATGGAGTTCGATGTCATTCTTGGTATAGACTGGCTGTCGAAGTATCGAGCGATCATTCTTTGCCGAGATCAGTCAGTGACATTCCGAGAATCGCAGGGCAACCGAGTTACCTACTCTGGGTTCGTCCTTAAGAAAGGAGTTAAGGTAATCTCAGCCTTGAAGATGAGGAAACATCGCCAGCAGGGCGATATGGTGTTCTTATGTCAGGTAAGAGACTTAACTGAGGAGCGTTTGTTGGACGATATACCTGTGGCGAGGGATTTCAGAGACATATTTCTTGATGAGCTACCAAGAGTTCCACCCGAACGCGACGTCGAGTTTCATATTGATTTAGCACCCGGGACAGCGCCGATTTCGAAGGCACCTTACCGGATGGCACCATCGGAGTTGCAAGAATTAAAGACGCAACTCCAAGATTTGATCGACAAGGGCTTCATTAGGCCGAGCGTTTCTCCATGGGGAGCACCCGTGCTCTTTGTGAAGAAGAAAGACGGTAGTATGCGCCTGTGCGTAGACTACCGAGAGTTGAATCGAGTAACTATCAAGAATAAGTACCCTTTTCCTAGGATTGAGGACCTGTTCGATCAGTTACGAGGAGCGGGAGTGTTTTCGAAGATAGATCTTCGATCAGGATATCATCAGATTCCAGTCAAGAAAGAGGACATCCCGAAGACCGCTTTTCGTACGAGATACGGCCACTACGAGTTCGAGGTGATGCCCTTTGGCCTTACTAATGCGCCAGCCGTGTTCATGGACCAGATGAACCAGACTTTCCATCACTTACTCGATAAGTGCGTCGTAGTATTTATAGACGATATTTTAGTCTATTCGAGAGATGAGTCTGAGCATCTCCGGATGGTACTAGAGATATTACGTAGGAATAAGTGGTTTGCGAAACTCTCCAAGTGTGAGTTTTGGCTTCGCGAAGTAGCATTTTTGGGTCACGTAATTAGTAAAGAAGGCATTAAGGTAGACCTGGCAAAAGTTAAGGCTGTAGTTGAGTGGAGTAGCCCGAGAAATGTGGCAGAGGTTCGTAGTTTTCTGGGATTGGCCGGATACTATCGACAATTCGTCCAGGACTTCTCCAAGATTTCTAGGTCGATGACTGGTCTCCTACAGAAGGAGGTCCAATTCGTTTGGACGGAGGTTTGCGAGCAAGCCTTTCAGCAGTTGAAACAGAGATTAGTCTCTGCTCCTATTCTTACCCTTCCGAACGATGAGGAGGATTTCGAGGTCTATAGTGATGCGTCTAAGAGTGGCCTAGGATGTGTGCTAATGCAAGGCGGGAAGGTCATCGCTTACGCATCGAGACAACTGAAGGTGCACGAGCGTAACTATCCCACGCATGACTTGGAGCTAGCAGCTTTGGTGTTCGCGCTTAAGATTTGGAGGAACTATCTCTATGGTGGTTCGTGTAGAGTATTCACGGATCATAAGAGTCTCAACTACATCATTACTCAGAAAGACCTCAATATGAGGCAGAGACGATGGCTTGAACTTATTAAGGACTACGACCCGACACTTAACTATTGCGAGGGCAAGGCGAACTCAGTCGCTGACGCACTGAGTCGCAAGAATCGATTGAGCTTCAGTAGCAGCCGTAGTTCCGTCAGACTTCGTCTGACATCTATGAGTGCTGAGCCTGAATTACTTCAGGAACTGCGCGAGGGTCAGCAGAATGATCCGCAGTTGGCTAGGATTCGAGAGGCTTTACGGCAAGGAAAAGCCGTAGGTTTCGAGATCCCTTCTGATGGTAGTCTACAATTTTGAGGGAGGTGGTGTGTACCGGACAGTTCTGATCTTAAGAATAGAATTATGTCTGAGGCACACAACTCGCCCTACTCTGTTCATCCTGGAGGTAACAAGTAGTACCAGGACCTTAAGGGCCAATTCTGGTGGCCTAAATTGAAGAGGGATGTAGCAGAGTTCGTAGCTCGATATTTAGTCTGTAAGAAGGTTAAGATCGAGCATCAGAGACTTGGAGGTCTTTTGCAGCCACTACCGATTCCGACCTGGAAATTTGAGTCGGTATCTATGGATTTCGTGGTTAGGCTACCTACATGTAATGGTCTAAATGCCATTTGGGTAATAGTGGATAGGTTGACCAAGGTCGCTAGATTCATACCGATGAAGATGACCTGTTCTATGGAGCGCCTAGCAGAGGCTTATACCCAGGATATTTTCTGACTTCACGGAGTTCCAAGGGATATCGTTTCTGATCGGGATCCGAGATTTCTGTCTCGTTTCTGGAAATCAGTTCAGGAAGTCTTTGGGACGAAGTTGAGGCTGAGCACCGCTTTTCACGCAGCGACAGATGGTCAGACTGAGAGGACCATCCAAACTCTGGAGGATATGTTACGAGTATGTACTCTGGAGTACCATCAGTCTTGGGTACGTATGCTCTGTTTGGTAGAGTTCTCCTATAATAATAACTATCACTCCAGCATCGATATGGCTCCGTACGAGGCCCTGTATGGCAGGAAATGCCGGAGTCCGATTTGTTGGAATGATATCAGTGATACTGTGGCTTTAGGACCTGAGATGGTACAAGATACCGTAGAGAAGGTCCGAGTCATTCGGTCTGAGATGCAGGCCTCTCAGAGTCGTCAGAAATCTTACGCCGATAATCGGCGTAGACCACTGGCTTTCGAGGTAGGTGACAAAGTCTTGCTTAAGGTTTCACCATTCAAAGGAGTGGCACGCTTTGGTCAAAAGGGGAAACTCCTACCGAAATTCGTGGGACCTTACGAGATACTGGAACGAGTTGGGGAGGTGGCATATCGGTTGGCGTTACCACCTAGTCTGTGTAATGTTCACGATGTGTTCCGTGTTTCCCAGCTAAGGAAATATGTACATGACCCTACCCACATCATCCCAGTGGAGTCGGCCACGTTTGAGCCGACTCTGACTTTCGAGGAGCGACCCGTCCAGATCTTAGATCGGGAAGTGAGGACCCTCCGACGTAAGCAAGTCCAGCTCGTCAAGGTGTTGTGGAGAAATCAGCACCCTGAGGAGGCGACTTGGGAGACAGAGGCGTCCATGAGGCAGAAGTACCCGGAGCTGTTTGAGGGTGAGCAATCTCCTTTGACTTAAATTTCGGGACGAAATTTCTTTAAGGAGGGGAGGTGGTAATGGCCCAGATTTTTCGGTATTTTTGCCATTGATTTATTTGTTATTTATGTTATTTTATGTATGGCCCAAAATTTATTTGGACTATTTATTTTTATTTTGTGTGAATAATTTCGATTAAATTCGATTATTTTTATTTTTGGTTGATTATTATTTATTTTATTATTATTTGATTAATTAGAATTTTTATTATTTAATTTTCTAATTAGTTAATTAATATTTTTGGGCCAAATGCGATTTAAGCATGATTAGTCATGCATGAGTGCAATTAGCCCAATTGATCACCAAAAGGCCCAATTTAGCCTTGTATTAGCCGGCCCCCCTGGTAATTAGAGAACTAATTGCCACTTGCTTCATGTTCACACCTTAACCACCTCTATAAATAGAAGGGTTTGTAAGGCTTTGAGATCATTTTGCCATTTTAATCATCACTTGCCACATTCAATAAACAAACTCTCCTTCCATTTGTTCCCTTTGCCTCACGCCATTTTTGGCCTCCAAACACCAAATCCTTGTTCATCACCATTTCCAATCCATACTTAAAGATTCAACATCCATTGATCTTTAAGTACCAAAACACAATCTAAAACCCAATTGCTCCAATCAAGATCACTAGTTCGGGTTGGTTTTTGGGCTTGATTCGTGTGGATTGTTCGAGTGGGTTGTGCGTGTGAAGACGTGGTGGTGCACGGTGGTGCTCGTGCGAAGACTTGGTTGCTACACGGTGGTCCCGTGGTGGTTCGTGTGAGGCCGTGTGAAGTCGTGCTGAAGCCGTGCGTGTGGCTGCGTGTTAGGGCCGTGTGGTTTGGGTTCCGGGCAGCAAGTTTTGTGTAATCTTCAATAAGGTAACATACTATCCAAATCCTAGTAGGTATACTATGATTCATAGGGTAGATTAATTGATTAAATTAAACCGGAATGGATGATTATAACCTTGTTTATACGTGAATCATAGACTGATTGTTGGCTGTTTGATTATGATATTCTTGCTTGATTATATGTATTTTATGATTGATTATGTTGATTTTATGTTGTGTAAGTTCATATTCAAGTTTCAAGAAGTTTTGATGCATGTAAGTTGATGAATTGTTGTTGAACTTTAATGGTGAACATGCGTGAATTTTGATGATGAGTTCTTTATGATTTCTTGATAATCTTGTTGATTTCTTGAATCTTGATTGAGTTCTTGATTAACTTCTTGAAATCTTGTTAAGTTCGTTATGAGTCTTGGATGAGTTCTTGGTCGAGTCTTGAAAGTTAAAGAAAGTTAAAGAAAAGTTAAAGAATGATATATGAGGTTCCAAGATTTGTTAATTTACATGTTATTCTTGAGTCAAGGCGTAAGATGCAACTTAAGATTAACTAAGAATGTAAATTTCGGTTAAAGATTAGCTTGATTTTACTATTAGACGCCTAATCTTAGAGTAAGATTCTAAGAATTGGATTAAGACGTTGCCCCTATCCTATCCACAGTATTGGGATAGTTGGAGGTCTTACTATGTCTTCTCTTGATATGGATTTCCCGTAAGATGGGTTTCATGGGGTTGGGAGTAAGATTCTCAATCCTAACATTGTAGAAAGTTCGTTCGCGTAAGATGCATTCGTACGTGCGTAGTCCGGTCTAATATGTAAATGATTGCGCCAAAGTTAAGATTGTTTAATTAATGATTAAAGTTAGTCGAGTCAACATGATTACTTATTGTTATTATAATTATTGATGGTATGATACATTGGTTTGCATGATTGTATGTTGTATGTTTGATTTGGTTGCTTGATTTGTGCTATGATCTTGTGTATCCCCGTTAGGGTGGGACAGTTATGTTACTCGCCACTGACGGTGGACTGTTGTTTAGTCTTCAGGTAATTCTGATGATGAGGTTCTTGCTTAGCTTTGGGTTGGGCGAGTGCCGATGTTATTTAGTACTTGTTTTGTTGTTTTACGATTCTAGTATTAAACTATAGTAGTGATACTTGTATATTCTAACTCTGACATTGGTTTGGAGTTAATACTGTTATTAGTAGTAGTGATATTTGGGTTTAGTTATGTACAATCTTGTGGGTGTTTTACTTTTGGATTTAGCATATATTCAATTTGAGGTTTTGTTTTAATTTTTAAGTATGTTAGTATGTTAGAACTGACTATTCGACTCGTCGGTTTCTTCCGCGCCAGTTTAAGCGAGTCGGGTCGTCACAGTTGGTATCAGGGCCGAATAGGTTTTAAGTGAAGTTTTAGGATATGAGTAAACCCGGGAGTTGAGAGCTTTATCTTTCCCGAGTGATTGAACCCGAATTAAGTTTAAATATAAGGGAGAAGAGTTCGGGTAGAAGAACGGGGTAAGACCCTTTTTCTATTCTTTTTCTCTTTTGATTTTGTGTACTTGACTGTGGTGGGGATGTATGACTGACACTGTTCTTTGGTATATCTTTGTTTTATTGTGTTGCAGCATGTCTACGGCTCACAATCAACCCAAAAAAAGTAGCAATCAATCATGTATGATGAAGAAATGCAGAGGGAAAAATTTAAATATAAGAAAAGAGAAAAAACGGGAGAAAAATGCAATGACAACTAATGATTTAAAAAATGATCGCAACATCCATTTTAAAAATCGAATTATACAACTAATTGGAAGTGAAAAACTGCAGGAGTTTAGGGTTTACTACTTGTCATCACAATTTACCTCGAACTGCCATAATTCAACCACACGTCACATATTTGCAAAGGTTTGCCTGCGTTTGCGCTTGAATATTTCAAAATATTAGGTTGAGAATAAGAGATTGTGATAACTATAACCCCAAGCATCACAATAAATTGGTTCTCAAAAGGAACAAGTGATTTTATTCCATGGGAAAACCCTAAAATAAAACAGCTCTAAAAACTAAAGAAACAATAAGCATTTCATCCTCCTCCTCATAAAGTAACCAATCTCAACAATTTGTCCTGTAGCAACATTACTCTGACCGCTTTATCTTAGCTTACAAATGGACATCCTTCTAATGTAAGCAAGGTAAAAGATTGGGCTTCTGTTACGATCTAAAATCGAATACAATAAATATAATATAGAATCAAAGGGTGTAAATAAAATAAATGATCATTTTCCCTAACAACCCATGTCCTAAAAGCATCTGAATGCCTAACTAAGATAGTGACCATATATTATCATGACGTGCTCCATAATTCCACTGATGAAGAAAAAGGAATAATTACATTAATAGGTACCAACTATTGCACTTTTTATTTTATAGGTACCAGCTTTTGATTATTCATCAGCAGTACGAACTATTACATAAAGTTGCAATGATAGGTATGGATGACTTATAAATAGGTATGGATGACCTATAAGTTGCAACAATATTTAGGTCATATACCTATCATTGCAACTTTATGTAATAGTTCGTGCTGCTGGTGAATAATCAAAAGTTGTTACCTATAAAATAAAAAGTGAAATAATTGGTACCTATTAATTTAATTATTCCGAAGAAAAATCTAGATACTTCATGAAATCTAATATCTCCCCAAACAGAGTATGAATAAGAAAATGAAGGACCCAACAATGCCCCCTCCCCCCCCAAAATGACAATTAAAATTAAATGAAAAGAAAAGGCACCCCAAATTCCATAAAAATATCCCTAAAAAGGACCCAACAATGCTCAATTATGTACTGATTAATAGTTTTTATGGCTTATAATAAATCATAATCTGAATAGAACAAAGGCATAAAGCATTAAACCATTTTATTTTATTTTTTTGGAAAACCTTAAACCATTGATATTTAGAGGCCATATAATATATGTATGCTATTTGGCAAGACAAAGGCAAACTCTTCAAGGATATCAAGCTAACAAAACATAATCATTACCCAGTCTTATTTAAAAGAGTATTTGGAGAAAAAGGAAAAGTCAAATGAAGGTGAATACATATGATAATATATTATGTCAGTACCTGTTGCATCCAAAGGATGAGCTACTGCCATTGCTTCTCCATTTACATTAATCTTTTCAAGTGCAAGATCTAATTTCCTGTGACAGTACATAAAGGTGAGCCAGATCATTCAACAAAAAATCAAGAAATCTTACAGAGCGGGATGAATCTAGGAGCAAACCTAGCAAAACCTAAAACACAATAGAAAAAAAAAATGCAGGACAAGGATCGTGCAGAACAGAAATTCGAAGCAGAAGATCTACAAAGGAATCACAACAATTTGGATACTAAAGAGTAAAAGTGTGTATAACAACACAACAAATTTTGCCCCCCAAAAAAAAACTTTGTGAAGGGATCCATGGCATTTTCTGATTCAGTGGCACCATTTTCTGATGCTAATGCTAAATATTCTAATGCATCCTTTTCTGATGCTGAATTTTCTATAACATCCTTGGCATCTTGCATATTTACCTTGCCATTCAGTGGCACTAGTCATAATAGTGTACTGCATTCCAAATCAAATGCAAGTGTGAAGCAAGATTTAAGGTCCCTTAATGGAGTAATAGCAAAACAAATGTGTTAAAATTAATATTAGAACATTAATCAAAAACCAAATCAGTATTGGATATCCATTAATAATCTTATTATGCATACCTAGTTTAAAAAAAAGATATCACCCAAATAATAATATTCAAGAATTAAATAATTGATTACCTAGTAAAATTCATCATCCATTTTTGCATCCATTCTTTTCTTTTCTGGATCATCGGGAGGCTCAGGTTTGCATTTCGTCAACACAATTAGGCGGTGCATTCAAGGTGGACAATTCTACCATGGTGGCAAAGCAACTGACATAAAATCCAACTTTTCCAGTTTCCATATGGCATACACCCTTAAAGAACATAGGCATGCCTACTTAATGTCCAAGGATAACATACCACAGGGTTATCATAGCCCCAATGTTAATTTTTAAAATTAGGTCAGTTGCCTGCCAAAGTCCAATGGTGGATGCCCACCTTTAAAATGCTCTGAATAACCAAATCAAAATTGACTACTTTGAACAGTGGAACTCATCATAACCTCAATTTGTTTTGGGTCTGTTGTGCGTAGGAATAACATGGTGAAAGAAGAAGACCATATCCTGTAGTAAACAAAAAAGGAGACAATAGGAAAATTGAGCTCCGCAAATTATAAGGACCGTTTTAATGGTAGTTAAAGAAATCATTGGCCGGAGATGACCAGGGGTCATCAAGGGAGAGGGGCAAAACAGTCCTATACAAAACTCCCAAACCTCTCCCTGCCTCATTGGTAGGCCTTTTATGTCGTTCAAAATAAAAGACTTATCAAAAGTAAATTTCTCCTACTCTCCAATTACAACTAGTGTAAAGGGCAAGTAAGGTTCTTATCCACAGAGAACGGATTTATGTTGATTTAATTGTGTTAATATATATTTTGATTATTAAAGGGGAGAATCACTAATTCCTCAGTGATATTGGTAACAAGGGGGGGAAATTGGAGATTTTAGTGATAAAATAAACTAACAACTAATTGATTACGGGAAAATTCTAGTTTTAAAGAATCTTAGGATTCGGTTACAACGACTCTGACTCGGCTAATTGAATTAGACTCTCAATTACCAAACCATTTCAATACTCAATTAATTATTGACAAGAGTAAACTCTTGTAGTCCCCTTAATTAGCTAGACAAGATAAATCGTAAATTGCCTAAAACCCTTAATGTTCAAAGAACACGCAGTGAACAAAAGCTTTAAGAACGGAGACACAATAAGAACGCAATTGTTTAGAGAATACGCAATAAACAATTAACGTTTAAACAAGCTCTACTAAATTGTTCACAATAAGAATACGCTTAAGCATGAACAAGATAGTTGCTACTCGAGGTTGAACACAATAATCGATTGTGTTCAAACCCTAGTAATGATTCTGTAAAATATAATAACAAGACAAAGATCAAGCTAAAACATTCAACAAAACCAATAACAATTCATATAAGAGCAAGTAAATAATTGAAGTAAAGAAATAGTTTAGAGTTAGAGAATCCTCACAAGGAGCCTTTTGGAATCATTGAAACCAATCCCAAGAACAAGTTTAAGCTACCATTTGCATTGATGAACAAATATTCTTCATTGATTCCATGATTAAATATCAAAATTACAAACTAAAGATTTAATAGTTTTTATGTAATCTAAGGAGAAACTAGAGAGAATTTAAGCTAAGGAACTATTTGAACATGAAAAACTAGATCTTTTTTTACAATGAAAAACCACTTTTCTATTTATACTAAACTAAATTATAACCTAGAAATCAAGTGGATGAAGCCGCGTGCAGAACAGAGGAGATGGGCGCTGGCAGCGCCCTCAAAGGCGCGGGGCGCGCCATTCCTTGGAGGGATACTGTGATGGGGGCGCTGGGCGCGCCCCAAAGGGCGCGGGGCGCGCCCCAAAGGGCGCTGGGCGCGCCTTCTTCTTGATGCTCACTGCAATGGGGGCGCTGGCAGCGCCCTCTGAGGCGCGGGGCGCGCCCCTGTAGATTGCCTGCGCAGCTCGGACTAAAATAGCCATAACTCTTTTGTTCCTTAACGAAATAAGGCTTATGACCTACCGTTGGAAAGCTCTTGAAGAGAGCTACAACCTCCAATTTGAATCACATAAATCCAATGAGTAGATTGGGAGATATTTCTATTTGAAGTTGGACTTACTGCATTTGAAGGTTCACAATAAGGCTTTTCTTTCCCTCTAATGCTTAATGATTTCTTCAAGTGTGTTTGGCGCATGATCAATGACTCCAAAAATGCTCCTAATGATGTTTCGTAGCTCAAGACTACAAGAACACATAAAACCAAACCGCAACTACAAACTACACTTATCCTAAAAAGCATTAAAAACTGTAAATTGCACTACAACTTTACATTTCAAGCCAAACTCTCGTTTAAACTCAAAAGTAACAAAATGTGCAATCTTATGCTAAACTAATTACATAAAGGAACAAAAAAGAAGTTAAATAACTCGTACAAACTGGACACATCAAATACCCCCACACTTAGCCTTTACTCGTCCTCGAGTAAATCAAATGAGTATAAGAGTGCCATAGACCAAAAGCTTGCAAAGTTACAACTTCTAACAAAAAGCCATGAATTACTTGTTTTCATACCAAACCAAAATACATAATTAGGCATGAAATTCATGGTTTTGTATCAAAACAAAGTGAAAGGAAACAAAAACATAAGCTAGTGAACCACAATATATGAAACAACTCAAACAAGGTTCACTAACCTAAAAATGAGTGAAAAGAGACAAGAACAAGGGTTCTTACCAAAAACAAGATCCAATGATCGAAGATTGACATTCAAACTTGAACCAAAACTGCATAGGAACTACTCTCTTTTCTTTTTCTCTCAATTTTGTTTTCATTTTTTTTTTTAATTAAAACTCACAACTCACCCACTCGATCAATTAGCCTTAAATTTTGCATAGGTCGCCCTTTCGAGTTTTCAACCTATCAAAGGCCCCCATTTTTGCCCGAGTTGCCCGCTCTTGCGGGTTTTCAACTCAGCGGGATTTTTTTTTTTTTTTAAGCAAAAAGAAATATGTACAAGGATGGATTTCCTACCCCCACACTTAAAATTGACATTGTCCTCAATGTTTAGGGGTTAAGAAAGGGGAGTAATCCCCAAGCTCAAGTGTTATTCAGTAAATAACACCTCAATGACCGCAAAAGCTTGTCATGTGCAACCACCCAAAAATCAGAGTTTACCAAGTTGGTAAACAAGAATAGCAAAGCCAAAAAAATTGTTAAAGCCATGCTATAAGAAAAGGGAGGGCGATTAGGGAAGGAATGGGAAGAATGAAAAGTAAAAGTAAGAAAAGAAGAAAACGAAACGGAAAAATCAAAATGAAAAGAAGAAAAGGAATGAAAGATGTCATTGCCATAAGCTTCCACTTCCTTGGTGGCATGGACAATGGAATGAGGATGATCAAAAGAAAGGAAAGTCTCCTCAAGAGGTGGGGAATGAATGTGATGAGGTAGAAACAAGGGGAAGGAAGGTATGAGGTCAAGTTTTGTGGAGAACGACACATGAGGGACTAAAATGGGAGCATTTTCCCCGTAAGAGATCTCACCTATCACCCTAGGCATTAAAAGTCCACTTGGCTCAGCCAACACTTCATCGTTCAAAGTGTTCTCTTCTATCACATACACATTCACACAAAATGGAGTTATTTCCTCATTTTCAAGGATGGTATCCTCATCCTCAAAGCAAGAAAAGTGGGGTTTTGGGTTTGACTCCTTTTGATTTTGGAGCTCACCCAATTCCAAATTTCTTTCAAAACTTGCCAAAAGCCCCGAAAGTTGGCTCAATTGCCTTTCCAAGTTGTTGATATTTGTTCTTGTTTCATCTTGGATTTGGACCATATTCCCTTCCATAATCATGACATTTTTGGTTAGCATATGGAGCATTTCCTCGGTTGAGGAGCTCGTATGTGAACCTTGCTCCGGAAAAAGTCCTTGGTGAGGTAATTGGGCTGGCTCATTGTATTGTGATGTTTGGTCATTTTGTGGGTAATGGGGTGGTTGGTCATTTTGTTGGTTTTCATGATTGAAGCACATATGATCCTCCCAACTTTGATTGAGGGTGATAGAGTTAGGGTTACATTTTGTTGAGCACCCTTGGTTTTGGAACCCTAAAGCTCTATCCCATTCATATGTGTCTTGTGATAGCCAATGGTAGTAATCCCAAGCATCTACATAAGTTAAAGATCGGAATGCCCCATTAAACGTATCCTCAACTACAATCCTTGTGGAATGGTTTAACCCTTCATAAATCACCTCACATATCTCCCACAACTCACAATCATAATGGACTAGAAGTGGATCCTGCAAACGAATGAAATACCTCCAAAAGGCCTCATCCTCAAATTGGGGTACATAGAAACCAGCCATTCGAAGACACTCCTCTTATGAAATATCACAGCTTAGCAATGAGAATAAAGTAACAATAATATATATATATATATATATATAAACAGGAATAAAAACATATTACCTAAACACAATAAAACAACACCGTTCCCCGGCAACGGCGCCAAAATTTGGTAGGCCTTTTATGTCGTTAAAAATAAAAGACTTATCAAAAGTAAATTTCTCCTACTCTCCAATTACAACTAGTGTAAAGAGCAAGTAAGGTTCGTATCCACAGAGAACGGATTTATGTTGATTTAATTGTGTTAATATATATTTGGATCATTAAAGGGGAGAATCACTAATTCCTTAGTGATATTGGTAACAAGGGGGGGAAATTGGAGATTTTAGTGATAAAATAAACTAACAACTAATTGATTACGGGAAAATTCTAGTTTTAAAGAATCTCAGGATTCGGTTACAACGACTCTGACTCGGCTAATTGAATTAGACTCTCAATTACCAAACCATTTCAATACTCAATTAATTATTGACAAGAGTAAACTCTTGTAGTCCCCTTAATTAGCTAGACAAGATAAATCGTAAATTGCCTAAAACCCTTAATGTTCAAAGAACACGCAGTGAACAAAAGCTTTAAGAACGGAGACACAATAAGAACGCAATTGTTTAGAGAATACGCAATAAACAATTAACGTTTAAACAAGCTCTACTAAATTGTTCACAATAAGAATACGCTTAAGCATGAACAAGATAGTTGCTACTCGAGGTTGAACACAATAATCGATTGTGTTCAAACCCGAGTAATGATTTTGTAAAATATAATAACAAGACAAAGATCAAGCTAAAACATTCAACAAAACCAATAACAATTCATATAAGAGCAAGTAAATAATTGAAGTAAAGAAATAGTTTAGAGTTAGAGAATCCTCACCAGGAGCCTTTTGGAATCATTGAAACCAATCCCAAGAACAAGTTTAAGCTACCATTTGCATTGATGAACAAATATTCTTCATTGATTCCATGATTAAATATCAAAATTACAAACTAAAGATTTAATAGTTTTTATGTAATCTAAGGAGAAACTAGAGAGAATTTAAGCTAAGGAACTATTTGAACATGAAAAACTAGATCTTTTTTTACAATGAAAAACCACTTTTCTATTTATACTAAACTAAATTATAACCTAGAAATCAAGTGGATGAAGCCGCGTGCAGAACAGAGCAGATGGGCGCTGGCAGTGCCCTCAAAGGCGCGGGGCGCGCCATTCCTTGGAGGGATACTGTGATGGGGGCGTTGGGCGCGCCTTCTTCTTGATGCTCACTGCAATGGGGGCGCTGGCAGCGCCCTCTGAGGCGCGGGGCGCGCCCCTGTAGATTGTCTGCGCAGCTCGGACTAAAATAGCCATAACTCTCTTGTTCCTTAACGAAATAAGGCTTATGACCTACCGTTGGAAAGCTCTTGAAGAGAGCTACAACCTCCAATTTGAATCACATAAATGCAATGAGTAGATTGGGAGATATTTCTATTTGAAGTTGGACTTACTGCATTTGAAGGTTCACAATAAGGCTTTTCTTTCCCTCTAATGCTTAATGATTTCTTCAAGTGTGTTTGGCGCATGATCAATGACTCCAAAAATGCTCCTAATGATGTTTCGTAGCTCAAGACTACAAGAACACATAAAACCAAACCGCAACTACAAACTACACTTATCCTAAAAAGCATTAAAAATTGTAAATTGCACTACAACTTTACATTTCAAGCCAAACTCTCGTTTAAACTCAAAAGTAACAAAATATGCAATCTTATGCTAAACTAATTACATAAAGGAACAAAAAAGAAGTTAAATAACTCGTACAAACTGGACACATCACTCATCCATAAACTAATGAGGTTTTATTCAACATGTTTTCACTTTGACTGAACCCTGACCGGGTAATCAGAATTTAAACCTAGAAGTAAAACAATCAATTACAACTCTGTAAAAGGATTTAATTCTATCTACAACACCAATTGGACACCAAAAATGAATGATGAATACCCTAATTACTTAAAAGAGGGTCAAAACCGTACGAAAAAAATGGCAAGCTTACCGAGATCTGATCTTATTAAAGATTAAAGAAGAAAAGCTTATCTCAAATCTGCTTCAATAGAGGAAGAGAAACTCACAATTCGCAGCAATGGACAAAGAGAGATCAGGATGAAAATGAGCATACCCCCAAAAAAATTATGAAACCTGAAACACTAACATTAAAAATCCGAACAGGTGATTGAACTTTACCGTACAAGAATTAAAGATAAAGATTATAGAAGAAAATCATACCTCAAATTTGAAGAAATGGACAGAGAGACGTCGTAGAAGAGCAGCATTGCCGAGGTGAAGTAGTTTCGCAGAGGAGAGGAGAGAGAGGCAGCTTCGAAGCTTTGAGGATGCACAAATGGGACGGCGGAGGAGAGGAGAGAGAGGCAGAGGAGAGGAGTGGAGAGAGAGATAGAGGATGCACAAATGGGACGCAAAGCAGGAAAAAAAGTAAAAAAAACAATTAGGGTTTCAAGGGCAGCCTTTAGATGCATTGAACGGTACAAACAATAATCTATGACGTCACTTAACAGGCTGATGACCTTTAGATGGTTGCACAATTTAAAATGAATAGAAACTTGTCATTCATGATTTTATAATGTATAGGTTGCAAAGCAGGCAAAGTAACAAAACCAATTAGGTTTTCAATGGAAGCCATTAGATGCAACAAAAGAGTACAAATAGTACTATATGACGTCACATAAAGGGCTGATGATCCTTAGATCGTTTTAGTATTCAAAATGAATAGCAACGGGTTATTCATGGTTTTATAATGCATAGATAGATATATATGGAGAGAGAGAAAATTTGAGCTGAGCAAATTCTCAGACCGTTTTATTGTTTAGAGAAATCGTTGGCTGCAGATGACCAAAGGTCATCAAGGGAGAGGGGCAAAACCATCCTGTAAAAAACTCCCAAACCTCTCCCTCCCTCATTCATAAACTAATGAGGTTTTGTTCTCCATATTTTCACTTTAATGCTATACCTCACGAAACAGATGTGATGGATTTGACTAATGAACCCAATCCGAACAATAAGAAATAAAACCTACAAACAAAAGCAATTGATTATAAACCATAAAAATATTCAATTCAATCTATAAAATCAGTTGATTTAATTTATTGGAGTTCGACCTATACACCGTAAAATATTAGCTAAAAAAAATGAGGATACACAAAAACAAAAGATAAGATGCATTAAAACACTAAAAAAGGCAGATAATCCAAAGGAAATTAAAAATAATAATAATAATAAAATAAAAGAACAAGTTATCCCCATTGTAAGCGTGCAAATAAGATGAGCAGTACCAAAAGCATGAACAACTTTGGCAGCAACAAAGAGATTATCATGATCGCGCCTAAGGCTTTAGAAAATAATTCTCAGAAAAACCAATGCAACCATGCCTGCAACCACCGCTAGAAACACCTCTACCTTTGATGGTTGCCGCCTTACCCATAACCCTACAGCCAAAAAAAAAAACCCATTTGAAATAAGGAATGATCAAGCGAAAAATACAAAGACACATTAAAGCACGTAAAATAAAAATCAGATCTGGAATTTGTAATTTTGTAGAAACATACCCTTGCAAGTAATGATATATCAATCATTCAAGTGGAGATAATGATTTCAACCTTGTTATTGACTCACCACCAAGCTGCTGTGAGAATCCCCTTTAAAAAACCGAGCAAGGACGACATAGATGGTGACATTGCTGATAATCACAATCATGATGAAACACAAACTCAGTAAAGCAAAATCGATAACTCCATGAGTTAAAAAAAAAACTATAAGAGAACAAGATAAACATCGAAAATGAAAATAAAACATCAATCGAGAATAGAGCAAGGTAAACATCGAAAATGATGAAACATCAAATCAGAAATAAAAGATGGAAAGCCCTAAAAATGTTAGCAACCAAAATTCAAGAGAATGTATAAATAACAGATTATATATCAAGAATTTCAAATACTATCAAGCAAGATATATCCTAGTAAATTATAAAATTAATAAGCCAAAATGGGCTGCCTAAATGACTAAATTCACAACATGTAATTCTAAAGCTTAATTGAATTGTATAAAATAGGAATAAAAATTCAATTAACTTTCTCACCTTAATTAAATTTTCCATCTAGGTAACATTTCTCACCATAGTTGAACTTCTGATAACCGACTTTTTGTTAGTGTTTTTCTTAGCTTTTAGGTTAGTTTTATAGCTTAGCTTTCCCTTTTCTTATTTCATTTTGTCATTTTTATTTCCTTTTTGTAGTTTAGTTGTGCTTCGGCTATTTTGTAGTATTCTTGCTATGTGCTACTCCTTTTTGGTCGTTTTCCCTATTTTTGTAGGTGACTCATACTTCACGGAAGTCGACGAGTCGTTCGAGCATCGGATATCTGAGCCAAGGCAAATTTAGAGGCTTTTTACAAAAGGAGGGGTTGCTCCCCTAGTAGCACGGTCGCGCCCAAGCTCTGAAATGAATAATTAAGCACCCGACCAAAGGAGCGGCCGCTCCTCTTCTTTGATCAAGATCATTAGTTTAGGTTGGGTTCCGGGTTATTACGTGTTTAGGTTGGTTCGTGGGAAGCCGTGTGTGCAAGTGTGGTTCGTGCCGTGGCCGTGCAGTAGGTCCGTGCTCGTGGTCTGGCCGTGTGGTGGCCGTGTTCGTGGTGGCAGCCAGGGCCGTGTTTGAAGCTGGACCGTGTGGCTCGTGTTGAGGACGGTGGTGCAGTTGGTGCTCGTGTGCAAGCCGTGTGGTGTGGTTCGTGCAAGCCGTGCCGTGTCCGTGTTGTGCCGTGTGATAGGGCCACGTGGTTCGAATTCCGGGCTGCAAGATTATGTTGATTTTGTGTGTAATCCTTAATAAGGTAACATACTTTCTCAACCTAATTGGTATACTATGATTTATAGTATAGATTAAATGATTAGATTAGACTATTTTGGTGTTTTAGAACCATGTTTATGTATGTGTTATAATCTGAATTTTTGGATGGTTTTATGATGATTTCTATTTGAATATGCATATTTCATGATTGATAAGTTAGTATTATGTTGGGTGTTATTCATGTTCAAGTTTGATGAATTTTGAGTATTAAGAAGTTGATGAATTTGTTGTTTAAACATGTTGTATCATGCGTGTATTTTGATGAAGTTTGGGATGAGTTCTTGAATCTTGAATGAGTTCTTGGTTGAAGTTCTTGAATCTTGATTGAGTTCTTGATTGAAGATCTTGAATCTTGGATGAGTTCTTTATAAGTTCTTGGTTGAGTCTTTAAAGTTAAAGAAAGTTAAATAAAAGGTTAAAGATTGATGTAAGAGGTTCTAAGTTTGTTGGTTTACATGTTATTTCTTCAGTCAAGGCGTAAGATGCAACTTAAGAATGAACTAAGAATGTAAACTGCTATTTAAAGTAAACATTTGCTTGATTTCGCTACTGGACGCCTAAAACTTAGAGTAAGATTTTTTATTTTTGGGTTAAGACGTTGCCCCTATCCTATCCGCGGTATTGGGATAGTTGGTGGTCTTACTATTTTGTCTTCGGATATGGATTTCCAGTAAGATTGGCTTCATGGGATTTGGGAGTAAGATTCTCAATCCTGACATAGTAGAAAGTTCGATCGCGTAAGATGCGTTCATATGTGCATAGTCCGGTCTAGTATGTGAATGATTGCGCCAAAGTTAGTCAGCATGATTAATTGTTGTTATTCATTGTTGGTAGTATTGCATGATGTGTCGTATGGATTGATGTATGTTGGTTTGTTTGATTTGGTTGTTTGGTTTGTGCTATGTTCGTGTGTATCCCCGTTAGGGTGGGACGGTTATGTTACTCGCCACTGACGTTGGACTGTTGTTGTTTTTTAGGTAACTCTGATGATGAGGTCCTTGCTTAGCTTTGGGTTAGGCGAGTGTCGTTGTTACATAGCTTTTATGTTATTGTTTTACGATATTTTCTAGTATTGAACTATAGTAGTAGTACTTGTATAGTTTTCTATAACTCTGACATATATTTGGAGTTTACATTTAATAGTAGTAGTTGTTTGACATTTGGGATTAGATATGCATAATCTTGTGGGTGTTGTACTTTTGGTTTAGTAAATATATACTTTTGAGGTTTTGTTTTAATTTTTAAGTATTTTAAGTTTGTTAGATCTGACTATTCGACTCGTCGGTTTCTTCCGCGCCGGTTTAAGCGAGTCGGGTCGTCACAGTGCTGTTGCGTACTAGTGGTGAATTCGATTGTGCAGGTAACCTCTTGCAAACATAGGAATTGAAAACTGGAAATAAAACCTCTTGCAAACACAGGAATTGAAAACTGGGGCCTAGACGCTCAACAACTTATCCCGCTTCTAGCCTCTATCCTGCTTACCTGCAAAATAGATTTGGGGGTCCACCATCAGTGGCGAGTAACTAGACTGTCCTACTTAGAAGTAGGACCACATTACATACAATAATAGGGTTTGAAACATAGGATACAAGTACTACCATAGAGATAGCAGCGGAAACATAACAACCAATAAACATCATATTCAAAGATTACCATGCTTACTTATCAATACAATTTATCTACATTATTAGACATCAAGAATATTTCCGACACGACTGAAGTCGATACAACAAACAAGTCCCTGACACAATTCATCACAGATGAACCGATACGACACGGCGCAAGGCCGATAACAACAAACAAGTCCCCGACACGATTCATCACAGATGAACCAATACGACATGGCGCAAGGCCGATAACAACAAAAAAGTCCCCGATACGATTCATCACAGATGAACCGATACACGCACGGTCTTCAACCGCTCGACGCGCGGTCTTTAACCGCTCGACACGACACGACTCGACAAGACTCGAAAGACTCCAAATAAAACAACCCACAAATCATCACAAAAACTCTTCAAGCAACACATGCCAACGATTCATCATATAATATCATCAATAAGATCAACAAAATAATACATATAAGCTTTCAAGATTCAAGATTTCAAGAATTAATCATCAAACAAGATAAAAATCCAAGCTTAACAACATGCTATCACACGCATAACATAATCAAAAATACCAAGCAAGAACATTGTCAAATTATCAAGATTAAATACAGAACATCAGGAATTAATCATAGAACGAAATAGCTTAATAGATCACACAAGAACATAAATTGATCAAACAAGAAAACAAATCTAACAACCTAGACAACATGTTTTATACGAAAATCATAACAACAATAACAACGTGATTCTAAGCCTAGTATCCTATGAAACCTAATCCTATTTCTAAGTAGAATAGCTAGTTACCTATAGGGGAATCCACACACATAAAACCACGCACAACCTCGCCCATTCTTCCCTTATTTCGACCCAAGCCACGCCCAATGTTAGGTTTGCATTGATGAACAAGGTTGAAGGTCTTGAATCAATCTTCAATGGTGTCTTTGATTTGATGAAATAAAAGGAAGATTAGGTTAGGAAATCTGATGAGATGTCGTGATATGTAGTGGGGAAAAGAAGGAGTTTTTATTTGTAGTTTAGTTTTTATTTGTAGTTTAGGATTGGAAAAAAAAAGAAAATAAAAACAAAGGGGCCGGCTAGGGAGATGCAAAGTAAGATTTTTTGGGTGTTCCTAAATTGTAGTAGGGTGGTTAGGGAAAATAAAAATAGAGCTTTTTGGTTTTAAACAAAATAGATTTAATTGGATAATTAAGGTAAATAAATAAATCAAGTTAAATTAAAATAAAGGAAAGATCGGCTAGGAGGGAGTCAAAGCAAGGGCTTTGGGCTTGATCAATTAAATAAAAATTAAGTCTTTGGGCCCAAATTGAATAGTTTGGGTTTAAAGGCTTAATTTTCCACGAAATTTTACGGCCCAAAAATCCGGGTCTTTACAAAATCGATACCCCAAACATCAAAAAGTTCACAAAAACTGGTTGGATATTGAAGCATTTCACTCTGTTGGGACATATTACCAACTCTTTGGCACTAGTCACATGATTGCACGAAATGGTATGCATCCCAATTTATACTTCGCCAATATAAACCGGAGTCCAAAACCTTTTGTGCGGTCCTTTTTGGACCAAAGTGTCCACCAAATGGTGAAGAATGACATAATTGTAAAATTGGAATAACCTCATTTTCCGGAATACACCTTCGGATTAACAAATCTGCAAAATGTTTCCATAAGTAGGGATTATCCCAAACATAGTGTTTGGCGTCATTCCTCAACCTGTTTTGTTGAGCCTTGGTGAACTGCGGAGGAAACTTGTTAGTAATCAAATAATTCACTATATAAGCATACCAAGGCAAGAATTCCTTGAGGGTATACAAACAATCATCAGGAAATTCCCCCCGAATAGGCTCAACCAGTGATCTCTCCATGGAACACTCACTCTCTATTGGTGGTACTATTCGACTTACATATGATGGTCAGCTACCACATTTTCAGTCCCCTTTTTCTCTTTGACCTCTAAGTCAAACTCACTTAGCAACAGAATCCACCTTATAAGCGTCGGTTTTGCCTCCTTCTTTGCCATTAAGTGACGAAGAGCCCCATGATCGGTATGAACAATGACTTTAGTACCGAGTAAATAAGATCTGAATTTTTCTACAGAGAACAAAACGGCTATAAGTTCTTTTTCAGTGGTGGTGTAGTTCCGTTATGACTCATTAAGGGTCATGGACGTGTAATAAATAGCTTGAGGTACCCATCCTACCCTTTGACCTAAAACTGCCCCGACGGAATAGTAGTTGGCATCACACATGATTTCAAAGGGTAGAGACCAGTCAGGAAGTCGAATAATGGGAGCCGAAACAAGTTGCTCCTTCAAGGTGTTGAATGACCTTTTACATTCATTATCAAAGTCAAAATCCACATCTTTTTGAAGATGTTTACAATGTGGGGATGTGATTTTTTAAAAATCTTTGATGAACCTTCTATAGAATCCGGCATGACCCAGGAAAGACTGGATGTCTCGAATGTTGGTTGGAAAGGGTAAGGGAAGAATGATATCAATCTTTGCCTTATCAACCTTCAAACCCTCATTCAAAACAACGTGGCCTAACACTATGCCTTGTCGGACCATGAAATGACACTTTTAAGAGTTTAACACCAAATTCTTATCAATGCAACGTTTTAAAACCAGAATAAGATGTGCCAAACAAGTGTCAAAAGATCCCCATGGATTGTGAAATCGTCCATGAAAACCTCTACAAACTTTTCCACATATTCACAAAAGATGTTCATCATGCATCTTTGGAATGTGGCCGGGGCATTGCAAAGCCCGTATGACATACGCCTATAAGCAAACATACCGAAAGGGCACGTAAAAGTGGTCTTATCCTGATCCTCAAGCGCTATAACCGCCTGGAAGTACCCTGAGTACCCGTCTAAGAAACATGCAGTAGTAAGAGTGGCTTACAATCCTTTCTAACATTTGATCCAAGAAGGGTAAAGGGAAATAATCCTTCCTAGTTACCGCATTCAACTTGCGGTAATCAATGCAAACATGCCAACCATTTTGAATGCGTGTAATAATTAAGTCACCATCCCTGTTCTCAACCACAGTCACTCTAGATTTCTTTGGAGCAACATGAGTCAGACTTACCCATTTACTGTCAGATATGGGTCAGGGTAAATGATACCTGCCTTGACTAGTTTCAGAATCTCTTCCTTAGCTACCTCCATCATTGGTGGGTTAACTCGCCATTGCGGTTGGCGAACAGGTTTTGCTTCTTCTTCGAGCAAAATCCAGTGCATACAAGTCATTGGACTTATGCCCTTGATGTCGGAAATGGTCCAACCAATAGCTTCCTTGTGCTCAACTCGAACTTGGAAAATCCTTTTCTCCTCATCCTCGGTGAGCTTGCTAGAGATGATCACCGGTAATGTTTCCTTGGAACCAAGAAAAACATACTTGAGATCATCCGGCATTGTCTTAAGCTCAACTGCAGGTGCCTGCAACACAGATGGCACAAGCTTGTCCAAAGGACCAAGTGAGGTAATCAAATCATCAGCAGTTATAGAAAGGGGTAAACTATCACACTGTGCCAAATTGCACAAGGTGTCTTGCACACTAGCACTTAACGCATATTCACTATCAGTTTCACCCAATGCATTTCCTACCGAAACTAACAGATCATCTTCTCCATCTATATCAAAGATACCCTGTGTTATTGTATCAATGACATCGATGGAAAAACAGGAATGACCCTCAGGAGGGAATTTCATGGAGTTATAGATATTAAATTCCAGACACTCTCCATCAAACTCCATAGTCAATGACCCGGTGTGAACATCGATTTTAGCCTGAGTAGTTTTCAAAAAGGGACGTCCTAGCAAGATTGGAGTGGCACTGCCATCATGGTCCATATCTAGGACGTAAAAATCAGCGGGAAAAATCATTTGCCCAACCTTGACCAATACATCCTCCACTATACCCTTTGGATAAGTGTTGGATCTATCGACCAATTGGATCACGACACCCGTTGGCTTTAGATCGCCAAGCTTTAAAGCTTTAAACAATGAAAAGGGAATCACATTAATTGATGCCTCTAAATCTTGCATGGTGTTACTAAAAATGATATCACCAATAGTGCAAGGTATAGTGAACATGCCTGGGTCACCACACTTGGGAGGTAACTTTTTTTGGAAAATGGCCGAGATATGTTCACTCACCTTCAGTTTTTGGTGCCCTTTAAGCTTATTTTTCCTTCTACTAGTGCAAAGTTCTTTTAAAAACTTTGCATAGCGGGGGATTTGTTTAATTGCATCGAAAAGGGGGATATTTACTTCACATTAACGTCTCATAAATATCCTTATCACACTCCTTGGTGCGAGTGTCTATCATTGCTTTTGGGAATGGGGGTTTCGGTAAGTACGGAGATGAAGACGGACAAGGTGTCTCCACTTAAGGTGATGGTGGTGTAAGAGAAGGCAAATTGCTTTGTTCTTCGTTTACTACCAGCTCATCCTCAAGCTCTCTCGTGTTCACTTCGAGTTCCTTCCCACTCCTTAGAGTGATAGCACTAGCATTAGACTTGGGTTTAAGCTCTGTTTGGGACGGAAGCTTCCCCGAATCTAACTTACCGTCTAACCTAGACATAACACCAAACACTTGGCCCATTTGTCTTTCCAAGTTCTTAAAACTCGTAAAATATAATAACAAGACAAAGATCAAGCTAAAACATTCCAGAAAACCAATAACAATTCATATAAGATCAAGTACATAATTGAAGTAATGAAATAGTTTAGAGTTAGAGAATCCTCACAAGGAGCTTTTTAGAATCATTGAAACCAATCCCAAGAACAAGTTTAAGCTACCATTTTCATTGATAATAAACAAAGATTCTTCATTGATCCCATTAAAGATAAATAAAATTACAAACTAAACTAATTTGAGTTCTTGAGGAATACTAGAGAGAATTAATGCTACGAAAGTAATTGAACATGAAAACCTAGATTTTAAAACAATGAGAATCCACTTTTATATTTATACTAAACTAAAATATAACCTAGAAATCAAGTGGATGAAGCCATGTACAGAACACAGTAGATGGGCGCTGGCAGCGCCCTCAAAGGTGCGGGGCGCGCCCCTCTTTGCAATGATTCTGTGAAATTGGCGCTGGCAGCGCCCCATAGGCACGGGGAGCGCCCCCCTTTGGAATGCTATTGTGACATGGGCGTTGGGAGTGCCCCATAGGCGCGGGGAGCACCTTCTTCCTTGGCCACTTGCTCCATTATCTTCCTTGATCAAACAGGCATTGGGGGCGCCCTACCATCTTCAAGACTTTATCACACATTTTCCAAGTCCCGAATAAATCTCGGTCTTCCCAATTACAAACAAAATATGGAAAGAAAAACGAGCCTGTAACAACAAAAATAAACTCAATCCTAAAAAGCAAATACATTATTAAATGCAATATTAGATTAAGTTTCGAGGCATAAACTTTCGTTTAAGCTTAAAGTTATTTAATATCACAAAACACGTTCTAAACTATTACAAACTATACATCAAAATGAGCTAATTCATTAATACAAACTGAACACATCACATACAATATTCATGTAAGCATTCTACATCTTATTTATATGATTTTGGGCAAAGCTGCGACGAAAGCTAGGGCGTTTTGGAACGAAAACGAGCCAAATTGCTCATTTTGGGTTACTTTTGGGTGTTTTTTCTCCCATCTTTACACTAATCAATATAATTCATGTTTTTGAAGTTTATTCATGTACTATAATATTCATGTAAGCACTCTACATCTTATTTGTATGATTTTGGGCAAACCTAGGGCGTTTTGGAACGAACACGAGCCAAATAGCTCATTTTGGGTTACTTTTGGGTGTTTTTTCTCCCATCTTCTCACTAATCAATATAATTCATGTTTTTAAAGTTTATTCATGTCCTATAATATTGCACAACAAGAAAATCTCGTTCGCCCGACCGATTTTACCGACCGCAAGTTTCTTAGTCGGAAAATACCGACCGTCCCCGACTGAACACAGTCGTTAAATTTTTTCCGACCGACGAGACGGTCGGTGTCGGTCAGTGAATTCCGACCGTCTTGTTGCGGTCGGAATTTACCGACCGATATCGACCGTCTCGTCGGTCGGAAAAATTTCGAGTTATTTTAAAATCAGAGTCGTGATTTTAAACCCCAAAACATTCGAAAATCTCTCACTCGATCTCTCTCCCTCCAAACGTTCGAAAACCCGACGACCCAAACCCTAACTCTCTCTCTCACCTCCGGCCACCTCCAGCCACCAAACGGCCGCCGCACCTCCGGCCGCTCTCTTTCTCCTTCTCTTTCTTTCTCTTTCTTTCTCCGGCGTTCTGTTCTCCGCCTCCGCTGCCGGTCCCCTTGTGCCGTCGCGGTCCCTCCTGTGCCGCCGCCGTCCTCCTTTGCTTGTGGTTAGGGTTTTTTAATTTTTTTTTTTGTTTTTGAATTTATTGAGTTGTGTGTATTTGTATGTATGTGTATGTATATGTATTATGTATGTATGTGAATTAATTTTTTTTGTTTTTGAATTTATTGAATTATGTGTATTTGTATGTATATGTATTATGTATGTATGTGATTTTTTTTGTTTTTGAATTTATTGAATTATGTGTATGTGTATGTGTATGTATTATGTATGTATTTGTATGTATTATTTATGTATTGTTTTACTTTGAATTTATTAAAGTCTTATTGATATTTTTGTCCAAAAATTTCTATGCATATGACTTATATATATATATATACATGTGCATTAGATAAGAAAGCTTTAAGAAGAATTAAGAAAGGCTAAAATAAGATAGGAGTGAAGACATTGAAGGATGTTTGAATGCTTTGAACTGATATTTGTTAATGGTTTAGAATAGGCATAATC
Source organism: Salicornia ramosissima (assembly GCA_951394345.1). Lineage (NCBI taxonomy): Eukaryota > Viridiplantae > Streptophyta > Magnoliopsida > Caryophyllales > Amaranthaceae > Salicornia > Salicornia ramosissima. Next base: position 19,206,474 of record OX596240.1, on the reverse strand, counting down.
GAAATGAAAAGGAACGAGCGTGATTAGATGTACAAGAGACACGATAAGTACCACAAACTTCGGGATGACTTCATCCAAGGGGTGAATGAGTTTGTTGTGTTCTCTCAGCAGCACCCCAAGCTTAATGATAGGGACAAGATAAGATGTCCGTGTGTTCAGTGTAAAAACTTGAATTACTTGGATGTGCCCAACGTAAAGGTACATTTGTATAAGAAGGGGTTCATTCCGAACTACTATGAATGGTTATGTCACGGTGAAAGGGTGAGTATAGAGTCCACCTCGTCTCCTACTCATCCGAATCCTTACCGGGAAATGTTTGACGATGCTTTTGGGAACAACGTGGACCCACCATTCCTTGAGGAGGCAACTTCGGCTGAAGAAGAACCAAATGCGGAAGCGAAGATGTTCTTCGACTTGCTCAAGGCAGCCGAGCAACCTTTGTATGATGGTAGCAACATCTCTGTGTTGGAGATGGCTTCTAGAATGATCAATTTAAAGTCTGAGTACAACTTGCCACTCAGGTGCGTAGATGGTATTGGGTCATTGGTGAACGATGCGCTCCCCACCACCCAAAAAACTAAGTGTAGCACCTATTACGACACAACGAAGGTACTCAAGGGATTAGAGCTTCCTCACGAGAAGATACACGCATGCCCGAATGGATGTATGCTATTTTGGAAGGACGATGCTGAGCTTGATAAGTGTCATCATTGCGGGTCGAATCGGTTCAAGAAGACTTCGAATGACAATTTGGTTCCAGTAAGTTTTCTGGTCTACTTCCCAATAACACCACGATTGCAAAGGATGTTTGCCACTAGGAACATTGCTGAGGCTATGACATGGCATTCTGAAAATCGTCGAGGGCAAGGGAACATGGCTCACCCAAGTGACAGTGAAGCATGGAAACACTTCGATAGGACCTTTAAGGACTTTGCGTCCGAGCCTCGAAATGTTAGACTTGGGTTGTGCACTGATGGTTTTTCCGTTTTTGGGAAGTTTGGAAAGCAATACTCTTGTTGGCCTATTTTAAATACACCTTACAACATGTCACCGTCCATGTGCAGGAAAAAACCTTTCATTTTCCTTTCCTTGCTTATCCCTGGGCCAAAAAATCCGAAGAACAATTTGGATGTCTACATGCAACCTTTAATTGATGAGTTGAAGCATCTATGGTCGGTTGGATCCTTGACTTACGACATCTCAAAGAAGCAGAATTTCAATCTTCGCGCAGCCTTGTTGTGGACTATCAGTGACTTTCCAGCATATAGTATGTTGTCAGGTTGGAACACGTTCGGTAAAAATGCGTGTCCATATTGCATGGAGAAAAGCAAAGCCTTTTGGCTACAACATGGTGGCAAAGTATCATGGTTTCATTGCCATCGTCAGTTTTTAGATTCTGACCACTCCTTCCGAAAGAATAAGATAGCTTTTTGTAAGAACAGAGTTGAAAATGACTCGGCTCCTCATATCATGTCAGGTGAGGAACTGTGGCAGTGTGTCAAGGACTTACCGAAAGCAACTGATGGTCCTGATGCTTTGAAGCAATTGAAGAAGAAAAAAATGGGATGGGATAAGCAATCTTGTTTGTGGGACCTGCCGTATTGGAAGGATTTGCTGCTTCGGCACAACTTAGACGTTATGCATATTGAGAAGAACTTCTTCGAGCAGCTCATCCACACCGTCATGGCTGTGAAAGACGAAACGTCTGACACTGTAAGTGCGAGGAAAGACATGAAGAGTGTCTGTAGGCGTCGAGAGTTGGAGCTCATTGATGATGGTAAGGGTAATGAGCAGATACCCAAGGCACCTTACGCACTTAACAAGGAGCAGAAGAAGGTGTTATGTGAATGGATCCGAGACTTGAGGTTTCCTGACGGGTATGCTTCGAACTTAAGCCGATGTGTTGATAAAAAAAAAATAGGCTCCATGGAATGAGGAGTCACGATTGTCATGTATTTATGGAGCGGTTATTGCCTGTTTGCCTAAGAGAGTTGCTCCCCCTTCATATTTGGAAGGCAATAACCGAAATCAGCCAATTCTTTCGTGACTTGTGTGCTCCCACTATCACTTTGAGTGAGATGGACCGCCTACATAAGAACATTGCTGAGATCTTATGTAAGTTAGAAAAAAAATTTCCCCCGGCATTCTTTAACTCCATGGAGCACTTGCCGGTACACTTGCCACATGAAGCATATATTGGGGGTCCTGTTCAGTACAGATGGATGTACCCATTCGAACGGTGAGTTATTGTAATCGTTTATACCCCTTTACTAATTTCCTATGAAGTGACATTTACATTGCTCATGTTTTATTTACTGACAAGTACCTTAACAACTTGAAGCGTAAAGTGGGGAACAAGGCAAGGGTTGAAGGCTCTATATGCAATGCATACCTGGCTGAGGAGATATCCAATTTCTGCGCACAGTATTTTCAGTCGGAGGTTGATACCAAGTCGAGGGACTTGGGTAGAAATGCATATCATGTTGTGGAAAGCCAACATGGTGTCAATGTCCCTGAATTGTTTAGGGAGGATTGTGGTCGACCAACAACGAGTGGTAGTAAACGTTGGTTGACAGACAAGGAGTACGTCCGAGCCCATTTGTACATCCTCGCAAATTGTGGCATATTAAGTGACTATGAAAGGTAATTTTATTAGTTTAACTGTCTTAGATTACAAAACCATATTGCATTCCGCCTTAGCTGACTTAGATCGAACTTGCGCACTGTAATAGGCATTTTGAGGATCACATAGCGCAGTCAAATCCCCAAATAAAGAGGGAGGAAATTTGGATCAAATGCGAATCCCAATACCCAACATGGTTAAGGACACAAGTGAGGAACCCTAATCCCTTAATTCCCCAATTTTTTTAATTACATACCATCATTTTATTTAATGACTCACTCAACAAATCTAGGTACTTCGGACACAGTCTGCTGATGACGTCACACGAGCTCTCGCGATAGGTCCCTCAAAAGAAGTGATAACTTGGAACCAATTCTACATCAATGGGTACAATTTCCACACACAAAGCTATGGTAGGAACAAGTCAACCATGTATTATGGAGTGTGTGTTGAGAGTCAAGAAGGGGGTGGCTACTTAGGCACCTTGGAAGAGGTGTTACAATTGTCTTACCACGGGAGTGACGCAGAGTACAAAATAATATTGTTCAACTGCAGTTGGTTTGATTGTGACAAGGCCATGAACATTCATGAGAAATATAGACTTGTAGAGGTCAATCACACTAGGACACTCCCGTGGTACGACCCCTTCATTGTCTCGTACCAAGCCAGTCAGGTGTATTATGCTCCTTATCCTAGCCTGAAGAGGGACAAATTGCAGTGGTGGGCTGTGTTCAAGACAAAAGTTAGGTCAGAGGTTGATGCCCCGGTGGACTCGGATGTTCTACAAGAGGAAACATCCCTTATTCCCGTAGGTGTATGTTCTCCGGACGAGATCCCAGACTACGAGATCATTCAAGGTGATGATGACGAAGATGAGGTCATTCCAAGTCTTGATGAAGATGAATACGACAGTGGACAGGAGCTTAGAAGTGATGAGATTGATGAAGTGGTTGATGATGATGACGAGGACGTTGACGACATCGGTTTGTTTCATTAGGATGTAATTTAAATTTAATTTAATTGTAGCAATTCATTGTAATTTAAAACGACAAACAAGATCAGTTTAATAATTCAAGGAAATTTAAGTTTATTGAGTTCCCCCTCGATGTGATTGTATATATTAACGTTGATTGTTTAGTTTTTTATGTATAAATTTTATTATTCGCGTTAATGCTTGTACATGTTCAGGGCAATATTCATTATTAGTTAATTGGGGTACGTACGTTTTCATACCATCATTTTGTGATTGTGATTTCTGTCAATAACTATTAATCGTGCAAATAATTTACTCATTACTTTATGCAGAAACATGTCAGATTCGGAGGATCAGAGTCAGAACTCCCAGACCCGGCAAGATTCTCCCTCTCAGTCTTCGGTTCGTCCTACTGGGTCTAGGCTGATATTGCATCCTGGTGACCTTCATCGTCGTGTTGAGTCGTCTAGGAGACGGTCAGCGAGTTCATCTTCCGGTCCAACTCAACCTACATTTACCTTACCTCCACCACCATAGTTGGGGTTACCTCCGATACCACAGCTTCGGCCTCGGCATCGTCCTCTTCGTCCTCAGCCATATGTGTCTCACGTTGCTATGTCTCAGCCTACGTCGCTGCCTGAGCCTACTCCTACGTCTGAGCTCACTCCTTTGTCTCAGCCTACTCCATCCTCGCTGCCTCAGGTCACTCCTTTGTTTCACTCTACTCCTCCGCCTGAGACTACTCCGACTCGAGAACCCGAGAGACAAACTGGTGAGGTTGAGGGTGGAGACAAGGATCAGGGAGAAGCTTCTACATCCACAGCTGGGGTTCGAGAATTGGACCCCGATGGCCTATGGTGAGTTTTTGTGTTATTTTTTAATGTTTTCACTATTGAAATTAAGTTGTATTCATATGTTGTTTAATCTTACAATATTTTGTGTGCAAGGTTTGACAAGGGTGCTGTTGTTCGATCAATAACACACGTCATCAAGTCCTACTTCCATCAGCCTTGGAAGAATTAGACTAAGGTAGATCAGGCGACCAAGGTACATTGATGGAACATGTGGAAGGTCAGTAAGACAAATTATGTAATTGGATATAATATTTTTTTAAATATAATCTCTTACATTAACATATTTGATTGTCTTTGGTCTAATGCAGAAATAGTACACTTGGAGGCCTGAGCTCGAGGGCACTGTGCGGGATGCGTATGATACCAAGGTTGGATTACGGCTGAAGGACATATTCAATGACACAGTGCACAAGTGGAAAGACCGACCAAATTGGCTTGGTGATGACATGTACCAGGCAATGAAGGGTAGGCTCGATGACAAGCTATTCAAGGAAAGGTCGGCTTGAGCGAAGCCAAACAGGAGAGGCGGCGACGCTAGTGGCAAGGCCCAGGCCTCTCACTGCGCGGGATCTGTCTCCACCACTCAACGAGCTAAGCAATTGGTTAGTCTACTATTTCATTAAATTATTGTAATTAATGCTCGTTCGTTAACATTTGATTATATATCCTACCCTTACGCACATTTGTTTGTGTTGACTAAGGCGAAAGGAGGGAAGCTGCCTGATGCAGCGGATCTCTTCCTTGATACTCACTTCAAGAAGCAACCAGGGAAGGATCCGGTTCCGATTAGTCATAAGGCCAAGGAAGTGATAGTAATGCTTTCTTCTTTACTATGAATTTATTTTTAGAGCGGAATTCCGGCTTCAAAGCTGAAGAGTACGAATAGGATTGATTTTTTATTATTTGCAATTGATGTTTAGAACGGAATTCCGGCTTTAAAACCGAAGAGTACAATAGGATTGTTTTTTAATTATTTGCAATAGAATGTCTATAATAATGTTATGAGTTGTGAATTAACCCTTAAAACATGATCTACGTTGATCGGTGCGAAATTGGGAATGAAAACACCCAAAACTAGCCAAAAAAGGCCTATTTAGTTTGTTTTTGTTCCAAAACCCTCTAAACTTTCCCGAAACCATGCAAATAAGTGATAGAATGTCTATAATAATGTTATGAGTTGTGAATTAACCCTGAAAACATGATCTACGTTGATCGGTGCGAAGTTGGGAATGAAAACACCCAAAACTAGCCAAAAATGGCCTATTTAGTTTGTTTTTATTCCAAAACCCTCTAAACTTTCCCGAAAACATGCAAATAAGTGATAGAATGTCTATAATAATGTTATGAGTTGTGAATTAACCCTTAAAACATGATCTACGTTGATCGGTGCGAAGTTGGGAATGAAAACACCCAAAACTAGCCAAAAATGGCCTATTTAGTTTGTTTTTGTTCCAAAAGCCTCTAAACTTTCCCGAAAACATGCAAATAAGTGATAGAATGTCTATAATAATGCTATGAGTTGTGAATTAACCCTTAAAACATGATCTACGTTGATCGGTGCGAAGTTGGGAATGAAAACACCCAAAACTAGCCAAAAAGGGCCTATTTAGTTTGTTTTTGTTCCAAAACCCTCTAAACTTTCCCGAAAACATGCAAATAAGTGATAGAATGTCTATAATAATGTTATGAGTTGTGAATTAACCCTTAAAACATGATCTACGTTGATTGGTGCGAAGTTGGGAATGAAAACACCCAAAACTAGCGAAAAAAACCCTATTTAGTTTGTTTTTGTTCCAAAACCCTCTAAACTTTCCCGAAAACATGCAAATAAGTGAAAGAATGTCTATAATAATGTTATGAGTTGTGAATTAACCCTTAAAACATGATCTACGTTGATCGGTGCGAAGTTGGGAATGAAAACACCCAAAACTAGCGAAAAAAACCCTATTTAGTTTGTTTTTGTTCCAAAACCCTCTAAACTTTCCCGAAAACATGCAAATAAGTGATAGAATGTCTATAATAATGTTATGAGTTGTGAATTAACCCTTAAAACATGATCTACGTGTAGGAGTTTATAGATATGATTAGCGGAATTTCAGGAAACAATTTCCTAACATCTATAACATCAGGATCACTAATAATAAACAATATGAATCATAGATTATAAGGAATAGAATAAAAACCTTTGTAGCGTGAATTCCCTGATAAAGCAAATCGATTATGGAGAACAAGAGCCCCAAATGTTGCCCCTCTATTCAGTCCACACAAGCAAAGAACTGGATCTCCTTCACGTATGTCTGCTAGAACAGGATCAGAGAATTCCCATCTCTCTTCTCTCTTTTGTGATGGAATTAAAACCAGAGATTAGGGTTTTTCTTTTGATGTCTTATCTCTGGTGACCAACTGTATATCTAATATATATAGTAGTCACACTTAAAACCCTAATGTCACTAGTAATACTAAAACCTAATTACCATGGGCTTTAGTATATTATGACCCAGTCTTTCACTTAATGTGTGTGACCTTATAGGACCCAGTTATAATTAGCAGTGGCCCAACAATTGGTCCACAGATCATAATTGGTTTCTAGCAAAACATTATGACCACCTAAATAACCGAATAATTAATCTCCATTATTATTCCTATTTTATATTTTAGTAATTGCCAATTGATCGAAGGACATTTCCTTCAATCTCCCACTTGTCCGAGAGCAAGCGTGCAATTATAAATTCCTTGGTCTCTTAATGTCTAATTTGATAATATGATGACATCTTTATGTCATCCACATTTGTTTTCAAATTTATTTCTTGAAATCCGAGTTCGAATTGCGATACAAATGATTATCTCATAATCTATTTGAGCACGGCCATGCATTTTTCAACGCTCACTCTTCAAGAGGCCAAGACACCAATCCTATCACACATAGGAGGACCTTTTCAATCTTGTGGTAACCAAAACTCCCACTCAACCTTTTGCATAACCCGAATGCTAGCTTTATTGTCTCCTTTTACGGCACGACGTTTGAAAGCATCAAAGTTACACAAAACATTAAGCTAAGTAGTGTCCCACTCATGTCTTAGGAATCCACTAAAATAATTATTAAGTTATAAAACTTCGATATAGGTCAGTTCAATTGTGTATCAACCATACATATCCATATGATTGATCAAACATCTCTATGTTTCCATAGCCCATGAAACAATGCTATCGATCAATCTTATATGCTAATCCTTTTAATAAGTCATATATGTCCATTTTAATGACTTAGATTAGGAACTTAAATATTTTATGAATTCAGTTCACTTATGGTGTTTCATTTATCAAATCACGTATTTGACAAACCATTGAATTCAATCAAATATGCTGGACATTTTATTTAACACTAAACCAATATTAAATAAAATTTCAATTATCATAAACATAAATCAGCAAATCATGTCTCTACATTGTAATAAGTTTCTCTAAACATAATACAATCTAAGCCCATTCTAATATTTGCTTCAACCCAACAGCCCTAGTATGACTTTCATGCTTGGGTTGAGGTAGAGGTTTAGTAAGTGGATCAGCCACATTCTCATTTGTATGAACTTTGCAGATCTTGACGTCCTTCCTGTCAACTATCTCACGAATGAGATGATATTTCCTCATAACGTGCTTGGATTTGCTATGTGACCTTGGCTCCTTTGCTTGTGCAATGGCTCCATTATTATCACAAAACAACTCAATCCCTTCCAGAACACTAGGTATAACGCCTAACTCTGTTAAGAACTTCTTAATCCAAACAGCTTCCTTAGCTGCTTCTACCGCTGCTAAGTATTCTGATTCAGTTGTAGAGTCTACAACAGTGCTTTGCTTTGAACTTTTCCAGCTCACTGCTCCTCCATTAAGACAAAAGATATACCCTGACTGAGAGCGGCAATCATCTCTGTCAGTCTGGAAGCTTGCATCAGTATAACCTTTAACAACCAACTCATTTTCACCACCATAGACTAAGAACATGCCCTTAGTTCTTCTTAAGTACTTTAGGATGCTCTTAGCTGCAGTCCAGTGTGCTTCACCTGGATTTGCTTGGAACCTGCTACACATGCTTAAGGCATATGCAACATCTGGTCGAGTACATATCATCGCATACATTATGGATCCTATGGCTGAAGCATAAGGTATGCTACTCATTCGCTTCAATTCATCAGGCCCTGATGGACACTGACTCTTGCTGAGCGACATGCCATGTGACATGGGAATAAACCCTCTTTTAGAGTTTTCCATGTTGAACTTTGCAAGAACCTTATCAATATAAGTCTCTTGACTTAGTCCAATCATCCTTTGAGACCTATCTCTATGGATTTTAATTCCCATTATGTATTCAGCCTCTCCTAGGTCTTTCATGGAGAAACAACTTTTCAACCATCCTTTGACTGATTCAAGCATTGGTATGTCATTTCCCATGAGCAGTATGTCATCCACATACAAGACCAAGAAGACTAAGCTACTCCCACTAAATTTCTTGTAAACACAAGATTCTTCTTCACATCTGAGGAAACCAAACTGTTTGATCGCCTCATCAAATCGAAGATTCCAGCTCCGAGATGCTTGCTTTAGTCCATAAATGGATCTCAAAAGCTTACAAACTCTTTTAGGATTTTCTAGATCCTCAAAACCCTCAGGTTGTGTCATATACACATCCTCATTCAAGAACCCATTCAAGAATGCAGTTTTGACATCCATCTGCCAAATCTCGTAATCGAAATATGCAGCAATCGCTAAAAGTATCCGAACTGACTTAAGCATTGCTACTGGAGAAAAGGTTTCATCATAGTCTATACCATGAATTTGCCTGAACCCTTTTGCAACCAGTCTAGCTTTATAGACATTTACATTTCCATCTTTATCAGTTTTTATTTTGAACACCCACTTACAACCAATAGGTGTAACCCTATCAGGCAAGTCGACTAGGGTCCAAACTTTATTTTCTGACATGGAGTCTATTTCGGATTTCATGGCTTCAAGCCATTTCTCAGAGTCTGGGCTCGCCAAAGCTTGTTTATAGGTAGTAGGCTCTGAATTTTCCAAAATCATTATTTCAGAATTTTCAGTTAACAGGATATCACCCAACCTTTTGTTTGGAATCCTTGGTCTACTTGACCTACGTGGGTTTTGAGCATCAATAGAAATATTCTCTTCAACTCTTTGAAGATTTTCGCATGAATTAGATTCAAGTGGGACGGTAGGAGGTTCACGCGTTGAATACGTCATCTCCTGAACTAGACTTTCGTCTGGTCGGGCCGCCTCTGACATGGTGTGAGCCACGTCCATTTGTTGCTCTTCTCGAATTTCTTCGAGCATTATTTTACTCCCACTTGTCTTTCTAGAAAGAAATTCCTTTTCTAGAAAGACACCATCTCGAGCAACAAACACTTTGTTCTCTTGACGATTGTAGAAGTAGTAACCCCTTGTCTCTTTTGGATAACCCACAAAGAGACATTTATCTGATTTGGGTGCAATTTTGTCTGATAGTAAACGTTTTACATAGACCTCACATCCCCAGATTTTAAGAAAAGACAGGTTTGGAACCTTTCCATTCCATATCTCATATGGAGTCTTTTCTACAGCTTTTGACGGGCTTCTATTTAGTGTGTGTGCAGCGGTTTCTAAAGCATATCCCCAAAATGAAATTGTAAGATCAGCAAGACTCATCATTGACCGAACCATATCCAATAAGGTTCGATTCCTTCTTTCAGAAACTCCATTTAATTGAGGGGTTCCTGGTGGCGTCATTTGTGAAAGTATTCCACAACTTTTAAGATGATCATCGAATTCTTGGCTCAAATATTCGCCACCACGATCAGATCGTAATGCTTTAATTGTCTTACCAAGTTGATTTTGTACCTCATTTTGGAATTCTTTAAACTTTTCAAAGGATTCCGATTTATGTTTCATTAAGTAGACGTATCCATATCTACTTAAATCATCAGTAAAAGTAATGAAGTAATTAAACCCACCCCTAGCCTTTGTACTCATTGGTCCACACACATCAGTATGTATGAGTGCCAAGAGGCCATTGGCTCTTTCACCCTTTCCTGTGAACGGTGATTTTGTCATTTTTCCCATTAAGCATGATTCACATACATCAAAAGATTCGAAATCAAATGATGGAAGGATCCCATCCCTATGTAACTTTTGGATACGCTTTTGGTTTATATGACCCATTCGGCAATGCCAAATATAGGTTGAGTTTAAATCATTCGATTTTTGTCTCTTGCTATCTATGTTATAGACTTTAACTGACCTATCAAGCACATATAAGCCATTAATCAATTTAGCACTAGCATAGAACATGTTATTGTAGGAAATGGAACAACATTTGTTCTTAATTTCAAAACAAAAACCTTCATTATCCAAAACTGAAACTGAAATAATGTTCTTAGTAATAGACGGAACGAAATAACAATTATTTAGTTCTAATGTCAATCCAGATGGCAAAACTAAACTATAACTCCCGATGGCATGTGCAACAACTCTTGCTCCATTTCCGACCCGAAGTTCTACTTCGTCTTTTGCTAGTCTTCTACTTCTTCTTAGTCCCTGCACATCATTTACAATGTGAGAACCACAACCGGTATCCAATACCCATAAAGAAGTAGAAGTCAAATTGATTTCTATAACATAAATACCTGAAGTAGAAGCACCTGACTTCTTGTCCTCCAAGTATTTAGGGCAGTTTCTCTTCCAGTGACCTATCTTGTCACAATAGAAACATTTGCTTTCCGCAGCTACTCTGGGCTTGGCGGTTGGTTTAGGCTTTTCAGGAGCAACGACAACTTGGTTGCCTTTGTCCTTCTTGCCCACTCCTTTCCTTTTGAAAACCTTTTTCTTCTGAACCATCAAAACTTCTTTCTTTGGTTCATGGGGAATGTTACCTTCAGCATTGACCAACATACCATGCAACTCTTGCAAGGTCTTTTCAGTCTCATTCATGTTGAATGTCATCCTGAACTGTTTGAAGCTGTTAGGCAATGAATGGAGAATAATGTCAGTAGCCAACTGTTCCCTATAAGCGAAACCAAGGCGTTCCATGTTCTCAAAAAGGCCTAGCATTTTGAAAACATGTGGGCCAACTGGTTGACCCTCCTTCAGATGACATTCCAGAATCTCCTTATTAGTCTCATACCTCTCAACTCTGGCCTGTTTCTGAAACATAGCCTTGAGTTCTTGCATGATGGTGTAAGCGTCTTTGTTTTCGAACCTCTTTTGGAGGTCCGGCTCCATAGCTGCCACCATCAAACAAGTGATAGGAATAGACCTTTCATTAGCCTGTTTAGCACGACGCTTTTCAGCTTCAGTTGATGCATCAGTCACCACTGGAAGTGGGTTTTCAATAACATCCTCCCTTCCCTCCGACCTAAGCACAAGTCTTAGAATACGTTCCCAGTTCATGAAATTTCCTCCATTCAGCCTATCCTTCTCAAGGAAAGGACGAATGTTGAAAACAAAGTTGTTATTGTTATTGTTAGACGTGGTATCTACATACAGAAAAGAGCAAAATTGAATTTTTTATGTTTATGAAAGTACCTAAAACATGCAATAGTTTATAGGTTACTTAATAACTCTATTCAATTTTTAATGTCCCAATTTGAACGAGTTAATAACAAGATCCTATCAACATGTAATGATAAGCAGACGGAGGCCTTTTCTTATAGTTACATTATCAAGGTAAGTAAACTATTTACTAATTATAACATTTATAATTCTTGTTTAGATAAGAAAACATCTCATGTTAAACTATCTAATGCTTCAAAATCCAAAACGCTTTTGGTGATTTTGTTGAGACTAACCAAAATAAGTATGTAAAATTCGCAATTTTACCTTATCTCCCAAAATTATTAATAATACCCTACGGAGGCATGACCTATTATTTTTAATTAAGGGTTAATAAGTACTTTATATTTGGGAAAGCAATCTCAATATTTGCGGGACCTAAGTTTATTATGTTGTTATTAATAGTGAACTCTAGCGCATTGATAAACAACATACAATAAACTAATATGCATTTTAAAATAATAAATAAAATGCAATAAAATAAATATGATCTAGTATGGCCCTTAATCCTAACAACTAAGCTCTTGATTGGGCACCTCCTTGGACTCTTCATGGATCTCCATCCATCTTTGTCATGGGCCTCCACGGTCTGGGCTCGTCTTTAGATTATACAAGTATTAAAGTAATTAAAATGCAAAATAAATTACAAATTTAAAATAAAACTTAACGATGCGCAGATCGTATTTAAATTACAAAAATACAAAACGGTTCGCAGACCGTATTTACTATCCTAGATTGGGCCATACTAGTCACAGCACGCAAATAATATCATATATTATAAACCTGCATGCATTTAATATACTACAGACAAAGTATAATATCAACTAATATCACATATTAGCTTACCATTATTTTCATTCAATTAAAATTCATATATGGAATTAATCATCATTAATTATTAATTTGCATTATATTTGGAATTTAGAAGTATTTTATACTCAAAAGGAATGGGTTATATATTTAATTATTTAAACACTTTAAATAATTAACTTATTTCTTAAAAAAAAAAAATTATCCTGTTTACTTTGTCAATTTAACAAAACTGCTTTTGACTTTTAGTTAACAAAATATACTATGTTCCGTGATGGTGGTGGTTTATTTGGTCAATACCAAATTAAACATGCTTAATTATAGGATTTTTTTTTTTTTAAATTTAAATTTAAAAAAAAAAAAAAAAAACAAAAAAAAACAGTAGCGGTAGACTTATTGTAAAGCAGTAGCCACGCACGGCCACGCACCGCCGCCGACAACCGCCGCACAGCCACGACCCCCACCCAGAAACGCCGGCCGTCGCACGTCCGACCTCCGAGCACCATCCACTCCACCCAGAAACTTCGAGAATCGATCTGTTTTGCCCCCAAATTTTCGAACATTTCGAGCAAGATCTGGGACAAATCGAACAACCATTGTTCGAATCGATACTTGATACTATTTTCTGGGTTATGTGAATGCATTTCAATCAATTTGCAAAAATAAACACTATAAATGATGTTAGATTGAATTTGAGGAAGTTAGGGTTCGAACTTTTCGAACCAAAAACACGCAAATTCGTTCAATTTATTGAGATAAAACAACAATTTTTGCTATGAATTTGCAATTAAAGATGTAGCAAACAAAAGCCCTAATGTAATTTTGAACAATAACAAGGCTAAATCCTTGAATCTGGGTCCTATTTCGTTCGAAGTTCGAACTGTTCGAACATTTATTTTTTTTTTTGAGTATAATAAAATACAATTAAAATCAATATTTTAATTATGCAAATTAATCCATATATTTAATCCTCCCTTAATTGAATGAAAATAATAATTTTTATCAGACCATATTAAAATTATTAGAGGGCTAACTGATACCACTTTGTAGCGTGAATTCCCTGATAAAGCAAATCGATTATGGAGAACAAGAGCCCCAAATGTTGCCCCTCTATTCAGTCCACACAAGCAAAGAACTGGATCTCCTTCACGTATGTCTGCTAGAACAGGATCAGAGAATTCCCAACTCTCTTCTCTCTTTTGTGATGGAATTAAAACCAGAGATTAGGGTTTTTCTTTTGATGTCTTATCTCTGGTGACCAACTGTATATATCTAATATATATAGTAGTCACACTTAAAACCCTAATGTCACTAGTAATACTAAAACCTAATTACCATGGGCTTTAGTATATTATGACCCAGTCTTTCACTTAATGTGTGTGACCTTATAGGACCCAGTTATAATTAGCAGTGGCCCAACAATTGGTCCACAGATCATAATTGGTTTCTAGCAAAACATTATGACCACCTAAATAACCGAATAATTAATCTCCATTATTAATCCTATTTTATATTTTAGTAATTGCCAATTGATCGAAGGACATTTCCTTCACTACGTTGATCGGTGCGAAGTTGGGAATGAAAACACCCAAAACTAGCCAAAAAGGGCCTATTTAGTTTGTTTTTGTTCCAAAACCCTCTAAACTTTCCCGAAAACATGCAAATAAGTGATAGAATGTCTATAATAATGTTATGAGTTGTGAATTAACCCTTAAAACATGATCTACGTTGATTGGTGCGAAGTTGGGAATGAAAACACCCAAAACTAGCGAAAAAAACCCTATTTAGTTTGTTTTTGTTCCAAAACCCTCTAAACTTTCCCGAAAACATGCAAATAAGTGAAAGAATGTCTATAATAATGTTATGAGTTGTGAATTAACCCTTAAAACATGATCTACGTTGATCGGTGCGAAGTTGGGAATGAAAACACCCAAAACTAGCGAAAAAAACCCTATTTAGTTTGTTTTTGTTCCAAAACCCTCTAAACTTTCCCGAAAACATGCAAATAAGTGATAGAATGTCTATAATAATGTTATGAGTTGTGAATTAACCCTTAAAACATGATCTACGTTGATCGGTGCGAAGTTGGGAATGAAAACACCCAAAACTAGCCAAAAATGGCCTATTTAGTTTGTTTTTGTTCCAAAACCCTCTAAACTTTCCCGAAAACATGCAAATAAGTGATAGAATGTCTATAATAATGCTATGAGTTGTGAATTAACCCTTAAAACATGATCTACATTGATCGGTGCGAAGTTGGGAATGAAAACACCAAAACGAGCCAAAAATGGCCTATTTAGTTTGTTTTTGTTCCAAAACCCTCTAAACTTTCCCGAAAACATGCAAATAAGTGATAGAATGTCTATAATAATGTTATGAGTTGTGAATTAACCCTTAAAACATGATCTACGTTGATCGGTGCGAAGTTGGGAATGAAATAGTCCAAAATGGCCTATTTAGTTTTGTTCCAAACTAAGTAGTCTAAAATGACAAGTGTTCTTTTATTCATAATGTCAACTTTATTGTTCTTTTATTTTGAATTGTTTGAACTAACTCCGCCCATAATTTGCAGGAACAATATAACCATAACCTTTCGGAGTCTCAGGCTAGTGGCTCGGAGATGGATCCCAACCAAGTCTTCTTTGATACGGTGGGTGGCTTCCGGAAGGGCGAGGTTCTAGGGTTCGGCAAAGACGGAGCTTCTCTCTATTATGAGAGAACCTCGCGGCGGCACGTTCGATCTACCTACTCTCCATCAGTGTCCGCTTAACTGGCAAAGATGACCGAACGTTTGGAGGAGTCCGAGCGTGCGAGGACGCAGTTAGAGGAGCGAGAGCGCCGTCTGGAGGAGCGAGACCGCCAACGGGAGGAGCATCAGCATCGTCTGGAGGAGGATCAAAAGAAGCAAGCGGAGTACCTCGAGCAGATGAAGGCGCAAATGGACGCTTTCATGAGGCAATTCAGCGATCAGTCTTCCATTTACCGACGACCCCCCGACGATCGCACAGACGGTTCTGGCGGTTTTGGAGCCTTCGTAGTGTAGTTGTTTGTTATATATCGGTTTATAATAGTGTACGTTTTTGGAAACTGTAATATGTATTACAAATTTTTGTGTATTACGAATTATTTATATAAATAATATAAAATATTATTATAAAATATTATTTCATATATTTAATCTGTTTTTCATTAATAAATAATTTAATTTCTTTTATAAAGGTTTTTTGTTATTTAATGTAATGGAAAAAAGACATAACAATTTGCCGACTGAAAAACGGTCGGTATCCAGAAAGAAAAAACCGCAAAAAATGACAAATATTAAAATTAAAAAACCGCGAAAATTAATGTACTATACCGACCGACACACGGTCGGTAAATTATTAAGCGCCAAAACAAAAAATGGCTGGAAGGAGCTATTTTCCGACCGCCTGGCGGTCGGTATAATTGACCGACGCCATATCGGTCGGTAATGCCGACCGCCAGGCGGTCGGAAAATACCTCCATAATTTTTTAAATTTTTTTTTTTTATTTAGTCGGTCAACGGTTGGTACGCGGTCGGTAAAATGTTTCCGACGGAGGGTCGGTCGGTGAAAAATTTTTTCCGACTAATTACACACCGACCGCATTTTTCCGACCGAAGACGGTCGGTAAGTTTAAATACCGACCGTTAACGGTCGGTAATAGGCGGTCGGCCGAAGCTTATTTTTTTGTTGTGTTGATGTAATCACCTCCCTAGACAGACTACGCAGAGCACGTCGGCATGAACATTGTAATTGAACTTGTGATTAGCTTTGTGATTGCGCCCCATCTAGGGTCATCACCTCCCTAGATAGCCTACGCAGAGCACGACAGCTTGAACATTGTAATTGAACTTGTGATGATTGAGGTGATAAAGCACATTTTGTTTGCATTTGTAATTGCACCCCATCTAGGGTCAACAACTCCCATTTTACAATATTGTTCCTTTTTTTGTAATTTTTTAGTAGAGTTGTTATTTTTGGATGCTTATGTTAAGGTGACTTTTGCACTTATTCATGTTAAGGAAGATGTTAAAAAACTCAATGCCAATTAAATTTCTTGATCAAATCACAAAAAAAAGAACTTATGTCAAATAACAAAAACAAAAAAAAAAATAAAGTGGCTACTAGCCTTTAGTAAAGTAAATCAAAGAAATCAAGTGAATCAAACCAAAAGCAATCAAGTCTAATCTTTCTTTATAAAAATAAATAAAAATTAATCATTTTCATCCCCTTATATCTCACGGTTCTAACATAATAAAGTAAATAAAAATTACTCTTTCCTTTATAAATCAAGAATTATCAAGTTTAGATTATTGCCACTAGATTAACAAGAAAAGCCCATGCTTAAATCCTATTCAAGATTTTCGAACCAAGTTATCAATAATCTAAGCATAACACACGGATACTTAGATAATTTGTTCAAGATTATAAATTTACATTTCAAGAACTTTACTAGATAAAGATTTAATTCAAGAAAATCATTAGAAGCTACCTATAGAACAAGATTATGATTAAAAGATCAAGTTTTGATCATATGAAATATTCGAACAAGGAGGTGTTACACGGCTTTCATGCACTCAACATTAGTATATTTATTCAATAATTAATTCAACAATAATAATTAGCAAGAATAATAGAACATATGAATAAATTCATCAAAACATCATAGAACTAACCCTACATCACTCGACATTCATGAACTATGATAAGCATGTGATTTGAAATTCAGCGATCATGGTTCTAAACAATTCTACATAGTTCTAAACCTATTCTAAATGATTATATTACTAATCTATCCTATTGATTATATAAAACAACCTAATTACCTATTGTTGGAATATATGGTTCGAATGGCACCAAAATCACACGACTCTTTTGTGGTTCTTTAAGCTTCTTGTTCCAATCTTTGAGGTAGAACTGAATGAATGAATCTCTAGAACAGTTTTTGGGTTTTTATGTTTTTTGATTAATGTTTTTGGAATAATGTTGTAGAGGTTCTTGTTTTTCTTTCCTTCCTCTGGTTGGCCGGTTATAATACCCAAAATAAGGGTGTTGTTCTCTTCTAAATTTTAGTTAAGTTGTTGGGGTAAAAGTTGGATTTTTGGGGTAAGGTCAACTATAGATATCTAGTTCAATAATATTAGTAATTAAATTGAATTAATAAAATTAAGAAAATACAAAGGAAAAGGGCCGATTTTTGTGAGGGGTTTTACTTATTAAAATAATGTCAAGGATTTGGGCCAAGATCAATATTTAGGCTTTCTAAAGTACCAGATTAATAATTAATTAAATAGTTAATTAGTTAATATATTTAATTAATTAAGAAAAATTTAAAATAACCCAAAATTTTGGGGTATTACAAGGAGGCTCGGGTTTGTTGGCGTATATTGAAAAGGTTGGAAGGACGTGTATTTATAGGCCAGAAGGAGCAAAAATCAAACCCGGAGGACACCAGAACTGCACATAGGTGCAGTTCCAGTAACATGACCTGCTTCTAGATGCAGGTTGGTGCAGGTCCTGTAATTTGGACCTGCTTCTAGATGCAGGTTGGTGCAGGTCAGATCCGGGTTGATTTTTTTGCTTGATTACGATCAGATTTTATTCGATTATGGAAATATTCTGTAATATTTTGATATTCCGGAATATTCGGGGATGTCCCAGGATGTTCCAGGATGTCTCGGAATGTTCTAGAATGTGCCGGAATGTGGTGGAATGCCCAGAACGTTCCGGAATGTTCTAGATTCCTCCAGAAGCTCCAAAAAATTACAGAAAAATTAGTAAAAATTATGAAAAAATATGAAAAGTATAAAAAACACTAATATGCTTTGCAGAACAATTTTCAAACTTCGTAAATGATGAAAATGCCCCTAAGCATGCAAAAAATCCATTAAAAGCTCTAAAAATATGATAAAAAATATAGAAAAATATGAATAAATTATAAAATTATTTTTATGATTTTTTAAATTATTTTGTGATGCAAAAAGACATTTTATTATTTTTTTATGAATATAAAACATTGAAAAATGCATGAAAAAATATAAAAAATATCTAAAAATGAAGAAAAAATACGAATAAATCCCGTAATCATCGCAAAACCTAACATTTGCTTCCAAGGCACTTTAAACACGGTTTAGGCAATTGGTTGAGGTACGTTCATCATTAGTTTCTACATTGGGGAGACACATTTAGGTATCTACACTTATAAAAATGGAAACAAAAAAAACAACTAGTGTTCTATAAATCATTTTGTTTAATGAAGAAAAATTTATTGATAAAAGAGTCATACCACATCGAAAAAAGCGATCAAATCCTACAAACAGAAAACAAATTCAATTAAATAAAATTCTAATTCAATAAAATAAAATTACGATATGTTGTAGTTTTAAAATTGAATACAACTAAACTCAATTGATTGTACAGTATATTTGAGATCCGATTTGATATCCGCCATCAACAATTTATTCTTGCAAAATATAATCCCCATAAAGGAAGAGAAGAAAAACTCAACTACAAAATACTCCCAAAAAAACAAAACATTTGGTAGAAAACTTTCTTAAAGAGAGATGATAAAGTATATAAAATTTTCTTGGACCTCAACTATCAAATTAAACTTTTGGTTGAGATGATCATTTAACATGGTATCAAAGTCAATGTGATGCATAGATCACACTGAATATGATGGGGCCTGTGCTGCGTCCACATTTAATGCCCAAAAAAGGCCTTTCACGTTAGGGGTTGCATGTGATAGTGTATATAACATATTCCTGGACCTCAACTATCAACTTAAGCTTTTTGTTGAGATGATACCTTAACAAGAGAAGAAAATTACGATCTTTGTCCCTTAATGTTTTCTACCTTGGATATTTTTATGTTTTAAAATGTATTAGATGGATAAGTAGTATGTGGTGTAGGATAAAAAAAAAGAGAGTATGTGTGAGATGGGAAATTTCGAGTCCTCACGTTTGAGTTTCTTACAAGTATATTAAATGACATTTTTGTGAATTTGTAGAGAATATATTTTCAAAACACCCCCTATTTAGTTGGTGGTCTTAAATCCCTCTTAAACTACCCAAAATTACATTAAAGTATAAGAAACTCGGATAAGAAAACCCAATTTCTCACTCAAAAACTCTTTTTTCTCCCTTCTCTCACTACAAGATTCCGCGTTTCTGCCATCTGCCTTTTAATGTCCGCCTTCTCATTTAACGTCCACCTTTAAGTTTGACGTCCTTCATAGCAGACGTCTTATAATTGGTAACGTTAATAATTTAAAATTCAAATTAACATCCGTCTTTTAAGCAATAACGTCCATTGCAGACGGACGTTAAGAACACGGAAAATAAAGAGATTTAAGTCATTTTTTTAACGTCCGCCAGTGAAGAGGTAACGTCCGTCTTCAGGCGGACGTTAAAATTCGAACTATTTTCAGAACTAGAATCGCTTCACTGACTTCATTTGTTCACAAACCAAAAAAAAAACCTAACTCTCTCTGTTTGCTTCACCGTCTTCTCTCCGACGAGCACCGATCTCCAGCCTAGCACGTCGCCTCGCCAACGTCGAGCACCAACCCAGCCACTAGCACGCCGCCTTGTTGCCGCCGTAACCTGCATTTGCTTCTCTAGGTTGAAACACTAACTCTCTCTTTGCTTGTATTTTTATTTTTTTTATGTAAATATTTACTCTAATTCTAAATTCCATGCATTAAGGTTGATTTGAAGTTTGAATTTGAGTAAAAGAAGTACAAGACAAACCTAAGCTCTATTTTGAAGGTAAATGTACGAATTTTTTTTGAATTTTATGTTGAATTTTGATTTTTATGTTGAAAGTAAGTGTTGAATTTTGGGGTTGAATTTCGGTTGAACTTTAGGTTGAATTTTGAATTTTATGTTGAATTTTGATTTTTATGTTGAATTGTATGGTTAATTCGTTTAGAGTTTTGGGTAGAGTTTTATAGAATTTTAGGTTGATTTTATGTTAATTTTGTTTAGAGTTTTAGGTTGATTTTTATGGTTGCTTTGTTTAGAGTTGTGAATTTTATGCTTATTTTATTTATTGTTTTAGGTTGAACTTATGCTTCTTTTGTTTAGAATTTAGGTGTTTTAATGTTATGCTTATTTTTTGTAGAGTTTTTGGTAGAATTCTATAGATGGATGATTGTTTAATGTTATTGGTTGTTGTATTGTTTTTGGTTTTAATTTTTTTTTGGACTTGGTGTTAGGTGTATAAGTTATTGTTTATAAAAAATTTATAATAAGTATGGGATGTTATGCGAAGCATATAATAATTGGGTTGTGGCTAGTGGCATACTAAATTATTCTAATCCAACTTTAACTACATAATAAGTATCAACTTAAAGAAATAAATATAATTATATGAAAGTATTTTATAATAGAATTTATTTATACAAACTTGATTTAAAAAAAGTTAAGTATATGTTTATTTGCAATTCATCACTTCAAGCAACTTTTATAATACAATTTAAATGACTCTTAATCTTAGTTGTGTAGAATTTTTTAATCATGAGAAGGAATGAGCGTCGTTGGATGTACCAAAGATTAAATGGGCGTCGTCTTAGAAATGAATTTATAGAAGGGGTCGATGGGTTC
Source organism: Salicornia ramosissima (assembly GCA_951394345.1). Taxonomy (NCBI): domain Eukaryota; kingdom Viridiplantae; phylum Streptophyta; class Magnoliopsida; order Caryophyllales; family Amaranthaceae; genus Salicornia; species Salicornia ramosissima. The sequence goes on along the minus strand of OX596240.1, from coordinate 19,184,992 downwards.
GTCGACTTTTGTCTACAACATCCCGCTTATAATGACAATGATAAGATAAGGTGTCCTTGCTTTCGTTATCATCACAAGCATTATTTGGATGTGGACACGGTCAAAGTACATTTGTATAGTAAGGGTTTTACTCCGAATTACTATGAATGGAAATTCCATGGTGAGTCGGATATAGGGCCCTCCTCTTCGGTTCAATCAAACCCATATCGAGATATGGTTGTTAATGCTCTTGGAAATGAACAAGATGACACGTCGTCGGAAGGACCGAATTCAATTGAAGAAGAACCGAATGATGAAGCCAAGAAGTTGTTTGACCTTCTTAAGGCAGGTGAGGATCCTTTGTTTCAAGGGAGTAAGATGTCCGTGCTGGAAATGGCTTCAAGAATTATAAGTTTGAAGTGTGAATACAATTTGCCACATAGGTGTGTGGACGCATTTGCTTCTTTTTGTTGAATGAATTAATGCCAGAAGACAATATAATGGGTAGAACCTTTTATGACACGAAGAAGGTTCTTAAGGGCTTGGAACCTCCTCATAAGAGGATACACACATGCCCTAGAGGTTGTATGTTGTTTTGGAAGGACGATGATGTTTTAGATAAGCTGATAGGTATAAGAAGACTTCCAAGGGCAATCTTATTCCCGCAAAAATGCTAATATACTTTCCCATCACACCGAGGTTGCAAAGGTTGTTTGCAACAAAGAACATTGCCGGGGAAATGACATGGCACGCCAAGAATTCTCGAGTGGAAGGCACTTTAGCACATCCAAGTGACAGTGAGGCTTGGAAGCACTCTGACAAAACTTTTCTAGAATTTGCATCCAAGCCTAGGAATGTTAGACTTGGTCGTTGCACCGATGGTTTTTCTCCACATGGTAAATTTGGACAACAATATTCATGTTGGCCTGTCATTCTTACACCGTACAACTTGCCTCCATCAATGTGTATGAAGAAGCCGTTCATGTTTCTTTCTTTGCTCATCCCCGGTCGTAAAAATCCAAAGGGAAACTTAGATGTATATATGCAACCGATAGTTGAAGAGTTGAAGCAGCTTTGGCATGTTGGGTCAATGACTTATGACACGTCACGGAAGCAAAATTTTAACCTTCGTGCGGCCCTCATGTGGACTTTTAATGATTTTCCACCTTATGGTATATTGTCTGGGTGGTCTACCGCTGGAAAAAAGGCATGTCCGTACTGTATGGAGAAAAGCAAGCCATTTTGGCTTGATCATGGCGGTAAGGTGACGTGGTTCGATTGTCATCGACAATTTCTCCCTTCCGATCACTCATTTCAAAAGAACAAGACTGCTTTCTGTAAGAACAAAGCTGAAAATGACCTGGCTCCACATATAATGTCTGGTGATGAACTGTGGCAGTGTGTAAAAGACTTGCCCAAAGCAACTGATAGTCCCGAGGCACTAAACATGATCAAGAAGCAGAAAAAGGGATGGTTTAAACAGAGTATTTTGTGGGAACTTCCATATTGGAAGGATTTGCTTATTCGTCACAACTTAGACGTCATGCACATTGAGAAGAACTTTTTTGACCAACTTATTAACATTGTCATAGACGTCAAAGGACAAACTTCAGACAACATAAATGCAAGAAAGGACATTGCACGTTTATGTAAACGCCGACCATTGGAGCCGGTTGACGATACAAATGGTAAGCAGACAATGCCCAAAGCACCTTATACACTTGACAAGAATCAGAAGAAGGTGTTATGTGAGTGGTTACGAGATTTGAAGTTTCCAGATGGGTTTGCATCAAACTTAAGTAGGTGTGTAGATCTTCGAGCATGTAAGCTGCATGGAATGAAGAGTCACGATTCTCATGTATTCATTGAGAGGCTATTGCCAGTTGGTTTACAGGAGTTGCTTCCGTTACATGTGTGGAAGGCAGTGACGGAAATCAGTCAGTTTTTTTGGGACTTGTGTGCGCCCACTATCAAAGTGAGCGAGGTGGAACACTTACACAAAATCATACCTGAGATCATATGCAAGCTTGAAAAAATCTTTCCTCCATCATTTTTCAACTCAATGAAGCACTTGCCGGTTCACTTGCCTTATGAGGCAAAAATTGCTGGTCCCGTTCAATATAAGTGGATGTACCCTTTCGAAAGGTAATTCAACTTTATAAACTTTTATCTAGAACCTATTATTTTTTTACACAAATTAACTATGCTTAAGTCATTGACAGGTTTCTTAACCATTTGAAGCGTAAAGTGGGAAACAAAGCACATGTTCAAGGTTCAATATGCAACGCTTACCTAACTGAGGAGATAGCAAACTTTTGCTCCAACTACTTTCAACCTGGTGTTGACACTAAATCAAGGGATTTAGGAAGAAATGTCAATCCAGATGTGGATACCCAACATGATCCTAATGTCCCCGAGATGTTTAGGGAAGATTGTGGTCGACCTACAACAAATGGTCAGAAACGCTGGTTGTTGGAGAAGGAGTATGATAGAGCACATCTTTATGTGCTTGCAAACAGTGGCATCCTAAGTGATTATGAAAGGTAAGTTGCTCAAACGTAGACAAGGGGTTTATTGATTAACATTTATTGTTTTATGACTGACTTGAATTGGATATATATTATTATGAAAAGGCAATTTGAGGAGCACATTGTTCATTCAAAACCCAATATAGTTAGGGATCAAGTATGGAGAAAATGCGAAGCTTATTTCCCTGAATGGTTCAAGGAACATGTGAGTTTTGTCAAATTATTAAAATACAAAATAAATAAGACTTTTTTATTTACTAACTAAATCAACAATACTAGGTGTTTGAGAGAATGCCAAGTTCTAATGATGTTGCAACTGATGATGTTATACGTGCGCTTGCAATGGGCCCCTCTAGACAAGTGAGGAGTTGGAGTCAGTTCTATGTCAATGGATTCAACTTCCACACATTTGAATATGGCAAGAACAAGTCAACCATGAATTATGGAGTTTGCGTACAAAGTCATGAAGATTACTTTGGCATCTTGGAGGAGGTTTTGGAATTGGTTTATCATGGTAATCTTGGAGTGTACAAAATAATTTTGTTTAAGTGCAGTTGGATGGACACTGATAAGGGTATGAACATTCATGAACAATACAAACTCGTAGAAGTCAATCACACAAAGAGATACCCTATATATGACCCTTTTGTTTTGTCCTATCAAATAAGTCAAGTGTACTATGCACCTTATCCTAGTCTGAAGAGGGATAAAATGCAATGGTGGGGTGTATTTAAAACAAAAGCTCGGCCAGATATTGATGCCCCGGTGGATTTGGAAGTATTGCAAGAGGAAACAACCGATGCTCCCTCTCTACTTTGTGCTCCGGATGAGATTCCTGAATATGATGGTGTTGATGATGAAAGAGACAATGAGATAGTTGTATTCAACGCTTTAAGTTCTAAATTTGAAGAGGACACTGATGACAGCAACGATGCGGGTGATGAATTTAGTGACGATGACGAAGAGGAGGAGGATGATTTTGATGTGTTCCAGACATTTTAGTTATTTTGTGTTATGTTTTTCATTAAACATTTTACATTGTAATGACAATTTAACTTATTGTAATTTCACTTATTAATATATATTAAAAATTATTTATTGTAATTACACATTTGTAATTTTATGATTATGTAATTTAATATAATTTCATGTCATGATAATAATATTTGTTCTTATTTCATAACATTGTTCTAATATTAATAATTTATTATTTTATAACATGTTGCATGCAGATGTCTTCTCGTGGAGGTGGAAGAAGAGGCGGAGGTAGTAGACCTAAGGGTGGTGGAGGTAGATCTACACCTAAAGAAGAAGGAGAGTCTACATCTATACCTCATGAAGAACAAGTTGGTTTGGGGGCGGAAGAAGAAGATGATGATAACGATCACGAGTCCTTGGGTGAGGATACACCTCCTTTGCAAGGCAAGAAGGAGTTGGATCCTGAAGGATTTTGGTAAGTACAGTTTAGTATATTTTGTCTAGTTGGTTTTAGTTTGTATATGTAATATAGTTGCTGAAAACATGATATTTTTAAAAAATATTTGATTGCAAGGTTTAATGATTCCATAGTACCACGATCCATCACAGACGGCATCAAGAATTATTTTCAGAAACCGTGGAGGAACTATTCAATGGTCGATAATGCAACCAAAGATAAGTGGTACAATGTTTTCAAGGTACGATCGAAAAAATCTTTTAAGTAGTTGTATTATAATTCATTTAAAACTTATTTGTTTTTATGATTTCGCAGGATTATTACAAATGGAAACCAGAGATCGAAGCTGAGGTTAGGAAGGGCTTTGATAAGAAATCCGAAACTCGATTGAAGGACATACACAACTATGTCACGAAGAAGAAGAAAGGAATCCCACCTAGGTGGATGCCTTTGGACGTCCACAAGGAGATGATGGAGAATGCAAAGGATCCTACCTACCAGGAAAAGTCTGTAAAGGCAAAGAAAAATAGGGCAGGTGGTGATCTGAGCAAGCCCGTACCCCCCTCTCATTGTCAGGGTTCTATGTCATCAGCACTGCGTGCACGTAAATTGGTAAGTATGTTGCTAAAATAACGTACAGTAGTGTCATTTTCTTCAAAAGTTAATCAAATTCTATGTATATGTTTTCGAAGGCCGCCAAAAGTGGAGGAAGGCTACCCACTGCTGCGGAGTTGTACCTAGATACGCATGCTCGAGATGAAGCTGGCAAGGGGAAGGTAGTAGTAAGTGATTGAGCAAAGCGTGTTCTGGTAAGTATTCAGGTCACATATATGTTTTAGAACATGCACGTAGCTATTTATCGTTCCGAAATGCCTTTAACTTGACTTAAACCATGCAAATGAGTGTTGATCTATTCACTTGTATGTTTTAGAACATGCACATAGCTTGAAATCATGAAATGACTTGATTAGATTGAAATTGGGTAATAAAACGCTCCAAAACGACCCAAAATAGTCGTTTTGGCTCCTTATCGTTCCGAAATGCCTTTAACTTGACCTAAACCATGCAAATGAGTGTTGATCTATTCACTTATATGTTTTAGAACATGCACGTATCTTGAAATCATGAAATGACTTGATTAGATTGAAATTAGGTAATAAAACGCTCCAAAACGACCCAAAATGGCCGTTTTGGCTCCTTATTGTTCCGAAATGCCTTTAACTTGACCTAAACCATGCAAATGAGTGTTGATCTATTCACTTATATGTTTTAGAACATGCACGTATCTTGAAATCATGAAATGACTTAATTAGATTGAAATTGGGTAATAAAACGCTCCAACACGACCCAAAATGGTCGTTTTGGCTACTTATCGTTCCGAAATGTCTTTAACTTGACCTAAACCATGCAAATGAGTTTTGATCTATTCACTTATATGTTTTAGAACATGCACGTAGCTTGAAATCATGAAATGGTTTGATTAGATTGAAATTGGGTAATAAAACGCTCCAAAACGACCCAAAATGGTCGTTTTGGCTCCTTATCGTTCCGAAATGCCTTTAACTTGACCTAAACCATGCCAATGAGTGTTGATCTGATCTATTCACTTATATGTTTTAGAACATGCACGTAGCTTGAATCATGAAATAACTTGATTATATGTTTTGCACATATCTCAATGTTTGCAGGAGAGTTATGAAAAAAATCTTGCTGAATGTGAAGCAAGTGGTGTCAAAAAGACTCCGAATGAGGTTTTTTTTGACACGGTGGTAGGAAAAGGGGAAAAGTTGCTGGGTTGGGGAGTAGTGCAGACATGTACTACAAGAGACAAAGTCGAGCGAACAACCCTTCAAACACTCCTTCCGCAATAGATCAATTGAGTAATCGACTTGCTGATATAGAACGGGAGAGAGATGAGGAAAAACAGAAGGTGGCCGAGATGCAAAAGTTGCTAGAGTTGTACGGCAATGTCTTAAGCGAATGTAGTGGTGTAGACATGTCAAAGTTTTGGCGGCCACCGGGCGGCGGCCCAGATGACGGCTCAGGGGCCAGCGGAACATGTGCAACCTAGCTAGGTTTACTTTTTTTTTTATTAGTATTTGAAAAATAGTAATACCAACTTTGTATAAATATTAATTGTATTAGATTGGATTGGTATTATATGAAATATTAATTAGTAAAAACTTTATATGAAAAATTGTGTATGGATATTTATAATATGCAATGGAAGAGGTATTTGTATGAATGAAGCAGATAAATAGTCAACGCATGAAAAAACGTGTGAATTGCACGGATGAAGCAAATAATTATAAATTATGAATGTAATAATTATATTTAAATATAATATTGAATAGGAATATTTGATTTTAATAATTCAACCTTTTATCCATTCGCAAATAATAATCTAACCTTTTGATTATTCCTTAATAATCCAACCTTTGTACTAAATTTCATAGAGTAAACCAAAACCAAATTTTAGGTATGATATTGGGGCTAATTTAAGTGTTGTTTGTGTCCTTAGGTAAGTGATCAACAACGTTAGCGCTAAACTACCCAAACACTACTTAAACCAACCCTAAAACGACACCTAAAATTTTGTTTTGGTTCACTCTATGAAATTTGGTACAAAGGTTGGATTATTTAAGAATAATCAAAATGTTGGATTATTATTTGCGAATGACTAAAAGGTTAGAATATTAAAATCAAATATTCCGATTGAATATTATTAATTCAAATTAATAAAAAAAAAATTAGCGTCCGTCAATTGATATATTACGTCCGCCTTAGAAGCGAGTTTGAAAGTCGTGTCTAGGATGTTTAACGTCCGCTTTATTTAAAACACGGACGTTAATTTCTAAATAACATCCGCTTTTTTAGACGGACGTTAATCATATTTTAACGTCTGTTCATGGCGGACGCAATAATAACATCCGCCATAAACGGACACTACTCATATCAGGCGGACGTTAAACATTTAATGTTCACTTAGCGGATGTTAAACACCACATTAGCGACAAAAAAAAATACGTTAGTGGTATAACGTCCGTTGGCGGACGTTAAATATATTAACGTCCGCTATCCGCTAATTTAACGTCCGCATATGGCAGACGTTAAAAACAAGGAATGTTGTAGTGTATCTACCCTTAACCCTTCACACTTTTAAAATCCTAGGAGCTCGTCGGAGTTCCGACGCCGAAAAAGCCTTCGGTGGGTTCTTCGGCGAGTCTCCTTTGTCTGCTTTCTTCCCTTTTTATTTTTTGTTTCTTTTTTTTTTGGAAAAGAGGTAAGCAATTTTATAGCACAAAGAAATCAATACACAGATGCCTCTAAGCACCTCCAAGACCACAACAAACCAGACCAAAAACTAGCTACTAACACTATTTAACCATCTAACATTACTTAAGCTAGTATTCTTAGGACTACACAGCTTAATTCTGAAAATACAAGAATTTACAACATCAAGCATACACGCTCTAGGGATGTCCAAAGTCTGGTTCCATATGGCATTGTTTCTTTGCATCCAGATGCAATATATTGGGCCAGCTGCAAAACTTCCAAGCACATTACTCCTGAACCTCCCCTGAGTATTAAGCAATACATTCATACAGTCTAGAGCAAAGTCAAAACAGAGAGAGTTCCTCACCCCAGCAAGGAGAGCTTCAATGCACCTCTTGCTATAAGAGCAGCTGAAGAATAAGTGGAGGCTATTTTTAGGGGCCTTAGAGCAGAGGGGGCAAGCAGTGTCTATGTTCATGAATTGAGCAAGCCGAACTCTGGTTCTCAATATGTCCCACATTAGGAGCCAAAGGGTGAACTTGTTCTTTGGGATACTCATCCTATTCCAGACCTAAGAGGCCCATGGCACTTCAGCAGAAGCAGGGCATATCCACTTATAAGCAGAGGCAACTGTGAACCCTTTAGGATGCAGCAACCAGGTACTTCTATTATAGCAAGCTTTGAATGTAATAACCCAAAATTTTGGGCTATTTTAAATTTTTATTTAATTACTTAATTTTATGGGCAAAAGATTCTAACCTGAACTAAAAACCGAGCCCAAACTCTTTACCTTGCTTTGTCAATCTAGGACCAAAGCCCAAATTAGCCCTTAACCCCTTAGCCCCACACGGACCAAATCCTTTTTATTTAACCCTTTTAATTAATTTTTTTATTTCTATAAATCTAAAAACATATCTAAGAAAAGATCCTACTTTTATATTTTTCTCTTCTAAATTTTAGGAGTTCACCCAACCATCAAAGCATCTATAAAACCCTCCCTTGCTATTCAAAACACATGGCACCATCAAACACCAAACATCAATATTTTTCTATTCCTTCTTTTATTTTCTACTAATAAAAACTTCACATTAAATCTTGAAGCTCACAACAAACCATCCTAAAAAGATTGAAGCAAGAGAACAACACCAACTTTATTCGAGTATCATACACGACTAAAACATCCAGCACCTTAAAATCTTGACCCATCAATTGAGGTAATTAGATGTTTTGCTTAGTTTTAGAACAAGATTAATTATATAATTGTTAGAACATGTTTAGAATTGCTAAAGATTGTATTTTCGATGTTTGAATTATTATTATTGATATTAAACAATTGAATGATTATAAGTGTGTTGTTGAGTGTATGAATTTATTTCTTGATCAAATCTTATTATTTCTTGATGAATTTTTCGTGAGATTTTCTTTACTAGTTGATTATGTATCAAGATTTATTTGTTGGCAAAATTCGATCTGTTTCTTGCTTATAACAATTTAATCTGTCAAACCGGTAAAACTGTCCAGATTTGATATACGAATTTATTATAATACTTAATCTATTCGGATGACTACGAAAATTTAGGTGAACTTCCGTCTTAGTGTTTTACAGCTTTTTCTAATTTTTCGTAATTTTTAGAGTTCGTTTGATATGGCAGAAAATTTGGAAACGGATTATAGCCTAATCTGATCAGTTAGTTATAAAATTCCTCAAAATTAGTAAATGATATTATTTTTTGACGACATTTATTCCAGGTAAACCTTCACCATAGATTTAACTTTCATTAAAATTTCCAGAATGGTAGAGACCTTTAAATGGTTGTTCTTTAATTTAAATCGGTAAAATTAGATTGTGTAAAATAGTGTGATTAAATTACTAAAATACTTTTAAAGTATATGTTGTCGAATATCTTGTTCAATTTATGATTCTTTATGAATTTTTTGATTTATTTTTACTAAGTATATAAGTTCTTGAATTAAATTGTTAACCTTGTTATTAATTAAACATTTGGTTTTTATTTAATTATTAGATGATTCGAAATCTAATTGTTGAAATGTGTTATTGCTTAGCTTAATTATTATTTTATGAATATTTTGATTTATTATTATTGAAGTATGATTGAGTTCGAATTGTTGAGTTGGGTAATTAAAGTGTTTGGATTGATGAGAATTTGAAGTGCCTAATTGTTTGTCGAGTCTAGAGTCAAAGTTAAGATGAGGATAGACCTAGAGTTGACTAGTTGTTAAGTCAAGTTGACAAAAGAGTCAAAGTTATGGAATTAAATAAAATAATAATAATTTAAAACATCGAAGGAACGGAAACAGAGTAAGAGGATATTGTTTTGTTTCGATCTCTGGCTAGGAAAGGCTTGGTATTTAAGGTGGCCAACATACGTGCCGCACCTCCCTTTCTTGGGACTTCGAACATCTCTGTTCCGATTACAGTCACCTAGTACTTTCGATTATGGTATACTCTACCGGGTTTAAGGAATTGACCGCCAGCATATAATGATAAATTGGGAATTGACGGACAGTTTATGCCGATAAATAAGGAATTGACGGCCGGTATGAGCACCAATATAAAATACAAAATAAATTAATAAGATAATATGGTAATGAGAATAAGATAATGAAAAATGAATAAATTGAATGGTAAAAGTAATATTAATAATGGAAAGGGAACAATGGAGTACAAATATTGTATGTTGGATGTCAAACCAATGGAATGATGGAGCATGACTATTATATGTTGGATGTCAAGCCAATGGGATGATGGAGTACGACTGTTGTATGTTGGATGCCAAAAGGTGGAGTACAACAGTTGTATGTTGGATGTCGGAACATTGGGGTGATGGAGTACAATAGTTGTATGTTGGATGTCGGAACATTGGGGCGATGGAGTACAATAGATGTATGTTGGATGTTGAACCCATGAAAGATAATATGCTAACCCATGGAATGATGGAGTACAACTGTCGTATGTTGGATGCCGAAAGGTGGAGTACTTCAGTTGTATGTTGGATGTCGAGCCATTGGGCCAATAATGAATAAATGTAATTCGTAAGTTTGAATGGATATAAAGTAAAAATTGAGTATTGGAAATTGAGTTACTTTGATCTATAGAGTCTAGAGTCTAGAGGTGCTCCTAGCTAGTATGTCAATGTTGGTTATGTCATGTATTTCCTCTGCGTATCTGATTGCGTGATGTTTTCTAATGAATTAGATTTGATTGTGTTAACCATGTTGATACTATAAAATAAGTGTGTTATGTTCTGTCTATTATATATTTGATTGCGTTCTACGATTAAGTAGAACATTCTAATTACTCCCCACTGACTGTGGACCCCCCATTCCCTTTTTCAGATAATGAAGCAGAGTAATCAGGGTTATAACGTTGGTTGGGTCTTATGAGCGAGCAAGCGTAGCAGTATTAGCTACCCATTTTAGTAGACTTAGCCTTGTTAATGAATTCTAGTAGCTTGTAGTAGAACTTTAGTATTTTAAAGAGGTGTTTACAATTTCCTTGTTTTGTTTAATTAATTTTGATTAATAAAAGAATTAAGTGTTAGAGCTTCCGTTGTTATTTTAAGATTTGTGATATAAGTTTTCATTCATTAATGATTCGTATTGTTGTTTTCTTCGAAAACAACGTTGCTAAAATACGAGTCGTTACAATGAATCTTTCTTTAGCTTTCCGAACCTGCTTGCACTACCATGATGCAGAAGAAGGGCATGTCACTCTCTTCCAATTTTTCCCATTAATGTAATGGTGATTCACCCATTTGAGCCAAATACTTTCATTACTATTGGAAATTTCCTACACATACTTCCCCATAGCAGCTAGATTCCAGAGTTTAATGTCCAGAATTCCCATCCCCCCTTGCTTCTTAGGCCTACAAATGTAATCCCAAGCTATAGGAGGAACACTTGAAGGAATAGCCTTGCCATCCCAATGGAAGTTCCTACAAATGCGCACCACCTGATCAATCAGCTTACTAGGGATAATAAAGATGTTGGTCCAATAAGTTTTCATAGAGATGATCACAACATTGATCAACATAGCTCTTGCAGCATAAGACATTGTTTTGCCACCCCACTTCCTGATTTTGTACACCATTTTACGAACCATAACCTGACATTCTGCTTGTGAGGGTTTCTTGGAGCTGGTATTCACCCCTAGATAAGAGAAAGGCAAAGTCCCTTCAGAAAAACCTGTGCTAACCAAAATGTCCCCCTTCACATCTTTAGGGACATTGCAAAAATAAATGGAAGATTTTCCATTATTAGCAGCCAGCCTTGAGGCAGCTGTGAAGGAGGCCAAAGCCCTTAAAATAAGGCTCACAGAATTTTTTTCACCCTTGCAACAAATAATCAAATGATCAGCAAAAGCAAGGTGTGGAAGTTTCAGTCCCTTGCACCTAGCATGAAACTTAAAATCCTGGTGACTAACAGTCATAGCAATGCGTCTAGAAATGTAACGACCCGACTCGCTTAAATCGGCGCGGAAGAAACCGACGAGTCAAGTAGTTATAAAACTAAACTCAACACTTAGAAAATAATACTAATACCTCAAAATATTATTACACCATAAATGTACAATAACCCACAATCTTGTACAAACTAAATCCAAAAATCAAATGAACTGAAACCAAAAGTCAAGAGTAACTCTAACCACATGCTAGAGTCTTATACAACAAATGTATATCATAAATCCTGAAACAACGTCTAACAAGTCTAATGCTAAGAAACAACTGAAATAAACCATAGAAAGCACACAAAGCGCCGCTCGCCCAACCCCAAGGCTAAGCAAGAGTATCATCGTCAGATGTACCTGAAAAACACAACATATCCACCATCAGTGGCGAGCAACATAACTGACTCACCCTAACGGGAATACACAAGTACATAGCAATAATCAAATAGCATCACACATACAATCCTCGAAGACACGAGACAACCTCAAGCTCGTAATCCAAAAATCAATCTCACCACTCGACATCATCAATATACGACATCTCTATACTCAAATCTAACTCAGGTGCAATCATTCTAGTTCTAGACCGGACTAGGCTCGTACGGAAGCATCTTACGCAACCGAACTTCTACTATGTCAGGACCGGGCATAAGCCATACACCCAAATCCCACGAACCCAATCAATCTGGGAAATCGTGTCCCTAATCCCCAATCATTTTGAGCGTACTAGGAATAACATAGTGAGACTCCAAAACTATTCCGATACCGCGGACGGAAATAGTGGCAACGTCTTAACCCAAAACTAAGCATAAGCCATACACAAAGTCAAGGGCGTCTAGAAAAGAAATCAAGCTAAAGGTCTCATCATATCATCATCATTTCATCGAAGTTAATTAAAAACAAGAATACGCCATACTCTTGAAATTAATAACCAAAACATCGAAGTTAACCCAAGAACTGCCTATAGCCATGATCTTGAGACTAACCAAACATCATATCAACAATCTTTACTCAATTCTTTAATCATCACAACTCAAATCTTTAACTTTCAAGATCCTTTCTAACACTTTCTTTAACTTTCAAGAACTCAAACAACCTCAAAAAGAACTCTAAAGAACTTCATCAACATCCTCAAAGAACTCATCTATGACTCAAAGAACTCATCAAGAACACATTCAAGATTAAAGAACTCAATCGAGAACTTCATTCAAGATTCAAGAACTCATAAAAACTCAAAATACCACACGCATGAAACCCATATATCACACGACATTTTCAATCATTTTTAATCAAAATTCAACAAAAATCAAACCCAATCACCATGATTTCCAAAATATCATAAAAATACCTTAAAACATGAAAACCACCATTAAAATCATCATTTGATACTTCAAAATCAGAATTAAAGATTAACTTCAAAAATCATGAACAATCATCAATAATTCACCAAACATGCATTTAATCAAAGCTATAAACATAGTGTTACCAATTAAGTTGAGTTAGTATGTTACCTTGTTGAAGATTAACACACAAATTCAACACACAATTGCAGTCCAAGAACTCAACCCACGCACGGCACACACACGGCCTGCACACGGCTGCACCACCACTCGAACACGAACACACCCACACGAGTGCACCACCACACGGCACTGCTGCACGGTTCCTTTGCACCACCCAGGCTCGACACGGCCTGCACGACCACCACGGCTTCACACGAACACCCTTACACGAACACAAACCCACTAATAAACCCGGAAACAACCCAACAAGTGATCTTGGTTGAAACAATGTGTTTAGGATTGTGTTTAGGATGCTTAAAGATCAATGGTGTTTGAATCTTTAAGTTTTGGGCAAGGAAAGATGATGAACAAATGGAGGTTCAATCACCAAAAGTGGCGTGAGAAATGGAAAGAGTAGAGAGTGTTTATGTGCTTGGCAAGTTGATGTCAAGGTAGAAATGGCAAAAATGAGTAAAGGGGCCTTACTAACTCTCATATAAATAGAGTTAGTTAAGGTGTGAACACAAGGCAAGTGGCAAGCCTTGCCATGCCTTTGTAGAACCGGCCAAGAGAAGCAAAATGGGCCTTGTGATCCATTGGACTAAAATACTAAATTTACATGACTAATCATGCAAACACCGGCAGCTTGTGAAGTTCAAGACCGGCGGTATGGAACTGGCAGCATGCAAGGTCCAAGACCGGCAGTAAAGAACTGCCAGCTTGCAAGCTCCAAGACCGGCAGTATAGAACTGCCAGCTTGCAAGCTCCAAGACCGGCAGTATAGAACTGCCAGCTTGCAAGGTTCAAGACCGGCAGTAAAGAAGACCAAACCGGCAGCTTGAAGCCTCGTCTTTAAAACTGGCAGCTTCATCTTGAAGTCTCAATTGGGCCAATTAATAAAATAATAACTAAAATAAATAATAAAAACTAAGAAATAAAACATTTCGATTAAATCGAAATTATTCATATTAAAATAAATAGTTCAAAATAAATTTTGAACTAGCAAATAAACACATAATTATACATATAAATACCGGCAAGAATACCGATAAAAATCTGGGTCATTACAACCTCCCCTCCTTAAAGAAATTTCGTCCCGAAATTTCAAGGTGCGGGAGACTGCTCCCCATCGAAAAGCTCGGGGTACTTCTGCCGCATAGACGCTTCCGTCTCCCAAGTCGCTTCTTCATGGTGCTGATTTCTCCACAACACCTTAACAAGCGGTACCTGCTTACGCCGCAGGGTTCTCTCCTCCCGATCCAAGATCTGGACGGGTCGCTCCTCATAAGTCAGATTCGGCTCGATTACGACCGGATCCACTGAGATTACATGAGTAGGATCATGGACATATTTCCTTAGCTGGGAAACGTGAAATACGTCATGAACATTAGCCAAGCCAGGTGGTAATGCCAATCGATAAGCCACTTCCCCAACTCGTTCTAATATCTCGTAAGGTCCCACATACTTCGGTCGAAGTTTACCCTTTTGACCAAAGCGTACAACTCCCTTGAAAGGTGAAACCTTAAGCAAGACTTTGTCACCTACTTCAAAAGCCAGTGGCCTACGTCGATTATCGGCGTAAGATTTCTGACGACTCTGAGCGGCCTGCATCTTAGACCGAATGACTCGAACCCTCTCGATAGTATCGCGTACCATCTCAGGTCCTAAAGCCACAGAATCACTAATATCATTCCAGCAAATCGGACTCCTACATTTCCTGCCATACAGGGCCTCGTACGGAGCCATTTCAATGCTAGAGTGATAACTGTTATTATAGGAGAACTCTATCAAGCATAGCATACGTACCCAAGACTGGTGATACTCCAGAGTGCATGCTCGAAGCATATCCTCCAAAGTCTGGATGGTCCTCTCAGTCTGACCATCAGTCGCCGCATGAAAAGCGGTGCTCAACTTCAATTTCGTCCCAAAGGCTTCCTGAACTGATTTCCAGAAACGAGATAGGAACCTCGGATCTCGATCAGAAACAATCTCCCTCGGAACCCCGTGAAGTCGGATTATGTCCTGAGTATATGCCTCAGCTAGACGCTCCATCGACCAGGTCATTTTCATCGGAATGAATCTAGCGACCTTAGTCAACCTATCCACAATGACCCAAATAGCATTCAAGCCATTGCAAGTGGGTAAGCCCACTACAAAGTCCATAGAAACAGACTCAAACTTCCAGGTCGGAATAGGTAGTGGCTGCAACAGACCTCCTGGTCTCTGATGCTCAATCTTGACCTTCTGACAGGTCAGACACCGAGCAACAAATTCTGCGACATCCCTTTTCATCTTAGGCCACCAGAACTGGCCTTTAAGATCCTGGTAAAGCTTATTACCACCGGGATGAACAGAATAAGGCGAGTTATGTGCCTCGGACATGATCCTGTTCCTAAAATCAGAACAGTCCGGTACACACCATCTCCCTCGAAAGCGCATAATACCATCAGAAGAGATCGTGAAACCAACGGCTTTACCTTGCCGTATAGCCTCTCGAATCCTAGCAAGCTGTGGGTCGTTCTGCTGACCCTCACGCATTTCCTGAATTAAATCAGGTTCAGCACTCATCGATGTCAGACGAAGTCTGACGGAACCACGGCTTCTACTGAAGCTCAAGCGATGTTTGCGGCTTAGCGCATCTGCAACCAAATTCGCTTTGCCCTCGCAATAGTTGAGCGTCAGGTCGTAGTCCTTAATCAACTCAAGCCACCGCCTCTGCCTCATATTGAGGTCTTTCTGAGTGAAGATGTACTTGAGACTCTTATGATCCGTGAATACTCTACACGAACCACCATAGAGATAGTGCCTCCATATTTTCAACGCGAACACTACAGCTGCTAACTCCAAGTCATGCGTAGGATAGTTACGCTCGTGCACCTTCAGCTGTCTCGATGCGTAAGCGATGACCTTCCCACCCTGCATGAGCACACAACCTAGGCCACTCTTCGAAGCATCACTATAGACTTCGAAGCCCTCTTCATCGTTTGGAAGAGTAAGAATCGGAGCAGAGACTAATCTCTGTTTCAACTCCTGAAATGCTTGCTCGCAAGCTTCTGTCCAAACGAATCGAACCTCCTTTTGCAAGAGACTAGACATCGGTCTAGCTATTTTGGAGAAGTCCTGGACGAATCGTCGATAGTATCCAGCCAAACCCAGAAAACTACGAACCTCTGCCACATTTGTCGGGCTACTCCAATCTACCACAGCCTTAATCTTAGCTGGGTCTACTTTAATGCCCTCTTTGCTAATCACATGACCTAGGAAGGCTACTTCGCGAAGCCAGAACTCACACTTGGAGAGTTTCGCGAACCACTTATGACTCCTCAATATCTCGAGTACCATCCGGAGATGTTCCGTATGCTCGGACTCATCTCTAGAATAGATCAAGATATCATCTATAAATACTACGACGCACTTGTCGAGTAAGTGGTGAAACGTCCGGTTCATCTGGTCCATGAACACGGCTGGCGCATTAGTGAGGCCAAAGGGCATCACCTCGAACTCGTAATGGCCGTATCTAGTACGAAAAGCAGTTTTCGGGATGTCTTCTTTCTTGACTGGAATCTGATGATACCCAGACCGAAGATCTATCTTTGAAAACACTCCTGCTCCTCGCAATTGATCGAACAGGTCCTCAATCCTAGGCAATGGGTACTTATTCTTGATAGTTACCCGATTCAACTCTCGGTAGTCTATGCACAGGCGCATACTACCATCTTTCTTCTTCACGAAGAGCACGGGAGCTCCCCATGGAGAAACACTCGGCCTAATGAAGCCCTTATCGATCAAATCCTGGAGTTGTGTCTTTAACTCCAATAACTCAGACGGTGCCATCCGGTACGGTGCCTTCGAGATCGGCGCTGTCCCGGGTACCAAGTCGATATGAAACTCGACGTCGCGCTCCGGTGGAACGCCTGGTAGCTCGTCAGGAAATACGTCTCTGAAATCCCTCGCTACAGGTATGTCGTCCAACAGAGACTCATTAGTCAAGTCTCGTACCTGACATAAATACACCATATCGCCCTTCTGGCGATGCTTCCTCATTTTCAAGGCAGAGATTACCTTTACCCCTTTCTTAAGGACGAACCCAGAGTAGGTAACTCGGTTGCCCTGAGATCCTCGGAATGTCACTGACTGATCTCGGCAACGAATGATTGCTCGATACCTCGATAGCCAGTCCATACCAAGTATAACGTCGAACTCCATCAGCGGGAACTCTTTCAGGTCGGCCGTCGCTTGCTCCCCTGCTATCACGATGGACACTCCTCGGAACTCTCGCTGACAAGTAAAATCCTCTCCTGAAGGGAGAGTAATAATAGAACTAACAGGAAGGCCGCCTCGAAGATTAGACCTCGAGACGAAACTACTAGCCACAAAAGAAATGGTAGCACCAGAATCAAATAAGACTAATGCTAACACACCAGAGACAAGAAATCTACCTGATACAACATCGGGCTGAACCTCGGCCTCCGCCTCGGTCATACAGTAGACTCGGTTCTTCACCGGAGTCTTTGTCGGTGCTGGAAGCTGCTTAACCTCTGAATCTGGCCTCTTCTCAGGACAAACTGTCGACTTGTGGCCTACCTTACCACAAGTGAAGCAAGTGATCGGAGAACCGTCGCACTTCTTCCCTGGATGGAAGTCTCTGCCACAGCCTCGACAACTCGAACCACCATTACCCTTATGCGAACACGTGGTCGGAGGGGTACTGCTAGGTGCGCTGAAACGGGGCTTCTTAAACGAAGCTGTAGTCGCCGGAACCGGAGCTCTCTTCTTGCTCGAATCTTCCTCAGAAATCGATGACTGTATCTCGAGTGCTACCTCGTAAGCCTGCTAGAACGTAGCCGCCCCACTGCTGATCACATGAACTCGGATCCTCGGATCTAGCTTTTTGATGTAGCGCTTGACCCGATCCTTCTCTGACGGAATTACCGACGTAGCGAACCTCGACAGCTCGGTAAATCGATCTGTGTACGCCTGGACAGACATCTTACCCTGTGAGAGAGTAAGGAACTCCTCCTGTTTCTGCCACCGCAACTCGTCGGGGTAGAAACGCTCTTGGACCTTATCGATAAAATCGGTCCAAGACATCGCATGCAACGGCTGGTACGCATCCTTCGCTAACGTCCACCAGTTATCAGCCTCCCCACGTAAATAGTATGCGGCGATCAGCACCCTCTCGTGATCGGGGCAAAACGTCGCGTCGAAGAGCTTCCCCATCTCGCGGATCCAGCTCTCCAAGGTAGTGGGGTCGGCAACCCCGTCGTAAGTCGGAGGTCGATGACGAGCGATACGATCGAATGTCGACTGCATATTCGGCGGTTGACGACTATGGTGCGCCAAGGTAAGGATCGCCTCCTCGAGTGCCCGCAACCTCTGTCGTCCAGTACTCGACCGGCGAGGTGTAGACATGCTGAAACGCATCACAACAACAAACATAACAGAGATAGCAAGTCAGTAAAATACCCCACCAAAACATACTAGAATTAAGAGGAAAAGGAGAAAAATAGAAAGAATCCTATCCCGGTCTTTCTACCCAACTCTTCTCCCTTCACATAAATCCTGGAATTTGGTTCAATCACTCGGGAAAAATAAAGCTCTCATCTTCCGGGTTTAACTCAAATCCTAGAAAACTTCATTTAAACCTATTCGGCTCTGATACCAACTGTAACGACCCGACTCGCTTAAATCGGCGCGGAAGAAACCGACGAGTCAAGTAGTTATAAAACTAAACTCAACACTTAGAAAATAATACTAATACCTCAAAATATTATTACACCATAAATGTACAATAACCCACAATCTTGTACAAACTAAATCCAAAAATCAAATGAACTGAAACCAAAAGTCAAGAGTAACTCTAACCACATGCTAGAGTCTTATACAACAAATGTATATCATAAATCCTGAAACAACGTCTAACAAGTCTAATGCTAAGAAACAACTGAAATAAACCATAGAAAGCACACAAAGCGCCGCTCGCCCAACCCCAAGGCTAAGCAAGAGTATCATCGTCAGATGTACCTGAAAAACACAACATATCCACCATCAGTGGCGAGCAACATAACTGACTCACCCTAACGGGAATACACAAGTACATAGCAATAATCAAATAGCATCACACATACAATCCTCGAAGACACGAGACAACCTCAAGCTCGTAATCCAAAAATCAATCTCACCACTCGACATCATCAATATACGACATCTCTATACTCAAATCTAACTCAGGTGCAATCATTCTAGTTCTAGACCGGACTAGGCTCGTACGGAAGCATCTTACGCAACCGAACTTCTACTATGTCAGGACCGGGCATAAGCCATACACCCAAATCCCACGAACCCAATCAATCTGGGAAATCGTGTCCCTAATCCCCAATCATTTTGAGCGTACTAGGAATAACATAGTGAGACTCCAAAACTATTCCGATACCGCGGACGGAAATAGTGGCAACGTCTTAACCCAAAACTAAGCATAAGCCATACACAAAGTCAAGGGCGTCTAGAAAAGAAATCAAGCTAAAGGTCTCATCATATCATCATCATTTCATCGAAGTTAATTAAAAACAAGAATACGCCATACTCTTGAAATTAATAACCAAAACATCGAAGTTAACCCAAGAACTGCCTATAGCCATGATCTTGAGACTAACCAAACATCATATCAACAATCTTTACTCAATTCTTTAATCATCACAACTCAAATCTTTAACTTTCAAGATCCTTTCTAACACTTTCTTTAACTTTCAAGAACTCAAACAACCTCAAAAAGAACTCTAAAGAACTTCATCAACATCCTCAAAGAACTCATCTATGACTCAAAGAACTCATCAAGAACACATTCAAGATTAAAGAACTCAATCGAGAACTTCATTCAAGATTCAAGAACTCATAAAAACTCAAAATACCACACGCATGAAACCCATATATCACACGACATTTTCAATCATTTTTAATCAAAATTCAAAAAAAATCAAACCCAATCACCATGATTTCCAAAATATCATAAAAATACCTTAAAACATGAAAACCACCATTAAAATCATCATTTGATACTTCAAAATCAGAATTAAAGATTAACTTCAAAAATCATGAACAATCATCAATAATTCACCAAACATGCATTTAATCAAAGCTATAAACATAGTGTTACCAATTAAGTTGAGTTAGTATGTTACCTTGTTGAAGATTAACACACAAATTCAACACACAATTGCAGTCCAAGAACTCAACCCACGCACGGCACACACACGGCCTGCACACGGCTGCACCACCACTCGAACACGAACACACCCACACGAGTGCACCACCACACGGCACTGCTGCACGGTTCCTTTGCACCACCCAGGCTCGACACGGCCTGCACGACCACCACGGCTTCACACGAACACCCTTACACGAACACAAACCCACTAATAAACCCGGAAACAACCCAACAAGTGATCTTGGTTGAAACAATGTGTTTAGGATTCTGTTTAGGATGCTTAAAGATCAATGGTGTTTGAATCTTTAAGTTTTGGGCAAGGAAAGATGATGAACAAATGGAGGTTCAATCACCAAAAGTGGCGTGAGAAATGGAAAGAGTAGAGAGTGTTTATGTGCTTGGCAAGTTGATGTCAAGGTAGAAATGGCAAAAATGAGTAAAGGGGCCTTACTAACTCTCATATAAATAGAGTTAGTTAAGGTGTGAACACAAGGCAAGTGGCAAGCCTTGCCATGCCTTTGTAGAACCGGCCAAGAGAAGCAAAATGGGCCTTGTGATCCATTGGACTAAAATACTAAATTTACATGACTAATCATGCAAACACCGGCAGCTTGTGAAGTTCAAGACCGGCGGTATGGAACTGGCAGCATGCAAGGTCCAAGACCGGCAGTAAAGAACTGCCAGCTTGCAAGCTCCAAGACCGGCAGTATAGAACTGCCAGCTTGCAAGCTCCAAGACCGGCAGTATAGAACTGCCAGCTTGCAAGGTTCAAGACCGGCAGTAAAGAAGACCAAACCGGCAGCTTGAAGCCTCGTCTTTAAAACTGGCAGCTTCATCTTGAAGTCTCAATTGGGCCAATTAATAAAATAATAACTAAAATAAATAATAAAAACTAAGAAATAAAACATTTCGATTAAATCGAAATTATTCATATTAAAATAAATAGTTCAAAATAAATTTTGAACTAGCAAATAAACACATAATTATACATATAAATACCGGCAAGAATACCGATAAAAATCTGGGTCATTACAAGAAAGATACTCCATACACAGCTCAAATAAAAGGGGAGAAATTGGATCACCTTGTCTAAGCCCCCTTTCTCCTTGAAAAAACCATTAGTCTCACCATTAAGCACCAAAGAGTAGGAAGGAGAAGAAACACAGGCCATTATCAAAGAAATGAAATGACCAGGGAAATTCAAACCAACCAATATTTCTTTTAGGAAATCCCAATCAACACTATCATAGGCTTTCCTTATGTCCACCTTCACTATCATGCGGGGGGGGGGGGGAGGAGGACTTTTCCTCTTATACTTAGCCACCAGATCTTGCAATTGGCCTGAATTCCATTACTGAAGTGGGGTGATCACACTTAGGGATTAGGACAATTCTTGTGCAATTAATTTCTTTTAAAATATTCCCAGTCACCATGAAGTCTTGCACAACCCTGAAAATATCATTCCTAATTGTATCCCAAGACCTCTTGAAAAATGTACTATTAAACCCATCTGGCCTTGGGGCTTTATCTCCTGGGATAGAGAAGGCAATCTTTAGCACTTCCTCAATAGAAATAGGCCTAAGCAACCCATCTGCATCACTATAAGCAATATTGGGCCTTTGTGAATGACCTCAGGCTTGACTTTAACCCTTGAAGGAAGCTCAGACCCTAGGAGCACTTTGTAGTAGTCTACAAAGGCCTGAGCAACATCCTGCTTGCCATGGCACCAGTTCCCCTGCATATCCTCTAAATGTAGAACCCTCCTATCATATTGTTGAGTTTTAAGGCTCCTGTGAAACAACTTGGTGTTTTCATCACTTGCAGTAAGCCAATTAATTTTACTTTTCTGCTGCAGAAACGAAAAATAAGCTTCCCTCTGCATCTTCAAATTCTGCCACAGAGAAAATTCATTCTCAAAATTCTTATCATTTGGATCCATCTGAACTAGCAGTTGAGCCTCTTTAATCCTAGCCACAATATCAGTATATTGAGCACCTATCTCTGAATATTCACCCCTATGCAAATGTTTCAGCTTGTGCTTGACCTGCTTTAGCTTATGCACAACTTGGAACATCAAGGTACCTCTGACACTAACCCCCCAAGAAAGTCTCACCAAATCATGGTAAGTGGGATGAAAACACCACATATCACAAAACTTAAAAGATTTGTTCTTCCTAGCTCCTTGGACTTTAAATTTAATAATCCCAGGGAAGTGATCATAACATATTTCTGGCAGAAAATGAGCAAAAGAACTCCCAGCCATCTCCACCCACTCCTCATTCACAAGCACCCTATCAATCTTTGAACAGAACCTTGCAGCCCCCCGCTGTTTATTGCTCCAAGTGAATCTTGCACCACAGGAGTGCAAATCCTCCTAATGACAATGTCGCACCATTTCTCTAAAATGAGAAATTTCAGAGACCTGCATAGGACTACCTAACCTATCATCCAAATTAAGGGGGGCATTAAAATCACCAGCCACCTCCCAAGGCCCCTGAAAGTTAGCCCAACATAGATTAAGATTCTCCTATAGAGCCACCCAATCATCTCTGTCATTGAACCCATACACAAAGGAACAATAGAAAAAATAGTCAAAAGTCAAGTGCTTCACTCTCAAATGAATGACCTGCTCTTGAGTATCAATGATCTAGATATCCAAAACTTTGTCCACCCAAGCTATCAAAATTCTCCCACCTTTCACTCAACTGAAATTAGTGTGCACACATCATCCATGAAACATTCTATTGAAAATACCAAGGACATTTTTCACATTTAACTTAGTTTCAAGCAAGCAACATAAGCCAATTTGATTAGTCATTATGAACTAAAATTCATCTTGCTTTAAGGGTTTATTCAACCCCCTAATATTCCAAACCAGGATCTTCTCCATCCCCTAGAATAACAGGATTCAGAGGCACATTCACTTCACCAACAGCCTGATTAGCAAGACCAGCAAAGGCATTGGACACAAGGGTGGGGACAATAGGGGAGGATCTACTAATAGCTACCCTATGACGGCTAAGAAAAGGCCTATACTTATCATCCAAAATAGGATCATGCTTAGACAGGACTACCACCTCTGAGTCATTCACCTCACATTCATTCTCTGCTCCAACTTTCTCATGAGCTTTTTCCTTAGGAATAACACCAGTTGCCTTTGGCCTCCATTCCATTTTATTCTTCCTATGCTCTCTAACACAGTCCTTCTCCTCATGACCCAAATCTCCACACTTCTGGCAGGCATCAGGTCTCCATTTATATGACATAGGTTGGACAATAATCTCACCCCATTCATTCACAAACTCAACAGAACTTGGGAAAGGGGATTGTATATTCATTTCCACCAAAAAAGAGCATATGCAATTTTATCCTTGTTCTTAGTGGCCAGATCAGAGTGCAAGGGATCCCTTAAAATTCCTACAATCTTGCTCATACAGTTCAGACCCCAATATTTCAAAGGAAAATTTGGCAATCGAACCTATACAGGAGCCTTATCAAAGACCTCTTTATCTAAGTCAATACCATCAATTCATTTCCTCACAAACACGGGGTGGTTATGAAACATCAAATTAGATACACCTATGGCCTTACCTTGAGTTTCTCCATTCAATAAACGAACAAGAAACCTACGCTTAGCTATAGGAATCACCTCACCAACATTTTGCTTACCCCAAATTCTATGACAGAACCCCTCAAACATCTTAGCATGCAAATTTTTGCCCAAAACAAAAATAACAACACTCAAATTCCAATAAGCAAGTCCATCTTCAACATCTAATTCAGTTAATGTCAACATAGGTCTAGAAATACCTTCCTCCATTCAATTGATAGGGACGAGTTAGTAACTTGGTCATCATCCATTTTAGCAAAGGTCTCTCCATCCTTCGAATTCAACACAGAGAGCCACTCATTCAGTTTAGATAAAGTCCTCGAGCCCTGTCGAAGCTCCTCCATAGATGCTTCAGATGATAACATACAAGCATTAATCACATCATCATCAAGGTTGAATGACGGTATCTCCACATTCGCATAGGATTTAGTCTTACTCCTATGATTAATTGGAAAATCGTCCTCAAAATCAGCATTGGAAATCTTGGTAGCATCTATTAAAGTCATCTCTTCGAATTCTCAACATTCAAGCCTTTCACCCTCTTTTTCCTAGCCATGGCAGAGCAAAGAAGTTTTTTGCTTAATTAATACTATTTCCTATTTCTTTTTCTTTCCATGCTTTAAGTAGGTTTTGCTTCAAAATAGGAGTATTTTGTTAAGACGTCGTCGAATCAAGGGTCTTGGGCTAATCCTACCGCCTATTCTGTGAGTGAAGGAGCTTGTTATTGGATGTTAGGAGAAGGTAGGGTTAGGGTTTCGTAGATCTCTTTTTGGCTACACCCACCGTTGGTTTGATCGATTTCAGTGGTTAGCTCTAAAGCCGCAGTCTTGTGGACCTCGTTAATCACCTTCCCATCGGTAAAGGTGAACTTAAAGAAGGTTTATTGGTTTTGATTTGGGTTTTTTTCTCTTTCTTTGTTTCTATTTGTGATGAGGGTTGCCTCCACTTTTTTAGTTGGGGTTGTTTTAGGATCTCCTCATTTCTTTTTTGGTGCTGTTTTGCTTTGCTTGTCCCTTTAGGTGTGTTTTAAGAGGAGGTAGAGTTTTTCTTATTAGCTGCCTTTTGGGTTTGTTCTCTTACTTTGTTTGGATGTGTGTTGTAAGTTCTTTCGAAGATGGTTTTGGGGCTTCAAGTTTAGTTGTTGTTTTGGTGTTAGCTATTAGAGTTATCACCCCACGAATATCTATCTCATGGGAGGCTCTCCAATTGTTTTTGGGGCAAGTTTCGACCTACACCTCACATGGTTTGTATTTCCTCTTTGAGGGGATGCGATATGTTTGTGATCTTAATGGTTCACAAATGGTTCTTTATCAGTTTGTAGTTTTTCTGGGCTCCCATGATCATCCGTTTTATATCCCTCAACTCAAACATGCAAGTGTTGGCCTTCGTTTTATGAGTGCTCTTTACGCCTTCCACTCACTTGAAAGTTTGTTTTTTCATGTTGTTGTAGTTTACTTTTGTTATGTTTCAGCTTATAATCTTGATATGTCAACTAGAGTGAACGTTCAGTCTTATGTTTGTTTTTTACTTCCAAAAATTAAAAAATAAAAGAAAATGAGGAACTCGGATAGTAAGATGTCGTATGTGTGAGACCATTTTGCATCATCAACACTTGCAGTAGTAGTAATGAAAGTGAGTCTCTCTAAAAACCTTTGCCTTCTCTCTAGTTTTTACTAGGTCCTTCTTTTTTTAAGAACAATTTGCATGTTCTTGAAAACTGGTAGGTTTTGTTCATTATTGCACTCCACCCGCCACTTAATGTCTCCAACTCCATCATGACTTCTTTACCTATTACTTCACTCTTCCCATCAAATTTAATTCTCACAGAGCTCAAGACCTGCTTATCTTTAATCTTCCATCCTCTACTTTAATCTATTTCAGTCTTTACCCAAAGGTTTTCTTTCTCCTTCCGCTCTCTTTCTCTCACTGCCTCTTCTTCATCTAATTATGGCTTCCTTCATCAATGACTTCTTTCCTTCTCAATTTGGCCCAAAAATCCCTTTTGTTTAAGATGATGACGAAGATTCTCATGGTTCGGTTAATTTCAATCTCCTTGTACTTGGTATGTTCTTCGACCGTCGCACTTTCCCAACTCATCTCATCCAAGAATGGGTTGATGATCGTTGGATAACTAGAGCTCCAATTGTGGTTGAAAGGGTAGACTGTGTGTATATGTTCACATGCATGCACGAAGAAGACAAGGATGCAATGCTTGCTAAAGGTTCGACAAATTTCTAAGGTGCTCTTTTAGTTTTTCATGCATGGTTCCCACAGGTAGCTGTTACTAATGTGTCGTTTTCTCCGGTAGCGATGTGGGTGCAAGTAGAAGGTATTCCATACCAAAATGCAAAATTTTTGTAGCTGAAAGGTGCCTAACTCATGTTGGTAGGGTTTTTTATGATGCTCCATCTGTGGATTCAGGTCCAAAAAATACGCTAAGGGCTAAAGTATTGGTTGATCTAAAAAAAACCCTTAGTAGCAGGGTGTTATTTTGAGTTTCGCCCTGGAAGCGTTGTTTGGGTCTATTTTAGGTATGAAGGGGTTTTTGAGTTTTGCAGATTCTGTGGTATGGTTGGGCATAGTTGTGCTAGGTGCTCTGCAACAGCTTAAAGGTTTCAAAGATCGTTGGATAATCTAATGTCCAAAATTCAGCCAAACCATAACCTCCTCCTTAAAGGGGCTCCTACTACTCCTCTCTATACAAATAAGATTATAGGGTTAAAAAGGGTTATGAGATTCCGCTCTACCCATCTTAACCTCCATACCTCGCATAAGTTTGAGGTTCCATCGTTTACCGGAAGTAGTGAATCTAATGATAAGGATGAGTCTGATGATTCGGGTATTCAGGATGCCCCTGTCAGGCTGCGTCTGCTAAAAAGAAGATCAGTCCAAGTGAACTTATCCTCCTTCTCCAACGAAAGTTAGTCTGCTCCAAAATCAAGAAGGGTGTCACCGGTCTTTCTTCTTCAAACACCTGTAGAGCCTTCAACGATGAAAGGGAAAGGTGTTGCTTCTCCTTCAACTGAACCAGCTCAACCTTCCAGGTCAAAGAGAAAGGCAAAAGGTTCGGCTGAACCCATTTGGGTGTCTCAAAAGAATCACCGTCGTCAGCAACCACCCCATCCGATGGTCCCTCAACCTGCTCTGGAGGATCGCCTTGAACAACCACACACTTCAGTTGCTCAGCAGGATGAAGAGTGTTGCAACCAGGAAGGTGGTCAATTATCAATCACAACCCTATCTCAATTTTTTTGTATATTTGCACGTTGCTTGCATTTATTTTGGAAGTTTGTAGAAGATAGGGTTTCCTTCAATGTTGTTAGTGATAGTTATTCCTTTAGGTTGGCTTCCCATTTAATGCTTGCTCCTGATTGGTGTATTTTGCCTCCTGAATTTTCGGTTCCCCCTTTTTATAAGCTTAGGAGGTTACTTATTCTTTTAAAACATTTTATTCTTTCTCCTAGGACCACTACAAATATTCTCTCTCAAAATCCTCTTTCTTTCTTTCCCTTTTATCCTAAAGTCTTAGGTCAATTTTATTTAAATTATTGGACCTTCGTTTGTTCTATTCCCAAAATGTCTGATATGGACCCCCTTTTTCCTATGGAAGAAGTTCTCCTTCCTTCCGACATTCTCCCTTCAACCCCCACTCCAAACTTTATTAAGCTTGAGATTAGGGTTGATGAAGTTAAGAAAGTAGTTTTAACATCTTCTGATAGGCACAAGCTCCCTGTTAAACCTTTGTTAGACCCCTTTATTCCCTTGGGGTTAGGTGCTAAGCTGAGCCCTTTGAATGTCCCCCTGTCGTCTTCTTCTTCATCCCCTTGCCATTCCCCAATTCTTGAGGATTTTACCACTCCCCCCACTTCATAAAATGATACTCCTCACCCATTTCGAAAGTTTAGGAAGTTCAAACCTAAGCTGAAAGGTGGTCATCAGAATCTGCGTGCTCTTACTAGGAAGTTTGGTACTTGGCTCTTTTCTTCTGATTCTGGGTCTTTTGTAGAGAACCTTGCAGGCCCTCAGTGGGAAGTTGACTCTAACTCTACTCCCTTGCTAGGGGATGTCTCTAAGAGATGTAAGTATCAAAAGGCTTACCCTAGACGGTTTATGTCTTCTTCAGGGACTGGTTCTTCTTTCTTGCGATTTAGTCTTCGTGATTACGACTCTGATCTTTGTTCTGATTCTTATGTGTGTGACTTGGATTCTGTTATGTCTGAGGTGTCTGATGCTTCTTGTTCTCTTGATGACTTGCAGATGCAGGGGTTTGATGGCGCGGTTGGCCCACAACCTCGTGTGTTTTTATGAAGATGCTTAGTTGGAACTGCAGGGGTGCTAGTACTGATACTGGACCCATTTTGGCTTTTGTTTTAGATCTTCATAAAAAACACTGCTTTGATGTAATTTTTCTTTCTGAAACTAAGACTAGCTTGCCTGTACTTAAACCTTTTTTTTGTTTCGTTGGGGTTTGTGAACTTTTGTGGGTTCGATGCCATGGATCATGCAGGGGGCTTGTTCCTTTGTTGGTCATCTACTACTAATATTTCTGTTGTCTACTGCTCGGCTAATGTGTTATTTTGTCATGTCATGGATGCAAACTTTGTTTCTTATTCTTTAGCATGTGTTTATAGGTCTCCCTATATCTCCCAGCGTAGTGGTGTGTGGGAACATCTAATGCAGCTACTGTTGCAGAATACTGGGCCTGTTGTTTTAATTGGGGATTTTAATCAGGTAGAAACTACTACACAAAAAATTGGCGGCCGTAAGGCTTCTCTTGGTGCCTTTATATTTCTTCAATGGCGTGTCCATCATGCTCTTAGTGAATTACCTCATCAGGGTAACCTATTTACTTGGTCAAATAATCGAAAGGGAGATAATACTATTTATGAACGTTTAGACCGAGCCTATGACTCTTCTGATTGGCGTTTTCTTTACCCTGAAGCACTTGTGTTCAATTTCCCTATTTTTTTTCTCTGACCACAGCCCTGTTATTCTTGATAACTCCCCCACTCAACCAAATAGACGCAGACATTATAATTTTGAAGCTTGGAGTCTTATTCATCCCCCCATTCAGGACCTAATTTATTATGAGTGGCAAAAAATAGTCCCTGGATCTCGTCTATACTCTATTCAACAAAAGATGCATGCAATCCTCATGCGCAGTAAGAAATGGTGTCTTCAACATCTAGCTCTAAATGGCATTGGCTAGGCATCTTTTCAATGATCTTTACAGGCCTCTCAAGCTGACATTACAAGTATTTAAGATGCTCAGGATGATATTGCTATGCGGCATCAACGTCAACAACAAGTTAACATGCAATGGTTGTATTGGAGCCAAAGGGCGAAGTCAAAATGGGATGAATTTGGGGATCAATCAACGACTTTCTTCTATAAGAATGTGAAAACGCATGCATCTCGTAATCGTATCTTGAGCTTCAAGCTTTCGGATGGCACCAATATTGTTACATCCTCTGGTATTCAGGAAGCTTTTGTTTCTAGTTTTGAGGATACTTTTTCTAGTTTTGAGAACTTTACTGATTGGTTGAATGACCTCGCTCATTTGGATGCTAACCAATTGCAACATCTTTTTGCTCCTTTCTCTCAAGCTGAAATTACAGCTGCTGCTTTTGCCCCTAAGCCTTATAAATCTCCAGGGCCAGATGGCATTCCTCCTCTCTTTCTTCAGCAAAATTGGGACCTAATGGGCCCAGATATTACCGATGCAGTTAACTCTTTCTTCTCAAGTGGATTCATGCTTCGAAATCTTAACCATACCCATATTTCTCTTATTCCAAAAGTGGATCGCCCGGATACTGTTTCTTATTATAGACCAATCAGTCTATACAACTCTACTTACAAAATCATTTCCAAATGTATGGTGAATAGATTGAAAGGTGTTATTGATTCCTTGGTTGGTGACTGGCAGTCTGCTTTTGTTCTGGGCCGTCTAATGTCTGATAATTACCTTATGACCCATGAACTACTCACTTGGGTTAAACGCCAGAAAAAAGGGCCTTCGTTCTCTGCCATCCTCAAAATGGATCTGAGTAAGGCTTATGAACGTGTTTGATGGGATTTTCTCGAAGTAGTTCTTAGGCAAATGTGCTTCCTAAATTGTGCTACAACAGTTACTTATTCTGTTCTGGTCAATAGAGAGGCTTCTCGTTCTCTTACTCCAAGAGCGGGTCTTCGACAAGGAGATCCTCTCTCCCCATATTTGTTTATTCTGTGTATGGAGGTGTTCTGATGTCATCTAAAGAATATGAACATCTCTAAAGACATTCCTGGTCTTTCCTTAAGACGTGGAGCTCTTTCTCTGAACCACCTTTTCTTTGCGGATGATGCTCTGCTTTTCTTTAAAGCTACTCCTACATCAATTGGTTTTATTCGAAATACGGTTCAGGGTTTCTGTGCTATTTCAGGAGAGATGGTTAACTTTGCAAAATCTTTTATTATCTTTAGCCCCAATACTCCTTCTACGTTTGTTAAGCTACTTCGTGAACCTTTGGGTGTTCGATCAAAGAAGGGTATGGGAGTCCATCTAGGTTGTCCTATGGATATTGATGGTAGGTCTACTGCATCTGTTTCAATCCTAATAGACAGAGTAATGAACAAAATCTCCTCGTGGAAATTCTCTTCGGTTAATATGGCAGGCCGGTTGTTACTTGCAAATGTTATTCTTTCTTCTTTGGCCTCCCATGTTATGGGGTTATACATGCTCCCCTCTTCGGTTACCAAGAAACTTTCCTCCCTCATTCTTCGATTCTGGTGGGCGGGTCAAAAAGATGTTAAACCAATGTACTGGCGCAAAAGGGAAGTGCTTCACCTGCATAAATCAGAAGGTGGTCTAGGGTTACGTCACTTGGGACGTGTCAATTCAGCAATGCTTTTTAGTCAGGCGTGGCGTATTCATTCTAACCCAAATCTTCTGGTTAGCAGTTTTTTTGTTGCTAAGTATACTAAATCTCCTATTCAGCTTGCCCGGCCACATAAAATGCCCACTCGCCCATCTTGGGCTGCACGTAGTCTTATTCGTGCGGCCTCGTTTCTGACTCCAGGTCTAGGTTGGTAGGTTGGCTCTGGTGATTTAATCCCTATTCTTCATTCCAGATGGGTTAATGGTAGAGAGATTTGTTTTTCTAGTAATCAACTACCTAACATACTTCCGGAAAAGGTTAGCCAGCTTATCGTTAATAATTGCCGGAATGCTCCAATGGTATCCCATCTGTTCTCTCCCCCGGATGCTGAGGATATTCTTTCAATACATCTGCTCCGCCTCCAGATACTGTTTGTTGGATGCATTTCGTTAATGGCAGGTATTCCGTCAAGAGTGGATACTGGTTTTTGCTTAACCAGGGTCGTCCCCTTGATATTCTAACCCCTCCTATATGGAAAATCATTTGGAAACTCCCTATTTTCCCAAAGTGGAAGTTCTTTCTCTGGCACATTCTTCAACGCATTCTGCCTTCTGCTGATAATCTGTAACAACCCTGATTTTATAGGTATTTCTGTTGTGTATTTATGTATGATTATGTGATTTTATGTATGGTTCAAATTTATTTTTGAACTATTTATTTTATTTTTTATGTGAATAATTTCGATTAAATTCGAATTATTTTATTTTAATCAATTATTATTTATTTTATTATTATTTAATTAATTAGAATTTTATTATTTAATTTTCTAATTAGTTATTTAATATTTTGGGCTAAATCGATTTAAGCATGATTAATCATGCAATTTTTGTAAATTAGCCCAATTAATCACGAGAGCCCAATTTGGCCCATTTCTCTTGCCTTGGCCGGTTTTCCTTGTGTGCATGGCAAGGATTTGCCACTTGCCTCATGTTCACACCTTGAACTAACTCTATATATAGAGGAGTTAGTAAGGCTTTTGCTCATTTTTGCCATCCTAACTGTAACGACCCGACTCGCTTAAATCGGCGCGGAAGAAACCGACGAGTCGAATAGTTATAACTACAACTCGAAAGACTTAAGAATTAAAACTAATTCCTCAAATTATTATTAAACCTCAAAGTACAAATACCCACAAGTTTGTACATTACTAATCCAAAAAGTCAAACTAGAAATACTAAAATACGAATAACTCCAACCACACGTCAGAGTCCAAAAATAGCGTATAAAAGTCCATACAATAGTCTATAACTATCTAAAAACAACAACAGTACAAAATACATCCAAAACAATAACAAACGTCGTTCGCCCAACCCAAAGCTAAGCAAGTACTTCGTTATCAGAATGACCTGTAAAACAAACAACGGTCCACCATCAGTGGCGAGTAACATAACTGACTCACCCTAATGGGAATACACATGAACATAGCACAAATCAAACAACCAAAACATCAATCCAACATACGAGAACAACCAAATATGAGCTCGACTCAAACCAACCTAACCAACTATCTTTGGCGCAATCATTCATATACTAGACCGGACTATGCTCGTACGAACGCATCTTACGCGATCGAACTTTCTACTATGTTCGGATTTGAGAATCTTACTCCCAAACCCCATGAAACCAATCTTACTGGAAATCCATGTCCCGTGAAACCAATCTTACTGGAAATTCAAAGGATAACATAGTATGACTCCAACTATCCCAATACCGCGGATGGAATAGGGGCAACGTCTTAACCCAAAAACAATGAATCTTACTCAAAGTATTAGGCGTCTAGAAATGAAATCAAGCTAATCATTAATTAAGTCTTTTATCTTTTTAATCCACTTATTCATAACATAATTATATTCAAGAATTGCCTTTGCGCCTTGATCTTGAGTCTAACCAACATTAATCCATTACTTTAAAATCCATTCTTTAACCAATTTTAACTCAATCTTTAACTTTCTTTAACCATTTAACCACTTTCTTTAATTATCAAGATTCAACCAAGAACTCATCAAGACACATCAAGACTCATCAAGAATTCAAAGAACTCAACAAGAACTCATAAAGAACTCATTCAAGATTCAAGACCTTCAATCAAGAATTCAATCAAGATTCAAGAACTTCAATCAAGAACTCATCCAAACAATCATACCACACGCATATCATCATGA
Source organism: Salicornia ramosissima (assembly GCA_951394345.1). Taxonomy (NCBI): domain Eukaryota; kingdom Viridiplantae; phylum Streptophyta; class Magnoliopsida; order Caryophyllales; family Amaranthaceae; genus Salicornia; species Salicornia ramosissima. The sequence continues at coordinate 19,151,911 of OX596240.1, read as the reverse complement.
ACCATTCGAAAATTACCACTTAATCTTATCCAAAATTCATCAAACTTTAACATAATTATCATGAACATAAAACGACATATATTCAATCATAAAATCATCAAAACCATCATCAAAATATCATGAGAACCACCTAAAAATCAGATTAGAAACAATACATAAAATCATGATTAAACATCACCAAACAACCCATACATGCATTTAATCTATACTATAATCATAGTATACCAACAAGGTTGAGAAAGTATGTTACCTAATCAAATATAAACACGTCGATAATCCTCAAAACTTGCTGCCCGGAACGAGTCACCTTTGGCCAGCAACACACGCACAATACGGCTCACGAACACGGCCAAGCACGGCTGCCTCACCATGAACCACCACCGCACGGACCAGCCCTGCACCATCTCGTCCCAACCATGGACTAGCCACGGACCAGCCTTGCCTCCAACAAGTCCCAGCCACGGCTGCCTTGCACGACCCCTAACACGCACCTACTAGCACCACGAACCAACACCCAAACTATCAACCTAACTAGTGATCTTGAATGTACCAAATAAAGTTTAGGTTGGGTTTTGATACTTAAAGATCAATGGATGATGAATCTTTAAGTTTGGGTTAAGAAAAGATGAGGAACAAAGTTAGGGTAATCATAAGCCAAAATGGCGTGTGAGCATGGAGAGCAATGGAGGGAGAGTTTCAATTTGATTATGGCAAGTGATGGTTAAATGAGAAAAATAGTGTTGATGCCTTACTAACAACCTCTATTTATAGAAGTTAGTTAGATGTGAACACAAGGCAAGTGGCAAAACTTGCCATACAAACAAGGGGGCCGGCTAAAAGGATTAAAAATGGGCTAAGAGATCAATTGGGCCACTTGCACTAATTCATGACTAATCATGATTAATTTCGCACTTGGCTCAAAACTAAATTAATTGATTAGAAAATTAAATAATAAAATTCTAATTAATTAAAATAAAATAAAAATCGAGAAATAATAAACCATTGAATAAAAATGGTTACACCCAAGAAATATAAATAGTCTAAAATAAATTTAGACCATGCACCGCAAAAATAACTACAAGCTAGCAACACGAAAATAGCCCAAAATCTGGGGCGTTACACTAACACCTTGATCATCATTTGCCACAAACAAAAGCCAAAACACTCTCCCTTGCCTTTGCTTCCACACGCCATTTTTGGCTATCAAACACCAAATCATTCTTCATCACCAATTCAAACCCAAACTTAAAGATTCAAACTCCATTGATCTTTAAGTACCAAAACACAATTTAATTCTCAATAATATCAATCAAGACTACTAGTTCGGGTTTGATTTCGGGGGTTGTTCGATTGGGATCGTGTGGGTCGAGTGAAGCCGTGTGGTGGCTCGTGTGGGTGGCCGTGCTGTGGTGGTCGTGTTCGTGGTGAAGCCGTGCGGTGGTGGCCGTGATCGTGTGGCAACCGTGTGTGTGCCGAGCTTGAAGCCGTGCCGTGCCGTGGTGGACCGTGTAGTCTAGCCGTGTGGTTTGGGTTTCCGAGCAGCAAGTTTTTGAGTATTATCTTGTTAATCTTCAACAAGGTAACATACTTTCTCAACTTGATTGGTATACTATGATCCATAGTATAGATTAAATGCATAGATTAGTTTATGTCGAAGTATTGACATGTTTATATATATGAAATGTAAATCTGATTTTTAAGTGGTTTTATGATGATTTTAAGGTTTAAAATGATGATTCTATGATTAATTATGTTAGTATTAAGTTTATGTTAGTCATGTTCAAGTTTGGTGAATTTTGGATACTAGAAAGTTGATGATTTTATGTGTTGAGTTTAGTTGATAGTATGCGTGTATTTTGATTAGTTCTTGGTTGAAGTTCTTGAATCTTGATTGAGTTCTCGATTGAAGATCTTGAATCTTGGATGAGTTCTTGAGGAGTTCTTTGAATTCTTGATGAGTTCTTTAAGGTTCTTTATGAGTTCTTGATTGAGTCTTTAAAGTTAAAGAAAGTTAAAGAAAAGGTTAAAGAAAGTTATAAGATGTTGTAAGATGTTTGGTTTACATGTTATTTTCTTAAGTCAAGGCGTAAGATGCAACTTAAGAAGTAATTAAGAATGTAAACTTCGGATTTAAAGAGTTAAAGATTTTAAAGATTAGCTTGATTTCGTTACTAGACGCCTAATTCGTAGAGTAAGAATCTATGTTTTTGGGTTAAGACGTTGCCCCTATCCTAACCGCGGTATTGGGATAGTGATTACCACTATGTCGTCTTTGACATGGATTTCCAGTAAGATTGGTTTCATAGGGTTGGGAGTAAGATTCTCAATCCTAGCATGGTTGGAAAGTTCGTTCGCGTAAGATGCGTTCGTACGTGCGTAGTCCGGTCTAGTATGCGAATGATTGCGCTAAAGTTAAGATTGGTTAAGTTAGTTGAGTCAAGCATGTATATTTATATGATTCGCATGTTTTGATTGGATTATTTGATTTATGCTATGTTCATGTGTGTTCCCGTTAGGGTGAGACAGTTATGTTACTCGCCACTGACAGTGGACTGTTGCTTACTTTTCAGGTAATTCTGATGATGAGGTTCTTGCTTAGCTTTGGGTTGGGCGAACGCCGATGTTGTTATATAGTTTTATTACTGTTATTTTATGATTTTGGTTAGTTTTGAACCATAGTAGTGGTGCTTGTATACTTTACTATAACTCTGACATGTATTTGGAGTTACGTATGTTAGTAGTAGTAGTTTGACTTTTGGGATTAGTTGTGTACAAACTTGTGGGTATTTGTACTTTTTGGTTTAGTAAATATAATCATTTTGACGTTTGTTTTTTTTATTTTTATTTTAAGTATTTTAGTTTGTTAGTTCTGACTATTCGACTCGTCAGTTTCTTCCGCACCGGTTTAAGCGAGTCGGGTCGTCACATAATCTGTTACGTCGTCATATCCTGGCTCCTTCTATATGCTCGCTATGTGCTGTCCACCCTGAGACGACTTCTCATATTTTGCGTGATTGCCCTTTTGCTCAGCTTATTTGGGCCTTCTCTGATCTGGGTCTCCGTATGCAGTCTGTTATAGGTATGGATCTGGGCATTTGGATCTCAAATTTTATTACCTACCTTCATGATCTTGCCGATCCAAGCCTTTCACGTATTTTGCACTTCACAACTGTCTTGTGGAGTATTTGGGTACTACGGAATAATGTTATTTTCCGTTCTCACCTTGTTAACCCTTTAGGGGTTATGAAAATGATATCTGAAATAAGGACCAGATGCCTTATCACTTTTGCTGCTTCGTCTGTTTCCTCGACAGAGTTATGTCCTGCTCATGAGTCACTACCTTCTTTATCCTGGTCAGTTGGGGTTTCTACCCTCCTCCCACATTTGATTAGGGTTGATGGAGCATGGAAGCAGCGTTCTAAGCGACATTTGACCGAATGGGGTTCAGCTATTGGTTGGCAGATCACTTCTTCTTCTGGTGTTCTTGCTCAGGGAGCACAAAGGATTTATGCATCTTCCTCTTTACAGGCTGCGGGTTTCACTCTACTGTTTCGGCTGATTAGGGCGCTATCTTTTGGACAAGTTATTCATGTGTTGTCTGACTTTGCTCAACTTGTTCTTGCTCTTTCGTCCCATGATCCGCCACCTCTGGCTATAGCTTCTATTGTAAAGGACATTCGCAACATAGCTATGTTTGTTGTCTCCTTTAAATGTTTTTTTGTTACTAGGTCTGTGGTTGCCCCTGCCCATTGTTTAGCCTCTAAGGCTAGATTGGGTACGTAGTCTGGCCTCTTGTTATTCCACTTAAAAAAGAAAAACAGCTGCAGTAGTTCTTGACTTCTTTGCTCATCACCTCAATGCCGGCATCTTCTCCCCCTCCTCTCTCCCTAGTCCTCCCACTCTCTCTCTAGCAATTCCAAGTTCCTCGCTCTCCTCCTTAACCCCAGAACATACCAAATTCTTCACTTTCGCCGCTTTCCAATATTCAATTCATCTCCATCTCCATTTTCAAATCTTCATCAGTCATCACACCTTAATCATCGCTATAAGCTATGCTACAATTGCCATAAAGTCATAAACCATGATCCAATTGCATAGAATTAAATCCATTTACCGCCTCTAAATCCCCAAAATTTGTTGAATTTCTCTCTTGAATTTCAAATTACTTCACAATGATTCTATCTCTTCAATTCTCCCCTGCAACTCTATCGCCATCATCAACCCTCGTTTTCTCACTCCCTTTTAAACGCAAACCCTCCATTTCAATCACCCAAAACTACCATATTAAGATTCTTTCTCTCCCTCTTAGATGCAATTCATCCCACAGCAGCAACAGCTTCGATTATCATTCATCAGACATCGACATGGTACAGAACAAAGAAGGAGTTTTCACCCCAAAACAAACCAAAGTAGTGATTTTATGGGATTTGGACAATAAACCCCCTCGTGGGTCCCCCTATGACGCCGCAATTTCACTTAAAACCCTAGCCTCTCGCTTCGGCGACGTAGTCGACATCTCCGCCTACGCTAACCGCCACGCCTTCAACCACCTCCCGTCGTGGGTCCTCGAGCAACGCCGTGAGAGGCGTCAGATGGATGTTCTTGAACGCAAAGGTATTATCACCCCATCTCAGCCTTATATATGCAGTGTTTGTGGTAGAAAATGTAAGACTAATTTAGATTTGAAGAAGCATTTTAGGCAATTGCATGAGAGAGAGAGGCAGAAGAAGCTTAGTAGGATGAAACAATTGAAGGGTAAGAAGAGACAGAGGTTTAAGGAGAGGTATTTGGATAAGAATTCTAAGGTTGAAGAAGCTGCTAGGAATTTGATTACCCCAAAAGTTGGGTATGGTTTAGCTAAGGAGTTGAGGCGTGCTGGGGTTTTTGTTAAGACTGTTGAGGATAAACCTCAAGCTGCTGATTGGGCTTTGAAGAGGCAAATGATGCATTCTATGAGTAGAGGGATTGATTGGTTGTTCTTGGTTTCTGATGATTCCGATTTTCGAGACATGTTGAGGAAAGCCGGGGAGTCGAATTTGGGGACCGTAGTGGTGGGGGATCGAAATGGGGTCTTGGGAACTCATGCCGATTTGTGGGTACCTTGGATAGAAGTTGAGAATGGTGGGGTGAGTGAGAAGGATTTGGTGCCTAAGAGAAAGAATGTTAGTGATTGGGGTGATGATCATTTGGAAACGGGTGATGGGTTGTTTTCAATTTCAGAGTTTGATGAAGGGATTGATGGTGTGAGTGTGAATTTCTCGGCCTTTTCAGAGGGCGAAGAAGATGAATGGATCGATGATGATTATGATGACTACGATGATGGTGATTATGATGATGATGATGAGGGCTTTGATGATGAAGAGTAATTAAAGCAAGAAAGAAGAGATAAATGATGAATTTGAAATGGTTGAGTTGCAGGGGTTCTTGTGTGTAGATGAGGCCTTGTAAAGGTGGATTTTTGGAACCCACATTAACCTATTGACATTGGACTGTCTATATCAGTTTTTGAGACCTTGAAGAATGAAATTCCATGGAGCAAACATGTATATTGCTCCTAATTGCTAATGTGCATCATTACAGAAAGATTGATCAGGGTTTCAGTGTTAGGAATCACTGAAATGGGTAATCCGCACATCCATGGTGGTATTTTGATTACCATTTGTCCATTTGTCCATTTGTTATCCTACAATGAGTTATTTTAGAGAATTATGCTGTAGAAAAAAATTAGGAAAGAATTATGTTACACCATTGCAAATTTTGTATGACAAATTGTCAGGGGTGTTATTATTTTGGTCTGAATCATAATTCAGTTCCACTTGGATTCCTTGCAGAGTATAACACAACAATGGTTTCCATTATTGTTTACATGATCTCATCTTTTCGGTATGCATATAGCTGTTCAATTGCTTTCTGCAACTTCTGCTTCAAATTTAGTTGCATAGAGAAGTTGAAACTTCTAGTGGAAAACTCAGAATGAAAGAGAATAAGGGATAGAGGTTATGAGGTCAGTGTCAATAAGTTCTACTATGTTCCAATTACGTTTTATCAAGGTTTATTAGAGCAGTAGTCAATCAATTTGAGTAAGTATTGGCTCATAGCTGCTAAATGTAAATAGCAGCTGGGAGACCAATCATATTGCTCCATTTGTGTCAGAAACAAGTGGAAGTGTTCCCGCATACATGTGAAGCCAAAAAAGTATGTGGACAATAAACGACACCCTTGGAACAATAATTGTGTTAGACAAGACAATAATTGCGTTGCACGGGACAATAATTAAGACATTCATTCAAAACCGCTAAATGTATATAGCAGCTATTAGTTCTTCATTACTCCAATCAATTTAGGTTTAATAAGTTCCGTTCTAATCATGGCTTAATAGGTTTCATGAGTTCTGATCAATCTAATCAGGTTTCATCAATTCCAATGAGGTCAAATCTTGTAAAATCAAGTGTCATAAGTTGAAAAGAACTCACCCTAGAAGAGTTTCAAGTTAGCAGTTTCTGGTAATTGTTTAAAGTTGTGTTGTTCTGAGAGAAAGATACCCTATTCAAAATTCTCAACTCAGATTCAATTTGCACCTTGCTACTGTAATAATGTAATACTGCTGGATTTAAGAAGCTTGTTTTTGCTCTTAAATTTTGAAATAAAAATCAGCTAAGATTGTTTTCGGATGCTGCTGTGTAAGATTTGGGTTTGCTTAACGGGAAAAAAGGAAGTTTTGCTGAAAGCTCAATAAAATTAAAAATATTTATCAAAGGCATACTAGGCTATTAACAAACTTTCTTTAGTATATTCTTCCGTACTCAACAAGTTGATTATCGTCTTTCTCAAAATATTCCTTCTTTCTTTGCTAAGCTTAGATTGTCAGCAAATGAAATGATGCGTGACGAAATCACAACTTGCTGATATTTCTGTATTTCTGTGCCATCCCAATCATTATGGGGCGGCTGCAATGCAAATATGCAATATTACTGCCTTTGTTCCCAAAAAATAATACTACTTTTTTTATTTTTCTTTATTTTTTATAGAGATACTCTATAATTTTATAGAACCAACAAAAAATATAGTCATGTGAATCACATTTGATCTATCTTGAAATATACTTTCCAAACATATATTTCGTAATTTTTTTGTTATAATCAAAGATACTTCCCCCGTTCTAAAATAATTGTTCTACTTTCTTTTTTCATACGTCCTAAAAAAACTTTGCATTTATACTCTTATTTATCAATTAATACCCACTACTTTTACTTAAAACTTTACACTTTCATCCTTACTTTTTACAAAAAGTGAATCCCAACTTAACACATACCCCAAACCCTAATGGAGCAATTAATTCAGGATAGATGTATGTCTTGGCACATATGAAAAATCGAATGGAGCATTGTTTTTTTTTTTTTTTTTTGGGAAGGGTGGAATAATAAAAAGGGTAAGGGATATTACTTAAACGCACTAATTTGATAATATATGTTATAATAATGTGTAAATCGATGTAATAATTGTTTAATTTAAATAAAAATTATCATACCTTCAAGGTTTATGGATACTAGGCCTTAGAACCTGGCCTTACTGCAAGTCACCTCGCCCAATTTTAGCCAACACACGCATCTGTAAAGGGGATAATAAAAAATCCTTGCAAGTGCGTGCGGTGAGAATCTAACGTACGACCTCGTGTGTGGAAATCTGAAGCTCTAACCACTGAGCTATGACATCATCCTCAATAAAGTTAGCTTACATAACCTTTGTACGTAGAGATAGGTTAATTTATTTAATTACTGTTGCGCTACAACTTGCTCAAAAAATTTACGGAGTAAAAAAAATTCTGTTGCAATAGTGCAACTCTGAATGTCGACTTTTTTGAAATAACACTGTTCAGCTTTTTTACTCTGCTTTGCCATCAATGGAGGGATATCAAGTTAATTAATGTGAGATACAATTTTGTATCTCATAATGACATTTTAAGGTAATTTTGACAAACTTTAGCAGCAGAGATCTAAATACCAACCAAATAGGGGGTGTTTTCATTGTTTTGATAATATATTTTCAACAAAATTACAAACAAAATTGTCATTTGTGATGTTTAGTAAACATCTCAATTTGATCGACTGGGAATTTCCGCCATCAATCCTCCTTATTTTCTCTTTTTTCATGTTCTTCCTTCGATTTTTTTTTTCAAAATTCACTTGCTATTTTGATGACCAAAGTCAAATCAGAAGGTATTGTACACTTATTTTCTCTCTCTCTTTTTTTTTTTTTTCTCGAAAATAGACTAATTAAGGTTGCGAATTATGGATACGCATTATGCTAAATTGGCGAATTATGAACTGCAAATGATGAACTATGCTATATCTGCAAATTATGCTATGAACTATGATATGAAATGCGAATTAGGGCTGCTATAATTTGTGAATTTCCGAATATGGTTGTTATGAATTAGGGCTGCTATAATATGCGAATTTGTGAATTTGGTTGGTACGAATTAGTGCTGCTATAATTTGCGAATTAGATTGCTGTGAATTATGTTATGAACTTTGAATGAGTGTTTACGTGCTTCTATATTTTGCAAATTTGGTTGCTGTATTTTGCAAATTTGGCTATTGTATTTTGCGAATTTGGCTACTGTGAAATATGATATAATTGTGATTTTATTTTCTGTATTTTGCGATTTTGCTATGCTTTAAGTTGGAGCTGTTTTTTTTTATTAAGTTTTGTTGTTGAGTTGTGCATGAATTTGGTGTTTTGTTTTTAGGTTAGTGAAAATGGGGAATAATTTGGTGTTACGGTTTCAATATAAGGGGAATGATACAGATGTGACTGTTGATAGACAAAGTGAATTTGTTTGATTTGCTTTCATGACTTTTGGGATGCAGCTAATGCTGAACAATACCCAATTCCAAAGTACCCACAATTCACTTATTTACACAAAATGAAGCATTGCATGAACCACTAAGCAGCAATGTCCATATGTTGAAAATGTTCATTGACTTACCAAGGAGAGACTTAAGACAAACCTATCAATCACAGATTTCACCAACAGAAATGGGGGTTTACGGGTTCCTCAAGGAAAGTGCGCTGATGGTTTCTTTTTCACTGTTCTGAAAAAATTGCGTTAATTATATGAAAATAGTTCTGAAAAAGTGCGTTAATTACAACATCATGGTTAGTAAGTGCGTTAATTGATCTGATGGTGCTGCTGTATGCCATCATGTTAATGGTGCTCTAGTAACTATCCCAATTGCAGAATATGCCATGGTGCTGCTATAGTGTTGTTTAGGAAATGAAACTTTCTTAAAGGTTAATCATAAATTTGAGCAACCAAATTCCTCCAAAAAGAAAAAGAAAGAAAGAAAGAAAGAATCAAACAGAATGTAAAATATGTTGATTATATGGGCTCCACTTTTAATTTGAGCAACTCCTTTCCTCCACTGATGCGTTGATGGTACTATTTAGGCTTTTTTTTTTTTTTCTTAATCTATTTCTCTACTAACTAATGTTAGTTAAACTAATTTTTTATTTTTTTTTGAGAGAAAAAGTAAACAATGAAAATCAAGACATCTTTCTCTCGAAGAGGTATCTCGATTTATCTAAAGATAAGAAGTAGGAGAACTTAGCTTCCAAGAAGGGATTGATATCTACATGTGAATGGAGTCCAATATCCGAGAGAGGCAACGTAATCCGTAGTGTGGTTAGCTTCTCGAAAGACATGGGCAGAGGAGGAGGTGAAAAAGTCGCGGAGGATAGAACGGATGTCATCCATAAGTAGCTGGATTTTACAAGGGCAGCTAAAAGTACCGTGCAAAACACGAATAACAGTTAGATTGTGTCCTTCAATGAAAATAGAAATTAAATTAAACTGCCTTGCTAACAGAAGACCATTTCGGAGGGCAGTGGCCTCAGCGACTAAGGGCGACGCATGGCCTAAAAAAACGTACGAGCTGCAATACAAGTACCGTTGTAGTCTCTAAGGACAGCCCCAACAGAAGCAGAATGGCCTAAATAACTTTTATTAAGTGTTACTAACAACAATATGAGAATTATGTCACGAAAATAATTTCTAAGGAAAGTTAGGTATATTTGTTGGAAACTAAAACTCATAGTGGGAATTATCAAATTCCTAGGTACACTAGTGAGAATTTTTCAAAAATAAATCACATGGGATTTGCTTGTTTTGTTTCAATGAGTATTTAATGAATATCATTTGTAAAAATTTTACTAATATTTAATCAAATATATTAATTTTTACTAATATTCAATTGAATATATTAATCTTTTGTAAACTTTTTATTAATTATCTAAATTGTCTCTCGCTATTTAATTAAAAAAAAAATATGACCAACAAAAAGAAACCACATGAAAGAATCAATATGTAAAAAATACTTTAGAGGAAGTTCAAACCTATTTATAAATAGGTAATATTTGTGTAACGGAAAAAAAAAAATTATTGAACTAATTTGGATTTTAATATTCTCAATTCGAATATATAAATTTTAAATTCAAATTCAATCCAATCCAAATTCAAACTAAATTTATAATTCAAATTGAATTATATTACTCTAGTTTTTAGATTTTATCCAAATTATAGACAATCCTTTTTGGCAATCGTTTATGAATGAAGGTAATGAGAATAAATTTATACATTACTTGGAGACGTTGGAGTATAAATTTGGAAGGAAAATAATATCCATTCTCATGGCGGTGGTAGCCTAACACTAAGGGTGCGTTTGATCCAATTTAAATAAGCACTCCTGTGTTTATTTTAAGAAAAATTCAGATCAGATTAGTTTAGAAAAAAATTAGATAAGATCGGAAACAACTTGGTTTAAGATAAGATTATAACTATAATACTCACTACAATCTGAAAAAATTAGATCAGAATCATCCTAATACTACAATTCCGAACAATAATGAATGACAATATAATCTATGAAGAAAATTCAAGTTTGAGAATAAAAATTTATATTCTGTGGACATTATAATGTCTGTTCCTTCATAAACTCACATAGAGTAATTCCATATTTCCATATAATTGATGCGTGTTTGGTGGGTTCTAATGTATGTTGGGTAAACAACACAAAATACAATATTTAAGTTTTAGAATGATCTCTGAAGATTTGAATAGGTTGAATTTCAGATTCCTATGATATGACTATGAAAAGATGAACAAATTGAATGTAACTTTGGTTTTGGGGACACACACTCCAACCAAAGGATCTTCAAGCATCCAAAGGGACACACTACCAAGGACCTTGAATCCTAGAAAGTCCTATCACTAGACTTAATAGGGGTTGGAGGACAAACCATCCAAAAGAGACAAACTCGATCATTAAGCACAAGGCTAATTTTTTTCATTGACAACACTCTACTCAAATGACCACAAGCCACCTCTATTTATAGAGTGTGGTGTTCCTCTAAACCATAAACTAGGAAGGTTCTCAAGGGAGGTCTCCTACATACTACACACTACAAGCAAGCCCAATATAATTAAGCCTATTGACTACTTTTCAATTATACTAAATCACACGGCTAAAACAATAATACCACTACCATTACTATTTATTTAATACAAAATCAATCTAAAATTAAATCAATGAGTTGAAGTATGATCAAGATCTATCGACATCCGTATCATACTCCCCCTCTTGTAAGAAAACTTGTCCCAAGTGTTGTAAGACCAAGAGATTAACCAAATTCTTTTTACCATGTCCTCAAATTCAAGTTGTTGTAGTAACTCTTGTGGTAGCTCTTGTGGAAATACATAATGTACAATGAACTCTTTGGTGGCGTCGTTTAAAGCTGTAGCAAAGTCACTATCATCATCATCATCATAATAAGCTTTTAGATGAAACACATCACGAAACACATGAAAGCATTCTTTGTTGTCAATTGTCACTTGTTCAAGACATACTACAAATTCGTAAAAGTGAATGTCTCCTTGCTTTTCTTCATTCACTACCTTCTCTATTTCATGACAACAATTATCATTAAAAGTCAACTTAAGAATAGGCATTGGAGTGGACTCGATGTACTCCTTCTCATGAACCATTTCCGATATCTCATCAAAAGATAATGGCAAATCTGACTTTACGTACTCTTTCGAATTCAAAGTTATCATAACATTCTTCCCCCAAAGGACAGGACTCATAAATGATTTTCTTATTAGAAACATTCTTGTCAACCAACTTGTCCTCAAGAACCAAATCATCGCATGGAGAAACTTTTATTTCATTGATGGCATCATGGTTAGAACCAATTTCATTTGATTGAATGGATGAAACTTCCTCTTCTATGACTACTTATTCGTACAATTCTTCAATACGTTCCATCTCATTGTATTCTTCTAATGAAATGAGTTTTTTGTTTACACATTCATGAGCAATATGTCAAAACCCTTAACATTTTGAACAACGAATTTTTTTTCACCTTTATTGCTTACAATAACGAAAATTATCATAACACCCCTTATTGTATTTCTTATATGAAAAACCATTCAATGAATCCAACTTCATTTTCATCCTTTGTTGTTCGATCATTAGAAAACTTTTGCTGTTCTAACTTGAATGAATTGATGGCATCCATAAGTTTGTCTAGTTTAGACTCAAATTCTTCTGCCATGTTATAAAATTCACCAAAACTTTGTTGCTGATTATTTTTTACTCAAACTTTCAAATTAGTATCCCCAATGTTTTATGAAACTAATTCAACAAGTATAAATAAAAAATTTCAAGTAGTTTGCCAAAAATTAAGCAATACTTACCAACTGTTCAGTTAGTACGAAATTTTGACCACCTTCGCTTATAATCTTTAAGATGTGTATAAAACATACTCTATTCTTTCCCAACTTTTAGGAAAAGAAAGTAGAATAAATTTTCACCAACTTAGGCTCAAGATCTTTAAAGAAAGATTCTATAAGGACCAAGATATGACTCCCACAATATGTTCTTCAATTCTAGCTTTCTTCGCTAGAGGTGTGTATGAACTCTAACTTTGACCATTTTTCTACAACTCGACACTTCTCAAAATAAAATTAAATTTCGAATCAACCAATTTCAATCTATTTAGTTTACAACAAAAAATTATTCGCTTAGAAATACGAACTACTTAATCCACACTAGCCTTCAACTTTTAAGTGTTCAGATTTGAAGCAAATCTGGGCATTCTCTAGTTTTCTCCTTTTATAGACTCCACAAAATTCTAAATATTCTACAAAAAATACTGAAACATAATAGAAAGAAAAATGAAAAAACACCAAAAGAGAAGGACTAAAAAAGACTTAAAAATCACTTAGAAACAATCATTTGAAGATTGTACACGTTTCTGGAAAAACTCACCAAACTGCACGCCTATCTTCAACTAATCGTCAAAGCTTCGAAATCAGATTCTGATACAAGTTTGATGCGAGTTTAGTGGGTTCTAATGTTGGGTAAACAACACCAAATACATTATTTAAGTTTTGGAAGGATCTTTGAAGGTTTGAATAGTTTGAATTTATGATTTCTATAAAATGACTATCAAAAGATGAACAAATTGAATGGAACTTAATTTGGTTTTGGTGACACACACTCCCACCAAAGGATCTTCAAGCATCCAAAGGGACACACCACCAAGGACCTTGAATCCTAGAAAGTCCTATGACACACACTAGACTTAATAGAGGTTGGAGGACAAATCATCCAAAAGAGACAAACTCATTACGCACAAGGTTAATTTTTTCATTCATAACATTCTCTACTCAAATGACTACAAGCCACCTCTATTTATAGAGTTTGGTGGTCCTCTAAATAATCCACTAGGACGGTTCTCAAGGGAGTTATCCTACATACTACACACTACAAGCAATCCTAATATACTCAAGCCCATTGACTACTTTAAGTTAGGCTCAATTATACGAAATCACACGCCTAAAACAATAATAATACTACCATTAAAATTTATTTAATATAAAATCAATCTAAAATAAAATCTATGAGTTGAAGTGTGATCAAGATGTATCGACATCTGTATCATACTCCCCCTCTTGGAAGAACACCTGTCCCAAGTATTGTAAGACCAAGAGATCAACCAAATTCTTCTTACCATGTCATTATATTTAAGTCGTTGTAGTAACTCTTGTGGTAGCTGTGACGACCCGACTCGCTTAAATCGGCGCGGAAAAAACCGATAAGTCGAATAGTCATAACTAACAACTCAAATACTTAAGAATTAAAAACTAATACCTCAAATATTATTATTATGATTTCAAAAGTACAAATACCCACAAGTTTGTACAATACTAAACCAAAAAGTCAAACTACAAAGTCTAATATACTATAAACTCCAAACACAGGTCAGAGTTCAAACCAATGTATACAAATCCATACTAGTCTAATACTATCCAAAATCAACAAATAATGAAAATACAATCATATTAAAACATCGACGCTCGCCCAGCCCAAAACTAAGCAAGAGCCTCGTCATCAGAAATACCTGGAAAATAAACAACAGTCCACCATCAGTGGCGAGTAACATAACTGACTCACCCTAATGGGAATACACATGAACATAGCACAAATCAAATAACCAACTCTAACAACAATACATGCGAAATCATGCAATAACAAACTCGACTCAAACATCTTATCCAACTATCTTTGGCGCAATCATTCATAAACTAGACCGGACTATGCTTGTACGAACGCATCTTACGCATTCGAACTTTCTACTATGTTAGGAAATGAGAATCTTACTCCCAAGTCCCGTGAAACCAATCTTATTGGAAATCCACATCCGAAGACAACATAGTAAGACTCCAACTATCCCAATACCGCGGATGGAATAGGGGCAACGTCTTAACCCAAAAACATAGAATCTTACTCTAAGTTTTAGGCGTCTAGCTACGAAATCAAGCTAAGTTATTAATTAAATCTTTAAATCTTAATCATCTTAATCATAACATAATTAATTTCAAGAATTGCCTTTGCGCCTTGATTCTCGAAAATAATCAGTTAAAACACGAAGTTATTCTCAAGAATTGCCTTTACGCCTTAATCTTGAGTCTAACCAACACTTAACCACTTTCTTAAAACCATTCTTTAACTATCTTTAACATTATCTTTAACTTTCTTTAATCAATACTACTTTCTTTAACGTTCAAGACTCGACCAAGAACTCATAAAGAACTCATCAAGATCCATAAAGAACTCATCAAGGTTCATAAAGAACTCATCAAGATTCAAGATCTTCAATCAAGAACTCAATCAAGATTCAAGATCTTCAATCAAGAATTAAACCCATAATAATCACCATATTACACGTATAAAACAACACTTTTAAACAACAATTTTATCAACTTTCAATCATCCAACTTTCACCAAAATTGAACACGATTTTCATAAAACTTAATAATAAACTTTAATCATGAAATCATCATTTTGAAACATTAAAATCATCATCAAATCATCTCAAAATCAGATTATACTCCATACATAAAAACATGATTAAACTTCAACAAATAAACCCATACATGCATTTAATCTATACTATAATCGTAGTATGCCAATTAAGTTGAGAAAGTATGTTACCTTATGGAAGATTAACACACAAAAACAACACAAAAAGTTGTCCGGAAAACGAACCACACGAACACCTAACACGGCACACACGGCACGGCTTGGCTTCAACCGCACGATCACGGGCACACCCACACGGCACCACTGCACGGCTGCTGCACCCAGTCACGGTTGCTGCACGGCTGCACCACCACGCACACACGGCCCACGAACACGAGCACCACCACTCGCACGGTCCTCACACGGCCCCAACACATGAACCACCCGGCACTAACGAACAAGACCCAAACAACCCCGAACAATAATTCTTGATCAAAGGCAATGAAGTTTAATTTGTGTTTGAACACTTAAAGATCAAAGGATGATGAATCTTCAAGTTTTGGGTTTAGAAAAGATGATGAACAATTGATGGCTTGTTCATCTCAAATGTGGCGTGTGGAAATAGGCAAGAGAGGGAGTTTTTGGTGCTTTGAATTTGATGGCAAGAGATGGCAATATGTGTTTAAATGAGCAAATGAGCATAAAGGGTCATCAAGACTTACTAACTCCTCTATATATAGAGTTAGTTAAGGTGTGAACATGAGGCAAGTGGCAAAATTTGCCACCAAATACTAGGGCTAACCGGCCAAGCAAGAGAAAAGGGCCGAATTTGGGCTTTCGTGATCAATTGGGCTAATTTACAAAAACCGCATGATTAAACATGCTTAAATCGATTTAGCCCAAAATATTAAATAATTAATTAGAAAATTAAATAATAAAATTCTAATTAATTAAATAATAATTAAAATAAATAATAATAACTGCAAATAAAATAATTCGAATTAAATCGGAATTATTCACACATAAAAATTAAATAAATAGTTCAAAATAAATTTGAACTATACATAACATCACATAAATACACATAAGTCAAGGCAGAAATATCATGAAAAATCAGGGTCGTTGCAACCTCCCCTCCTTAAAGAAATTTCGTCCCGAAATTTAAGGCAAAGGAGATCGCTCACCCTCAAATAACTCCGGATACTTCTACCTCATGGACGCCTCTGTCTCCCAAGTCGCCTCCTCATGGTGTTGATTTCTCCACAACACCTTGACGAGCTGGACTTGATTACGCCGAAGGGTCCTCACTTCCCGATCCAAGATCTGGACGGGTCGCTCCTCAAAAGTCAGATTTGGCTCAAGCGTGGCCAACTCCACTGGAATAATGCGGGTAGGATCATGTACATATTTCCTTAGCTGGGAAACATGGAATACGTCATGCACACTAGATAAACTAGGTGGTAAAGCCAATCGGTACGCCACCTCCCCAACTCGTTCCAGTATCTCGTAAGGTCCCACATATTTCGGTCGGAGTTTCCCCTTCTGACCGAAGCGTGCCACTCCTTTGAATGGTGAAACCTTAAGCAAGACTTTTTCACCTACCTCGAAAGCCAACGGTCTACGTCGATTATCGGCGTAGGATTTCTGACGACTCTGAGCGGCCTGCATCTTAAACCGGATGACTCGGACCTTCTCGATAGTATCGCATACCATCTCAGGTCCCAAAGCCACAGAATCGCTAATATCATTCCAACATATAGGACTCCGACATTTCCTGCCATACAGGGCCTCGTACGGAGCAATCTCGATGCTGGAGTGATAGCTATTATTATAGGAGAACTCTATCAAACAGAGCATACGTACCCAAGAATGATGGTACTCTAGAGTACATGCTCGGAGCATATCCTCCAAAGTCTGGATGGTCCTCTCAGTCTGGCCATCGGTCGCCGCATGAAAAGCGGTGCTCAACTTCAGCTTCGTCCCAAAGGCTTCCTAAACTGATTTCCAGAAACAAGATAGAAATCTCGGATCCCGATCAGAAACAATCTCCCTCGAAACTCCGTGAAGTCGGATAATATCCTGAGTATACGCCTCCGCTAGACGCTCCATAGACCAGGTCATCTTCATCGGAATGAATCTAGCGACCTTGGTCAACCTATCCACTATGACCCAAATAGCATTCAAGCCATTACAGGTGGGTAAGCTAACCACGAAGTCCATAGATACCGACTCAAATTTCCAGGTCGGAATAGGTAGTGGCTGCAACAGACCTCCTGGTCTCTGATGCTCAATTTTAACCTTCTGACAGACTAAACATCGAGCTACAAACTCTGCTACGTCCCTCTTCATCTTAGGCCACCAAAATAGGCCGTTGAGGTCCTGGTATAACTTGTTACCTCCAGGATGAACAGAGTAGGGCGAGCTATGTGCCTCAGACATAATTCTGTTCCTAAGATCAGAACAGTCCGGTACACACCACTTCCCTCGGAATCGCAGACTACCATCGGAAGGGATCTCGAAACCTACGGCTCTGCCTTGCCGCAGAGCCTCTTGAATCCTAGCTAACTGTGGGTCGTTCTGCTGACCCTCGCGCAATTCCTGAATCAGATCAGGTTCGGCACTCATAGATGTCAGACGAAGTCTGACGGAACCACGACTTCTACTGAAGCTCAAGCGATGCTTACGACTAAGTGCGTCTGCGACTAAGTTCGCCTTGCCTTCGCAATAGTTAAGCATCAGGTTGTAGTCCTTAATCAGCTCAAGCCATCGTCTCTGCCTCATATTGAGGTCTTTCTGAGTAAAGATGTACTTGAGGCTCTTGTGATCCGTGAATACTCTACACGAACCACCATAGAGATAGTGCCTCCAGATTTTGAGCGCGAACACTACAGCCGCTAACTCTAAGTCATGCGTAGGATAGTTACGCTCGTGCACCTTCAATTGTCTCGATGTGTAAGTGATGACTTTCCCGCCTTGCATGAGCACACATCCTAGGCCACTCTTCGAAGCATCACTATAGACCTCGAATTCTTCCTCATCGTTCGGAAGGGTAAGAATAGGAGCAGAGACTAATCTCTGTTTCAATTGCTGAAATGCTTGCTCGCAAGCCTCCGTCCAAACGAATCGGACCTCCTTCTGTAGGAGACTAGACATCGGCCTAGAAATTTTGGAGAAGTCTTGGACGAATCGTAGATAGTATCCGGCCAATCCCAGAAAACTACGAATCTCCGCCACGTTTCTCGGGCTACTCCAGTCCACTACGGCCTTAATCTTAGCCGGGTCTACCTTAATGCCGTCCTTACTAATAATGTGACCCAGAAATGCTACTTCGCGAAGCCAGAACTCACACTTGGAGAGTTTCGCGAACCACCTATGACTACGCAATATCTCAAGTACCATCCGGAGATGTTTCGTATGCTCAGACTCATCTCTCGAATAGACTAAGATATCGTCTGTAAATACGACGACACATTTATCGAGTAAGTGGTGAAACGTCCGGTTCATCTGGTCCATGAACACGGCTGGCGCATTAGTGAGGCCAAAGGGCATCACCTCGAACTCGTAGTGGCCGTATCGAGTACGAAAAGCAGTTTTCGGAATGTCTTCTCTCTTGACTGGAATCTGATGATATATCCAGATCGAAGATCTATCTTCGAAAACACTCCTGCTCCTCGCAACTGATCGAACAGGTCCTCAATCCTAGGCAACGGGTACTTATTCTTGATAGTTACCCGATTCAACTCTCGGTAGTCTATGCACAGGTGCATACTACCATCTTTCTTCTTCACGAAGAGCACAGGTGCTCCCCACGGAGAAACGCTTGGCCTAATGAAGCCCTTATCGATCAAATCCTGGAGTTGCGTTTTTAGCTCTTGCAACTCCGATGGTGCCATCCGGTACGGTGCCTTCGAAATCGGCGCTGTCCCGGGTATTATCCAAATTAGACTATCCAAACTAGACCGGACTATGCTCGTACGAACGCATCTTACGCGTTCGAACTTTCTACTATGTTAGGAAATGAGAATCTTACTCCCAAGTCCCATGAAACCAATCTTACTGGAAATCCACATCCGAAGACAACATAGTAAGACTCCAACTATCCCAATACCGCGGATGGAATAGAGGCAACGTCTTAACCCAAAAACATAGAATCTTACTCTAAGTTTTAGGCGTCTAGCTACGAAATCAAGCTAAGTTATTAATTAAATCTTTAAATCTTCATCATCTTAATCATAACATAATTAATTTCAAGAATTGCCTTTGCGCCTTGATTCTCGAAAATAATCAGTTAAAACACGAAGTTATTCTCAAGAATTGCCTTTACGCCTTAATCTTGAGTCTAACCAACACTTAACCACTTTCTTAAAACCATTCTTTAACTATCTTTAACATTATCTTTAACTTTCTTTAATCAATACTACTTTCTTTAACGTTCAAGACTCGACCAAGAACTCATAAAGAACTCATCAAGATTCATAAAGAACTCATCAAGATTCATAAAGAACTCATCAAGGTTCATAAAGAACTCATCAAGATTCAAGATCTTTAATCAAGAACTCAATCAAGAATTAAACCCATAATAATCACCATATTCCACGCATAAAACAACACTTTTAAACAACAATTTTATCAACTTTCAATCATCCAACTTTCACCAAAATTGAACATGATTTTCATAAAACTTAATAATAAACTTTAATCATGAAATCATCATTTTGAAACATTAAAATCATCATCAAATCATCTCAAAATCAGATTATACTCCATACATAAAAACATGATTAAATTTCAACAAATAAACCCATACATGCATTTAATCTATACTATAATCATAGTATGCCAATTAAGTTGAGAAAGTATGTTACCTTATGGAAGATTAACACACAAAAACAACACAAAAAGCTGTCCGGAAAACGAACCACACGAACACCTAACACGGCACACACGACACGGCTTGGCTTCAACCGCACGATCACGGGCACACCCACACGGCACCACTGCACGGCTGCTGCACCCAGTCACGGTTGCTGCACGGCTGCACCACCACGCACACACAGCCCACGAACACGAGCACCACCACTCGCACGGTCCTCACACGGCCCCAACACACGAACCACCCGGCACTAACGAACAAGACCCAAACAACCCCGAACAATAATTCTTGATCAAAGGCAATGAAGTTTAATTTGTGTTTGAACACTTAAAGATCGAAGGATGATGAATCTTCAAGTTTTGGGTTTAGAAAAGATGATGAACAATTGATGGCTTGTTCATCTCAAATGTGGCGTGTGGAAATAGGCAAGAGAGGGAGTTTTTGGTGCTTTGAATTTGATGGCAAGAGATGGCAATATGTGTTTAAATGAGCATAAAGGGTCATCAAGCCTTACTAACTCCTCTATATATAGAGTTAGTTAAGGTGTGAACATGAGGCAAGTGGCAAAATTTGCCACCAAATACTAGGGCCAACCGGCCAAGCAAGAGAAAAGGGCCAAATTTGGGCTTTCGTGATCAATTGGGCTAATTTACAAAAATCGCATGATTAAACATGCTTAAATCGATTTAGCCCAAAATATTAAATAATTAATTAGAAAATTAAATAATAAATTTCTAATTAATTAAATAATAATTAAAATAAATAATAATAACTGCAAATAAAATAATTCGAATTAAATCGGAATTATTCACACATAAAAATAAAATAAATAGTTCAAAATAAATTTGAACTATACATAACATCATATAAATACACATAAGTCAAGGCAGAAATATCATGAAAAATCAGGGTCGTTACAGTAGCTCTTGTGGAAATACATAAGGTACAATGAACTCTTTGGCGACGCCCTTTTAATTTGTAGCAAAGTCACTATCATCGTCATCACCATCATCATAATAAGTCTTTGGATGAAACACATCATGAAACTCATGAAAGCATTCTTTTAGTTGCTTGTTCTCAATTATCACTTGTTCAAGACGTACTACAAACTACTAAAAGAAAAATCAGAAAACAAAATAGAAACACCTCCATACACCTCCCTTTCCTTGGTTTCTGGAAGAGAAACATGGGAGTTAACACAAGAGATGGTGTCCTCGAATGGGGGTGGTATGAGCACATATAGAAGGGGAATGGGATGTGAATAGAAAAAGTTAAATCCTCCCAAAAAAGGAATAAGATGAGGTGGTATAACTACAACCTCCACATCAATGGTCTCGTCAAGTTCACTCGATTCAACTACGAGGGCCTCATCCACTTCAACTTCACATGACGAAACGAGAGGGTCATGATTTTCATCACGATATTACAACGAAACATCAACATCCATGTGAGTTTGGATGGCTTGCACAACCACGAGAGGAGATGGATTAAAGTCATAACTACAGTCGCGAATAACAGAATCGACTTGAAGATTATGGGATGAATCATCAGAACTTGCACCACAACCTTGTAAAAACTCATCAAAAACTGCTCTTGCGAGTATTTATGATCAACATCCAAGGTAGGGGCATGAGTTGCAAGATGATTAAAGACATATTCCTCAAATACGTTCGGTTCATTACTAAAGTTATGTATTCCTTGGCTAGTAAACTCCCACTCATAGGTTGTCTTAGCGAGAGACTCGAATAAGAGTCAAGCTCTATCCAAGTCAAATGCTAAGAAATCGCCATAAGATAGAAATTCTACTCGATTTCTTGTCTCATATTTCAAGCCCTCACAAATTATATTACATATATCCCACTTACCAAAATTATGATTAGGTGGAAAAGAGTCTCTGATAGAAGGGATTTTCACCAAATAAAAACCTCCGTCGTAGTAAGAGTGGGGGTGTCGATCACGGGGAAGGTACGCTGCACTAGTCTAGGCATGAGCGTTGAACAAGCTAGGTCAATGGATGGTCGCGAGAGGCGGTTAGAAATACGGGAATTAACTAAAGCTACACTATGGAAACAAGAATAAAAAGGGACTAGGGTAAGAGATCCACAACTCAAACCACCATGAATTATGAATCAATCAAAACTTAAACTTAGGTCATGGATAAGGGGAGGTCATTCTAAGATCACACTACTCTTTCAAGCTAGTGTGACGACCGGGAAGACATACACAAACCTACTTTCGTGGCGGAACACCTAACTAGTCATAAGCACAAATCACGAAGACCGGTAACTTTCCCTTGATCGAAGGCCCAACTTTCGTGGTGCTTCCATCAATCGGGCAAAGGGAGTCATCACCCACGTTCACCTTTCGGTCCTTCGGTGGGGATTCTTCTATGAATCTAATGTTAGCTAGACACGAGACTCAACATCATATCGAACCTTCAGTACCGACATTATCACAACCAAAAGCCAAGAAGCAACTAAACCACAATCATGGAGGATTTGAGAGGTTTCACTCAAACCCTAGAAATTAACTACTCACAACTAATTAATAAAAACATGATTAAAACTAAAACTAAATACAAAAACTAACCCCAAAACTATGAACAATAAAAACAACAAACAAAACCTAGAAATCTACAAGAAAACTAAACTAACAAGATAAATAAATTACAAGAACAAGAACACAAACTAACATATATAAACAACTAAAACAACAATGAAACCAAGCATAAACAATTAAAACAACAATCAAACAACAAAAATCAGGAAATCACAGCAATAAAATAAAGCTATAAAACTACCTTGAAGAACGAAGAACAAGTTATGGAGAAGAGGAAGAACAAAGTAGAGATTCATTGCATAAATTAAAGTGTTTGATACAAGAAGAAAGCTAGAAATAAGAACTAAGCTAAGTGAGAGAGAAGAGGCTCTCATTCCCCTCCAATCTAGGGTTACAAGATGAGCTTTCAAGTATTTATACACTAGTAATTTACAAAGCAAAAACGCGGCCAGAAAACGCGAGAAAACAGAGCTGCCAAAAGGAGCGGCCGTGCACGCATGAGGAGCGATCGCTCTTTTAGAGAAGCAGCCGTGCAAAGAAGAGGAGCGACCGCTCCTTTGGTTGGGTGCTTTGTGACAACCCGACTCGCTTAGATCGGCGCGGAAGAAACCGACGAGTCGAATAGTCAAAACTAACAACTAAAATACTTCAAAATTATAACAAAACCTCAAGATATTATTATTATAACCCAAAAGTACAAATACCCACAAGTTTGTACATTACTAATCCAAAAGTCAAACTACAACTACTAACAAACGTAACTCCAAACACATGTCAGAGTTTAAAACTAATGTATACAAACATCACTACTAAAGTCCAATACTATCAAAAACCATAGAATAACGAAAATACAACTAAATCACAAAATCGGCGCTCGCTCAACCCAAAGCTAAGCAAGAACCTCATCATCAGAATTACCTGAAAAGTAAACATTAGTCCACCGTCAGTGGCGAGTAACATAACTGACTCACCCTAACGGGAATACACAAGAACATAGCATAAATCAAACATCCAAAACAAAACATCACATCATGCGAAAATCATCCCAAAATACAAACTCGACTCAACTAACTTATCCAAACTTATCTTTGGCGCAATCATTCATAAACTAGACCGGACTTCGCTCGTACGAACGCCTCTTACGCGATCGAACTTTCCAACAATGCCAGGATTGAGAATCTTACTCCCAAATCCTATGAAACCAATCTTACTGGAAATCCATGTCAAAGATGACATAGTGGTACTCACTATCCCAATACCGCGGTCAGGATAGGGGCAACGTCTTAACCCAAGCCTTAGAATCTTACTCTAAGATTAGGCGTCTAGATACGAAATCAAGCTAAATCTTACATTCTTTAACTTTAATCCGAAGTTTACCTACTTAGTTATTTCTTAAGTTGCATCTTACGCCTTGACTTAAGAAAATAACGCATAAACCAACATCTTACAACTTCTTATCGATTTCTTTAACTTTCTTTTCCTTCTTTAACTTAAAAGACTTAATCAAGAACTTAACAAGACTCATTAAGAACTCATCAAGAACTCAAAGAACTCAACCAAGATTCATAAAGAACTCATCCAAGATTCAAGAACTTCAACCAAGAACTCAATCAAGATTCAAGAACTTCAATCAAGAACTCATCCAACATACATAATCCACACGCATAAATCAATACATATACATGAAATTACCAACTTACTAGTATCCCAAAATTCATCAAACTTTAACATGATTAACATAAACTTAGTACCAACATAATCATACATAAAATCAACATATTCAATCATCAAATCATCAATAAACCGCATCAAAATCAGATTTGCATCCATACATGAAAACATGATCAAACTTCAACATAAACTAATCTTACTCATTTAATCTATACTATGAATCATAGTACACCAATTAAGTTGAGAAAGCATGTTACCTTATTGAAGATTAACACACAAAATCAACACAAAAATGCAGCCCGGAAAATGAACCACACGGCCCTATCACACGGTGTACCCACGGCTTCCACACGGTACCACACATAGCTTGCACACACGAGCACGGCTGCTGTTGCACGGTTGTCCAGCACGGTTGCCATACCACGAACACGACCCGTCTGCACGGCTGCACCACCACGAGCACGGCCCACTTTCACTGCCACCACACGAACCCACACACGAACACCCACACGAACAACCCCAAACCAATCCCGAACTAGTGATCTTGAATGCAACAATTGGGTTTAAAATTGTGTTTTGATACTTAAAGATCAAAGGATGATGAATCTTTAAGTTTGGGTTTAGAAAAGATGATGAACAATTGATGGGTTTCAATTGGCCAAAATGGCGTGTGGAATGGGAGCAATGGAGAGAATTGTGTTGATCTTTTTTATGGCAAGAGCATAAGATGGCAATTGTGTTTAAATGGGCAAAAAATGAGCAAAAGCCTTACTAACTCCTCTATATAGAGAGTTAGTTAAGGTGTGAATATGAGGCAAGTGGCAAAACTTGCCACCAAATACAAGGGCCAACCGGCCAAGCAAGAGAAAAGGGCCAAAAATGGGCTTTCGTGATTAATTGGGCTAATTTACAAAAAGTACATGACTAATCATGCTTAAATCAATTTAGCCCAAAATATTAAATAATTAATTAGAAAATTAAATAATAAAATTCTAATTAATTAAATAATAATTAAAATAAATAATAACTAATCAAAATAAAATATTTCGAATTAAATTGAAATTATTCACCTAAAAAAAAATAAATAGTTCAAAACTAAATTTGAACTATACATAGCATCACATAAATACACATAATCATCCGGCAGAAATACCAATAAAAATCAGGGTCGTTACATGCTTAATTCTTCATTTCAGAGCTTGGACGCGACCGTGCTACTAGGGGAGTGACCCCTCCTTTTGCAAAAAGCCTCTAAATGTGCCTTGGCTCAGATATCCGATGCTCGAACGACTCGCCGAATTCCGTGAAGTATGAGTTACCTACAAAAATGGGGAAAACGACCAAAAAGGAGTAGCACATGCCGACCAAAAAGACATATATGACCTACTTTCGTGGTGGAAACATCTAACGGGCCATAAGCACATATCACGATGATCGATAAATTTCCCTTGATCGAAGGCCTAACTTTAATTTCATGGTGCTTCCATCAATCGGCCAAAAGAAGTCATCACCCACGTTCACGTTTTGGTCTTTCGGTGAGGATTCTTCAATGAATCCTATGCTAGCTAAACACAAGACTCAACGATTCTAAGTCCTTTGAACCAACATTACATTGAACTAAGTCGAAGAAACAACTAAACCACAAATATGGAGGATTTGAGAGGTTTCACTCCAAATCCAAGCAAGTAAACTACTTACACCTAATTAACAAACAAATAATTAAAAACATAATTAAAACTTAAACTAAGTGCATAAATTAAACCTAAAATCTAAGAGCAAAAAACATACACAACTAAAAACCTAGAAATTAAGAACACCAAACTAACAACAACAACTAGAAATTAAAGAAACTAAAACTACAATTGACTACAACAAAACAAGCAAGAAAAACAACAAGAATTAACAAAGATACTTAAAAATATATAAGAAAGTAAGGAAAACCAGAAAGAATACCTCGAAGATGATGAAGAATAAGCAAGGAGAGAAGAAGAAGAAGAACAAAGCTAGAACTACATTACATAAATTAAAGAACAAGAAAGATAGAGTTTAGAATAGAGAAATTAAAGAAAGAAAACGAAAAGGAAACTAACCTAACCTAAGCTTATTAGCTTCTAACATCAGCTGAGGAACAATATGAGGGGAGGGGGCTATTTATAGTCCCCACAATATTACACGAGAAAAGACCTAGAAAAGATTAAATGAAGCGAACAGGGTCGCACAAGCGGGCGCTTGTCCTTTGAAGCGGGCGCTTAAGAAATCAAAGTGGCCACTAAAGCAAAAAAAAATGAGTTACTCTCTGCTCAGCCCAATGGGGCGCTTGAAAAATCCAAGCAGGCGCATGGGAAAGCCATGCGGGCGCTTGGAAATCTCAGTGTCCACTTGGCAGCTTTGCACTCAGTTTTAAAAACGTTACAACTCCTTCATTTCTTATCAATATTTAGCATATGACTAGTCTTTTTTAATATATCGAAACGAGCTTTCACATCCAACTTGAATCGCCTTAAAATGATTAGTATGTAATAAGTTATGGCCTTTCAAAGTTGACCTTTACTCCAAAAGTGGTGATTGTGGACTCCCGGGTTGCTTCCTCGGGTTCCGAAATGGAATCGGTACCTACAAAATGGAAGAAATTGCAAGAGTAATGCAAAAATGGAGGAAATCACATAAAAATGGGAAAAAAGACTAAAGAACAAAAACTAAACAAAAAAAGGCTAAAAAACGAAAATAAAAACTAAATAAAGTAGAAAATAAACTAATAAAAACTAAGAAAATAACTATCAAAATGACACTTATCACCCAGTCAGCGTATGTGGGCAAATGGAATTTTCCACTTTTTTTTGCATGTGGTGAGCATGTTTTGGCTTTGAGGTTAAGTATGGATACTAAAATAAAGAAGTGGCGCACTGTGGCTTATTTAGGGCTACATGGAACTCGATTAATCATATGCTCCAAAGACCATAATGACTACATTGAATAAGTCAGCAACAACTTCTGGATTCGGGGACGAGGGTAAGGACTAAGTAGGTAACAAAGTCACCCCGCATCTTGCGAGCTTTACTTGATCTTATTTTTGATTTACTTGATCTCATTAAACCGAATAACACTCATTTTCCCGGATTAAAATGCCTATGGACTATAAATTACAAGGCAGGTTTTCATTTATCTTGAATGCACAAATAATCAGGTGATCAATTAAATTTAATCAATTTTATGTTCTAAAACCGATTTTACCTAAAACTAATATTGATTTAGAGTCATTTGCACATTCTTCCGGTCGTTTATTATTAAACCTAAAACTAATTCTAAACTAATCCTAGATCTAAGTGATTAAAACATATAAAATGAAATAAAACGCATAAATAAATACAAATAAGGTTTCTAATTAGTCCGGATTCTACATTTTGCCGAGCCTTTATTTAGTCCGTGTTATTTTTAAATCTAGGTGAGAAAAGAAATAAATATTCTGCTATTTTAGACCTATTACATGAGTATAGGGATGTGGAAAAATAAATTACAATATAAACAATACAAAAGGAAATTTAAATAACGTAAATAAAAACAGAAATTTAAATTGTAGGCGGCCTCATATTAGATACCTTGCGTGTCGATGTCAAACGGTGATTCTGAAAGTGTTTGAGGTATTTTTTGGGTTTTTGTGTATCAAAATTTTTTATGAAATTATTTTGGCAAAGGTTCGATATTGTAAACTGAGAATTAAAAAGAC
Organism: Salicornia ramosissima; assembly: GCA_951394345.1. Lineage (NCBI taxonomy): Eukaryota > Viridiplantae > Streptophyta > Magnoliopsida > Caryophyllales > Amaranthaceae > Salicornia > Salicornia ramosissima. Next base: position 19,123,719 of record OX596240.1, on the reverse strand, counting down.
GAGAGAAATTGAATGTCGGGGAATTTGAAGAGTAGAAAGGTGGATAGGAATTCTTTGTCCTTTTCTCATCCAAAAGGGCTTATTTATAGTGCTCGAATCCTAGCGTCGATATGTGTTTCGCATGATTGTATGTTGTATGTTTGATTTGGTTGTTTGATTTATGCTATGATCTAGTGTATCCCCGTTAGGGTGAGACAGTTATGTTACTCGCCACTGACGGTGGACCGTTGTTCATTTTCAGGTAACTCCGATGATGAGGTTCTTCCTTAGCTTTGGGTTGGGCGAGCGCCGAGATTGTTTTTACTTGTTTAATTTGTTTTACGTTTCTAGTATGGACATTAGTGGTATTTTGTATTTTCCAACTCTGATGTTGTTTTGGATTTAACTATCTAGTGATGATATTTGGGTTTAGAATCGTACAATCTTGTGGGTGAAGTACTTTTGGATTTAGTAAAGTAATATTTTGAGGTTTGTTTTAATTTTTAAAGTATGTTAGTATGTTAGAACTGACAATTCGACTCGTCGATTTCTTCCGCGCCGGTTTAAGCGAGTCGGGTCGTCACAGTTGGTATCAGAGCTGAATAGGTTTTAAGTGAAGTTTTAGGATTTGAGTAAACCTGGGAGTTGTGAGCTTTATCTTTCCCGAGTGATTGAACCCAAATTAAGTTTAAGTATAAGGGAGAAGAGTTTCGGGTAGAAGAACCGGGATAAGTCTCTTTTTCCTATTTTTCCTTTTGATTAGTGTACTTGATTGTAGTGTGGATGTTTGACTGACACTGTTTCTTTTGTGTGTCTTTGTCTTGCTGCGTTTCAGCATGTTTACGCCTCGCCGGTCGAGTTCAGGACGACAGAGGTTACGAGTGCTCTAGGAGGCGATCCTTACGTTAGCATACCATAGTCATCATACGCCTAGTACGCAGTCGACGTTCGATCGTATCGCATGTCATCGACCACCGGCCTATGATGGGATTGCCCACCCTACTATCCTGGAGAGTTGGATCCGCGAGATGGGGAAGCTCTTCGACACTACGTTTTGCCCCGAGCACGAGAAGGTGCAGATCACCGCCTACTATCTACGTGGAGAGGCCGATAACTGGTGGAGTGTAGCTAAGGACGCGTGCATGCCCTTACGTTCGATGTCGTGGATTGAGTTCGTAGATAAGGTCCAGGAGAGATTCTACCCCGAAGAGTTGCGGTGGCAGAAGCTGGAGGAGTTCCTTACTCTTACCCAGGGTAAGATGACAGTTTAGGCGTACACGAACAAGATCACAGAGTTATCGAGGTTCGCTACGTCTGTAGTACCATCTGAGGAGGAGCGGGTCAAGCGCTACGTCAAGAAGCTAGATCCGAGGATTCACGTTCACGTGATCAGCAGTGGAGCGAAGTCATTTCAGCAAGCTTACGAGGTAGCACTCGAGATTCAGGCATCGACTATCGAGGAGGATGCGAGCAGGAAGAGGACCCAGGCCCCAACGACGTCGTCTTATTTTAAGAAGCCTCGATTTAGTGCTCCTAGCAGTACCCCTCCGACCACGAGTTCGCATAAGGGTTCCGACGGCTCGAGATGCAGAGGCTGCGGCAGGGACTTCCATCCAGGGAAGCGGTGTGACGGTACGCCCATAGCATGTTTTATCTGCAGGAAGGAAGGCCATAAGGCGTCAGTTTGCCCCGAGAAGAAGCCAGACACCGAGAACAAGCAGCTTCCGGCACCGACTAGGACTCCGGTGAAGAACCGAGTCTACTGTATGACTGAGGTAGAGGCAAAGGTTCAGCCCGACGTTGTCTCAGGTAGAATTCTTGTCTCTGGTGTGTTAGCACTTGTTTTTTTGTTGATTCTGGTGCTACTGTCTCTTTTGTGGCTAGTAGTTTTGCTTCGAGGTTCGATCTTCGTGGCAGCTTTCCTGTTAGTTCAGTTATAACTCTCCCGTCTGGAGAGGATTTAATTTTTCAGCGCGAGTTCCGAGGAGTGCTTATCGTGATAGCTGGAGAGCAAGCGACGGCCGATCTGAAGGAGTTCCCGCTGATGGAGTTCGATGTTATTCTTGGTATGCACTGGTTGTCGAAGTATCGAGCGATCATTCGTTGCCGAGATCAGTTAGTGACATTCCGAGGATCGCAGGGCAACCGAGTTACCTACTCTGGGTTCGTCCTTAAGAAAGGAGTTAAGGTAATCTTAGCCTTGAAGATGAGGAAACTTCACCAGAAGGGCGATATGGTGTTCTTATGTCAAGTAAGGGACTTGACTGAGGAGCGTCTGTTGGACGATATACCTGTAGCGAGGGATTTCAGAGAGGTATTTCCTGATGAGCTACCAGGAGTTCCACCCGAGCACGATGTCGAGTTTCATATCGACTTAGCACTCGGGACAACGCCGATTTCGAAGGCACCTTACCGGATGGCACCATTGGAGTTGCAAGAGTTAAAGACGCAACTTCAACATTTGATCGATAAGGGCTTCATTAGGCCGAGCGTTTCTCCATGGGGAGCATCCGTGCTCTTTGTGAAGAAGAAAGACGGTAGTATGCCCTTTAGCCTCACCAACGCACCAATCGTGTTCATGGATCAGATGAACCGGACTTTCCATCACTTACTGGATAAGTGCGTCGTAGTATTTATAGATGATATCTTAGTCTATTCGAGAGATGAGTCTGAGCGTGCCGAGCATCTCCGGATGGTACTAGAGATATTACGGAGGAATAAGTGGTTCGTCAAACTTTTCAAGTGTGAGTTCTGGCTTCGCGATGTAGCATTTCTAGGTCACGTAATTAGTAAAGAATGCATTAAGGTAGACCCGGCAAAAGTTAAGGCTGTAGTTGAATGGAGTAGCCCGAGAAATGTGGCAGAGGTTCGTAGTTTTCTAGGTTTGGCCGGATACTATCGATGATTCGTCCAGGACTTCTCCAAGATTGCTAGGCCGATGACTAGTCTCCTACAGAAGGAGATACGATTCGTTTGGACAGAGGCTTGCGAGCAAGCACTTCATCGCTTATGTGTCGAGGCAGCTGAAGGTGCACGAGCGTAACTACCCACGCATGACTTGGAGCTAGCAGATGTAGTATTCACGCTTATGATTTGGAGGCACTATCTCTATGGTGGTTCGTGTAAGGTATTCACGGATCATAAGAGTCTCAAGTACATCTTTACTCAGAAAGACCTCAATATGAGGTAGAGACGATGGCTTGAACTTATTAAAGACTACGACCTGACGCTTAATTATTGCGAGGGCAAGGCGAACTTAGTCGCTGGTGCACTAAGTCGCAAGAATCGATTGAGCTTCAGTAGAAGCCGTAGTTCCGCCAGATTTCGTCTGATGTCTATGAGTGCTGAACCTGAATTATTTCAGGAGTTGTGCGAGGGTCAGCAGAATGATCCACAGTTGGCTAGGATTTGAGAGGCTTTACGGCAAGGAAAGGCCGTTGGTTTCGAGATCTCTTCCGATGGTAGTTTGCGATTTCGAGGGAGGTGGTGTGTACCGGACAATTGTGATGTTAGGAACAAAATCATGTCTGAGGCACATAACTCGCCCTACTCTGTTCATCCTGGAGGTAACAAGCTGTACCAGGACCTTAAGGGCCAATTCTGGTGGCCTAAGATGAAGAGGGATGTAGTAGAGTTCGTAGCTCGATGTTTAGTCTGTCAGAAGGTTAAGATCGAGCATCAGAGACCTGGAGGTCTTTTGCAGCTACTACCGATTCTGACTTTGAAATTTGAGTCGGTATCTATGGATTTCGTGGTTAGCCTACCTACCTGTAATGGTATGAATGCCATTTGGGTGATAGTGGATAGGTTGACCAAGGTCGCTAGATTCATACCGATGAAGATGACCTGGTCGATGGAGCGCCTAGCAGAGGCTTATACCCAGGATATTATTCGACTTCACGGAGTTCCGAGGGAGATAGTTTTTGATCGTGATACAAGATTTATGTCTCGTTTCTGGAAATCAGTTCAGGAAGCCTTTGGGACGAAGTTGAAGCCGAGCACCGCATTTCACGCGGCGACAGATGGTCAGACTGAGAGGACCATCCAGACTCTGGAGGATATGTTACGAGCATGTACTATGGAGTATCATCAGATTTGGGTACGTATGCTCTGCTTGGTAGAGTTTTCCTATAATAACAGTTATCACTCCAGCATCGATATGGCTCCGTACGAGGCCCTGTATGGCAGGAAATGTCGGAGTCCGATTTGTTAGAATGATATCAGTGATACTGTGGCTTTGGGACCTGAGATGGTACGAGATACCGTAGAGAAGGTCCGAGTCATTCGGTCTAAGATGTAGGCCGCGCAGAGTCGTCAGAAATCCTACGCCGATAACCAACGTAGACCACTAACATTTGAGGTAGGTGATAGAGTCTTGCTTAAGGTTTCACCATTCAAAGGAGTGGCACGCTTTGGTCAAAAGGGGAAACTCCGACCGAAATTCGTGGGACCTTACGAGATACTAGAACGAGTTGGGGAGGTGGCATATCGGTTGGCATTACCACCTAGTTTGTCTAATGTTCACGATGTGTTCCATGTTTCCCAGCTAAGGAAATATGTACATGATCCTACCCACATCATCCCAGTGGAATCATGAATTAGTGCAAATGGCCCAATTGATCACAATGCCCATTTGAGCCTTATGAAAACCGGCCCCTATGATGATTAGTGGCCTAATTGTGCCACTTGCTTCATGTTCACACCTTAATCACCTCTATAAATAGAAGGTGATGGCAAGGCTTATGATTCATTTGCCATTTAAACACTTGCTCATCAATTGAAAAAGCCAAACTCTCTCCTTGCCCATCATTTTCACACGCCATTTCTGGCACATTACCACCATCAATTGTTCATCATCTTTTCAAAACCCAAACTTAAAGATTCAACCTCTATTGATCTTTAAGTATGAAAACACAATCTAGACCCCAATTATTTCATTCAAGATCACTAGTTCGGGTTTGGTTTTGGGCTTTGGTTCGTGTGGGTTGATTCATGCATGGTGTCGTGTGGGTGGCCGTATGGTGCTGTGTGGTGGTCAAGTGTGCACGGTGTTTCGTGGTGAAGGCCGTGCAGTGTGGCCGTGCAAGAGGTGAAGCCATGCGGTGTTCGTGCAAAACCGGGGGTGCTCCGTGTTGCTTGGACGTGTAATTCGGGTTTCTGGGCAGCAAATTTTGTTATCGTTTTTGCATTACTACTAATTAAGGTAACATACTATCCTAATCATAGTTGGTATACTATGATTCATAGGGTAGATTAGATGACTTGATTAGACCAAAATTTGATGATTATAATCTTGTTTATGCGTGAAGCTTAGGCTGATTTTTGGGTGTTTGATTATGATATTCTTGCTTGTTTATATGTATTTTATGATTGATTATGTTGATTTTATGATTGATTATATTGATTTTATGTTGTGTAAGTTCATATTCAAGTTTCATGAAGTTTTGATGTATGTAAGTTGATGATTTGTTGTTGAACTTTAATGGTGACATGCGTGATTTTGATGATGATTATGAGGATGAGTTCTTTATGATTTCTTGATAATCTTGTTGAGCTCTTTATGAATCTTGTTGAGTTCTTTATTAATCTTGTTGAGTTCTTTATGAGTCATGATGAGTTCTTTATGAGTTCTTGGTTGAGTCTTGATTAAAGAAAGTTAGTTAAGTTTAAGGAAAGTTGAAAGAGGTTCAAAGAAAAGATAAAGAAAGTATAAAGAATGATTTATGAGGTTTCAAGAATGATGGTTTACATGTTAGTCTTAAGTCAAGGCATAAGATGCAACTTAAGATTAACTAAGAATGTAAATAAAATATTAAAGATTTGCTTGATTTTGCTATTAGACGTCTAATCTTAGAGTAAGATTCTAAGGCTTGGGTGAAGACGTTGCCCCTATCCTAACCGCGGTATTAGGATAGTGATTACCACTATGTCGTCTTTGACATGTATTTCCCGTAAGATGGGTTTCATGGGGTTGGGAGTAAGATTCTCAATCCTGGCATAGTAGGAAAGTTTGTTCGCGTAAGAGGCGTTCGTACGAGCGTAGTCCGCTTTAATATGTAAATGATAGTGCCAAAGATATGATTAAGTTGATTATTTAAGTCTAAGTCGAGTATTTGGGTTAGTCGAGTAATGTTATGATTGTGGTTCGTTATTGTTGGTATGATATGTGTTTCGCATGATTGTATGTTGTATGTTTGATTTGGTTGTTTGATTTATGCTATGATATTGTGTATCCCCGTTAGGGTGGGACAGTTATGTTACTAGCCACTGACGGTGGACCGTTGTTCATTTTCAGGTAACTCTGATGATGAGGTTCTTGCTTAGCTTTGGGTTGGGCGAGCGCCGAGATTAGTTTTACTTGTTTAATTTGTTTTACGTTTCTAGTATGGACATTAGTAGTATTTTGTATTTTCCAACTCTGATGTTGTTTTGGAGTTAACTATCTAGTGATGATATTTGGGTTTAGAATCGTACAATCTTGTGGGTGTTGTACTTTTGGATTTAGTAAAGTAATATTTTGAGGTTTGTTTTAATTTTTAAAGTATGTTAGTATGTTAGAACTGACAATTCGACTCGTCGGTTTCTTCCGCGCCGGTTTAAGCGAGTCGGGTCGTCACAGCTAGGTATCAACCACCCATGGTTGATAGACAGACATTGCAGCAGTTGGTTCTGTTATTTCGGATGAACTACTACAAGAGGGGGGGGTGAATTGTAGTATGGAACATGATAGTCAATTTTTGCGGAAATTAAAGAACATGAAAGGAAAATAAAGAGAAACGATGCAAGAGATATTTAGCGAGGAAACTTTCCAGGGCCCAACTGGAAATAAAACCTCGACCCACTAGGGATTTCTCTAAAAACACTTCACTATAGGGCAACAAATCAATTACAACCTATAATATTCTACTGGACCCGTAAGTTCCTCTAGGAACTTACTTCTCTATTCTCTATATTCTAGTGTTCTTTTCCCTTTTCTCTTTCTCTCTTTTTCACTTTCTCTTTCTCTTTCTATTCTCTCTTCCTTTTCTCATTCTCTTTCTCTTCTCTTCTATGTTCTCACACTTTTCTTAAATTCTCACCCCAATTACAAGAATTCTCTCAAACCCTTTATAAATTCTCCATTACAAAAGTTCACTCAAACTCTCTTTTCTCTTCTCAAAATACAGACTCTTGATAGAAATCAAACTCTAATATGTTGAACATAAAACTGACTGGAACTTGGAACATAATCTGGAACATACGATAGGAACTTTGAGTGGAACCGAATGAATAAGTGGACATATGATGTAACGTTTTAGCTCTCCACATTATTGAAGTCTGGCTCACCTTAGAATAGGTGATCCATACAGTATTTATAAGGTTTAAAGTCGTGCTTCCCAAGAAAACACTAACTACACCATTAAACCCACTCAAAATTCTGTCAGGAACTTGTAACTGCCCAATACATTAGCACCCCATGTTCCCATTAGCTACAGCCACGTCCCACTACTTGTTGACTCCTTATTTTTAGGACTCCATGACTGATTTTAATATCTATGTGTGGTATGACATAAACTTACATGGTGAAGAGGTTAATTCATAAACTTAACACATGCCCACTACTTCACATAAAACCACACTAATTTTGACTCACTAATTAAACAACCCACTAACTTAATTATTGACCCAAAAAATCAGAAATAACAAGTTAAGTAACTTACCTAAAACTAGCTTAACAAAACTAAAAACCGGTTTTTTCTTTTTTTTATTTTTCCGAATTTTTTCTTTTTTTTTTAAACTTTAAATTAATTTTAATATCAAAAATAAAACTAATAAAAGAAAAAAGAAATCAGAATTAATAACCTACCTAGTCCTAAAAATAAGGAAACTAACTTGACTACTAACTAATTCAAAATCACTCACCAACCACTCCTAAAATTAAGGGAGCACTAATTCAGTCATCTTTTGAACATTTTAAACAAATTAAAACAGTCAAGAGGTTGTTTAAACAGACCCTAAAAATTAGCAACATTCGTGGACCATAATAACAACTGACTCGACACAAGTTGCTCAAGGAACATGACCCAAAGTTCCTCTGACAGACACGACTAAGTTCCAATCAGACTTAAATGCATTAATATACTTACATTTACCCTAGAACATTACATTATAACATTCATGGATGCTTCTCTTCTCTTCATCAAGTGATTCGTTGGAATACTTGAAGTTCTTCTCATGTTCCTTGCTGAATTCTCTTCAGGAACTTCTCTGATTTCTCTGTAGAAACTTGACAGCAACATCTTTGATTCATAATTCGAACCTTCACTTGAATCACCATCTTGTTTCTTCAAATGATTGAATCTTCATGTTTGAATCTTCAATGCTTATTTATTTGCTTCAACTCATAAGCTTCTCTTGATTTGTTCCAACTCAGGAACTTATATTGCATACATCATCAAAGATGATAGGAATCTTCTTCCTTAAGACCTATGAACTTGTTTATGCACATCTTAACACACATGTTAGTTAGATAATCATCATTTGTTCATTATCATCAAAACCATACATAGCTCAACAATTTCCCCCTTTTTGATGATGACAAACAAATGATGCTTGTCACAAATTAAATAATAAATCGATGCACATTTATTCCCCCTTAATTAAGCAAGGTAAGAACAATTAAACAAGTCATGCATGTACAACAATAAGAACATACTAGAAGTTCCTTTACCACCAGGAACTCATTATCAATGAACACAATAGGAACTTGTTACCATTAGGAACATTAGATCATTATGACTTAGACTTGACTATTTAAACAATAAGCATCTTGCATATTCTTCCCCCTTTTGTCATTATCTAAAAGGGTATATTTCCATATAGTTTCCTGTAATAAATTATGCATACTTTAAATCTTATATGTCACTCTCACCGCCATTAAGGTAAAACACTTGTTTATCCTTTAAAGCCTCAAGGTCTCAGATTTTAACTAGAATGCCACTACTCCACAAATTTCCAACTCACAATCCAAAGGGCAACTTCAAAACCAGTGAAGGAACTTGACAAATAAGTAAATAAAAGTCAAGCAAAAAATAGGTTTTAAAGTTAGATTGAAGATTTGTGAACAAAAATATTAGGCTCAAAAGATATATAAAAGAAATTATTTTAAACATTTGAGTAGAGGGGACTATGATAATAAGGTGGGTATTATGCTCTTAGTTTAGCCTTTTAATCGAGGTTCTCAACAATCATTAGAATTTTTCTATCCACGTACACCTCGCAATTTGCAGCCAAACGTAACACGTATTCGCCTAGACATGTATCCACCAGGTTCCCTTCACATCAACAACCAACTTTAATAAAGATCGAACAGAGGCATCAATGGAACTTGAAAAATCTTCAGCTTTATACATAAGTTTGTTTGATGTTTTGTTGTTGTTCCATCCACGTTTATAAGTAATAATCTTCAAAACCATCAACCACTTTCTAGGAAAATAAAATTTTGACTACCCTTCATTTTTTTTTCTTCGTTTTTTTTTTTTTTTTAACTTTTTTTTTTTTTTCTTTTCAACCTTTTTATTTTGAAGGGTGTCGTTACATGTAGATATAGATTCCTAGAAATTCAAAAACAAATAGAAGATTAAACTTACTTCTCCACTTTTAATAACTCCATCACCAAATATATAAATTATCTTGTTTGTTCCTTCCTTATTCCCCCTGAATTCCTTATCATTCTTCCTTTTGGAACTTAGAAGAATAGTCTCAATAAATAACTTTTTTTCAGAAGCATACATAGAAATGCAATAATATATATATGCTTCTTATTTCCTCCACTCTTCAATTGACACCACACCACAAACAACATATAACATGAATTTTTGTAAAGATATTAACTAGCTCAAACATCAATCTAGTAATATTAGCCATCCTCATGCATACATCGATCTAGTTATAGAAGCTAAAACATGTGAATTTGGCTTCCACTTATTTTCGATCAACAATTAGCAGTATGGACAATAAGGGTAATATTACAAAGACATCAGTGAGTCATTAATAACTTTTTAACTCATGACTATGTATTAAACGTAACTTATTATTGTGGTGACATCTTTTCTTATGAAAGATTATGCCTAAAACCTTCTGTATTCCCCCTCAATTTATATTCACCTTTTAATGAAAACTCTTTATGCATCATCGAACCATAAAAGGACAAAATTTATTAAATTTGAGCACACGGGAAATCGAAAAGTAGAATGGGAGGATATGAATGAAATAAGGAATTATGAGGATAAGGATAATTAAGTGATGTAAAGTGGGTTAATAAAGTTGGCTCAAGTATAGGTTTGTTCCCTCTAAGATATTAAGAATGGTTAAATTTATGTGGGAACTTACCTATCTTGTTCCATCAAAGTTTCTTCCATTGTTCCTTTAGCAACTTAGGATTTTCATGTTTCATAGCATCCATTGTTTTATTAAGAAACCTCTAATACTCTAAGGCAAGTGAATATGCCATCTTATGACACAAAAATTAAGTGTGACATATTGACTTTAAAAAGTACTTAAAATACTTTAATTTAAAATTTTTCTATAACCCGATTAGAAAAATATTTTGGGGAAAGAATTCTTTAATGCTCAAGTCATATTTCATCAAGTCTAATCTTATTCCTTTTAACAGTCCATATGCATGAATAGGTAAAAATTAGAAAGGCAAATTGATTCATGGAATTCACATAAAATATCATAAGATTCACAATAATGCTCATTACTTATGAAATTACCAAAGATACTAAATTGTGAACATGAACCACATACCTTACTGATATTTTTCACCACATATATTAAATTACATGACTGTTGTAATGTGGAGTTCCTGAAGTGCTTGTTCCATCCTTTTGACGCCTTCAAGTCTGATGCAACCTTCCACTTCTAATTCGATTCTCATCATGAGTTCCTTGATATTGTTCCTTTCTTTGGAGGTTCATATCATGCATCATCATTTGTCTTTTAACTTTCTCTTAATCGTTGACATATAAACTAAGAAAGTTGTGTTCCTCCTTTATTTATGCTCACCATGTATGCAGCACTAAACATAAGGTTAATAAACCTTACATTGAAATTTATTAGATGCACCAACTAAAAATTATCAATACTAATATGCACAACTAATAAATCAGTTCCTTCTAAGTAAAACGTTTAGATTTTTAAAGTATTTTCTAGAAGGCACTTAGCAAATTTCCTATAACATACCCAAGGAACTTGTGCTCATGGATATGAAAAGGAGATGTAGGATTTTTAAATTCTAGATAGGTAGTTCCTTATAAACGTCCTTAATCAAGATATCATTTTAAAAAATCTTTGACGTTTATTTAGTACAACCTATATCCCATACAAGCAACAAAAATAATAATACAATTACCTTTAGGACGGAGCAAAACTTTTCTTAATTCAATACATTTCATCTTGTATATATCTTTTGAAGCTTACCAAATTTCTTACCATTTTGCCGTGCTCAATGAACTTGTTCCTGAATACCCATCTTAGTTTTTGGTATTCTAGAAGAGGTCCAAGGTTTCACACCTTGTTCCATTCGAGTTTATTGAGTTCCTTCTACATAAAACTTGTTAATCACAATAATAAACATATATATGCAAGGAATGCACAAAAGTTCTTAAGTTGAGAGCCGAATGTGAGAAATATGAACTTCCTCAACTATGAGAACATAGAAGGAACTTGGTTATAGATATTGATTGAGTTTAAATTTTGGTTTACGTATTGGAACTTGATCATCATCCTCAAGTTCCTCACCATCAGATATTGTAAGTTATTCTGTTGCCTTTCATAAGTGACAAATTTTCATTAAAGCATTGCTGATTCCTTAGGGACTTGGTCCATAGGAACTTGCAACTTTACAATTATTCCAACCTGTTTGCTGGGTACAAACATTAGACTAAAAATATGTTCATTGTTTGCGAAGCACATTATCATCAATTTTGAACTTTGAAAGCTTTTGATCAATACCTTGTACCTGTAAAAACATAAAACTTCTGTGGAACTAGGTCCAAGGTTAGAATTCAAAATTTTAAATATTTAAAATCAAAATGTGCTTGAATCACTCAACAAAATATATGGTGAATAGAACCGAACTTACCAACCTTGCATGGAATGATTTTATCTTTTGTGTTGCTGTAAAAAGTTAAAGTTCCTCCACCATCACCCTCTAGTGAGATTAATTTTATTTGACTTTCAACTCGTTGTTGAGATATTTCGAGATGTTCCCCCTCACTGGGTGCTGCTAGTTCCTTTCATACTTTCTGGAATCTGTCCGAGTTCCTTTAGATTTTTAGAGCTTCATTTTCTGTTGGAACTTGTTCCTAATGTTATTGTTCCTTTTCAGTAGGAACTCTGTCATGCATTTTTTCTTTTCCTCACATATAATCATCATTCTGGTCTAGATCAGTTCCTATGGATATGTCGAACCAATCTTAAATTCATTATTATCCATGTCACGAATATATGGGGCGTTGTTCCTTCAGTCGTTATTTCCATTTTGGGTTGTATATAAATGTTTTCTGAAATTCAAAACCCAAAGAAAACTTTTGTGCAATTTCAAGATTAGTAGGTTAGTAGAAAGTGATAATATACTAAAGCATAAAGAAGAATAAACATAAATTTCAAAAAAATACTCCCTTAGAATGTAGTTCCATCTGTATAGTTCTAACATTCTTTAAGGAAAATATGGAATGAAGTTTATGTTTTGTTCATCAAAACTAGGTTCAATCAGAGTAAGATCAAGAACTTTTATAAGTCTTGATTTGTTCATGTGCCATAATCCAATATATTCTTAGTTTCATCATCAGTTCCATTGGGAACAGGTTGAGTTCCTTTTATCCATGGAACTAGTCTTTATGCAATTAGCACAAAATAATCTCACACGCTTAACCTACAAAACATTTAACTTTGATATGCAAGATTTGCACAAACTTGAAGAGATATTAATTTTATCATGAATTAAAAGTAAACAACATAACTTAAAAGAAAGAGAAAAAGAATTTAAATCATATCATAGTATTACTTAAGTTTCTATGAAAAAACCATAGAGACTATTACTCAACCAGAAGTATATGATATGATACGTTGGTTTTCATTCTGACTCAAAGGAACTTACCTGTCAGTGGAACTTGTCTTAATTTACGCATCTCAGCCTGTCAAGTTCCTTCAGGATCTGCTGAGTTCCTCAACCTTGTTCCAACGGGTACTCCAGATTCTTTTATTCTCTTTTCTTGCATGATTCTAATGTTGTCTTTTAAATAAATATATTTCAATCATGATTCAAACCTTGAAAAAAAAATATCTTCTATCCATGGACATTGGTACACAAATATCGGGTCCTTTCATGTTAGTAACATTAACGAATTTTTATTTTTCAACCAATTTTAGTGCACAAAAAATGCTACTAGTTATGAAGCAACATATATTTACTAAGAAAATATTAATCGTGATTCCCATGATGCATGAAAAACTTATTCCTTGTAAGATATCTTGTAAACTGTTTTAATTTTTAATTAAAATTTCAAATCATTTTGAAAATAATACGTTTCATATTCAAACATACAAAAAATCATATTTGATAAAATCCAAAATCGATTTGAAGAAAAAATAAAAAATAAAGTTTATAGAAATAATACAAGGAGTATGATAAATTCAATGCAAATATATAAATAATATATGAAAGATAAAATACTGACCTTATAAGCATTTGTCTCTAAATTACATTTACCTTTCAAGAAAACATGTATTCTCGTGAGTTCCTCTGAGTAAAGCAATTTGAGTTCCTTAACAGTGCAGGGTCGAGTTCCTGTATGTATTCATCCTTCAAGGAACTTCCTCCTCAGGGTTGCCTGAATCCTGGAGGAACTTGCTCTGATACCAATTGTTATTTCGGATGAACTACTACAAGAGGGGGGGTGAATTGTAGTATGGAACATGATAGTCAATTTTTGCGGAAATTAAAGAACATGAAAGGAAAATAAAGAGAAACGGTGCAAGAGAGATTTAGCGAGGAAACTTTCCAGGGCCCAACTGGAAATAAAACCTCGACCCACTAGGGATTTCTCTAAACACACTTCACTATAGGGCAACAAATCAATTACAACCTATAATATTCTACTGGACCCGTAAGTTCCTCTAGGAACTTACTTCTCTATTCTCTATATTCTAGTGTTCTTTTCCCTTTTCTCTTTCTCTCTTTTTCACTTTCTCTTTCTCTTTCTATTCTCTGTTCTTTTTTTCATTCTCTTTCTCTTTTCTTCTCTGTTCTCACACTTTTCTCAAATTCTTACCCCAATTACAAGAATTCTCTCAAACCCTTTATAAATTCCCCATTACAAAAGTTCACTCAAACTCTCTTTTCTCTTCTCAAAATACAGACTCTTGATAGAAATCAAACTCTAATATGTTGAACATAAAACTGACTGGAACTTGGAACATAATCTGGAACATACGATAGGAACTTTGAGTGGAACCGACTCAATAAGTGGACATATGATGTAACGTTTTAGCTCTCCACATTATTGAAGTCTGGCTCACCTTAGAATAGGTGATCCATACAGTATTTATAAGGTTTAAAGTCGTGCTTCCCAAGAAAACACTAACTACACCATTAAACCCACTCAAAATTCTGTCAGGAACTTGTAACTGCCCACTACATTAGCAGCCCATGTTCCCATTAGCTACAGCCATGTCCCACTACTTGTTGACTCCTTATTTTTAGGACTCCATGACTGATTTTAATATCTATGTGTGGTATGACATAAACTTACATGGTGAAGAGGTTAATTCATAAACTTAACAGATGCCCACTACTTCACATAAAACCCCACTAATTTTGACTCACTAATTAAACAACCCACTAACTTAATTATTGACCCAAAAAATCAGAAATAATAGGTTAAGTAACTTACCTAAAAATAGCTTAACAAAAATAAAAACCGGTTTTTTCTTTTTTTATTTTTCCGAATTTTTTTCTTTTTTTTTTAAACTTTAAATTAATTTTAATAACAAAAATTTAACTAATAAAAGAAAAAAGAAATCAGAATTAATAACCTACCTAGTCCTAAAAATAAGGAAAGTAACTTGACTACTAACTAATTCAAAATCACTCACCAACCACTCCTAAAATTAAGGGAGCACTAATTCAGTCATCTTTTGAACATTTTAAACAAATTAAAACAGTCAAGAGGTTGTTTAAACTGACCCTAAAAATTAGCAACAGTCGTGGACCATAATAACAACTGACTCGACACAAGTTCCTCAAGGAACATGACCCAAAGTTCCTCTGACAGACACGACTAAGTTCCAATCAGACTTAAATGCATTAATATACTTACATTTACCCTAGAACATTACATTATAACATTCATGGATGCTTCTCTTCTCTTCATCAAGTGATTCGTTGGAATACTTGAAGTTCTTCTCATGTTCCTTGCTGAATTCTCTTCAGGAACTTCTCTGATTTCTCTGTAGAAACTTAACAGCAACATCTTTGATTCATAATTCGAACCTTCACTTGAATCACCATCTTGTTTCTTCAAATGATTGAATCTTCATGTTTGAATCTTCAATGCTTATTTATTTGCTTCAACTCAGAAGCTTCTCTTGATTTGTTCCAACTCAGGAACTTATATTGCATACATCATCAAAGATGATAGGAATCTTCTCCCTTAAGACCTATGAACTTGTTTATGCACATCTTAACACACATGTTAGTTAGATAATCATCATTTTTTCATTATCATCAAAACCATACATAGCTCAACAGGTTCCTTCCCCATAATAGGGGTAAACTTTTTGTCGACCGCCACGAGCTCGTCGGCAGTCATTACTCTCTTCCCCTTATCTGTCAAGGCCTTTACGGCCTTACCCTTCTTCTTGGCGCCAGAAGCACTGGCGCCCTTCCTCTTTACACCCTGAGATGGGGCATCCCTTACCTACAAAGATAAGAGTGAATAAGGTAATATTTTAAATAAAAAAAAACAAAACCCCCATTTGGCCTATGAAAGCACCGAGTGGGTCAATAATTAAAAGTTGCTCACAACACCCCCACACGGCCTATGAAAGGACCGAGTGGGGTTGTTACAAACAACCTTTCCAAAGGTAACCCACTCGGCCTATGAAAGGGACAAGTGAGTCAATAATTAAAAGTTTCTCACAACACCCCCACTCGGCCTATGAGTAGGACGAGTGGGTCAGTGCGTAAGAGTTGTTCCCAACACCCCCACTCGGCCTATGAAAGGACTTATTGGGATTGTTGCAAACAACATTCCAAAAATGTTCCACTTGACGTACCTTTGGACGAAGTGGGGTAGTAGCAAACAATAACTAAAAAACAAAGAACTCGGTCCATGAAAAGACCGAGTAGGGTTCTTCCAGCTCACCATCTTCTCTTCTTTCATATATGTCATGGCCTTCATGCTTGCCTAGTACATCTCGTTCAGATAGTCGTCACCTGTCACCCCTTCCGTCTTTTCCTTGGGAAGCTTCAACGTGGACATTCCTAAAAAAAAGACTTAGTTTAGGATCAAAAATGATTCATGACATAAAGAAAAGACGAGATCTACCTCGTTCAATGGCCTGGCTTAGGCCTTCAACAGACAAAAAGTTATTGTCTCTGAAGAATATCCAGTCCGACACCCATACTAACGGGACATTGTTCTATTTGCTAGCGGCATAAACGAATTTGTTTTTGAAGTGATCACCTTGAAGGACCACATCGTCTCGGCCACAAAGGAAGGTTGCGGTGCTCAAGTGACTAATGATGCATATGGGCAAAACAGTTAAAGGACATCCGGTATTTCTTCAACTCACAAGTGCTAATATAGCCAAAAATGTTAGACCAGGAGTTGGGGGTGAGCTGCCACAAACAAAGTTCATACCCTTCCAACACCTCCATCACAAAAGGGTGAATGTATGGGAGATCTGAGGCCGAGATCAATGATGGCCTCATACACTGGAAAGGCGCACATTTCTTGGTAACAACCTCACGGTGTCCCCAACTTCGGGAACTATTATGTCAAAGCCCTCGCCAAACATGCAGATTCTTCTTGTTTGGTCTAATCAAGGTTGGTATAAGACATGGCAGGACTTTTACATCCCACACATGCATGGATCGTAATACTTCTTGGACCTCTTCCTAGAAAACTGATAAGTTCATTTTATTTGTGTTTTTCTCCTATTTTTTAGTATGGTTTATGAATTATTTTGTACTTTTAGGAGCCGTTTTTATTGCTAACCGTGTTGTTTGGAGTATTTTGATGTTTTTCCTTGTCCTTGACACGAATTAGCTAAAATCCGCTCTAAGAAGACTGGAAATCATCAAATTAGTTCAAGCCGTAACTAGGAGAGATTGTATCAAGTTTTGGCAAGCTTTGGAGCAATTTTTAAGAAGTTTTGCAAAAAAAACCCGATACAACGTGCATGTGCCCCGGTACCGGGGCCAATGCTGGCAAACTCCAACCACTAACTCACCACCTTAGCTTGCCCAGACCCCGGTACGGGCTGTATGTACCCCGGTACCGGGGAAGTTACTTCCTTTGTTCCTCTCCTTTTGCACTTGAAGCCAGATTTTTTCCAGCGTCGGCCCCGGTACTGGGGTGCATGTACCCCGATCGGGGTCTTTGCAAGGCACTATGCTCGACGTTTTCCAGAGTCACGAATCTGACTCCAGCGTCAACCCCAGTACCACGCTGCGTGTTCGAGGCTCTGTGAGACCCAATTTTTTCTATAAATACCTATTTTAATCCCTTGTAACTTTTCTGTTATGCATTATTTACGGTTTCTTTCTGTTTTTAGGGTTTTCTTTCTCTCTGTTATTGTTAAAAACACATTAAATTCTATTAAATTCAATTCAATCCAAGATTCAATCTTTCCTTCAATCCTGATATTATTTTCTTTCTTATTTATTTTATTTATGCTTTTGATCATGATAATGTTTATTGCTTTGATTCTTTTAAGTATGTGTGAGTCGTTTTAGATCTAGTGTTTGGGAAAATTACGTTTGAATGATTAGATTAATTGAATCTATTGTTCTTTAGTTCATGACTTGTTTTAATTCCCTAAAATCTGTTTTAATCATATAAATTTGAGTAATAATAAAGTCGGTAACCGAAAGGTGAAAACTTCATTAAGACTTATGATTTTAGGCATATTTATTTAATAAATTGGGAGAGCCTGTTATGTGAATCTTTACATCTAATAAACTGCGAGAGACTGTTAGATCTTGGTTAGAATTTCTTAATGAATTATTGAATATTGGAATTTAATTAGTTTATGATTTCATTCAGAAAACCCTAAACCCTAGAATTTTCCTGATTCAATTAAATCTTATAAAAATTTAATCTTTATGTTCTGTTCTTTAATTATTAGTTATTTAGGATAATTCAATCACAAAGGCCCTTTACATAGTTCATATTTTCTAGTAATAAAATATTTAATTTGTTTCTGTTTGGATTTCGACCCTACTTATCAATGCTACATTAGTATTGATATATAGTTTTTTTTACGGGTTGCGACGCCCTGACAAATTTTGGCGCCGTTGCCGGGGAAGCAACATTAATATATTTTATTCGGGTGTGAATTATTTTTTTATTATTATTATTTTTGTGCCTCAAGGAACCCTATTGTTCTTTGAGGCGCAACAATTCTTATGTTCGCTTTTATTCTCTGTGTTGTGCAGGTATTATGCATTTTTGGTTTAAAACCGAACCAGAGAGGTTTATAAGACAACGACTGAGAGTACAAGCAAAATGAGCTAATAATCGGGCAACTGGTCCGATTATTCCTAACCTCAATCTTTTGTTTATAGAAGAAGAAGAACCACGAGAGAGGGTCAGGATGACTACGATGAAGGATTATTATCAACCATCTACCACTCAGATACCGAGCGGGATGCCAGTGCCGGAAATCGCGGCTAACAACTTTGAACTCAAGCCGGCATTGGTGAATTGAATATGGTAGAACGGAATCAGTTTGGAGGAAGCCCCTTTGAAGATCCAAATCTTCACATCTCTAACTTCCTCTAGCATTGTAATACAATCAAGCAATAATGAGTCACACAGGATCACATTCGCAGGATGTTATTTCCATTCTCACTAAGGGACCGAGCAAGATTATGGCTTAATATCTTGAACTGGGACTTAATTACCAGTTGGGATGATTTGGTGCTAGTTTTCTACAAGAAGTACTATCCTCCTAAGAGAACTGCATCACTTCGAAGCCACATAACAAATTTCTCCCAGAAATACGATGAATCCTTATATGAGCCATGGGAGAGGTTTAAGGAGCTTTAAAGGCTTTGCCCACATCATAGCATTGAGAAGTGGCTTCTAGTGCGCTCTTTCTACAATGGTCTTGGACATGATTCAAGGACCATTCTTGATTCCGCAACGAGTGGCAGATTCATAAGTTTGGAGGTAAATGCAGCATATGATTTGATAGAGGAGATGGCAAAACATAATGCTCAGTTTGGCAATCCTCGTGGCTAAGTGCGGAAGGCGGGGGGGGGGGAATATCAGATAGATCACAGTGTTGCAAGCTTGGAAGAAAAAATGGATGCAATAACATGAATAAAGGTGGTTCTCAATCCACCTCGGTAGCTGCCATGACAACGACCGAGCCAGTTTGTGATGGATACGGGGCACATGGTGTAACGACCCTGATTTTCATGGTATTTTCTACCTTGATTTATGTGTATTTATGTGATGATATGTATAGTTCAAATTTATTTTTGAACTATTTATTTTATTTTTATGTGAATAATTTCGATTTAATTCGAATTATTTTATTTGCAGTTATTATTATTTATGTTAGTTATTATTTAATTAATTAGAATTTTTATTTATTTAATTTTCTAATTAATTACTTAATATTTTGGGCTAAATCGATTTATACATGATTAATCATGCGGTTTTTGCAATTTAGCCCAATTGATTACGAGAGCCCATTTTAGGCCCATAATCCCCTCTTTGGCCGGTTTTCTTAGTGGCATGGCAGGGCTTGCCACTTGCCTTGTGTTCACACCTTAACTAACTCTATATATAGATGAGTTAGTAAGGCTTGAGGATCTATTTGCTCACTTTCCATCCTAACACTTTTGCCATCAAATTTCAAACACAAAACTCCCTCCCATTTGCTCATCCTCACACGCCATTTTTGGAGCAATTGAACCCATCAATTGTTCATCATCTTTCCTAGCCCAAAACTTAAAGATTCAAAGTCTATTGATCTTTAAGTATTCAAACACAATCTTAAACACAATCATTTCATTCAAGATCATTGGTTCGGGTTTGGGTTGATCGTGTTCAAGTAGGTTCGTGTTGATAGCCGTACAAGGGTGGTGCTCGTGTGGCCGTGTGTGAAGACCGTGGCTGTGCAGTGGGTCTGTGGCAATGGTGTTCGTGGGCCGTGTGTGCGTGGTGCAGCAGCCGTGCAACAGTCGTGCAGTGGTGCCGTGTGGGTGTGGCCGTGTTCGTGTGGTTGGAGCCAAGCCGTGCTCGTGTGGTGCCCTCGTGTTGAGGCCGTGTGTGTGTGTTCGACTTTCCGGACAGCTTTTTGTATTGATTTGTGTGTGTTATCTTCAATAAGGTAACATACTTACTCAACCTTGTTGGTATACTATGATTATAGTATAGATTAAATGTATGTATGGGTTGTTTGGTGATGTTTAATCATGATTTTATGTATTGTTTCTAATCTGATTTTTATGTAGTTTTCATGATATTTTGATGATGGTTTTGATGATTTTATGATTGAATATATGTTGTTTTATGATCATGATAATTATGTTAAAGTTTGATGAATTTTGGATAAGTTTTAGTTGAATTTTCGTGTGGTATATTGAGGTTATGCGCATGGTATGGTTGTTTGGATGAGTTCTTGATTGAAGTTCTTGAATCTTGATTGAGTTCTTGATTGAAGATCTTGAATCTTGAATGAGTTCTTTATGAGTTCTTGTTGAGTTCTTTGAATTCTTGATGAGTCTTGATGAGTTCTTGGTTGAATCTTGATAGTTAAAGAAAGTGGTTTATGGTTAAAGAAAGTTAAAGATTGAGTTAGATTTGGTTAAAGAATGTATTTTAAAATGATGGATTATGTTGGTTAGACTCAAGATCAAGGCGCAAAGGCAATCTTGAGAATAACTTCGTTGTTTAACTGATTATTTTCGAGAATCAAGGCGCTAAGGCAATTCTTGAATATAATTATGTTATGAATGAATCGATTAAAATGATTAAAGATTTAATTAATAATTAGCTTGATTTCATTTCTAGACGCCTAAAACTTAGAGTAAGATTCTTTGTTTTTGGGTTAAGACGTTGCCCCTATTCCATCCGCGGTATTGGGATAGCTGGAGTCATACTATGTGATCCTTTGAATTTCCAGTAAAATTGGTTTCATGGGGTTTGGGAGTAAGATTCTCAAATCCGAACATAGTAGAAAGTTCGATCGCGTAAGATACGTTCGTACGAGCATAGTCCGGTCTAGTATATGAATGATTGCGCCAAAGATAGTTGGTTAGGATGTTTTAGTCGAGTTCACGTTTTGGGTTGTTCTCGTATGTTGGATTATTGTTGTTAATTATTTGGTTTATGCTATGTTCATGTGTATTCCCATTAGGGGAGTCAGTTATGTTACTCGCCACTGATGGTGGACTGTTGTTTGTTTTACAGGTAATTCTGATGACGACGTACTTGCTTAGCTTTGGGTTGGGAGAGGGGCGTTTATTATTGTTGTTGGATGTATTTTCTATTCTTGTTGTTTTTAGATAGTATTGGATTATTGCATGGACTTTTATACGTTATTTTTGGACTCTGACGTGTGGTTAGAGTTATTCGTATTTTAGTATTTCTAGTTTGACTATTTGGATTAGTAATGTACAAACTTGTGGGTATTTGTACTTCGAGGTTTAATAATAATATTTCGAGGAATTAGTTTTAATTCTTAAGTGTTTTGAGTTGTAAGTTATAACAATTCGACTCGTCGGTTTCTTCCGCGCCGATTTAAGCAAGTCGGGTCGTTACAGTTGGTATCAGAGCCGAATAGGTTTTAAGTAAAGTTTTAGGATTTGAGTTAAACCCGGGAGTTGAGAGCTTTACTATTCCCGAGTGATCAAACCAAATTCTAGGTTAAGTAAAGGGAGAAGAGTTGGTTAGAAAGACCGGGATAAGATCTTTTCTATTTCTTTTCTTCCTTTATATTTTTGATTACTTGACTTTGGTGGGGTATTTGACTAACATTTATTCCTTGTTATGTCTTTTGTTGTGATGCGTTACAACATGTCTACACCTCGCCGGTTGAGTACTGGACGATAGAGGTTGCGGGCACTTGAGGAGGCGATCCTTACGTTGGCGCACCATAGTCGTCATACGCCGAGTGCGCAGTCGACGTTCGATCGTATCGCACGTCATCGACCTCCTACTTACGATGGGGTTGCCGACCCTACTACTTTGGAGAGCTGGATCCACGAGATGGGGAAGCTCTTCGACGCGACGTTTTGTCCCGAGCACGAGAAGGTGCAGATCGCCGCATATTACTTACGTGGAGAGGCCGATAACTAGTGGACGTTAGCTAAGGACGCGTACCAGCCGTTGCATGCGATGTCTTGGACCGAGTTTATCGATAAGGTCCAGGAGCGTTTCTACCCCGACGAGTTGCGGTGGCAGAAACAGGAGGAGTTTCTTACTCTTGCACAGGGTAAGATGTCTGTCCAGGCGTACACCGATCGATTTACTGAGTTGTCGAGGTTCGCTACGTCTGTGGTTCCATCAGAGAAGGATCGGGTAAAGCGCTACATCAAAAAGCTAGATCCGAGGATTCGAGTTCACGTGATCAGCAGTGGAGCGACGACGTTCCAGCAGGCCTACGAGGTAGCACTCGAGATTCAGGCATCAATGACTAAGGAGGATTCGAGCAAGAAGAGAGCTCCGGTTCCGACGACTACAGCTTCGTTTAAGAAGCCCCGTTTCAGCGCACCTAGCAGTACCCCTCCGACCACGAGTTCGCGTAAGGGTGGTGATGGCTCGAAGTGTAGAGGTTGCGGCCGAGACTTCCATCTAGGGAAGCGGTGTGATGGTTCGCCCATCACTCGTTTTATTTGCGGGAAGGTAGGCCATAAGGCGTCGACATGCCCCGAGAGGAAGCCAGATTCTGAGGTTAAGCAGCTTCCAGCACCGACGAAGACTCCGGTGACGAACCGAGTCTACTGTATGACCGAGGCGGAGGCTGAGGTTCAGCCTGACGTCGTATCAAGAAGATTTCTTGTCTCTGGTGTGTTAGCATTAGTTTTATTTGATTCTGGTGCTACTGTTTCTTTTGTGGCTAGTAGTTTTGTCTCGAGGTCTAACCTTCGAGGCAGCCTTCCTGTTAGTTCAATTGTTACTCTCCCTTCCGGAGAGGATTTTTTTTGTCAGCGTGAATTCCGAGGAGTGCCTATCGTGATAGCTGGGGAGCAAGCGACGGCCGATCTGAAGGAGTTTCCGCTGATAGAGTTTGATGTTATACTTGGTATGGACTGGCTGTCCAAGTATCGAGCGATTATTCGTTGCCGAGATCAGTCAGTAACATTCCGAAGATTTCAAGGCAACCGAGTTACCTACTCTGGGTTCGTCCTTAAGAAAGGAGTAAAGGTAATCTCTGCCTTGAAGATGAGGAAGCATCGCCAGAAGGGCGATATGGTGTATCTATGTCAGGTACGAGACTTGACTAAGGAGCATCTGTTGGACGATATACCTGTAGCGAGGGATTTCAGAGACGTATTTCCTGATGAGCTACCGGGCGTTCCACCTGAGCGTGATGTCGAGTTTCATATCGACTTAGCACCTGGGACAACGCCGATTTCAAAGGCACCGTACCGGATGGCACCATCTGAGTTACTGGAGTTAAAGACGCAACTCCAGGATTTGATCGATAAGGGCTTCATTAGGCCAAGCGTTTCTCTGTGGGGAGCACCTGTGCTCTTCGTGAAGAAGAAAGATGGTAGTATGCGCCTGTGCATAGACTACCGAGAGTTGAATCGGGTAACTATCAAGAATAAGTACCCGTTGCCTAGGATTGAGGACCTGTTCGATCAGTTGCGAGGAGCAGGAGTGTTTTCGAAGATAGATCTTCGGTCTGGATATCATCAGATTCCAGTCAAGAAAGAAGACATTCCGAAAACTGCTTTTCGTACTCGATACGGCCATTATGAGTTTGAGGTGATGCCCTTTGGCCTCACTAATGCGCCAGCCGTGTTCATGGACCAGATGAACCGGACGTTTCACCACTTACTCGATAAATGTGTCGTAGTATTTATAGATGATATCTTAGTCTATTCGAGATATGAGTCTGAGCATACGGAACATCTCCGGATGGTACTCGAGATATTGAGGAGTCATAAGTGGTTCGCGAAACTCTCCAAGTGTGAGTTCTGGCTTCGCGAAGTAGCCTTTCTAGGTCACGTAATTAGTAAAGAGGGCATTAAGGTAGACCCAGCTAAGATTAAGGCTGTAGTAGACTGGAGTAGCCCGAGAAATGTGGCGGAGGTTCGTAGTTTTCTGGGTTTGGCCGGATACTACCGACGTTTCGTCCAGGACTTCTCCAAGATTACTAGTCCGATGTCTAGTCTCCTACAGAAGGAGGTCCGATTCGTTTGGACGGAGGCTTGCGAGCAAGCATTTCAGCAGTTGAAACAGAGATTAGTCTCTGCTCCAATTCTTACTCTTCCGAACGATGAGGAGGGCTTCGAGGTCTATAGTGATGCTTCGAAGAGTGGCCTAGGCTGTGTGCTCATGCAGGGTGGGAAGGTCATCGCTTACGCATCGAGACAACTGAAGGTGCACGAGCGTAACTATCCTACGCATGACTTAGAGTTAGCGGCTGTAGTGTTCGCACTCAAGATTTGGAGGCACTATCTCTATGGCGGTTCGTGTAGAGTATTCACGGATCACAAGAGCCTCAAGTACATCTTCACTCAGAAAGACCTCAATATGAGGCAGAGACGATGGCTTGAGCTGATCAAGGACTACGACCTGACGCTCAACTATTGCGAGGGCAAGGCGAACTTGGTCGCAGATGCACTGAGTCACAAGCATCGCTTGAGCTTCAGTAGAAGCTGTGGTTCCGTCAGACTTCGTCTGACATCGATGAGTGCCGAACCTGATTTAATTCAGGAACTGCGCGAGGGTCAGCAGAATGACCCGCAGCTAGCTAGGATTCGAGAGGTTCTACGGCAAGGCAAAGCCGTAGGTTTCGAGATCTCTTCCGATGGTGGTATGCGCTTTCGAGGGAGGTGGTGTGTACCGGACTGTTCTGATCTTAGGAACAGAATCATGTCTGAGGCACATAACTCGCCCTACTCTGTTCATCCCGGTGGTAACAAGCTTTACCAGGATCTTAAGGGCCAGTTCTGGTGGCCTAAGATGAAGAGGGATGTAGCGGAATTTGTAGCTTGGTGTTTGACCTGTCAGAAGGTCAAGATTGAGCATCAGAGACCAGGAGGTCTGTTGCAGCCACTACCTATTCCGACCTGGAAATTTGAGTCGGTATCTATGGACTTCGTAGTGAGCTTACCCACTTGTAATGGCTTGAATGCTATTTGGGTCATAGTGGATACGTTAACTAAGGTCGCTAGATTCATTCCGATGAAGATGACCTGGTCGATGGAGCGTCTAGCGGAGGCGTACACTCAGGATATTATCCGACTTCACGGAGTTCCGAGGGAGATTTTTTCTGATCGGGATTCGAGATTTCTGTCTCGTTTCTGGAAGTCAGTTCAGGAAGCCTTTGGGACAAAGCTGAAGTTGAGCACCGCTTTTCATGCGGCGACTGATGGTCAGACTGAGAGGACCATCCAGACTTTGGAGGATATGCTTCGAGCATGTACTCTGGAGTATCACCAGTCTTGGGTACGTATGCTCTGCTTGATAGAGTTCTCCTATAATAATAGCTATCACTCCAGCATTGTGATGGCTCCGTACGAGGCCCTGTATGGCAGGAAATGTCGGAGTCCTATATGTTGGAATGATATCAGTGATTCTGTGGCTTTGGGACCTGAGATGGTACGCGATACTATCGAGAAGGTCCGAGTCATCCGGTCTAAGATGCAGGCCGCTCAGAGTCGTCAGAAATCCTACGCCGATAATCGGCGTAGACCGCTGGCTTTCGAGGTAGGTGACAAAGTCTTGCTTAAGGTTTCACCATTCAAAGGAGTGGCACGCTTTGATCAGAAGGGGAAACTCTGACCGAAATATGTGGGACCTTACGAGATACTAGAACGAGTTGGGGAGGTGGCATATCGATTCGCATTGCCACCTAGTTTGGCTAATGTACATGATGTATTCCATGTTTCCCAGCTAAGGAAGTATGTATATGATCCTACTCTTGTGATTACAGCGGACCCGGCCATGATTGAGCCGAATCTGACCTACGAGGAGCGACCCGTCCAGATCTTGGGTCGGGAAGTGAGGACCCTGCGGCGTAAGCAGGTACCGCTTGTCAAGGTGTTGTGGAGAAATCAACACCATGAGGAGGCGACTTGGGAGACAGAGGCGTCCATGAGGCAGAAGTATCCGGATTTGTTTGAGGGTGAGCGATCTCCTGTGCCTTAAATTTCGGGACGAAATTTCTTTAAGGAGGGGAGGTTGTAACGACCCTGATTTTCATGGTATTTTCTGCCTTGATTTATGTTATTTATGTGATGATATGTATAGTTCAAATTTATTTTTGAACTATTTATTTTATTTTAATGTGAATAATTTCGATTTAATTCGAATTATTTTATTTGCAGTTATTATTATTTATGTTAGTTATTATTTATTAATTAGAATTTTTAATTATTTAATTTTCTAATTAATTATTTAATATTTTGGGCTAAATCGATTTATACATGATTAATCATGCGGTTTTTGCAATTTAGCCCAATTGATCACGAGAGCCCATTTTAGGCCCATAATCCCCTCTTTGGCCGGTTTTCTTAGTGGTATGGCAAGGCTTGCCACTTGCCTTGTGTTCACACCTTAACTAACTCTATATATAGATGAGTTAGTAAGGCTTGAGGATCTATTTGCTCACTTGCCATCCTAACACTTTTGCCATCAAATTTCAAACACAAAACTCCCTCCCATTTGCTCATCCTCACACGCCATTTTTGGAGCAATTGAACCCATCAATTGTTCATCATCTTTGCTAGCCCAAAACTTAAAGATTCAAAGTCTATTGATCTTTAAGTATTCAAACACAATCTTAAACACAATCATTTCATTCAAGATCATTGGTTCGGGTTTGGGTTGATCATGTTCAAGTAGGTTCGTGTTGATAGCCGTGCAAGGGTGGTGCTTGTGTGGCCGTGTGTGAAGACCGTGGCTGTGCAGTGGGTCCGTGGCAGTGGTGTTCGTGGGCCGTGTGTGCGTGGTGCAGCAGTCGTGCAGCAGCCGTGCAGTGGTGTCGTCTGGGTGTGGCCGTGTTCGTGTGGTTGGAGCCAAGCCGTGCTCGTGTGGTGCCCTCGTGTTGAAGCCGTGTGTGTGTTCGACTTTCCGGACAGCTTTTTGTATTGATTTGTGTGTGTTATCTTCAATAAGGTAACATACTTACTCAACCTTGTTGGTATACTATGATTATAGTATAGATTAAATGCATGTATGGGTTGTTTGGTGATGTTTAATCATGATTTTATGTATTGTTTCTAATCTGATTTTTATGTGGTTTTCATGATATTTTGATGATTTGATGATTGAATATATGTTGTTTTATGATCATGATAATTATGTTAAAGTTTGATGAATTTTGGATAAGTTTTAGTTCAATTTTCGTGTGGTATATTGAGTTTATGCGCATGGTATGGTTGTTTGGATGAGTTTTTGATTGAAGTTCTTGAATCTTGATTGAGTTCTTGATTGAAGATCTTGAATCTTGAATGAGTTCTTTATGAGTTCTTATTGAGATCTTTGAATTCTTGATGAGTCTTGATGAGTTCTTGGTTGAATCTTGATAGTTAAAGAAAGTGGTTTAATGGTTAAAGAAAGTTATAGATTGAGTTAGATTTGGTTAAAGAATGTATTTTAAAATGATGGATTATGTTGGTTAGACTCAAGATCAAGGCGCAAAGGCAATCTTGAGAATAACTTCGTTGTTTAACTGATTATTTTCGAGAATCAAGGCGCAAAGGCAATTCTTGAATATAATTATGTTATGAATGAATCGATTAAAATGATTAAAGATTTAATTAATAATTAGCTTGATTTCATTTCTAGACGCCTAAAACTTAGAGTAAGATTCTTTGTTTTTGGGTTAAGACGTTGCCCCTATTCCATCCGCGGTATGGGGATAGTTGGAGTCATACTATGTTATCCTTTGAATTTCCAGTAAGATTGGTTTCACGGGACATGGATTTCCAGTAAGATTGGTTTCATGGGGTTTGGGAGTAAGATTCTCAATTCCGAACATAGTAGAAAGTTCGATCGCGTAAGATGCGTTCGTACGAGCATAGTCCGGTCTAGTATATGAATGATTGCGCCAAAGATAGTTGGTTAGGATGTTTGAGTCGAGTTCACGTTTTGGGTTGTTCTCGTATGTTGGATTATTGTTGTTAATTATTTGGTTTATGCTATGTTCATGTGTATTCCCATTAGGGGAGTCAGTTATGTTACTCGCCACTGATGGTGGACTGTTGTTTGTTTTACAGGTAATTCTGATGACGATGTACTTGCTTAGCTTTGGGTTGGGCGAGTGGCGTTTATTATTGTTGTTGGATGTATTTTCTATTCTTGTTGTTTTTAGATAGTATTGGATTATTGTATGGACTTTTATACGTTATTTTTGGACTCTGACGTGTGGTTAGAGTTATTCGTATT
The DNA here is from genome assembly GCA_951394345.1 of Salicornia ramosissima. NCBI lineage: Eukaryota > Viridiplantae > Streptophyta > Magnoliopsida > Caryophyllales > Amaranthaceae > Salicornia > Salicornia ramosissima. Next base: position 19,094,887 of record OX596240.1, on the reverse strand, counting down.
TTAGTATTTCTAGTTTGACTTTTTGGATTAGTAATGTACAAACTTGTGGGTATTTGTACTTCGAGGTTTAATAATAATATTTCGAGGAATTAGTTTTAATTCTTAAGTGTTTTGAGTTGTAAGTTATAACAATTCGACTGGTCGGTTTCTTCCGCGCCGATTTAAGCGAGTCGGGTCGTTACACATGGACATTTTGCACAAAATTGTAATGGGACCATTGAGCAAGTACATTCCTTCCAATCTTAGAAGAATAATCCTTATTCAAACACATACAATGAAGGATACAAAAATCACTCGTATCTCTCTTACTGTAGTAACAATGTCCTTAACCCACAACCACCACCACCACAAAACCAACCCCCTAAATAAATTCCACCACATCAATAACTCAACTACCAACCACAATCACATCATCAATCCCCACCTTACCCTCAACAAGGCTTTGCTAGGCCACAACCAGAACCATTTTTGCCTCCTCCACAGCGAACTAACAATGAAATCTCTGAACAAGGCTCAAGTGGAGGCCTTGCAGGCTCAACAAGCAATTGGAGACACAAATAGCACAGTTGGCAACATCCAATGCTCATAGGCAATTAAGCCAGCTTCCAGCACCACCAGAGCCACCCGAAAGGAAACCTCCAATGCTGTAATTTTGAGGAGAGATACGAGTCATGATGGGCCGGCCATGCCATCGGATGATGTAGTGCAGCAAACGGGCAAGGAGAAAGAAGTTGAAGAGGAGACGTCAACTACTAAGGAGAAAGAGAAGGAAGCTGATGATAGGGGAGACACTTTACCTCCCCCCGGTTGTTAAGTTTCCCTTTCCTCACAGGGTAGCTCGTAGTAAGTCTGACTCTCATTTTAGTAAGTTTCTGGATATTGTTAAAAAATTTCAAGTGACTGTGCCATTTCCTGATTTAATAACTCAAATTCCCACTTACATTAAATTTTTGAAAGATATTTTGAGTAAGAAACGTGAGTTAGGTTCGGTGGACACTATTGCTTTAGTTGAAGAATGTAGTGTTGTTTTACAAAATAAGTCTCTACCAAAATTAAAAGATCCTGGTTCTTTCTCTGTTCCTATTAAAATTGGCACTTTGTACATTGATAAAGCTTTATGTGATTTAGGTTCTAGGGTTAGTGTGATGCCTCATTCCGTTTGTAGAAAACTTGACATGGATGTACTTAAATGCACTAATATTACTTTTCAAATGGCTGATAGAAGTGTTAAGTACCCAAAGGGTGTTTTTAGAGGATGTTCCGGTAAGAGTAGGAAATTTCTTTATTCCTGTGGATTTTGTAGTGCTTGATATGGATGAAGATGCCCATATTCATATTATTTTAGGTAGATTGTTTTTACATACTGCAGGTGCTATTATTGATGTGAAAAATGGTTGCTTGACCCTTAATGTAGGTGATGATAGGGTAACATTTAATTTGAATAGTGTTATGAAAATTCCCATGATTGAACAATCTTGTTATAGAATAGATGTGATTGATGAAATTGCGCAGGATGATGTGCCTCGATCTCTTCCTAGGGATCTTCTGGAGGATGTTTTGTGTTTTAAAACATTTGTAGTTGAAGGAAATGATGAGGTTGATAACCTTGTCATTGATCTTAATGGAGAAGAGCTGAGCCCAGACGAGAATCGGAATTTTCTGAAATTGATACGGCCTGTATTTGCCGCCACTGTGGTAAAACTGTCCGAGTTGAAACCCCTTCCTTCTACTCTTAAATATACATTTTTAGATAGTGAAGAGTTGTATCTTGTGATAGTTAGTGCTTCTCTTATTGATGATCAATTAAACTCTTTATTAGAAGTTTTACGTGAGCATAAAAAGGCTATAGGGTACACTATTGATTATTTGACTGTTATTAGTCCTGATTTTTGCATGCATAGAATTAATCTAGAAGAAGGCCATAATCCTTGCATAAAGGGACAACGTAGGTTAAATCCTAACATACAGGAGGTACTTAAGAAGGAGGTTATGAAGCTTTTAGATGCCGGTATTATTTACTAAGTTCCAGATTCTAAATGGGTAAGTCCAGTGCAAGTGGTGCCTAAGAAAGGTGGGGTGACCGTTGTGAAAAATTATAAAAATGAATTAATTCCCACTAGAACTGTAACTGGTTGGCGTATGTGTATAGATTATAGGAGATTGAATATTGCCACTAAAAAGGATCACTTCCCCCTCTCCTTTATTGATCAAATGTTGGAAAAGCTAGTAAGGAATAAGCATTTTTGTTATTTAGATGGATATTCTGGATTCTTCAAGATTCCTATCCATCCGGATGACAGAGAGAATACTACTTTTACATGCCCTTATGGAACTTTTGCTTATTGCAGAACGTCATTTGGGTTGTGTAATGCCCCTGCTACTTTTCAACGTTGCATGATGAGTATCTTTTCTGATTTATTGAGTCTATCATGGAAGTGTTTATGGATGGTTTCAGTGTTTATGGTACTTCCTTTGATTCATGCTTGCATAACTTAACTAAAATCCTTAAAATATATGAGGAAGTGAATCTTGTTTTGAATTGAGAGAAGTGTCACTTCATGGTAAATGAAGGAGTGGTAATTGGTCATATCATAAGTGAACGCGACATTGAGGTCGAGAAAGCCAAAATACAGGTAATTGAGTAGTTTCCACCACCAGTGAATGTGAAAGGGGTAAGGAGTTTTTTAGTTCATGCCGGTTTCTATTGTAGGTTTATTAAAGATTTTTCTAGACTTGAGAAACCCCTCACCCAATTATTGCTTAAGGATGTCAACTTTGATTTTACTGATGAGTGTCTTGAGTCTTTTAACAGGATCAAACAAGCATTAGTATTTGCCGCACCTATCATCCAACCTCCCAATTGGGAGGATCCATTTGAAATTATGTGTGATGCTAGTGATTATACAGTTGGTGCTGTACTAGGACAAAGGAAGGACAAGGTTTTGCATGCTATCTATTATGCAAGTAAGACTTTGGATGCTGCACAGGTAAACTATGTCACCACGAAAAAGGAGCTGCTAGTGATTATTTATGTATAAGATAAATTTGGGTCCTATCTTCTAGGATCGAAAGTCATTATTTATACTGACCATGCCGCTTTGAAGTATCTTTTGGTAAAGAGGGAAGATAAGCTTAGGCTTATTCGGTGGATTTTGTTGCTCCAAGAGTTTGACTTGGAGATTCGGGATAAGAAAGGTGTTGAAAATGCGGTTGCTGACCACTTGTCCAGGCTAAGGTGTGATGAATTGGAAGCTGTTGTCCCCTTTGATGATTCTTTCCCTGATGATCACCTAATGGCTATTACACATTCTCCTTGGTTTGCTGATTATGCTAATTATATTGCAGGGGGCAATTTACCCCTTGATCTAACTTATCAGCAGAAAAAGAAGTTTTTACATGATGTGCGCAGGTACTTTTGGGATGATCCCAACTTATTCAAGGAATGTGCAGATGGCCTGTTCCGCAGGTGTGATCCTAATTGGGAATTCTATGGCATTCTGAGCCATTGTCACTCATCACCATATGGAGGTCATGATGGACCATCCAAGACTATGTTTAAGGTGTTACAATCCGATTTCTACTGGCCTACACTACTTGCTAGAGATGCGAGAGATTTTATCATGTCATGCGATCCTTGTCAAAGATCCGGAAACATATCACAGAGGCATGAGATGCTGCAAATAGGGATACTCTAGGCTGAGATATTTGATGTATGGGGAATTGACTACATGGGACCGTTTCCTCCTTCCAATGGGAATTGGTACATACTTGTAGCAATGGACTATGTTTATAAATGGGTTGAATAAATTGCCACTCCGACCAATGATGCCAAAGTAGTTCACAAACTCTTCAAGCAAATAATATTTCCAAGATTTGGTTTTCCTAGAGCTGTGATTAACGATGGTGGTTCTCACTTCCATGAAAGGGACCTTGACACTCTTCTTAAGAAGTATGGGGTCCAACACTGAACTGGATTGGCCCATCATCCTCAAACTAGTGGTCAGGTGGAAGTTTCTAACCGGGAACGAACTAAAATCTATACTTGAGAAGGTGGTAGCAAGGTCTAGGAAAGATTGGAGTCAAAATTGGATGATTCTCTATGGGCTTATAGAACGGATTTTAAAACACCAATTGGAACATCACTGTTCCAGTTAGTTTATGGCAAAGCGTGTCACCTACCGGTCGAATTGGAGTACAAAGCTTACTGGGCAATCAAAGAATTGAACATGGACCCAACATTTGTAGGTGAAAAGAGGCTTTTGGAGTTGAGTGAACTCGATGAGTTCCGATTGAGTGCATATGATAGTGCCAAGATCTACAAGGAAAAGATTAAAAGATGGCACGACAAGCGCATTCTGAAGCGCGAGTTCCGGGTTGGAGACAAGGCACTACTTTTCAATTCGAGGTTGAAACTATTTTCGAGTAAACTGAGAACTAGATGGAGCGGACCTTTTACTGTAGTCAAGGCTAACAATCTCGGGTTTATTGAAATCATGGATGAAAAAGGAGAAAGCTTCAAGGTGAATGGGAAGCGTCTGAAGCTGTACTATGAAGGGTCTACAATTGGGGTTTTAGAGACAATCTATCTCCTTGCACCTCCCGCTAATGAACTTGAATAGAGTGCTTAACGAGGTCGTGCGTGACCGTTATAAACAATCTCGGGTTTATTGAAATCATGGATGAAAAAAGTGACTTTGGGTTCCAGCAGAAACCCCAGTACGGGGTGCACCCCCAGTGCCAGGGCGGATGCTGGGATGAGAGTTTGAATTAGCGAAGTTGATCAAGGGTTGAAAGGGAGAACCCCAGTCGGGGGTGCATGTACCCTGGTACGGGGCTGAAGCTGACATTTGCAATTGAAAAAAAAAATGGAATTGCAAGAAACCTGGTCCGAGGTGCCCCGGTACCGGGGCCGATGCTGATGTTGGAGGTTCAAAAAAAAATTCCTCAAGAACCGCGATTCGGGGTACACGTGCCCCGGTACCGGGGCCGGTGTTGCTTGTCCACGAAATTTTTAGGGTTATTTTTTTTTTTACCCGTATCTTTACCTTTCCTCCCCTTTTCTCTCATTCACTCATTTTCATTTACCCACCACTTTCTCTCTCCTCAGATTTTTCTCTCATACTCTCTCTCCTATTCAACCCCACATTCATCTACTCCATCACATCTACATCTTCTCTGTCTTCAAATCTTCAACCATCTTCATCTTCTCTCTCCACCTTCAACCTCATTTAAACCCTAAAATTCACACAACTCTTTCATTTCTTCTCCAATTTTCATCAAATCTCCACAAATTTCATCCTTATCATCACCTCTTTCAAAACCTAACATTCAAATTTCAAAATCTCTCACTTTATCTCCACATTCAAACCTATCTTCATCCTCATTCAAAACAAACAGAAGAAGAAAAATCTGAAAAACAAAGCTGAAAAAAAAAATGAAAAAAAGCAACCTTATTTTTATCTTTATTTTCTTTTCTTTCTTGGTGTGTTTGTTTCTTTAGGTATGGCAAATAAAAGGATGGTGCAACACGATCTTGAGATGGGCGGTTCCGTCGGCCATCAGCATAGAATTCGAGGGGACCCGCGTTTTCCGAATGAGTCTTTCGCATCTCAGGAACACAAAACGCGGTTTGGTAAGCTTGCTAAACGCCCTATCTATTCCACTCAGTTTTTAGATCATGATTTGCTCCGAACTATGGGAGTTCGAGATAATTTACGTAATGTTCTGACTTGTTTAGGCTTAGAATCGTTATTTTCTATGTATGCTCCAACTTATGCAAACATTACTTTAGAATTTTTCTCATCTTTTGAGGTTGAGCGTGTCGGCCGGGGTTTAATTCAAGGGGTTTAATTTTTCCCAAACACAATATGTAACACCCCGTATTTTTGGGGTTGGAATTTCCGGAAAGTAAATCGTCTTTCCAGTCGTCTTAAGAATTTATTTCGAAAACTATTAACAAATTCTGTGTTTTACAAATGGAAAATTCTTGAAAAGTTATTTTTCGGGAATTTATGCTATTAATATTTTATAACGTTGTCAAAGTATTTTTACTCTAATCTGACTATCGTATATTTTCTCTTGACCTCAACCCACTAGGTACCTAGAACTTCACCTTATGGCTATTCATGGTTGTGGACCGACTCAGAATTTATGTTGATTTAATAGTGGATCGGCTAAGTAGGGGTTAGAAGTAATTTTAGTCCCTTCTTGGTAACCGGACTTGAATAGCCTTTTGATATGATTTTTGGGCCAAATTAAATCTTCTGGCTTATCTCGAATTTGGGCCGATGACCCAATTATTTTTCCTCTTGTCCGGCCCCTCTCAAGTATGGCCCATAATTTTTTTTTTTCTTTTTATTTATTTAATTAATTGGGATAATTCTATTATTTAAATTAATTAAATAATTAATTATTTTTAATTTTCTAAAACCTAGTCAACCTAAGCTATTTAGCCCTAATCACTAAGTCCACAACTACCCTATTTTCTCTCACACCTCACGGCAACCCCCTCCCCCTTATAGCTATTGTTGTTTTTTTTTTTTTTTTATTTATTCTATTTAAATAAGAATATCAATTGTATTCTTTACCTTATTCTAAAGTTCATAAACCCTAAAAAGAAACTTCTCTTCTTTTCCTCTCCTCTTGGCCGAGCATTTTATTCACCAAAGTGGTGAATTTTCCTTGGAATTTTTAGCGATTTGAGGTAACTACGCTTTTCTGTTTAATTTTGGTACAAGTTATTCACATAGTTAATTAGGATTAAGATCATGAAAATTGCTAAGAATTAGTATCATGTTCACCTAGGAATTTCGAACCATATGATGATATTTTATGAAATTTTCTTGATGTTTTTAATCTTGAATTGTTAAATTAATTTTAATCATGAATTAAATTGTTTAATTGTATGTTTATGATGAATGATTGCATGTTAAATTATGGAATTATGATCTTGATTATTTTCATGAAAGTCGAGTGATGATGATGATGATTTGATTATTTTCATGTTGTTTCTTGAATTAGTATTGTTAATCTTGATTATTTAATTGTTATATTAAAGTCTTGAGTTAAAAAGAATTAATTTTTCTTCTTGTTCTAAAATGTCGAGTGTCTTGGAATAATTTTAGGAGCTTCTTTACTGTTTGATCTTTAATCAAGATTTATTTCATGGCGAAATTCGTCCTTCTCTTGCTTGAAACAATTTAATCTTTCAAACCGGTAAAACTGTCCAGATTTGGTTTACGAATTTATTAAGATACTTAATCAATTCGGATGGCTACGAAATTTTAGGTGGAAGTCAGTAATAATGTTTTACATCTTGTGTTAAATTTTTAAAGTTCATTTGCTATGGCAGAAAAATATGAAACTGATTTCAGACTAATCTGATTTGTTAGTTATAAAATCACTTAAAAATAGTAAACGACGTTATTTTTGGACGAAATTTATGTACGTTAAACCTTGAACTCATGTTTAACTCCCATTAAAATTTCCAGATTATTAGAGACCTTTAAACGGACGTTCCTAATTTAATTCTTTAAAATAAGACTGTGTAAAATTGTAACGACCCGACTTTTTAGCTTGTCGATTTACGAAGGGAATCGACATTCGGATCACTACTTAATCAAATTAAACTATAAATCAAATAAGTTGAATGGAAGAATTGTCTTTTATTAAATTAACTACTGAAAATCCATAATAATCCAAAAGTCACTAATACATATAAAGTCTGGAAATTCTGTCCCAACATGCTGGGATCATAAGATAAACTAAATTAATGTTTCAAACTGTTCTGGGAATACTAAATACTCAAAATAAAATACTAATCTACTCAAGCCCATCCAGCGGAGCCCGCTCTACTCTGCTGCATCGTCATCTGAAACTGAGGGGGGGGGGTCCACCGTCAGTGGCGAGTAACTAGGCTGTCCCATTTAATCGAGGGACCACCAAACACATAATAGCATAGAAATATGCATAAAAACTGTAAAGAAATCTAATACATGTCTTTATAAAAATGTACAAAAATACGTATAACAGTACGTATAAAAATACGTATAAAAGTACGTATGCGAATACGTATAAACACACCTGCAGAAATACGGTTAGAAATACGTATAATCTACGTATAATGTACGTACAATCAACCCTGCAAATACGGTTAGAAATACGTACAAAAATACACTCAACATTCATACATACCTGCATCCTTACTCGCATACATACATACCCATAAATACAGAAATACACAGCGGAAGACTTAACATACTGAACTTATACCTTATACTATACATCTTAAATTATCTCAATCCTTAACTTATACTTAACCCTTCTTAAATTATATCATTAATAAATCTTAATCATATCTTATCATAATCTTATCTTAATCATATCATATCATAGTCTTATCTTGATCATATCATATCATAATCTTATCTTAATCGTATCATATCATGTCTTTCTTATCATATTAGATCATAACATATCTTATCATCACATCTTAGAAATCATCTTAAACTTCATCTTATGATTTCATCTTATCAAATCGTATGATCGTAATATAATATCTTTGTTGGACCGGTCACTAATAACTCGTTATGGATCTCGTGTTTCACCATAACTCCCTAGAACATGCCGGGAGGAGCTCGTGTACTCAATCCCATAGCGGATCCCGTGTTTCACCGCTAAGTCTAAGCTATGGCCATAACTTCCTGGTAGCGACTCGCAGATACGGTTACCAGACGACTACATGTTCTAAGGTCAAACTACTCGGGGGAACTCATGTGTTCGTCCCATTGAGTAGTGGTTCTGACTTAACCCACTAATGACTCGTGTATCATACAGGTGGGTGTCCATATTGTATCTTATATCTTCAATTAATTTAATCATATCATATATTAGGATAATACTAGGTGACCGTAATAGGAAATGAAATGTTCGGAGTCCCGGGAAAGAGAGGTGCGGCACGTATATTGGCCACCTTAAATACCAAGTCTTTCCTAGCCAGAGACCGAGACATAACATGTATAGCTATTACTCTGTTTCCTTTCTTATCCCTAATAATATCTTATACTTCTCATATTCTTATAACATATACTATTCCTTAATACATATCATATACTTATAATCCTATCCTTTCGGATACTAACCTTAATATTATATCATATATTATTTTTAACAATATCCAAATATTTATATTAATATTACTAATATTATTTTCGGTCCTCCTAATAATAATACTAATAATATCTTTTTATCCCTTCACTTTACAACTTATCCCTAATAATTATTTTGTCCATAACTTTTATTATTAATTATTTCCTAAATTAATAATAATTCAAAACTAACCAAAATATAATAAAAATCCTATTTTTCCTACTTTCACCACACTCGACATTTTATATCAATAATAGCCAAAATTATTCAATTAATTTATATGAATTCAATCATCAAGAATTAAATAATTTAACTAATTAATAAACATAAAAATCATATTTTTCGACAACATTCATCAAGATTAACATAAAAATAATATTTTAAACTCTTCTTTTAATTTCTATACACTTGACAATTAGAAGATAATAACAAGATTTAATTTTTAATTCAAGATTTATCAATATAATTCAATACTGTCAAGATTCATCATAAAAATCATATTTTTAGTTCCCTTTTAATACTTAGGTCACTCGAAAATTCAAGAATGAATAATAGCACATTTTAAAAATTCAATTGCCCTAATTTATACAATCTGATTTTTAAATAATTAAATTAACAACGACCATCTAAAGATCTCTAAAAATCTGGAAATTTTTATGGGAGCTAAATATGGGTTCAAGGATTTACGTGCATAAATTTCGTCTAAAAATAACACCTTTTACTATTTTTAAGTGATTTTATAACTAACCAGTCAGATTAGGCTGAATTCGGTTTCAGAATTTTATGCCATATCAAACGATCTTTAAAAATTACGAAAATTTAACGCAAGCTGTAAAACATTATCACTGACTTCCATATAACATTTCGTAGCATTCCGAATTGATTAAGTACACTAATAAATTCGTAAACCTATTTTGGACAGTTTTACCGGTTTGAAAGATTAAATTTTTATAAATAATAAACGGACGAATTTTGCCACGAAATAAATCATGGTTAATAATAAAACAGTAAACCAGATACCATGAAAAATTCATCAAGAAATAACAAGATTTGATTGGTAAATAAATTATACAAGATCATACATAAAATCAAGAAAATACATAAAAATCAATCAAGAAATTCATGCTTCATGCTCGACATATCCAAGTAAAACAATATTAAATTTCCTACAATTTTCATGATATGATTCCTAATTAACTATGTGTTTTTCTACCCATAGATTAAAGAGGAGAGCATAGTTACCTGGATTCGCTTAATTAATCCAAGGAAAAACAATGAAGGTTCGACTTTTTGAGGGGATAATAGGAGAGAAAAATGATCTTTAGAGTTTGGAGTTTTAAGTGCTTAAATGCATAATGGCAACACAAGGGACAAGAGTCCTATTTATAGAACAAGATGAAGTGTTGCAAATCCTAAAATAAGGGAAAGTGAGGGCTGGCCATGTGGACTAAGTATAGGGGCCAAGTCATGGGCTTGGTTGAAAAATACTTAAGCCTTCTTAATTGGTAATTAGCATAATTACCCAATTAAACTAGAAATACCCAATAGCCCAAAAAGGAGACTAAAAACCGGCCAAGGGTAGATAAAAGAACAAATTGGGTCCTTGGCCCAATTTGATGAAAAAGAATGGGCTAAAAAGTAAAACAGTCCAAAATTAAATGGGCCTTTTTGGACTTAGAATTAAGACATATCATTAATAACCGCGAAATTTTCTGGCCCAAAATTCCGGGTCGTTACAATCACCCCTCCTTAAATAAATTTCGTCCTCGAAATTTACTTAAAGAAGCTCACGTAAGAAAACAATGGAACAACTAAAACATAAACGATCAGCCGTAAACGGAGACCGTACACGTAGTTACGTCAGCTGCGCGTCCGCCTCTTCTTGGTCACGTAGAAGACTCGGTTCTTCGCTTGCACCCGGCTCACCATTGCTGCAGGTTTGTTCTTCGGTCACGCCTAAATCTTGTGCCTTCCTTGACTGCACACGCCTCACGCTATCGTAACCCGTCGCACCACTTTCTGGAATGACGTTCGTTCTGCAAACCGGGATCTCAGGAACGTTGGTTGCTTGCCCGTCCTGCGATTGCGGCTCCTGAAATTGTTCGATTCGTGGTTTCTTCTCGGCTGCGGCTGGTTGGCTTTCCCTGGTTTTCTTCTTTGTAGCCTTTTCCTCCTCGAACGATGCTTGAACCTCTAAGACGGTCTCGTACGCGTTCTGGAACGATGCTAACCTGTTGCCGGTAACGTGTACCCTAATGCGAGGACTCGTCATCTTGATATACCGCTTCAGCTTCTCAGCTTCCGATGGAGATATTACAGCAACAAATCTGGACAGCTTCGCGAACTTGTCGGTAACTGTCTGAACTGACATGGTCCCCTGAGTGAGCGTCAGGAACTCCTCTGGCTTTTGCCACCTAAGCTCGTCGGAAAAGATACGTTCTCGTAGCTTGGAGGTAAACTCTTCCCGTGTCATTCTCTTCACAGCTCTTCCCTGCGGCGAACCGTTATCAACTAGTCGTCTGCTTCCAATCGAAGGTAGTAGCTAGTGATCTGAACTCGTTTATCTCCCGGACAACCGATTGCGTCGAACCGTTCTTCCATCTCTCAAATCCAGCTCTTGCGCACCACGGGGTCTGTCGTGCCATCATTGGTAGGACGCCGATGACGAGAAATCCGATCCTGGACCTGTGGGTTATGGGCTTACCACACCTCCGCTGCGCCACTCTGATAACACCGGTCACGGCTACTAATTGATGGTTCCGGCGTCGAAGTCTGAGGTTAGGCCTTGGGGCGTCATACTTTACGTACAAACTTAAACATTCCTATGGTTAGTTCACACAAAAGCACATAGTAACGTCGGAGGACGTAAACGAGCAATCCGATCGAAGGAAGACGACTGGGAATTCTGGACCCGCACGCTAATCTGTGCCAAAGCAAGAATTGCGTCTTCTAAGTTGCGACGACGAAGGCAGGAACTTGAAGGTCGTGGGATTGACATCCTGAAACAACAATCACGTTTAAGAAGTACACGACATACGAAACGGCGCCAACGCGAAACGAAAACGATAAATCGTCTTAAACCTGGCTTCTACCCATGGTTCACTCATTTAGGTTTTCCATATTAAGCTAAGGTTCACTCGGGTTCATAAAGCGCTCAACTTTCGAAGTTACTTGTGAAGAAGTAACTTAGGGTCAAACCTATGGCTCTGATACCAACTGTAACGACCCGACTTTTTAGCTTGTCGATTTACGAAGGGAATCGACATTCGGATCACTACTTAATCAAATTAAACTATAAATCAAATAAGTTGAATGGAAGAATTGTCTTTTATTAAATTAACTACTGAAAATCCATAATAATCCAAAAGTCACTAATACATATAAAGTCTGGAAATTCTGTCCCAACATGCTGGGATCATAAGATAAACTAAATTAATGTTTCAAACTGTTCTGGGAATACTAAATACTCAAAATAAAATACTAATCTACTCAAGCCCATCCAGCGGAGCCCGCTCTACTCTGCTGCATCGTCATCTGAAACTGAGGGGGGGGGTCCACCGTCAGTGGCGAGTAACTAGGCTGTCCCATTTAATCGAGGGACCACCAAACACATAATAGCATAGAAATATGCATAAAAACTGTAAAGAAATCTAATACATGTCTTTATAAAAATGTACAAAAATACGTATAACAGTACGTATAAAAATACGTATAAAAGTACGTATGCGAATACGTATAAACACACCTGCAGAAATACGGTTAGAAATACGTATAATCTACGTATAATGTACGTACAATCAACCCTGCAAATACGGTTAGAAATACGTACAAAAATACACTCAACATTCATACATACCTGCATCCTTACTCGCATACATACATACCCATAAATACAGAAATACACAGCGGAAGACTTAACATACTGAACTTATACCTTATACTATACATCTTAAATTATCTCAATCCTTAACTTATACTTAACCCTTCTTAAATTATATCATTAATAAATCTTAATCATATCTTATCATAATCTTATCTTAATCATATCATATCATAGTCTTATCTTGATCATATCATATCATAATCTTATCTTAATCGTATCATATCATGTCTTTCTTATCATATTAGATCATAACATATCTTATCATCACATCTTAGAAATCATCTTAAACTTCATCTTATGATTTCATCTTATCAAATCGTATGATCGTAATATAATATCTTTGTTGGACCGGTCACTAATAACTCGTTATGGATCTCGTGTTTCACCATAACTCCCTAGAACATGCCGGGAGGAGCTCGTGTACTCAATCCCATAGCGGATCCCGTGTTTCACCGCTAAGTCTAAGCTATGGCCATAACTTCCTGGTAGCGACTCGCAGATACGGTTACCAGACGACTACATGTTCTAAGGTCAAACTACTCGGGGGAACTCATGTGTTCGTCCCATTGAGTAGTGGTTCTGACTTAACCCACTAATGACTCGTGTATCATACAGGTGGGTGTCCATATTGTATCTTATATCTTCAATTAATTTAATCATATCATATATTAGGATAATACTAGGTGACCGTAATAGGAAATGAAATGTTCGGAGTCCCAGGAAAGAGAGGTGCGGCACGTATATTGGCCACCTTAAATACCAAGTCTTTCCTAGCCAGAGACCGAGACATAACATGTATAGCTATTACTCTGTTTCCTTTCTTATCCCTAATAATATCTTATACTTCTCATATTCTTATAACATATACTATTCCTTAATACATATCATATACTTATAATCCTATCCTTTCGGATACTAACCTTAATATTATATCATATAGTATTTGTAACAATATCCAAATATTTATATTAATATTACTAATATTATTTTCGGTCCTCCTAATAATAATACTAATAATATCTTTTTATCCCTTCACTTTACAACTTATCCCTAATAATTATTTTGTCCATAACTTTTATTATTAATTATTTCCTAAATTAATAATAATTCAAAACTAACCAAAATATAATAAAAATCCTATTTTTCCTACTTTCACCACACTCGACATTTTATATCAATAATAGCCAAAATTATTCAATTAATTTATATGAATTCAATCATCAAGAATTAAATAATTTAACTAATTAATAAACATAAAAATCATATTTTTCGACAACATTCATCAAGATTAACATAAAAAAAATATTTTAAACTCTTCTTTTAATTTCTATACACTTGACAATTGGAAGATAATAACAAGATTTAATTTTTAATTCAAGATTTATCAATATAATTCAATACTGTCAAGATTCATCATAAAAATCATATTTTTAGTTCCCTTTTAATACTTAGGTCACTCGAAAATTCAAGAATGAATAATAGCACATTTTAAAAATTCAATTGCCCTAATTTATACAATCTGATTTTTAAATAATTAAATTAACAACGACCATCTAAAGATCTCTAAAAATCTGGAAATTTTTATGGGAGCTAAATATGGGTTCAAGGATTTACGTGCATAAATTTCGTCTAAAAATAACACCTTTTACTATTTTTAAGTGATTTTATAACTAACCAGTCAGATTAGGCTGAATTCGGTTTCAGAATTTTATGCCATATCAAACGATCTTTAAAAATTACGAAAATTTAACGCAAGCTGTAAAACATTATCACTGACTTCCATATAACATTTCGTAGCATTCCGAATTGATTAAGTACACTAATAAATTCGTAAACCTATTTTGGACAGTTTTACCGGTTTGAAAGATTAAATTTTTATAAATAATAAACGGACGAATTTTGCCACGAAATAAATCATGGTTAATAATAAAACAGTAAACCAGATACCATGAAAAATTCATCAAGAAATAACAAGATTTGATTGGTAAATAAATTATACAAGATCATACATAAAATCAAGAAAATACATAAAAATCAATCAAGAAATTCATGCTTCATGCTCGACATATCCAAGTAAAACAATATTAAATTTCCTACAATTTTCATGATATGATTCCTAATTAACTATGTGTTTTTCTACCCATAGATTAAAGAGGAGAGCATAGTTACCTGGATTCGCTTAATTAATCCAAGGAAAAACAATGAAGGTTCGACTTTTTGAGGGGATAATAGGAGAGAAAAATGATCTTTAGAGTTTGGAGTTTTAAGTGCTTAAATGCATAATGGCAACACAAGGGACAAGAGTCCTATTTATAGAACAAGATGAAGTGTTGCAAATCCTAAAATAAGGGAAAGTGAGGGCTGGCCATGTGGACTAAGTATAGGGGCCAAGTCATGGGCTTGGTTGAAAAATACTTAAGCCTTCTTAATTGGTAATTAGCATAATTACCCAATTAAACTAGAAATACCCAATAGCCCAAAAAGGAGACTAAAAACCGGCCAAGGGTAGATAAAAGAACAAATTGGGTCCTTGGCCCAATTTGATGAAAAAGAATGGGCTAAAAAGTAAAACAGTCCAAAATTAAATGGGCCTTTTTGGACTTAGAATTAAGACATATCATTAATAACCGCGAAATTTTCTGGCCCAAAATTCCGGGTCGTTACAAAAATAGTGTGATTAAATTATTAAAACATGTTATCATTGAATTCTTGAATCGAATCTTGATAATTTTAATGTTTGAAGTATGATCTTTAATTAATATTATTAAGTGTAATTGCTAACCATTGATAATTGTATTTAATTAATTGTGTTAATTTTCGGTATTGTTGACCTGGAATTTTCGAGTGAATTAAAATATGGAAGGTAGGATTTTTATCATGTTTTAAGTAATTTTTATATGATTGTTTAATGAAGTTAGATTAATTATTGTTATTTTACGAAAATGTCGAATGGCTTAGTTTATTATAGATCAACTTTAGTTAATTTTTGACCTATAATGATATTAGAAGGTAACTTTAGGAATTATTATAATAAAAGGAATTAAAGGATTTATCAGGAATAAGTTGTAATATGAAGGGGTAGGTATTATTACTATTATTATTACTAATATTATTATTATTAGTATTATTATTATTATTAAGGAATCAGTAGGGACAAGTTATAATAAGATATGATAAGATATTAAAAAGGGAAAGAAAGGAAATAGAGTAAAAGGAATTTGAATTGTTTCGATCTCTAGCTAGGAAAGACTTGGTATTTAAGGTGGCCAATATACGTGCCGCACCTCTCTTTCCTGGGATTTCGAACATTTCATTTCCGATTACGGCCACCTAGTATTTCCCGACTCAAGAAGATATAAGATAAGATTTAAGATATGAAATATAAGATAAGGACGCCCATTCGATGATACACGAGTCGTCGGATTGGGTTAAGTCGATGCCACTGCTCCATGGGACGAACACACGAGTTCCCCCGCGCAGTTCTTGGTTCTAGAATATGTAGTCGTCTAAGTAGTAGTACACGAGCTGCTATTTAGGGGTTATGGCCATAGCTTAGGCTTAGTGGTGCACACGGGATCCACTACGGGTTGAATACACGAGTTCACCCCGGCATGTTTTAGGAAAGTTGTGGTGCACACGGGATCCACAACGAGTTATAGTGACCGGTCCGTTAAAAGATAAAGATGATATGATATGATATGATTATAAAGTTAAGATGAATGATATAATATGATTATAAAGCTAAGATGAACGATGTGATACGATTATGGAATTAAGATAATATAAGGTATAATATGATAATTGAAGAATAAGATGGATTATAGTATAAGTTAAGCATTAGTTGTAACATAATATGGTTGGTATAAGTCTTCCGCTGTGTATGTCTGATTATGTATAACACCAGAATGTATATGTGTATCACGTATGTACGCTTGTTTGGTGTACGTATTTAGTACGTACCTCTAACCGTATTTTGCAGGTATTACTATACGTATTGTATACGTATTTTTATACGTATTTTTGTACGTATTTTTATACGTACCTTGTATGTACATGTGTTTAGAATATTATTTGCTTACATGTATTTTCGTGTGTTATCCTATGCTATTATGTATTTAGCGGTCCCTTACTTAAACGGGACAGCCTAGTTACTCACCACTGACGGTGGACCCCCCCTTAGTTTCAGGTGACGATGCAGCTGCTTAAATCGGGCTTCCACTGGGTTGGGCTTTGTGCAGCAGAGACCTGTAGTTTAGCCTTTGTTTCTTAAGTTATTTAATAAGATTTTTATGCAATTAGATTATCCCAGCCTGTTGGGATGGATTTTATTTAACTCATGTAATTTAAGTTTGGACCTATGTAGACCTTTCGAATTTTTAGTTTAATATTTTAATAAAAGATGTTTAGTTTTTGAATAATTAATTTTATTGTTTAAGTAATGATCCATTCGTCGATTTCCCTTCGTCAATCGACATGTTCAAAAAGTCGGGTCGTTACACAATAGATATAATATTTATCCCTTGATCTCTAATTTGCAGCCTTAACTTTCATTTGATTGATTAACCATATTTCAAACCTAATTAGCCTAAAATTTGCAATATTCCTGATTTTGGCTTGGGGGAGCTGTTATAGGATGATAGGTGTGGAGTTCGGGTGCATCTCTGGTTGATTTTGGAAATCTTATTTCTTTAGTGTTCGAGTGCTCTTTTGTAAGGCCCTTGGAAATGATTGTTTAATTGAGTACTCCATGTCAATTAAAACTAATAAATAAAACAATAAATAAATAAAATAGATAAAAAAATAAAATGGTGACTTAATAAAAGTGTATTGACATGGAGGAAAAAGAGTGAATAAAAGAGGAAGAAAATGAAAACAATGTTAACTTTAAATGTATTCTTCCTCTATTTGAGCTTTGTATTAAAGTGTTGGGTTGAGTTGGAAAAGTTGTTTCGGTGATTAGTGTAGGTTGTTTCGGAGGAGTAGGAGAATTAGATAACCACATCGGTTTTATTATTCTTTATTTCACATTGATTTTGCTCCCCCTTGTTAGACTTGTCAAGGATGAAGGCATTAGTTACATCCCGAGTCGACTCAAAGGTAGAGTGACATTTGACCCTTAATAAACACATGAGTGATTGTGAGTTTGGGAGGGTTGTGTTGCATTACTTTGACATTATTTGATGGGTGGAGAGAGCTTAGGCGCATTTAGTGTAACGACCCGTATTTTACCAACGTTATTTTCGGATAAAACAACAACACAGATCATTAAAAAACCGACCTATAATGATCAAAACTTAAAACAAAAGCAGAAGCTTTAACACTTAATCAAATTTTATTAGAAATCTTATTAACACCAAACTACAATTATTCCAAAGGTTCTCTTTAAACTACTAATAATACTATTACAAGCTACGAATACTAACATAAGACTAGGACTAATACTAAATGGGTAGCTAAATTGCTACGCTTGCTCGCTCAAGAGACCCAAGCATCAAAAACCCAGATTTACTCAGCTTTGTTACCTGAAAAGGTTTGGGGGGGTCCACAATCAGTGGGGAGCAATTAGAATGTTCTACATAATCATAGAACGCAATCAAATATATAATAGACAGAACATAGCACAGTCATCACATAACAGTATCATGGTTACATATTCGAATCATAATTCACAAGAACACATCACACAATCAGATGTGCAGGGGAACAAATCAAACATAACTAAACCAACTCTTCAGCAAGGGTCACCTCAAGACTCTAGACTCCATAGACTGTGTCAACTCATCTTTCATCATTCCATTTATTATCTTCCGTCGGTCCAACTTCAACGTACAACAATCGCACTCCATCGTTCCAATGGTTCAACTTCAACGCACGACAAATTTGCTTCATCGTTCCATTGGTTCAACTTCAACATACGGCTGTTGTACTCCGTTGTTCCATTTATCCTTTAAATTATCTTTCATTGGTATCTTTCATTGGTCCAACTTCAACGTACAACAGTTGTACTCCACCATTCCAATGGTCCAACTTCAACATACGACAAATGTACTTCATTGTTCCACTGGTCCGACTTCAACATACAACTGTTGCATTCCATTGTTCCATTAACTTATCTTTCATTAACCAACTCATCATCATCTTTCCTCAACATTTATTATGTATTTTATATGGTGCTCATACTGGCCGTCAATTCCTTAATTATCGGCATAACTTTCCGTCAATTCCAATTATCAGTATATGCCAGCCGTCAATTCCTTATACCCGGTAGAGCATACCACAATCGGAAGTACTAGGTGACCGTAATTGGAACTGAGATGTTCGAAATCCCAGGAAAGAGAGGTGCGGCACGTATATCGGCCATCTTAAATACCAAGTCTTTTCCAGCTAGAGATCGAAACAAGACAATATCCTCTTGCTTTGTTTCCTTCCCTTCATTATTACATTCTAACTTTGACTTCTAGACTTAATAACAACTTAGACAATCATATCAATTCATAATCATCAATACACACGGCAATTTCATTAATAAATAATAAACCAAAAATATAATTCAAGAATTTAATTAATTAATTCTAAACAGTAATAATAATTATATTAGACCAACTTCATAAAAAAAATCCATGCTTTAATAATAATTCAAGATTCTAATTAATTAATTCAAATAAAAATAATTAAAATAGACTAACTTTATAAAAATCCAATCTTTAAACATTGATGAAGAATTTCGAACCAAAAATCAAGGATGATAATTATTACATTCGACATTCATCACAATCAATCAAGATTCATGGCAAGAACATACATGGAACATAAAATCATGACAAACATTCAATAAAACAACATAGAACTTGTAAACAATTCGACCATCATGGATTTATCATCAAACAAATAATTTTAATCTATTCTAGAATTATTCTAAGCAATTCTAACTTGTTCTATGAATTATATAATTAATTAATTCACAGATTAGGCAAAACATCTAATTACCTCAATTGATGGGTCAAGATTCGAAGGTGGTGGATGTTTTGGCCGTGTATGATACTCGAATAATGTTGGTGTTGTTCTCTTTGTTTCTTGCTTCAATCTTTTTGGGATGGTTTGTTGCGAGCTTAAAGATTTAATGTGAAGTTTTATTTGTAGAAGAGAAAAGAAGGAATAGAAAAATATTGATATTTGGTGTTTAATGGTGTTGTGAGTTTTGAAGAGCAAGGGAGGGTTTTTATAGATGCTGGATGGTTTGGTTGGGAGAACTCCTAAAATTTAGGAGAGAAAAATATAAAATTAGGATCTTTTATTAGATATGTTTTTAGATTATTAGAAATAAACAAATTAATTAAAAGGTTAAATAAAAGGATTTGGGCCGTGTGGGGCTAAGGGGTTAAGGGCTAATTTGGGCTTTGGTCCTAGATTTACAAAGAAAGGTAAAGAGTTTGGGCTCGGTTTTTAGTTCGGTTAGAATCTTTTGCGCATCAAATTAAGTAATTAAATAATAAATAAAAATTTAAAATAGCCAAAAATTTCGGGTTATTACAGTCACGCCTCCTTAAATAAATTTCGTCCTCGACATTTACATAAGGAAGCACAAGTAGCACAGAAATAAACAAAACACAGCAATTAGAATAAACGCATCCTAACCCAGGTCACTACCCAAAGCTTCTCTCGCTAGGTTTACCATTTCAGGCTAATTTGCGCTCTTGATTTCATAAAGCACTCATCTTTCAAGTTACTTATGAAGAAGTAACTTCAGGGTTTTAACCTAAGCTCAAGTACCAACTGTAACGACCCATACCAACTGTAACGACCCGTATTTTAGCAACGTTGTTTTCGGAGAAAACAACAACACGAATCATTAAAAAACCGACCTACAATGATCAAAACTTAAAACGAAAGCGGAAGCTTTAACACTTAATCAAATTTAATTAGAAATCTTATTAAAACCAAACTAAAATTATTCCAAAGGTTCTCTTTAAACTACTAATAATACTATTACAAGCTACGAATACTAAAATAAGACTAGGACTAATACTAAATGGGTAGCTAAACTGCTACGCTTGCTCGCTCAAGAGACCCAACCATCGTAAACCCAGATTTACTCAGCTTCGTTAACTGGAAAAGGTATGGGGGGTCCACAGTCAGTGGGGAGTAATTAGTTAGTTCTACATAATCGTAGAACGCAATCAATTATATAATAGACAGAACATAGCACACTCATCACATAACAATATCATGGTTACATATTCGAATCATAATTCACAAGAACACATCACACAATCAGATGGGCAGGGGAACAAACCTAACATGACTAAACCAACTCTCCAGCAAGGGTCACCTCAAGACTCTAGACTCCATAGACTGTGTCAACTCATCTTTCATCATTCCATTTATTATCTTTCGTCAGTCCAACTTCAACGTACAAGAATCGCACTCCATCGTTCCAATGGTTCAACTTCAAAGCACAAAAAATGTGCTTCATCGTTCCATTGATTCAACTTCAACATACGGCTGTTGCACTCCATTGTTCCATTTATCATTTAAATTATCTTCCATTAGTCCAACTACAACGTACAACAGTTTTTACTCCACCATTCCAATGGTCCAACTTCAACGTACGACAAATGTACTTCATTGTTCCACTGGTCCGACTTCAACATACAACTGTTGCTCTCCATTGTTCCATTACATTATCTTTCATTAACCAATTCATCATCATCTTTCCTCAACATTTATTATGTATTTTATATGGTGCTCATACCGGCCGTCAATTCCTTAATTATCGGCATAATTGTCCGTCAATTCCAATTATCAGTATATGCCAGCCGTCAATTCCTTATACCTGGTAGAGTATACCATAATTGGAAGTACTAGGTAACCATAATTGGAACTGCGATGTTCGAAATCCCAAGAAAGAGCGGTGCGGTACGTATATCGGCCATCTTAAATACCAAGTCTTTCCTAGCCAGAGATCGAAAAATACAATATCCTCTTACTCTGTTTCCTTTCCTTCATTATTATATTATTAATACTTTATTTAAACTCATAAGTTTGACTCTAAGTCACCCAACTTATCACCTAGTCAACCCTAGGTCAAACATTCTAACTTTGACTTCTAGACTTAATAACAACTTAGACAATCATATCAATTCACAATCATCAATACACACGACAATTTGATGAATAAATAATAAACAAAAAATATAATTCAAGAATTTATTAATTAATTCTAAACTATAATAATTATATTAGACCAACTTCAAAAAAAAAATCCAAGCTTTAATAATAATTCAAGATTCTAATTAATTAATTCAAATAAAAATAATTAAAAAAGACTAACTTTATAAAAATCCAACCTTTAAACGTTGATCAAGAATTTCGAACCAAAATTCAAGGATGATAATTATCACATTCGACATTCATCACAATCAATCAAGATTCATGGCAAGAACATACTTGAAACATAAAATCATGACAAACATTAAATAAAACAACATAGAACTTGTAAACAATTCGGCCATCATGGATTTATAAACAAACAAATAATTTTAATCTATACTAGAATTATTCTAAGCAATTCTAACTTGTTCTATGAATTATATAATTAATTGCTTCACAGATTAGGCAAAACATCTAATTACCTCAATTGATGGGTCAAGATTCGAAGGTGGTGGATGTTTTGGCCGTGTATGATACTCGAATAATGTTGGTGTTGTTCTCTTTGTTTCTTGCTTCAATCTTTTTGGGATGGTTTGTTGCGAGCTTAAATATTTAATGTGAAGTTTTATTTGTAGAAAAGAAAAAGAAGGAATAGAAAAATATTGATATCTGGTGTTGGATGGTGTTGTGAGTTTTGAAGAGCAAGGGAGGGTTTTTATAGATGCTGGATGGTTTGGTTGGGAGAACTCCTAAAATTTAGGAGAGAAAAATATAAAATTAGGATCTTTTATTAGATATGTTTTTAGATTTATTAGAAATAAAAAAATTAATTAAAAGGGTGAAATAAAAGGATTTGAGCCGTGTGGGGCTAAGGGGTTAAGGGCTAATTTTGGCTTTTGGTCCTAGATTCACAAAGCAAGGTAAAGAGTTTGGGCTCGGTTTTTAGTTCGGTTAGAATCTTTTTCCCATCAAATTAAGTAATTAAATGATAAATAAAAATTTAAAATAGCCCAAAATTTCGGGTTATTACACTTAGAGCCCACCACAAAGGAGTGGAGTGACCTGCGAGTATAGCTAAACTAAATTCTTGATACACATATGGTTAACTGAGATTGAATAATTAGAACAGACCAATGAGTGATTCTAGTGGATTTGATATAGCTAGCTTTGAATTGCGCAATGTTTTGATACTTTTAGTCTTTGAAATTATTTCCGAAAACTTGGGCATGATTTGTTGGTTACTTCCGCGTCGTGTTTTTGCTTAGGCACAAGCAAATGGCTGGCTTGGGGGAGTTTGATAAGTTCATTTTATTTGTGTTTTTCTCCCATGTTAATTAGTATGGTTTATGAATTAATTTTGTACTTTTAGGAGCCGTTTTTATTGCTAATCGGGTTGTTTGGAGTATTTTGCTGTTTTTCCTTGCCCTTGAAAGGAATTAGCTAAAATCCTCTCTAAGAAGACTGGAAATCATCAAATTAGTTGAAGCCGTATCTAGGAGAGATTGTATCATGTTTTGGCAAGCTTCGGAGCAATTTTAAGGTGTTTTGCAAAAACCTCGGTACGAGGTGCATATGCACCGGCACCGGGGCCAATGCTGGCAAACACGAGCCACTACTGCACCACGATCATGATAATGTTAATTGCTTTGATTCTTTTAATGAAGTATATGTGAGTAGTTCTTTAGATCTAGAGTATGGGAAAATTATTTTTGAATGATTAGATTAATTAAATGTTTTGTTCTTCAATTCATGACTTGTTTTAATTCCTAAAATCTGTTTTGATCATATAAATTTGAGTAATAATTAAGTCGGTAGCCGAAAGGTGAAAACTTCATTAAAACTTAAGATTTTAGGCAGATTTATTTAATAAATTGCGAGAGCTTGTTATGTAAATCTTTAGATCTAATAAACTACAAAATAAAGCGTGTTAGATCTTGGTTAGAATTTGTTAATGAATTATTGAACATTGGAATTTAATTAAAACCCTAAACCCTAGAATTTCCCTGATTCAATTAAATCTTATACAAATTCAATCTTTATTTTTTGTTCTTTAATTATTAGTTATTTAGGATAATTCATATCACAAAGGCCATTTACATAGTTCGTACTTTTTAGTAATGAAATATTTAATTTGCTTCTCTATGGATTTCGACCCTACATATCATTGCTACATTCACTAGTAGAAAATAATTTAAGTGCTGCGGTTTTTTTTAACGTAAATGCAGTTGTTTTCAACCGCAGCTTTTATAGGCGTATCATTTGAAAAGTTTCTAAATGCTGCGGTTTTTCAACCGCATCTTCTGCACCCTAAAAGATGCGGTTTTTTGAAAAACCGCAGCTTTTAATTTAAAAAAAAAAATTAGCAAATTTACAACCACGTCTTTTAAGAGAAAAAACCCCATCTTTTGATTTAATTAGAACATTGAAAAACTATGAAAACTGCATCTTTTTGAAATATTTTTTAAAAATAATAAATTTAAAATTTATATTATAAATACATAAATCTAAATTCAACGGTACAAGGGTGATTCCTATTGATAGGGAACCCCATTCTCACACATCTTCGAGGATGTTATTCATGATCATCACCACGTCATTATGCGGGGTCGAAGTAGAAGCATTAATTATAAAAAAAAATTCATATATATATACACGAAAATTTCATATACAATAAAATAACGTTTAAATAATAACAAAGAAGTAATAATACAGGAAATATCGAAGTAATAATACAGGAAATATCACAAATATGTATCAGTAATGATAGCTGCACACTTGTCTCGAACTTCATTGATCTCTGTAGATGTGAATGTTCCTTCTCTTGGTGTGTTGAAAATCTGAGAAATACATAACATAAATGACGTGATTAGTTTTCGCCACACTTAAAGCAAGAATTCTTGAACAATCAAACTATTTTGTATTTTTAAGTGCCATTCAAGTCTTATAACATTCATGAATACTATATATGACTTATTTGCATGATTTTGGATAAACTTAGAGCGTTTTAGAACAAAAAACGAGTCAAATAGGTCAAGTTTGAGTTGTTTTTGGTGTTATTGTTTGCATCTAGGCATCAATCAGCCTAGTTCATGTTTTTTAAGGTCCATTCACAACCTATAACATTGATGTAAACATTCTATGACTTATTTCCATGTTTTTGGGAAAGGTTAGAGGGTTTTGGAACAAATAAACAAACCAAATAGGCCAATTTTTGCTCGTTTTGGTAGTTTTCATTCCCATCATCTCACCAATCAACCTAATTTCTATTTTTAAGTGTCATTCATGTCATTTAATATTCATGTAAACTTTATATGACTTATTTGCATGATTTTGGACAAAGTTATAGCGTTTTAGAACAAAAACGAGCCAAGTAGGTCATTTGTGGGTCGTTTTTGGTGTTATGTTTCCCATCTTGGCATCGATCAACCTAGTTCATGTTTTTAAGGTTCATTCACAACTCATAACATTCATGTAAACATTAGATAACTTATTTGCATGTTTTTGGAAAGGTTAGAGGCTTTTGGAACAAAAAACAAACCACATAGGCCAGTTTTTGCTCGTTTTGGTAGTTTTCGTTCCCATCATCTCACCAATCAACCTAATTTCTATTTTTAAGTGTAATTCATGTCATTTAATATTTATGTAAACTTTATATGACTTATTTGCATGATTTTGGACAAAGTTATAGCGTTTTAGAACAAAAACGAGCCAAGTAGGTCATTTGTGGGTCGTTTTTGGTGTTATGTTTCCCATCTTGGCATCGATCAACCTAGTTCATGTTTTTAAGGTTCATTCATAACTCATAACATTCATGTAAACATTAGATAACTTATTTGCA
Organism: Salicornia ramosissima; assembly: GCA_951394345.1. Taxonomy (NCBI): domain Eukaryota; kingdom Viridiplantae; phylum Streptophyta; class Magnoliopsida; order Caryophyllales; family Amaranthaceae; genus Salicornia; species Salicornia ramosissima. Next base: position 19,068,869 of record OX596240.1, on the reverse strand, counting down.
TGTTTTTGGAAAGGTTAGAGGCTTTTGGAACAAAAATCAAACCACATAGGCCAGTTTTTGCTCGTTTTGGTAGTTTTCGTTCCCATCATCTCACCAATCAACCTAATTTCTATTTTTAAGTGTCATTCATGTCATTTAATATTTATGTAAACTTTATATGACTTATTTGCATGATTTTGGACAAAGTTATAGCGTTTTAGAACAAAAACGAGCCAAATAGGTCATTTTTGGGTCGTTTTTGGTGTTATGTTTCCCATCTTAGCATCGATCAACCTAGTTCATGTTTTTAAGGTTCATTCACAACTCATAACATTGATGTAAACATTAGATAACTTATTTGCATGTTTTTGGAAAGGTTAGAGGCTTTTGGAACAAAAAACAAACCAAATAGGCCAGTTTTTGTTCGTTTTGGTAGTTTTCGTTCCCATCTTCTCACCAATCAATCTAATTTCTATTTTTAAGTGTCATTCATGTCATTTAATATTCATGTAAAATTTATATGACTTATTTGCATGATTTTGGAAAAAGTTATAGCGTTTTAGAACAAAAACGAGCCAAATAGGTCATTTTTTGGTCGTTTTTGGTGTTATAGTTCCCATCTTGGCATCGATTAACCTAGTTCATGTTTTTAAGGTTCATTCACAACTCATAACATTCATGTAAACATTAGATAACTTATTTGCATATTTTTGGAAAGGTTATAAGCTTTTGGAAAAAAAAACAAACCAAATAAGCCAGTTGGAACCTTAATGTGGTACAGACACTCACAAAATGCTCGCTTTTCTTGTCTTGACATTGTGTAGCAAGCTGGTGGCAAAAAACTACCATTCTTAGCTTTTTCTTCAACCTTAGCTTTTGTTTTCCCCTTTCTCGTTCCCTTACCTTTACCCCTACCCTTCAGTTTGGCCTTGCCCTTTTTTGCCCCTTTTCCCTCAGACTCGATGCCCTCTGATTCAATGCATTCCTTTCTTTTTCTTTTTAGAACCCTTTCCTGAGGCCAAAGTTCTTGACGAAGCCCGATTCTCTTCAGATAATTTCTCGTCCTTTTCTCATCCTTTGTCTTGTTTGGAATGTTCATAAGTGTCCCAAGAAGCGAATAGCACACGTTTTTCTCTATGTGCATAACATCCAGACAATGTCTCACTTGTAGATCTTTCCAATAAGGAAGTTTCCAAAAAATAGACTTCTTTTTCCAAAGTCTTAATTTCTCTTCATTGTTATTATGAATGACATTCTCCCCTTTACCAAAGTTCGTATCGACATCTTTAACCTGGTCATAGACCTCACTACCTGTCAATGGTGCCCGCATTCGACGCTCTTCAACACAACCATCAAATTCCTTCTTCTTTCGGAAAGGGTGATTGGGGGGGAGGTATCTTCGATGAGGCATGTAAACATGTTTATTCCACTCTTTAATATACACCTCACTCATATCATCCATACAAATCGGACATGCTTTCTTACCTTTGGTTTTGTACCCTGATAAGTTGCCATAAGATGGAAAGTCGTTGATGGTACAGAAAAGCATCGCCCGTAATGTAAACATCTCATTCTTATATGCATCGAACACTCTAACCCCCTCATCCCACAACTTTATCAAATCATCAACAAGGGGTTGAAGGGAAACACATATGTCATTTCCCGACTGTCTGGGCCCAGATATAAGAAGAGACAACATGATGTACTTGCGTTTCATACACAACCATGGAGGCAAATTATATATCGTAAGAAGCACTGGCCATAAACTATGCTTACTACTAAGACTTCCGAATGGATTCATCCCATCTGTACACAATCCAAGCCTCAAATTTCGATCATCACTCGCAAATGTCTTATGCAGCCTATCGATGTTCTTCCACTCGGGAGAGTCAGCGGGATGCTTGAGCAAACCATCTTTTTTCCTTCCATCAGTATGCCATCTCAATTCTTAGCAACTTTTTTTAATGAAAACATACGCTTTAATCTCGGTATTATAGGAAGATACCACAATACCTTAGCAGGGGGGCCTTTCTTATCACCTACCCCTTGACGCTTGTAACGCAACTCCCCACACTTAGGACACTTGTCCAAATTTTCATATTCATTTTGGAACAGCACACAATCATTTGGACAAGCATAAATCTTATTATATTCTAAGCCAAAGGGGCACATCAGTTTCTTGGCATAATAATTTGACTTGGGAAGCTCGTTACCTTCGGGAAACATTTCACTTAGTTCTTCCGATAAAGTTGTGAAACAAGTGTCACTAAAGCCGAACCTTAACTTGATATTATAAAATGTCAGTACTGCTGAAAGTTTGGTAAACTTTTCGCACCCAGGATACAATGGCTTATGAGAAGCCTCATTCAAAGACTGGAAAACACGAGGATGTTTTCCCAAATCATCCTCAATCCCCTCCATCATCTCTTCAAGATAATCTCTTTCATCATCATTTGATTTGTCATCGCTCCAATCATCTTCACAATCATCATTACCAAATTCATTCTCAATGTTACAATCTTCCTCATGTACTTGAAACGTGCATTCTTGCTCATCATGACCATCAGTCAAAGTGCGGTTCCCTTCATAAACTCCCTCCTCACCATGCCACACCCACACTTGGTATTGAGGCCAAAACCCGTTGCAAATCACATGCTCCCTAACAATATAAATTGAATTGACCCAACCCACATTGTCACACTTGGCACAGGGACAATAAAACCCATCACCTCTCGTCTTAGCTTGGTTTTCTAAGGCTGAATTAGAAAATTTAGCCAACCCATTCAAGAATTCATCTGATGTGGTAGACCCACCATACATCCAACTACGATCTTTTCCCATGCAAATTAAATGACCTCGAACTAAACACATATTAATGTTGTATCAATCAGTAAAATATATATATATACACATCACACAAAAAAGCTAAATATGGATGTAGTCCAAAGGGTCCTTATCACTCCAACCTAATCCATCCTTGGACATCTAATCCCACTAGTGAATGTATTTATTTTTTTTATGCACAAACTTGTTATTTACACAATTATTATTACAGAAACTCTTACTTTAAAAACTAAACTTTACTACTCAAATTTATACAATTAATGATGACATCATACTAAACACATTATTTCAACAAAAAAATTGCTTGCATATAACTACATCCGATGAGATCTTCAAACACATTAACAAAACTATCCTACTTTGTGCATCAAATTGAAACCTAAAAAAATAGGGCATAATTTACAACAATAACAAGGCTAAAAAACCAATCAATCATATTATAAAAACTCATCAAAACAGAATTTAAACAAATTAATTAATTAATAAAAAAATTACAATTATATATATAAAAAAAAAAAAAACCAAGCCACCCAATTAGACCCCTACAATCAGCCATAACCCACCTAGCTTGACCCCAGCCACAGCCCCGCCTGGCCTTGACCACATCCACCGCCACCCCAACCACTGCCACCCCTTACCCCCAGCCGCCACCCCTTGCCCAGCCACCACATTTGCACCCCACCACCCGAATGACCCAAAACCACCACCACCCAAATGACCCAATACAACCCAAATCCCCACCTGCTCAAAACCTTATTCGAACCACTGATCGGGGCTTAGGGGTCGTTAGTTCCTAATCCGGTCAAAAATAATTACCCTAGGCTAACCTAACAAGTAGTATAGGAAAGTAAGGGGTCAAACCACAAGAAACTAGCGGATTACTTAGTCAAGTTATTGAGTGAAAAGGGGGTTTTTAATAAAGAGGAAAGGTGATTAAACTACTTTAACTAATTAAATCTAATTAAATAAATTAAATTAAAATGAAGTAAAATCAACGATTAAAGGGCACTAGGGAAAGGGGGAAAACATGAAATTCCAAAAACAAAGCACGGAGCAACCACGTAGCAAGCATAAAATAAATTGCTTCAAGCAAAGAGATTAGTTTATGCAAGAGGGCTTAGATTTCTCAGCCGACCCACTCACACAACATCTCAATCTAGACCAAACCAAACACCATGGATCGAATCGCTCGGTAGACTAGATCTCTCATTCTCTACCTCGCTCACAACCCGGTTCGAAATACTCTAGACCCTTTCTAACATGTTGTCTCTAACCTCAAGCTTAGATTTCTCAACCACACTTGGTTAGTCCAATATTCTATCCTAGAAGTTGGCCAAACTCCTAATCTAGCATTTCAATCCATGTTAGAAAACAAGCATCAACAAATTATTTCATACAAAACTAACAATTACTCCATGTTCAATAATCAAAATACCACCATTTTCCCCCTCTCCTAGCTAGAAATCTAGCCTAGGAGAGGGATGTTTATACTAACAAAAGCCATAAATAGAGCAAGTAGAGAAACTAATAAACATGGAAGATAGCAACTAGACTTGCAAACACTACTTCAAGGATTTAAACTTAAAATCTCAAAAACAATGAACAAGAAATTATAGCTAATGATAAATAATAACTCAACAAATAATGACATACAAATGATGAACAAATAACAAGGAAAGAAAGATGAGAAATATTACCAAACTAAAAGATTAAATAAATAGGTTGATTGCAAATGGAGAAGAGATTGTTGAAGATTACAAGCTAAAAGTATCAAAACTCTAGTGTTTCTCTCTCTAAAATATCTGGAAAATGTGCTAAGTGTAATGTATTTTTCGTGCCCCCTTAAACGTAGAAAAGTTGGGGTATTTATATATTACATGAGAGAGAAGGGGAATATTCGGAATAAACGAGCCGGTGCAGGTGGGAGCGGACGCTCTGAGGGTTGAGAGCGGACGCTCCAATAATACGACAAATGGACGTGCTGAGGCTGGGCAAGGGAAGTGGACGCTCCAAGGGCTGGAGCGGACGCTCCATGCATGGGCGAGCGGACGCTCCATGCATGGTCAAGCGGACGCTCCATGGGTTGGAGCGGACGCTCTGGCACCTCCAGCAGCTAATGCCTTTTGATCATGGGCCGAGCGTCCGCTCTAAATTAGAGAGCGTCGGCTCTGACATGTCAGAGCGTCCGCTCTCATATTTAGAGCGTCCGCTCTGAGCAGACTGCGCAAAGAGCTGATCTTGTAAGGCTCATAACTTTTGATGTAGATCTCTGATTGGAGCATGTAATATACCGTTGGAAAGCTCTTGAACTCCAGTTTCCAACACAATAGGCCCCGCATCCAAAAGATTTCCAGAAAAGAATTTATGCCCAAAATAGTGGAGGGTGAATGTTCATGTCCTTCGATGGTACTTAAGCATTGTTTTGATGTCTTAGCTTTGTGTCATGCTTCTCGAAGCTTCCCGGGACCTCTCACGATCCTTTTCGGCTATCGAGAATCATTCGGTAACACGCAAAACACCTGCATGAAAGAAAGCATGGCATAAGCAACACAAAAACACTCAATTATTATCAAAAACAACAAGAAAACACATTATTCGACAAAAACACAACATAAACATAAACTAAGCTAAAAAAGCCTATAACTAAGCCTAAAAAGCATTGAAAACGAACCAAAAGAGCCGGGAAATTCGGTCCAAAAAGGGCCTGATCAAATTCCCCCAAGCTTGCCTTTTGCTTGTCCTCAAGCAAACAAAAACAAGAAAAACTAAAAAGCAAAATACTAACTCACTTTCGTAGGAATCACGGTCATTTTTAGCGTAAATGACAAGCCATTTGAACCTCAAGGTCGCCAAAGAGGACGAGTGAAGCCCTCATAAGGGTTTCCAAAGAGTTTAACCCATAACTCTTCCAAAAATAGATCAAGGCATAGGTTAACGAAAACAAAGAAAAGAAAAACAAAAGGAAGGAAAATAAAACAAAAATCCCTAGTTGGACTTGTAAATGGATCAACGACCAATGAATGCAAACCTTTCTAAGCACTAGCGGAAAACATGCTCAAAGATGTCTAAGGTGGATAGTCAAATAAAACATGCTACATAGAAGAACTAGAGAGGAACAATCCCCTTTTCGCTCTACAACCAAACAATCACAAGCTAAGCTAGTGTCGTCTCCACCCTTTGAGGTAGCTCCTCATGACTCCCCGAAGGAGCCGGAAAAACAAAAAGGAGAAACAATTTAGGCTACCCGACATCTCATCATAACAAAACCGCTCAATATGCTTGAACCATGACTTCCTCCACCGACTATGACTCAACTCTCTAGGATCAAGAGGGCTTAAGGCTTGTAATGTAGGGCTAGGGTAAGGTAGGAATAAATTTGGCTTGCGGTGCTCAAAACTTAAATAGTGAAGCAAATAGGCGCCAATGAGCAACAAATAACAAACAAACTCCTAATACGCCACACATATACACACAAAATCCCCCAAGCTTATTCAAAGAAATAAACAAAATTTGAAAAATTTTACACAATTTTTCAATATTTCTCCTCCCCCAAGCTTAAAGGACACAATGTCCTCATTGTGATAGAGAAAGGAATAAATGCTCGCTTTTTTTTTTTCTCTTTTTTTTGTCAATTTTTTTTAATTTTTTTTTCCAATTATTTAACACAACCTTGCCTTTTTCAACTTAGGTCGGCTTTTGCTTGCAACTATGTAAATCAACACGTTTGTGCTTAGGAAAACTCCTAACTTCTCCACAAATTTCCGATACAAAGCAATTACAAACCACAATGCTCCAATTGCTTCACTATACCTAAAAGGGTATAAGACAAAACAAGGGGCATACAAGGCTAGTAATGTGGCTAGAAGAAAGGAAAGGCCAAGCTCAAAAGGTTCCAAATGATAAATGCAAAGCAAAAAACTCGAAAAATGAAAGAAGCATGACAAATAAAACCAAAAAAAAGGGAAATGAAAAAGGAAAAAAAATGGAACATAACTAGGAAAATGAATGCCTCTGTCCTCCCCTAGAGTAGCTCGGTCGCGGTCTCGGCGAGTCATGAGTCAAGTTCTTGATCAAGCTAAGTTATGACAAGGATCCTATCACCACTCAAACAAAATAATGTTGAAGGCTTGAAAGATTTGACACGTCCTCACATGTTAAGGGTAGTGGATTGCAAATACTACCTCCAGGGATTCAACTAGCTAGCAAAGCATCACCAATCATTCCACAAGCCAAGAGTTTAAGTTTCATGAAATCTAAAGCTCTAAAACCTAGCACATGATATTTGAAAATCAACCCCAACATCTCAAACCATGTGGACCGCTAACAATTAGGAAGGAATGCATTCAATGTCCAAGACTCTAAAGTGATCAAGTCCAAACTAAAAACAAAACCAAAAATACACTTTGCCTTGAAAAGAAAAGAAAAGAAAAAGAAGCGGAAGAAAGGAAAAACAATATAAGAAAATTATCCAAAAGTGAGGGAAACAAAATCCAAGCATGAATGACTCTCAAATAGGCAACCGAGCATCAAACAAATAAATAAATCGAGGCCCAACGCCATCGATATCCAAATGTCCTCAAGGGCTTAAAAGCCAATCATCCTCAAACAATCATCTCCTCCTAAAACTAACCCTAAAACTAAGCAAACAAGGAAAATAAAAGGAGAGTAGGGATTGGAGCAATCTCACCAAGATAAGTCTTGAAAATAAGCAACAAAAACCTTGTTTTCACTTATAAGTACCACAAATGATCCATTTGAGTTGCCTTATCATCAAACCTGCAAAAGAAGAGAAAGCAAAAACCATACTCCAAAGAAAAATTAATTACAAAAAGAAAACAAAGAAAAGAGGGTAAAATTAAGGAAAACTATGTGCAAGGAAGAAGGATGCCATATAGTAAATAGCATCGCAAAGCTCGAAGAAGCTTGTCAAATGCACTCGCAAATGACCCAATGAATATCGAATAGGCAAGAGTATAAAATAGAGTAAACACATTGTAAAGCAAAACTCTATGCCTAAATGATGATGAAAATGAAAAATGAAAAAAATAAAAGGAAAAATGATAAAATAGGAAGAAGAAGAATCGAAACAAAAAGAAGAATTAAAATAAAAAGAAGAAAAGTCATCATTACTATACAACTTTGCATCAATGGTACTAGCATGAGAATCATGGGAGACACTAAAAGTAGAAGACTCCTCAAGTGGTGGACACATGACATAGTGAGGAAGAGAGACGGGGAAAGAAGGAATAACATCAAGTCTCTTGGAAAAAATGACATGAGAGGGACGAATGGTAACATTTTCCTCACAAAAACTCTCACTCACATCACAAAGCTTACTAACAAGAGCACTATCACTCAAAACCTCTTCACCGGAAGATTTCTCTCTCAACTCATCACCTACATCATCGTCATCCTCAAATAGAGGGTTGTTATAGTCACGAGTTTCATAAGTATCCTCAAAGAGGGGGTTTTTAAACTCTAATCATAACTCATCATCATCACTATTACAAGAGTCATCATCTTCACTTTCAATGCAATCTATATCATCAATTGATTGAGGAGGGGTAGGAAGAGAGTGAATGATAAAGTCAATGGGAGAGGGAGATGAAAAAAGGGGAACTAAGGATGGCTCATCTTCATCACCACACCAAATTCCCTTATCATAGGAAGTATCACTCTTACCTAAAGCGCCTTCTTCACAAGGGATGCTCCCATCAAAATCAATCAAAGTCATAGAATCCCAAACATCATTTTCAATAAATTTCTCCTTTTCGACCCTCAAAGCCTCGCAAACCTCATTCATGCAATCTAAAATAAGTTTTGTATCAAAACTTGGAGAATGCACCTCATCGTTAGGATTGGGTGAAGAACTAGCATGAGAGGGAGGGGTAGAGCAAGCATCATGACTAGAATCTAGATTCCCTAAGAAACTATTCATGGTCTCTAAGATAAGCTTCACATCAAGAGTGGACGAGTGGGAATTAGCATTATAAGCACAAGGGTCATTGTTGTAATTCATGCAATCATTTGAAACATGTGAATCATTATAGATAGAATGCATTGTATTACAACTAGGAGAAGAGGGAGAAGGTATACCATAGTTTGGTTGAACTTGCCTTGGGTTTGTACCCATTTCCCACTCATATGTGTCTTGAGCTAAACAATTGTAGTAGTCCCAAGCATCCTTCAAAGAAAGAGCTTGGAATCGTCCATCATGCATATCCTCAACCACATATCGAGTGAAGTTGTTCAATCCGGTATAAATAACTTCACATATCTCCCGTAGCCCACGACTACGATTGTTTCGAAGTACATCACACACCCTATTGAAATACCTTCAAAATGGCTCATTCTCAAATTGAAGAATTGAGAAACTTGCCATTCTTGAAAATGTGCAACAAGATTTACAAACTAGTAAAACCAAAACTAAGCAAAGAGTTAGCAATGGCAAAAGAAAATGAAAAGAAAATAAAACTAAAATTAAAATTAAAATTAAAATAAACAAAACAAAACAAAAATCAAAACAAAAAATAAATCAAAATAAAAATGAAAATTAAATAAAAGCAATAACTCAAATGACAAATATAACTCAAAAACAATCTCAATCAAGCCGTTCAATTAGTGTTGGTTGGTTTGCACCATGGCACAGAGCTCCAAGAATCGGTTGAGATGCTCAAAAGGGTCTTCATGTGCCATCCCCGTAAATTGATTTTGTAAGACCATGTTGATGTAGTGGGGATGTATGGTGAAATTAGTGTTGGTTGTGGGAAGGAGAAGCCCGCTTGTGAGCTCATAGTTGTCCGGAGCCCCAAAGTCTCGGAACAACGGACCGGGATTTTCATCACCCATGCTTTTGGTTGATGTGCTCGATGTGTCAGGAGGATCTTCCCCAAACTCGCCTAACTCTCGGTACAAGTTATGAACCCCACGCAAAGTACGGTTGATCTCAAGGTTAAGAGAGTATTCGAGAGGCCCTTGGGACAGCCTTTGCATTCAACACTTGCATCAAACACAACTAAGCAAGGCGTTAGCAATTGACAACACCAACCACAAATAACAACACTAATTTAATGGTAGAGAAAATAAGCAAAGAAAATAAAGTGCAAAAATAAAAAAAAAATAAATAAAATAAAATCAAACAATAACGAACTAAATAACACCGTAGTTCCCCGGCAACGGCGCCAAAATTTGATCGGGGCTTAGGGGTCGTTAGTTCCTAATCCAGTCAAAAATAATTACCCTAGGCTAACCTAACAAGTAGTATAGGAAAGTAAGGGGTCGAACCACAAGAAACTAGCGGATTACTTAGTCAAGTTATTGAGTGAAAAGGGGGATTTTAATAAAGAGGAAAAGTGATTAAACTACTTTAACTAATTAAATCTAATTAAATAAATTAAATTAAAATGAAGTAAAATCAACGATTAAAGGGCACTAGGGAAAGGGGGAAAACATGAAATTCCAAAAATAAAGCATGGAGCAACCACGTAGCAAGCATAAAATAAATTGCTTCAAGCAAAGAGATTAGTTTATGCAAGAGGGCTTACACAACAAGAAAATCCTCTTCGCCCGACCGCACTTACCGACCGTCAATAGATGGTCGTAAATTACCGACCGTCAACGACTGAACACAGTCGGTAATTTTTTCCCCCCAAAACCAATGTTAGTCAGACCATTTAACGGTCGGTACATTCGACTTCTAAATTTACCGACCGTTTAGCGGTCGGTAAATGGCTACAGGGTTCTGGGTTTGGTGGAAAATTTATTCCACTTGAATATACCCAACTACTGTACCAAATTACCGACCGCTTAGCGGTCGGTAAATTCACTAATCTGATTCACCGACCGCCTAGCGGTCGGTGAATCTTCTGACCCAAAATCAAAAATTGGGTCGTTGCGATTTTGAATCGCATTTCAACCAAAACACTCACAAACACTCACCCTCTCTACTCACCGGCGACAACTCTTTCTTCACTCACAAACACTCACTCCGGCGACCCTCACTCCGGCGACCACTTCTCTCCCTCCGGCGACCCTCCCTCCTCTCTTTCTCTTTCTCTCGCACAACCCCCCCCACCACTTCTCTCTTGCGCACAAACCTCCCCGCCGTCGACTCCCGACGCACCACTAGCACCACCACCACCGCCTCCTAGGTAATTATTGTGGTTAATTTAATTGAATTATTTTTTTTAATTGTTGTATTGAATTGAATTTTTTTTTTAATTTAGTGTTGCTTGCGCACCACCGTCTTCGCCGCCGCCGCACCACCGCCCCTCTCTCGCCGCCGCACCACCGCCCCTCCTCCTAGTAAGGGTTTGATTTAATTTTTATTTTTCATTTTTTAATTTTAGGGTTTAATTTATTTAGTTTTTGTATGTATGAATGTATGTAGATTTATGTATGTATGTATGGTTGTGTATATATGAATGTGTATGTAGATTATGTATGTATGTAGATTGTGTATGTATGAATGTATGTATGTATGTATGAATATATGTATATGTATGTATGTAGATTTATGTATGTATGTAGATTGTATGTGTATGTATGAATGTATGTATGTATGTATGTATGTATGAATGTATGAATGTATGTAGATTGTGTATGTATGAATGTATGTAGATTTAAATAGTAAGCAATTGTGTATATACATGTGCATTACATAAGAAAGCTTTAACAAGAATATTTAAGAACGGCTTAAATAAGATAGGAGTGAAGACATTGAAGTATGTTTGAATGCTTTGAACTAAAATTTTTGTTAATGTCTTAGAATTGTATTAATCGAAATGAAAAGGAAGGAGCGTGAGTGGATGTACAAGAGAAAAGATAAGGAACACAAACTTCGTGATGAGTTCATCAAAGGGGTGAATGAGTTTGTTACCTTCTCTCAGCAGCACCCCGAGCTCAATGACAAGGACAAGATAAGATGTCCTTGTGTTCGGTGTAAGAACTTGAAGTACTTGGATGTGCCCAACGTCAAGGTACATTTGTATAAGAAGGGGTTCATTCCGAACTACTATGAATGGTTATGTCACGGTGAAAGGGTGAGTACAGAATCCACCTCGTCTTCTACTCAGCCGAATCCTTACCGGGAAATGGTTGTCGATGCTTTTGGGGACAACGTGGACTCATCATTCGTTGAGGAGGCAACTTCGGCCGAAGAAGAACCAAATGCGGAGGCAAAAATGTTCTTCGAGTTGCTCAAGGCAGCCGAGCAGCCGTTGTATGATGGGAGCAAGATGTCTGTGTTGGAGATGGCTTCCAGAATGATCAACTTGAAGTGTGACTACAACTTGCCACTCAGGTGTGTAGACAGCATTGGGTCATTGTTCAACGATGCGCTCCCCACCTCCGAAAAAACTAAGTGTACCACCTATTATGAAACAATGAAGGTTCTGAAGGGATTAGAGCTTCCTCACGAGAAGATACACGCCTGCCCTAAAGGATGTATGTTGTTTTGGAAGGACGATGCTGAGCTTGATAAGTGTCGTCATTGCGGGTCGAATCGGTACAAGGAGACTTCGAATGAAACTTTGGTTCCCGAAAGCTTTATGGTGTACTTCCCAATAACAGCAAGATTGCAAAGAATGTTTGCAACTAGAAACATTGCTGAGGCTATGACATGGCATTGTGAGAATCGTCGAGGGCAAGGGAATATGGCTCACCCTAGTGACAGTGAAGCTTGGAAGCACTTCGACAGGACCTTTACGGACTTCGCATCCAAGCCTCGAAACGTTAGACTTGGGTTGTGCACAGATGGTTTTTCCGTTTTTGGGAAGTTTGGAAAGCAATACTCTTGTTGGCCTGTTTTAACTACACCGTACAACATGTCGCCGTCCATGTGCATGAAGAAACCTTTCATTTTCCTTTCCTGGCTTATCCCTGGGCCAAAAAATCCGAAAAACAACTTGGATGTCTACATGCAGCCTTTGATTGATGAGTTGAAGCACCTATGGTCGGTTGGGTCCTTGACTTATGACGTAACAAAGAAGCAAAATTTCAATCTTCGTGCAGCCTTATTGTGGACTATCAGTGACTTTCCAGCATACAGTATGTTGTCAGGTTGGAACACGTTTGGCAAAAAGGCGTGCCCGTATTGTATGGAGAATAGCAAGGCCTTTTGGCTAAAACATGGTGGCAAAGTATCATGGTTTGATTGCCATCGTCAATTTTTAGATTCCGATCACCCCTTTTGAAAGAATAAGACGGCTTTTTGTAAGAACAGAGTTGAAAATGACTCGGGTCCTCATATCATGTCAGGTGAGGAACTGTGGCAGTGTGTCAAGGACTTACCGCGAGCAGCTGACGGTCCTGATGCTTTGAAGGAATTGAAGAAGAAAAAAATAGGATGGGATAAGCAATCTTGTTTGTGGCAACTGCCGTATTGGAAGGATTTGCTGCTTCGGCACAACTTAGACGTGATGCATATCGAGAAGAATTTCTTCGAGCAGCTCATCCACACCGTCATGGACGTGAAAGACGAAACGTCTGACACTGTTAGTGCGAGGAAAGACATGAAGAGTGTCTGCAGGCGTCGAGAGCTGGAGCTCATTGATGATGGTAAGGGTAATGAGGTGATGCCCAAGGCGCCTTACGCACTTAACAAGGAGCAGAAGAAGGTGTTATGTGACTGGATCCGAGACTTGAGATTTCCTGATGGGTATGCTTCGAACTTGAGCCGATGTGTTGATCAAAAAAAAAATAGGCTCCATGGAATGAAGAGTCACGATTGTCATGTAATTATGGAGCGGTTGTTGCCTGTTTGTCTAAGAGAGTTGCTCCCCCTTCATATTTGGAAGGCAATAACCGAAATAAGCCAATTCTTCCGTGACTTGTGTGCTCCCACTATCACGTTGAGTGAGATGGACCGCCTACATAAGAACATTGCCGAGATCTTGTGTAAGTTGGAAAAATTGTTTCCTCCGGCATTCTTTAACTCCATGGAGCACTTGCCTGTACACTTGCCACATGAAGCATATATTGGGGGTCCCGTGTTTATTTAATCTTACTTTGTTTCGTGTGCAAGGTTTGACACGAGCAGTGTTGTTCGATCCATATCACACGTGATAAAGTCCTACTTCCGTGAGCCTTGGAAGAACTACACCGAGGTGGATCAGGCAACCAAGGCACATTGGTGGAACATGTGGAAGGTGATAAAGACAAACTCTGTAATAAATAGTGTTTTTTTATATATAATTTCTAACAATAACATAATTCATTGGATTTTGTCGAATGCAGAGACAGTATCGTTGGAGGCCTGAGCTCGAGGGCACAGTACGAGATGCTTATGAGAGCAAGGATGGAAGACGCCTGAAAGACATCTTCAACGATGTGGTTCACAAGCGGAAAGATCGACCTAGCTGGCTCGGTGAGTATTGGATAGTCATTTCTAAAATTTGCTAAAATATCAATACTGCCCATCAAGTGTTAAGTTTGATTGTTTTTCATGACAGGTGATGAGATGTACAGCGCAATGAAGGATAGACTTACTGACGAGAAGTCTAAGGAGAGGTCAGCTCGGGCGAAGGTAAATAGGAGAGCTGGCAACGATAGTGGCGCCGCCCCGGCCTCTCATTGCACTGGATCTTTGTCGGTGATTCAGCGAGCCAAGAAATTGGCTAAGGAGCAAGGAGGGAAGTTCCCTGACGCTGCGGATGTCTTCCTTGACACTCACTTCAAAAGGCAAGAAGGCATGGAACCGCAACCAATTAGCCAGAAGGCCAAGGAAGTGATGGTAATGTTCTTTTCTTTGTTTACTTTGATGTTTAGAGCGGAATTCCGGCTTATAAGCCGATGAGTACGAATAGGATTGTTTTTTATGATTTGCATTTGATGTTTAGAGCGGAATTCCGGCTTATAAGCCGATGAGTACGAATAGGATTGTTTGTTTATTAGTTGCATTTGATGTTTATTGTTTGTCATGATTAATTACTTGGCCTAAACTGCAAAAAAAAACCCCTTGAAAGTATAATAGTGTGTTATAGGACGTGTATAAGCTTTGAAATCTAGTAATGGAACGTTACTTGACAAGTTAGGTGCGAAAATGCAAAAAAAAGCTCGAAAATGACCTAAAAAGCCAAGTTTTGACCTAAACTGGTGGTGGGGCCCTATAATCAACATAATCAACCCCTTGAAAGTATAATAGTGTGTTATAGGACGTGTATAAGCTTTGAAATCTAGTAATGGAACGTTACTTGACAAGTTAGGTGCGAAAATGCAAAAAACAGCTCGAAAATGACCTAAAAAGCCAAGTTTTGACCTAAACTGGTGGTGGGGCCCTATAATCAACATAATCAACCCCTAACAAGTATAATAGGGTGTTATAGGACGTGTATAAGCTTTGAAATCTAGTAATGGAACGTTACTTGACAAGTTAGGTGCGAAAATGCAAAAAAAAGCTCGAAAATGACCTAAAAAGCCAAGTTTTGACCTAAAATGGTGGTGGGGCCCTATAATCAACATAATCAACCCCTAACAAGTATAATAGGGTGTTATAGGACGTGTATAAGCTTTGAAATCTAGTAATGGAACGTTACTTGACAAGTTAGGTGCGAAAATGCAAAAAAAAGCTCGAAAATGACCTAAAAAGCCAAGTTTTGACCTAAAATGGTGGTGGGGCCCTATAATCAACATAATCAACCCCTAAAAAGTATAATAGGGTGTTATAGGACGTGTATAAGCTTTGAAATCTAGTAATGGAACGTTACTTGACAAGTTAGGTGCGAAAATGCAAAAAAAAGCTCGAAAATGACCTAAAAAGCCAAGTTTTGACCTAAAATGGTGGTGGGGCCCTATAATCAACATAATCAACCCCTTGAAAGTATAATAGTGTGTTATAGGACGTGTATAAGCTTTGAAATCTAGTAATGGAACGTTACTTGACAAGTTAGGTGCGAAAATGCAAAAAAAAGCTCGAAAATGACCTAAAAAGCCATGTTTTGACCTAAACTGGTGGTGGGGCCCTATAATCAACATAATCAACCCCTTGAAAGTATAATAGTGTGTTATAGGACGTGTATAAGCTTTGAAATCTAGTAATGGAACGTTACTTGACAAGTTAGGTGCGAAAATGCAAAAAAAAGCTCGAAAATGACCTAAAAAGCCAAGTTTTGACCTAAACTGGTGGTGGGGCCCTATAATCAACATAATCAACCCCTTGAAAGTATAATAGTGTGTTATAGGACGTGTATAAGCTTTGAAATCTAGTAATGGAACGTTACTTGACAAGTTAGGTGCGAAAATGCAAAAAACAGCTCGAAAATGACCAAAAAAGCCAAGTTTTGACCTAAACTGGTGGTGGGGCCCTATAATCAACATAATCAACCCCTAACAAGTATAATAGGGTGTTATAGGACGTGTATAAGCTTTGAAATCTAGTAATGGAACGTTACTTGACAAGTTAGGTGCGAAAATGCAAAAAAAAGCTCGAAAATGACCTAAAAAGCCAAGTTTTGACCTAAAATGGTGGTGGGGCCCTATAATCAACATAATCAACCCCTAACAAGTATAATAGGGTGTTATAGGACGTGTATAAGCTTTGAAATCTAGTAATGGAACGTTACTTGACAAGTTAGGTGCGAAAATGCAAAAAAAAGCTCGAAAATGACCTAAAAAGCCAAGTTTTGACCTAAAATGGTGGTGGGGCCCTATAATCAACATAATCAACCCCTAACAAGTATAATAGGGTGTTATAGGACGTGTATAAGCTTTGAAATCTAGTAATGGAACTAACTCCATAATTTGCAGGATTAATATAACCAGAACCTTTCCCAGTCTCAGGCTAGTGGTTCAGAGACGGACGCCAACCAGATCTTCTTTGATACGGTTGGTGGCTTCAGGAAGGGAGAGGTTCTAGGGTTCGGCAGGGAGGGTGCTTCTCTCTATTACGAGAGAACCTCGCGGAGGCGGCACGTCGGATCTTCCTATTCTCCATCGGTTTCCGCTCAATTACAACAGATGTCCCAGCGTTTGGAGGAGTCCGAGCACGCTAGGGTAGAGATGGAGCGCGCTAGGGTAGAGATGGAGCAGAGAGACAAGGAGCGGGAGGAGAGAGAAAAGGAGCGGGAGGAGAGAGAAAATGAGCGGGAGGAGAGAGAACAGAAGCGGGAGGAGTAGCTCGCCCAGTTGAAGGCGCAGATGGACGCCTTCGCGAGGAGATTCGGCGATCCTTCCTTCACTCACCGAGGCCCTCCTGATGATCCGACAGACGGTTCCGGCGCTTCTGGAGCCTTCGTAGCATAGTTGTATTATATTGTTATATTACTATTATTGGATTATTAATATAAAATGCAATTTTGAAATTTTGAATTTGTTTAATTTTAATTTAGTTTTATATTTTAATTTTAATTTGTTTTTGCCCTATTTTTTTAAGGTATTTAAAAAAAAAAAAAAAAACCAAATTACCGACCGCTCAACGGTCGGTAAATCAGTGTTCAAAATAAAGAAATGGCGCCAAAAAAGGCGGGAAAAAGTTACTTCCCGACCGCGTAACGGTCGGTAAATACCTTTTTCCCACCAAAAAAAATGGAGGGAAGAGGCGCGTACCGACCGCCTGTCTACGCAGTCGGTAATACCGACCGTTTAGCCGGTCGGTACGCGCCTCTTCCCTCCATTTTTGACCAACTGTGTAAACGGTCGGTAGACGGTCGGTAATTTGTTACCGACCGTTTCGACGGTCGGTAAAATATTTTACCGACTACTATTTCAGCGACCAATTTTTACCGACTACAAACGGTCGGTAAATCCAATTACCGACCACTAACGGTCGGTAACTGGCGGTCGGCCGAGTCCAATTTTGTTGTTGTGTTAGATTTCTCAGCCGACCCACTCACACAACATCTCAATCTAGACCAAACCAAACACCATGGATCGAATCGCTCGGTAGACTAGATCTCTCATTCTCTACCTCGCTCACAACCCGATTCGAAATACTCTAGACCCTTTCTAACATGTTGTCTCTAACCTCAAGCTTAGATTTCTCAACCACACTTGGTTAGTCCAATATTCTATCCTAGAAGTTGGCCAAACTCCTAATCTTGCATTTCAATCCATGTTAGAAAACAAGCATCAACAAATTATTTCATACAAAACTAACAATTACTCCATGTTCAATAATCAAAATAACACCATTTTCCCCCTCCCCTAGCTAGAAATCTAGCCTAGGAGAGGGATGTTTATACTAACAAAAGCCATAAATAGAGCAAACATAATAGAAGAAGTAGAGAAACTAATAAACATGGAAGATAGCAACTAGACTTGCAAACACTACTTCAAGGATTTAAACTTAAAATCTCAAAAACAATGAACAAGAAATTATAGCTAATGATAAATAATAACTCAACAAATAATGACATACAAATGATGAACAAATAACAAGGAAAGAAAGATGAGAAATATTACCAAACTAAAAGATTAAATAAATAGGTTGATTGCAAATGGAGAAGAGATTGTTGAAGATTACAAGCTAAAAGTATCAAAACTCTAGTGTTTCTCTCTCTAAAATATCTGGAAAATGTGCTAAGTGTAATGTATTTTTCGTGCCCCCTTAAACCTAGAAGAGTTGGGGTATTTATATATTACATGAGAGAGAAGGGGAATATTCGGAATAAATGAGACGGTGCAGGTGGGAGCGGACGCTTTGAGGGTTGAGAGCGGACGCTCCAATAATACGACAAATGGACGTGCTGAGGCTGGGCAAGGGGAGCGGACGCTCCAAGGGCTGGAGCGAACGCTCCATGCATGGGCGAGCGGACGCTCCATGGGTTGGAGCGGACGCTCTGGCACCTCCAGCAGCTAATGCCTTCTGATCATGGGTCGAGCGTCCGCTCTAAATTGGAGAGCGTCCGCTCTGACATGTCAGAGCGTCCGCTCTCATATTCAGAGCGTCCGCTCTGAGCAGACTGCGCAAAGAGCTGATCTTGTAAGGCTCATAACTTTTGATGTAGATCTCTGATTGGAGCATGTAATATACCGTTGGAAAGCTCTTGAACTCCAGTTTCCAACACAATAGGCCCTGCATCCAAAAGATTTCCAGAAAAGAATTTATGCCCAAAATAGTGGAGGGTGAATGTTCATGTCCTTCGAGGGTACTTAAGCATTGTTTTGATGTCTTAGCTTTGTGTCATGCTTCTCGAAGCTTCCCGGGACCTCTCACGATCCTTTTCGGCTATCGAGAATCATTTGGTAACACGCAAAACACCTGCATGAAAGAAAGCATGGCATCAGCAACACAAAAATGCTCAATTATTATCAAAAACAACAAGAAAACACATTATTCGACAAAAACACAACATAAACATAAACTAAGCTAAAAAATCCTATAACTAAGCCTAAAAAGCATTGAAAACGAACCAAAAGAGCCGGGAAAGTCGGTCCAAAAAGGGCCTGATCAACCACCCAACCCCAAATTAGGGCAAACAGATTGAAAAATTCGAACAGAAAGAGAGCAAGTTTGCAGCAATTATAGCTTAAAGGTTGAAATTATAGCATAAAGGGAGAGAAGAGCAGAGCACAAGTTCGAAGCAGAGCACAATTTCGAAGCACGAGCAGAGCAACTCGACAGAGAGCAAAGCAGACGCGACCGAGCAGAGAAGTTCAAAGCACGAGCAGAGCAGAGAAGTTCGAAGCACGAGCGGCGGCGCCGGCGGCAGCAACAGTGAAGGCAGGAGGAATTGATGGTGGAGGAATGGAGATGGAGAGTCGGTGAACGTAGAAGAGGAAGAGAGGGAAATTGAAAATGTTAGGTTTTGAATTTTTTTTACACGAGGTATATTATATCAGTTTTATTTTATAATTCAAATGATGCGATTGTTTATAAAACCGCATCTTCTGAAACTTTTTTTTTTGGAATTTTGTATTCAAATGATGCGATTGTTTATAAAAAAACCGCATTATATGATATGTAGCAAAAGAATTTTTTTCTACTAGTGATTAGTATTGATATATAGGTTTTTTTTTACGGGTTGCGACGCCTTGTCAAAGACTCAGGGGCATGAAGCAACCCATCAACAGCTGAGGCCCGAGTTTCATCCTCGCTAGTTGGCTCAGTCACTTTGACCATTGGCCGCTCAGAACTAGAAGGTTATGGGCCGGTATGCTGCTGTTTATACAAACTAGGCGTCCTAGCCAAGTCGTCCGGTGTAGGACTACGATGCATCGTTTATTTCACTATCGCCATAGTACCCTTCACAGGTACAAAGGGGGGTATTCAGGGGAGAATGGGTTTTTAGAGGTCGAAGAATTCGACCATTCTATTGGATTAAGAAGGTTGAATGAAGAAGAAGATAAGAATAAAAGGAAAACACATGGAACGGAATGTATACATGTCTGAAAATGTAAGGGCTCGGTCAAACAGTTGGGGATGAACTTTCAAATATCGATCGAATATCGGAGCAGATGTTCTTCGAATGTTCGAATAAAAATCAAGTAGATTATCCTATTCAATTCAAATTTCTGCAAGAGCAATTGTAAAAATAAGTTTTTACCGAGAGTCTCTCTCTACTTTCTCTCTCTAAAATGATGAACTTGTAAAAAAATATTTGTAAAATTGATTAGGGGATATTTATAGACTCCAATGATTTCAAAATATGAAAAAATTCCATTTTTGCCCCAAAAGTTAGTTAGGGGAATTAATTATGGAGGAACTGTTCAAAAGAGAAAAAATTGGCCTAATTTATTCTTTTTTGAGGGGCAAATGTTACAGACTAAAATAATAGTCCAACCTAATAGTATGGCTCAACAAAGGAAAAGGGTCCAACTAAGCACTAAGCCAATAAGAGAATTTGTATCAACCTAGCATCAAGAAGCCCAAAGGCCCACTATAGAGGACACATGACTTCGGCTCTGTTCTTTAGGACTGATCTGGTCTTTTCTGATCTAATCTGATCTGATCTGATCTGATCTGATCTGATCTGATCTGATCTAATCTGACTTGAGATTGTCTGATCTGATCTGATCTAATCTGATCTGATCTGATCTGATTTGAATTATTTTTATTTTTATTTTTATTTTTATTTTTATTTTTATTTTTATTTTTATTTTTATTTTTATTTTTATTTTTATTTTTATTTGTATTTGTATTTGTATTTGTATTTTTATTTTTATTTTTATTTTTATTTTTATTTTTATTTTTATTTTTATTTTTATTTTTATTTTTATTTTTATTTGTATTTGTATTTTTATTTTTATTTTTATTTTTATTTTTATTTTTATTTTTATTTTTATTTGTATTTTTATTTTTATTTTTATTTGTATTTGTATTTTTATTTTATTTTTATTTTTATTTTTATTTTTATTTTTATTTTTATTTTTATTTTTATTTTTATTTCTATTTTTATTTTTATTTTCATTTTTATTTTTATTTTTATTTTTATTTTTATTTTTATTTTTATTTTTATTTTTATTTTTATTTTTATTTTTATTTTTATTTTTATTTTTATTTTTATTTTTATTTTTATTTTTATTGTTATTTTTATTTTTATTTTTATTTTTATTTTTATTTTTATTTTTATTTTTATTTTTATTTTTATTTTTATTTTTATTTTTATTTTTATTTTTATTTTTATTTTTATTTTTATTTTTATTTTTATTTTTATTTTTATTTTTATTTTTATTTTTATTTTTATTTTTATTTTTATTTTTATTTTTATTTTTATTTTTATTTTTATTTTTATTTTTATTTTTATTTTTATTTTTATTTTTATTTTTATTTTTATTTTTATTTTTATTTTTATTTTTATTTTTATTTTTATTTTTATTTTTATTTTTATTTTTATTTTTATTTTTATTTTTATTTTTATTTTTATTTTTATTTTTATTTTTATTTTTATTTTTATTTTTATTTTTATTTTTATTTTTATTTTTATTTTTATTTTTATTTTTATTTTTATTTTTATTTTTATTTTTATTTTTATTTTTATTTTTATTTTTATTTTTATTTTTATTTTTATTTTTATTTTTATTTTTATTTTTATTTTTATTTTTATTTTTATTTTTATTTTTATTTTTATTTTTATTTTTATTTTTATTTTTATTTCTATTTTTATTTTTATTTCTATTTTTATTTTTATTTTTATTTTTATTTTTATTTCTATTTTTATTTTTATTTTTATTTTTATAATTGTAATACTTATTTTTTTATGAGAAATGTAATACATGATTATATTTACTAAAATAATAATAATAATTATTATTTTTATAATTATTAATATTGTAATTATTATTATGATACCCCATTTCGTTTCACCTCTTCATTCAATCTCACTCCAAAACTTCAAAACATCAAATAATAATATTAATACTAATAATAATACTACTACTAATAATAATAATAATAGTAGTAGTAGTAATAATCACCACCTAAAATTTTGACCAAACCGTCACCGAAAAAGTCGACCGAATAATCACCGCCGGAAAAGTTATTCCGAAAACCGTCGCCGAAAAACTCGGCCTGAAAACTGTCGCTGGAAAAGTTGGCCGAATGATCATCGTCGGAAAAGTCAGTCCGAAAACCGTCGCCGAAAAACTCGGCCTGAAAATCGTCGCCGAAAAAGTCGGCCGAATAATCACCGCTGTAAAATTCAGTCCGAAAACCGTCGTTGGAAAAGTCATCCCGAAAACCGTCGCCAAAAAACTTGGCCTGAAAATCGACGCTGAAAAGTCGGCCGAATAATCACCGTCGGAAAAGTCAGTCCGAAAACCGTTGTCAAAAAAGTCGTCCCGAAAATCGTCGCCGAAAAACTCGGCTTGAAAATCGTCGGCGGAAAAGTCAACCGAATAATCACCGCCGGAAAAGTCAGTCCGAAAACGGTCGTCGGAAAAGTCGGCCCGAAAACCGTCGCCGGAAAACTCGCTCGAAAACCGTCGTGGGAAAATGTCGAGCGGAAAAACGATGCTCGAAATTAGAGTAATAATGTATGATCTGATCTGATCTGAGTTTGTCTGATCTGATCTGATCTGTTCTGATCTGATCTGATCTGATTACTGTAGCTTTTAAGTCCAAAAGAACAGGGCCTTCCTACGTGACAACCTGCTATGGGAACACGTGGCAACACCCTACAGGGACACATGGCAACACCTTGAAGAAACTCATCATAATGAAGCAACTATCCTATTCTAAAAGTTGGCAATCCCACATTGATAAAATGAACATGTGTAAACACAGATCCTTGTATATATGTATTCAAGACTTGATTGATGGGACAGATGAGATTGATTGATTTGACAAGACAGCACAGAAGAGGTAAAAGTCCTTAATTGTCATTAATATTTAATCATACTTGATTGATTGCAAACAACAGTTATTAATATTATTGCAGCTCTCCTTTAATTTCTGGTTTTATTATTGTATTTATTTTCACATTTATACCTAACAAATTTTTTAGCATAATTTCGGTTAGCCCTAACCTAAAATCCTAAGATTGGAGAATGAAGACGAATCAAACAAGACCTAACATGAAGATATTATGTTTTATACGTTGAGAGTAATTAAGAAGATTCTCTCATCTATGAATAGTGTCAAGATTCCAAACAGGACAAACAAATGGGAACAGTGGGAGTAATAAAATGTACTCCCTCCGTAACGTAAAAATGGCAACAATTGCCTTATTTGGATGTAACAAAAAAATGGCAACAAACTTACTTATTTCCTTATTTGGTAAAAAAACGATTCATTTATTTACAATTATGCCATTACTTAATTCCTCACATTTAATTTTGTATGTGGTCCAAACATTTAATTTCAGATTTGTTCTCTCTCCTCCCTACAATTGCAACACAATTAATCCCCTAACAAATTTTGCCTAGGAGTTCGCGCATTGTCCCTTTGTTGCCATTTTTGCGTTACGGAGGGAGTAGTTATGCTACAACAAGAGATATTTAAGATCAAACAAATGCATTGGTATATGTGCAAAGTCAAAACAGGACAAACTAATGGAAACGGATGGAGTAATTTTTATGTACAATGATGTCATATGAAGTACACAGAAAAATGTCTAATCATTGCACGTAATATATATTTAACAGAGATAGTATAATAATTCAACACTACAATTCTCCTGCTCTTATAGTATTTTATCTATACTAGCACCTTATCAATTATAACTTCTACATAATATGATAGAGGGTTTTTTTTTTTGCAGGGAGAGTAGACAAGATCGCATTGTAGGAAACATGTCATATAGGAATACCTAATTGACACTTTCAACGGGGAGAAGAGGCCGGGTTGACAGGAATCCAACTCACAATTGGGTGTCACAGTGTTCGATATTGATCTTTTATACAACTGTTGATTTCAATATCTATCTGATATTGTTTGCTGGAAAAGAGGATTACTGAGAATCGAACTCACAACCTTCGACGCTAGAACTCAATCTTTGTACACTAAAGGCCCATTTGGTTGTTGGTAATAAATTTGTGGTAATAGTACTAGATTTAAAGTTTAATATCGTTAAAAAAGATTCTTATAATTCCCATTGAACACAAATTTCCATTCCCGATCGTGAATTTTCACCATATTTTCCATTACCATCCACAATCATTAGGGAGAGTGGTATCGATGAGAATGGATATTTGTGAAAAAAATTAGATAACTTGAAGTTAAGTTAGCAACAACATTGGAATTAATATTGATTTTCCTTCTAAATCTCTATTATATAAATCAATGGGGAGCCATGGTGTCGCCCTGAAAAAGTCTATTTTACCCCCATATATTTTCCAAAAATTCTATTAGTATCCCTCTTAACTATTAAGAAAAGCTATTACAATTTTTAAACTATTTTGTTCATTGTTGAGGATGGCCAGATGAAAAGTAAAAAGTTTATTTATGATTTTGTAATTGCGAGTGAAAGAACAAACAACCTTCATTTTTTTTTGTTTCAAAAAATTAAAAGATGCGTTAAAATACCATTAACGACGGGTACACTTTTTTTATGAGCCTAAATCCCGTCGCAAATGTAGATCTTTTGTGACGATTTTTAAGCCCGTCGCAAAAGTTACCTAACTCGATTAGAAGTGACTCATTTACGACGGGATTGCTACAGAAAAATCATTTGTGACCTCCTTTTTTGCGACGGGAAAAATATTTGCAACCCCACATTTTTACGACGGAATCACGTTTTTGAGATGAAAATTTCCGTCATAAATAACATCTATTCTAGCAGTGATACAAGGCTAGTTTACATATATATTCACTCTGATTACCATTACCGCTATTATTTATTATGACGGGCTACTAAATGTGTCGTAAACGATTTCAATATGTGAGACTTGTGAGATAGCCTAACGTCAAAAGTAATAGAGGTTTCCATCTAAGCAAAGACTTTTGGGAATGACGAAATCATCTAATCTCAAAGCCCTAGCTCAGCCTTGCACGTTAAAGTAAAACTGATTTAAGACTACAAGCTTATCCTGTAAGCTTCTTGCATTGCCTGGCTTGTGGCTTCCCTATCAAGTTAACGACATAAGCCCCGATCATATCCACTACTTGTCGGCCAAATATAACACTTTTTTTGGGGGGTTCTAAAACCAAGATAGAGATTATATTAAGGATATTCGTTCATCTAAATTTTTTTTTAGGATATTGTGTGAGATATTAGGCCTTGGAATCGGATCCTACTGTAGATCACTCGGTCCAATTTTAGTCAATACATGCATCTATAAGGGGGATAATAAGGAATCCTCGCAAATACGTGTTGTGAGAATCGAATCCAGGATTTCGTTTCTGTAATTCTGAAGCTCTAATCACTTGATTAGGATGACTTCATCCTCTATACGATCATCTAAGTACATGACTAGAGTCCATTAAAATAAAGTACATGTACATGATTAGAGTAGTAGAGCGTTGTTGGATAGTGAATGCTTTTGCCTTTTGTACCGTCCACAACGTCTTGAATCTCATTGTATGTATTTTGTTCGAAATCTTTATCTTTTCAGAAATGTGTTGTTGTTAAATTGGCTCAGGTGAGGTATAGTAAGGTCAAACTCAAGACCTAGTACAATCTACATATTTATGACTGCAATATACTCCCTCAGTAACATATTAATTGCAATAATTGGACATAAAATAGAGAAAAAAATGTCAAATCGTTACAGTTAGTATGTCATGAAGGGGTATTCAATAGTACATACTTATATTTTCTTTTTAATTGTTTTGTTGAGGATGAAGTCATAGCCCAGTGGTTAGGGCTTCAGAATTCCAGACACGAGGTCTTGAGTTCGATTCTCACCGCACGCATTTGCGAGAATTTCTTATTATCCCCCATTACAGATGTGTGTGTTGGCTAAAACTGGGGTTCACAACATAATATAATGGTTAATAGTGGTGGCCACCGGGCGGGCCGTGCCGGGTCAGGGACCAGGATTCGTGGGTTTGCAGGTTGGATTTGTGGGTTCATGGGCTAGGTGGGTTCGTGGGTTAGATGGGTTATAGGGGGTTTGGGGGGGTTTATTTTAAGGGTTTTTGGGGGTTTAAGGGTTTGGGGGAGCTTTCCTCACCACCGTCATCATGTTCTCCATCTTCCATCACCACCACCATCAAATTCTCTTCTCACCTCATCTCATCCATCTAATATACTCATCAACAATGTCACTCTCAATGTACTCGCTCACTCTCTGTTTCATTTTGCTGCTCACAACCACAACAACGACGCCGACGAAGACAATCAGCACCACCATCGTTCTCCACCACCACCGCCGTTCTCCTCCACCTTCGCCCCACACATGTTGCTTGCACCTCTGTCTCAACACAAGAATATTTGCAAGTCAATGGGAATTAACATCCACAGAAATTAAAAGTCAACTGCTTTGAATTATTGGAATTTAGCACAACATCACTATTGGGAGCTCAATTTGTGTCGCCAACTCGTCAATCTCCAAGAGCAAATCGGAGAAGAAGACGAATTACAAATATTATCAAGCGCTGTCATCTTCGTAAACAGAAGAAGTGAGTTTGCAGTGATTAGTTTTGTGTTAAAAGAATTTGTTGGGTTTCAACCGTCTGACAGGAACATTTGGTCAGACGGTCTGACCCAATACTTTCTCTTTATAATTTACATACTAATTTATGCTATTGGGTATTGTGTATTGGTGTAATATTTTAATTTATGCTATTATGTTATTGTGTTTGTGTAATAATATATGAATATAAGGCATTAAGGCAACTAACAAATTTTAAGGGTTATTTAAGGGTTTTGGTTTATGGTTTGTTTACCTTGTAAATTTAGTAATGATTTCTTTTATTTATTAGAAAACTAATTAATATTTAGCTTTTTAAAACTTAATAATTAAGAATGAAACTTATATTGTGTAAGTATAATAACTAAATATTGTGCGAACTAAATTTATATTGTAATATTTTCTGAAATTTGTTGTGTTAACTAAATTTATATTGTAATATATTGTGTTAAATAAATTTATATTGTAATATTTACTAAAATTTGTGTTAACGAACTATTGTAATATTTACTAAATAATGAGTTAACTAGATTTATATTATAATATATACTAAAATTTGTGTTAACTAACTATTCTAACATTTACTAAATATTTTGTTAACTAAATTTGTATTGTGTAAGTGTAGTAACTAAATATTGTGTAATTCACTAATTTGTGCTATTGTGTTATTGTGTATTAGTGTGACTAGATAATACCCGAGCAAATACCCGGTTTATTTAACTAAGGTAAGTATTTAGATCTACATAAAATTTTTCTATGCAAAAATTAGTAAAAAGTTATTGTAAATGGAAAACTTATCGAAGCACGAAGCACATTATTTTAGTTATATTATATTATAGAGAATAATTAATACTTGAAATGTACATAACTTTCAAATTAACTTATGCAATAAAATTATAACAATAGTTTTTTCTATAATCATTTCGAATTTGGATTGATATCAATCAAATTACTTTTTTTCTATTTGCTTTATGTCTACTAACGTTAACAATGGAACATTCTACAAATTTTTTTGTCAAAATTAGTATTTATTTTTTGTACTCCCTCCGCCACATAAATATTTCAACATTTATTTTTTTTTCACGCATTTTGAGGAAGCAATTTAAGGTGTAAATGACGAAATTTATCAAAATGGTTTTAATAAAAGCAAGAATGTGATTATAAGTTACTAATATCAAAATTATTTTGATTAATTTGGTCATTTACACCTTCAAATCGCTTTCTCAAAATGCGTGAAAAAACATTTGTTGAAATCTTTATGTTACAGAGGGATTATATAAATTTGTACTATTGTAAAAAAAAAAATTTAAAAAAGCCATGTATGGTTATCATTTCAATAACTTTTAGAATAAATTGTATTCATGAATTTCACTTTCATATTTTGTTAATAATAAAAATAAATATTTTCAAATGTAATTAAAAAGTTAATGATAATCAAAACACTTATTTGAATCTTATATATGGTATACAAAAAAAATGAGCATATTTAATATATATATATATATATAATGGTTCATTCATTTTAGAATATTTTTTTAAAAATGAAAAATAAATAGGGAAAAAACTAAGATAGAGAAAATCGAGTTTAGTCAAAGAATATAAATTCACCAACGAATCAAAGCTGACAAAAAATTCTTTAAAAATTTGAATGTAAACACTAATAAGAATTTTTTTTGTTAATGGATTGATAGTATAGTTTTGTATTGGCCTGGAAAGTAAAGTACAAATACTTATAATTGTTTTAGGAAAAAAAAAAAAACCAAAGGTACCTTTGGAAAATGGGAAGCATTTAATATTATGGTATATAATAAGTTGGGAGGGAAAATTAGAGTTTAAGAAGTAATTTTTTTTTTCAACTGGCTTACATTTTAGTATATAGTATAAAAGATGGATAGATATTGTAATTTCAACAAGTTATTTTGTTATTGTGTTTGTGTAATAATATAAAAATATAAGTCATTAAGGCAACTAATAAATTTTAAGGTTTTGATATTTTAAAGGTTCGGGATTTAGGGTGTATTTAAGGGTTTTGGTTTAAAATTTGATTAACTTGTAAATTTAGTAATTATTATTTTTTTATTTACATTATAAAAATAATTAAGGTTTCATTTTTGTAAATTTAATAAGAATGAAATTTATATTAGGTTATCTAAATATTGTAATATTTACTAAATAATGTGCTAACTAAATTTATATTGTAATATTATTAAAATTGTTGTTAAATAAATATTGTAATATTTTCTAAATATTGTGTTGACTAAATTTATACTGTGCAAGTGTAATGACTAAATATTGCGTAATTTACTAATTTTTTCTATTGTGTTATTGTGTATTGGTGTAATATTGTAATTTGGGCTATTGTGTTTGTGTAATAATATATGAATATAAGGCATTAATTAAGGCAACTAACAAATTTACTTTTAAAAAATAATAAAAATAAACAAAAAACCATTTGGAGAGGCGGGCCGGGCAATTCATCCAGTCCGGGCCGGGTCTGGGATAGTTCGTAGGTCGGTCTGGGTCGCGGGTTGGGTACGGGTTGGATCACTGGCCAGGTTAGGGCTGGGTCATAGGTCGAGTTGGGTTAAACGGTTTAAATGAATGGGCTGGGTTACGGGTTGGGTTTTAAAACTCCGACCCTGCCATGACCCACCTGTATAGAACCGGACTGGGTCCAGGCCGGTTACGGGTCACCCGGGCTCGACCCAAACGGGCAAACAATCGGGCTAGGTCCGGGCTGGGTTCGGTCGACCCGGCCCAGTGGCCACCACTAATGGTTAAAATAATGCTGTAATGTATTTTCAGCCCTCTAGCTAGATACATCAAAATAAAATATTGATAGATGTGTGGGTTAAATTAGAAAGAGAAATGTAATGAAATTAATGTTGTAATGTATTTTCAACGAATAAAAATGCACATATGAGAAGGTTGCCAACTCTTATGACACATTTGGTAGTCGGTCATAAATTAGGTTAATAGAATGAATTTATATGCAAATTTGAAAGGAAAATCAATATGTATTCTCATGGTAGTGCTAGCTTAACTCCAATTTATCTAATTTTCTTTACAAATATTCATTCACGTCAAATTCCACACTCGCTAATGGTAATGGATGAGAATAGAATATAGGGGAAAAAATTCAATCTTAGGAATGAAATATGTTTTTCATAGGTATTATAAGGTTCTTAATAAAATTACACATTAAATACATTACCATTGTCACAATTTGTTACTAACAACCAAATGAGTCGTTGGGTTCACTCAATGACTCTCCTGTTTATTTAACAATGTAGTGTAGTTTTTATTCTTATGTTTTAAAAAATTTGTTTGAAAGCTGAGAATTCCTGACCATTAAATAAATGATTCTTAAGGTGCGTTTGATTTAACTTAAATAAGCACTCATGTGCTTAATTTAAAATAATTGAGATCAGATCTGATCGAAAAAATTCAGATTAGATTAAATTAGTAAAATTCAAACCAGATCAGATCGGAAAAATTATAACTTTAATAACAACTATAATCTAAAAAATACCGATAAGTCATATCATATCTGTAATACCCCAAAATTTTGGGCAATTTTAAATTTTTATTTAATTAATTATATATTTGATTAGTTAATGAGTTAGATTTGTGGCAAGCCTAGTTGTTGACCCAGGCCACCATTTACTCACTTAACCAAAACTGTAGCCCATTACCATCTTGCACGCCCCAAACCCACAGATTCCCTTTCTTAATTTCTTTTAATTAACTTATTCTATTTTCAATCTTAAATACTAAACTATATCTATTTTGACCAATACAAAAATCTAGCTTTTGTCCTCCTATTTCCGTTGCTAAAATTTAGGAAAACCAAAACCTCTTTACTTCTTGTTAACCTCACGGCCCTCTTTTGTTACTTCCTCTTGTTTATTCTATTTCTATTTTCTTCCACAATTAAAGTCTATATCCATTTTTGAGTAGTCCAAAAACATCACTTTTATCCTTCTAAAAACCCTACTAAAATTTAGGAAGCCAAACAAATCCTCATATCAAGAACCACACGGTACTCTTTGATATTCATCAAAGGGTTATATTTTTCTTTCCTCTTTAATCTTGAATCAATGACAAAAATTGCAAAACACACTCAAAACGTTCTATTGTTTCCCACAACTCAAAGATTGAAGCAAGGAGATCAAAGGAACCTAAACCAAGGATTCGTGCCACTTGGCCATAGCTAAGGTTTTCGAACCATTAACCTCCATTGATAGGTAATTATATTGCTTTACTTAATCTGTAGGATAGATTAGTCTTTTAATCTTTAGAATAAGTTTAGAACTGTTTACAATTGTTTAGAATTGCCTTGAATGAAAATCGAATTGTTTGATGATGTATGATTAAGTATGTCGCGTAAAGTCTTGTGATGCTATGATGATTTTGAAGAATTTTTCTATGTGTTTGTTACAAGCTTATGCATGTTCGATGATTCTTGCCAAATAAACTTAATGATAAAATTGTTGTATGGCTTTATTGATTATGTTGAGTAGAAGCTGAGGACCATTCATAGTTTGGAGTGTTAGGCTTGTTCAAGAATTGATCTTTCTACTATAATCTTGTTCTAATAATACTCTTTGATGATTTTCTTGATTTATTACTTAAACTATTGAGAAATAAAATACGAATCTTGAATTAATGATGAGAATGTCGTGTGATAATGTCACTTTGGAGAATAGATTTACTCGAAAATCTTGATCTAACAATTAAAGCATGGATTTTTATTGTGTTGGTCTATTTTAATTGTTTAATTATACCTATTTTCGAAAACTAAAGAAAAGAATTTAACCTTGATTAATTGTAAGAAAATCGTGTATTATTCAAAGATTAAAAGGGTTAATTTTTACTTGTTTTCCTAATAAAATATTAGACTTTGAACTCGTTCTTGGAATTATTTGAAATAATTAATTAAGACTTGTATTTAACCAGATTAAACTTGAATTCTTGCTAAAAAATGTTCGAATTGTGGAGAGGATGAAGAAGAATAAAAAGAGTAGATTTTTATTGCTCGAATGATTAAAAGATTTGATTTTGATTATGTTCTTGGAATTATTTATGATTAATTGATTAAGACTTGCATTCTGAATTGATGATTCATTTAATTATGTGAATTATGAAGATGAATTATTGTGGTATTGTTATATTGAGGACCGTGTACTTTTGGTAAGTAATGGGTAAGTTTTGATTTCTATTTCTTATTCATGATTGAGTTAATATAAATTGTTGAATTATGATTGTTGCATGCAGAACTTGTTGGATGGATTAATACTAAAGCATGAGAAATTTTCATATGATTGTGTGCCAAATGTCGAGTAATTTGAGTAAAAGTCTAGAGTTTTGGGTTAGTAAAGGTTGAACTAGAATTGATTAGAGAGTAAGTCTTGTTAAAAGAGAGTCAAACTGTGAACTAAAAGATAATTTGAAAAGATAATAACCTATGAAGTGATCGGCCATCTAGTGACTAAAGTGCCACGAACATGGGTTAGTCGAAGCCACTGTCCCACTGCGGTATGGTGACAGTTCTTGATCCCAGTGCCCGAGAAGTAGATCAAAAGTGGTTGACCCGACATGAGCAAGGAAAGTTGGGGGAAGTACATCCTTTGTGGTTGACCCCTTACGAGCATATGACTGTGTCACGGATTAGAACTCTTGAAGTGAACTGGAACTTGAAAGTTAATAATGAAAGTCTAGAGTCTAAAGTCAGTATTAGCTTGATTATAAGGTCTTGTTATAGTAATCTAATGTATCTTGTTTCCGCTGCGTACCTTATGTTTTGATTAATGTTATGTTAATTCTAACCTTGTGGACTTGTGTGGATTGCTATTGACTTGTTCTTTTGTTTATATTTCTAATTGCGTTCTACTATTAAGTAGAACAATCTAATTACTCCCCACTGACTGTGGACCCCCAAATTCCCTTTTCAGGTACTGATGAAGAATAATTTGATAACGCAAGGGCTGGGATAGTGAGCAACCGAGCTTAGTTGTTTAGTATCTTATAGTATTCCTAGACTTTGTAATAGTAATCTTTATGGACTTTCGTAGTTTTATTCTAATAATGGACTTTGATAAAGTATTTGGTTTTGGACTATTTTATAATTGTTTAATTAAATTGAATAAGTTTAGAGCTTCCGTTGTTATTGATGAGTTTCGAATTATACATTTTACTAGATAATTTTGATTCATATTGTTGTTTTCTCCATGAACAACGCTGATAAAATACGGGTCGTTACAATATCAGATCAGAAAATTTTGGATGAATCAAATGCACCCTTAGTTAATTAATTACTCACTTTCTATTTCTATTCCATGTTCCATCATTTGGATCCCTTAACCTTAACTTCTGAGGATTCGGATGTGTTATAAATTATTTTAAGTATTTATGATTATTAATTAATTAGTAGCACACAAAAGGTACACAATTTTTAAGATAGAAAATTTGACTTGTGAATAAAAATCAACATACATAAAGGGCATGTTTGGTTGCCATGGGAATTAATTTCCATGGGAATTTCCTTTTCATGGGAAATTACTTCCCTTAGTGAAATTCTTAGTGAAATTCCTATGAATTGCTCTAGATTGTTTGGTTGGCATATGGGAAATTAAAATTCATGGGAATTTTTATTGACCAAGGAGAGGGTAGATAATTAAATTCCTACATTTAGTGGGAAATACAAATTCCCATGAATTTTAACTTCCTCCATTTTTACTTTTTATATCCAACCAAAGAACCATCGGTTTTGCAAATTCACATGAATTTTTATTTCCTCCATTTATTTTGAGCAACCAAACAAGCCCAAAGAATACTAGTAGATATTTTTCTAGTGCAATGCTTTTACCAGTTACGTAGTGTACCAAGAAGTTGTACAATCCTCTCACATAAAGATAAAAATAGGGAATTTTTAGAATTTATTTTAAAGTTAAAAGTAAATTAGGTAACATTTGGATATGTATAATTTATTTCAAATTGATGAATTCAATTTTCGAAATTGAAATGTTGCGATTTAAATTTCAATTATGGGTGCGTTCTCTTCAACTTATTAGACATGAACTTGTCTGAATTGAACTTATCTGAACTTATCAGACCTGGTTTAACTTATTAGACCTTATTGAATTATTAGACTTTATTGGAACTTATTAGACCTTATTGGAACTTATTAGACCTTATTGGAACTTATTAGACCTTATTGGACCTTATTAGACCTTATTGGAACTTATTAGACCTTATTGGACCTTATTAGACCTTATTGGAACTTATTAAACCTTATTGGAACTTACTGGAGCGTATTAAATATGAATGAATAATAACTTATTGAACTTATTAGACTTTATTGGAACTTAGGGTGCGTTCTCTTCACCTTAAAAAAATAAGTTTCAGGTTTAATAAGTTCAGATAAGTTCCAATAAGTTATATCAGGTCTAATAAGTTCAATAAGGTCTAATAAGTTTTTTTTGGTAAATGAAAAGCTTTCATTCCAAGAACACCAAAAACAACCACCTCATGCCAGTAGCAGAGGAACAGAACAGCCTAGCTTAGCAAGCTTTGAATACAATTTTCCTTGCTAAGGACACATCTACATCTAGCAATAACAATGCTCTTGACAGCTTTAACACTACAATCAATGGAATTGACTTTGTTTTCCCAAAGGCTTAAGTTCCTTTGGCCCCATATTACATAGCAAAGACACATTAAAGCAGCTGCAATTAATCTTTTCCTCCCCTTTGGTTGCTTGTTGTTCCTTCTATTCCAAATGAGTAATCTCAGGATGTTCCCCTGCCTCACAGGGCTTTCAAGCCAGCTCAGGATGCTCTGAGTGCATCTTCTGTTGTATTCACATGATCCAAAGATGTGCACTGCAGTCTCCACTTCCCTGCCACACAGCAAGCATGTATCATCATCAATAATACCAATCTTCTTCAACCTAGCCCTAGTCTGCAATCTGTCAAGCATAGTCAACCATGTGATGAACTGGTGCTTTGGGGCTGCAACTCTATCCCATATAGCATAAGCCCATTGGACATTAGGCTTCTCCTGCCTTAGACTGTCATACATCTTCTTGATAGAGTACTCCTGCAAGTTGAGACTCCTCATCTGCATCCCTATCTCATCCCTGATTCTGCATATCACCCTCCAGGTCCAACTAGCATCCTGAGGGGCTTGATAATCCCACCAGCTCTTCTCTTTAATGTGCACATTATGTACCCACTTGACCTAGAGGTTATCCTCCTTCCTAGTAATGTTCCATACAAGTTTGCCAATAGTAGCCTTATTCCATATCCCAATATCCCTTATACCCAGACCCCCTACTTTTTTTTGGATCACACAAGCAATCCCAGCTCACATACCCAGGTTTGCTAGAGTCATAATGGCCATGCCAAAGAAAGCATCTACAAATTCTCACAATTTTTTTAATGATCCCTCTAGGCAAAATAAGGAATTGAGCCCAATAAGTATGAATGGCCATTAGGACAGAATTTACCAGTTGAAGTCTTGCAGCAAAAGACAAGTTCCTACTGCTCCAAACTCTCACCCTTTGGGTCATTTTTTTCAACAAGTATCTCACACTCAGCTACCTTTAGCTTCCTTGAGGAAATAGGAGCCCCCAAGTAGGTAAAAGGTATAGAGCCTACACTAAAGCCAGCTACTTCAGCTAGCCCCTCTACATCCTCCATTATGCCCCTGCTATTGTAAATATTAGACTTGGATTTGTTGGCCTGCAGTCCTAAAGTAGCAGAAAAAATATCCATTCCTTGCAGAAGCATCTCAACAGACCTCTTATCCCCATGACAGAACAATAACAGGTCATCTGCAAAACATAGGTGGTTAAGCTTTAAAGACCTACATCTTGGGTGGAATTTGAAGCCAGGAAGTTGTCCAACATAGGTTAGTATCCTGGAAAGATATTCCATACATAGCACAAAAATCAAAGGGGACATGGGATCCCCCTGCCTAAGCCCCTTCCTAGCAGTGATAGGCTTAAAAGGAACCCCATTCACCAACAGAGAGAAAGAAGTGGTGCTAATGCACATCATCACAGCACTAATGAACTCTTCAGGGAATCCAAAATAAATCAATAGTTCCTCAATGAAATCCCACTCAATAGAGTCATAAGCCTTCCTCAAGTCAATCTTCATCATACACCCCTTAGGCCCAGATTTCCTCTTGTAGTGCCTCATTAAGTCCTGGCAAATTAAAATGTTATGTATAATACTCCTCCCAGCAACAAAAGCCCCCTGACTCTGAGATACAAGCCCAGGAAGAACCTCCTTGAGTCTACTACAAATCAGCTTTGAAATTGTTTTGTACAACACATTACAACAAGCTATAGGCCTATATTCCATCACAGAAGAAGGACACTTAGTTTTAGGAACCAAAGTAATAGCTGTGTTATTAATCTCCTTGAGCATCTTACCACTTCTAAAAAACTCACCAATGGCCTCAATGACATCAGCACCCACCACAGACCAAGCAGCCCTATAGAAGCCACTTCCAAACCCATCCATCCCAGGGGCCTTCCCATTAGGAATAGAAAAGAGAGCCTTCCTGATTTCTTCCCCAGAAAAAATAAGGTTCAGGGCATCACAGTCCTGCTGATTCAGGACCCTCCCCACCTCCATAACCTCCCTTCTTATCTCCATAATAGCATCATTCCTAGTCCCCAACAAGATTGAATAATAACTAACAAAAGCCTCCTCAACTTCATCCGGAGTAGTCCTCCACACATCATTTTCATCAAACAAGGCTAAAATCCTGTTCCTACTGTGTCTTGCTTTTAGACTGCTGAAGAAGATAGCTGAGTTAGAATCACCCCCCACAGCCCAATCAACCTTAGCCTTTTGTTCCAGAAAAGCTCTGTAGAGTTTCTCTGCCACTAAATAAGTGCCCCTAGCATGTCTCTCAGCATTAGCCTTATCAGGATTAATGGGGTCCTGATGAAGCTGCTCCTGAGCCTCTTCCATAGCCCCTCTAGCTTTGGCTTCCTGCACCTGCAAGTCCCCAAAATAGCACCTATTTAAAGTCTTTAAAGGCATCTTCAAGGTCTAATAAGTTGCAATAAGCTAAGGTCCAATAAGTTCTAATAAGTTCCAATAAGGTCTAATAAGTTGCAATAAGGTCTAATAGTATGATTTGTTATTTCTTTTATTTTATTTTATTTTATTTTAGTTAATTAGAATTTTATTTTAATTTTCTAATTAATTAATTAAGTTTTGGGCCAAGTACGAATTTAAACATGATTAGTCATGCTTAAGTGCAATTAGCCCAAATGAACTTAGAAGCCCATTTGTTTTAAGCCCAATCGGCCCCTCTCTCTCTTTGGTGGCTTAGTTTGCCACTTGCCTTGTATTCACACCATAACTAACTTCTATAAACAGAAGTGTTAGTAAGGCTTAATCATCATTTTGCCATTGTAATCACCCTTTGCCACAATTAAAAACTAAACACTCTCCATCCTTGTCCCTTGTTCCACACGCCATTTTGGTCTATCAATCCCCAACCATTGTTCATCATCTTTTCAAGCCCAAACTTAAAGATTCATCCTCCATTTGATCTTTAAGTGACTAAAACACAAATAGCCTTCATTGCCTTGATCAAGACTTGGGTTTTGGGTTCCGATTTTGGGTTGTGTTCACGGAAAGGTGGTGGCCGTGTGGTGCTACCATTCGTGATGGTGCACGGTGGTTCA
The DNA here is from genome assembly GCA_951394345.1 of Salicornia ramosissima. Taxonomy (NCBI): domain Eukaryota; kingdom Viridiplantae; phylum Streptophyta; class Magnoliopsida; order Caryophyllales; family Amaranthaceae; genus Salicornia; species Salicornia ramosissima. The sequence continues at coordinate 19,031,386 of OX596240.1, read as the reverse complement.
CGAAAAGGTGGTCGTGCGTGGTGGTCCGTGCAAGGGAGCCGTGCTCGTGGGGTGGTGCTGTGGCCGTGTGTTGCGTGATTGATAGGGTCGTGTGGTTCTATTTTGGGCAGCAAGTTTTTCTACGTTTTTGTGTTAATCTTCGATAAGGTAACATACTATCTCAACCTAGTTTGTATACCTTGATTCATAGTATAGATTAGATGACTAAGTTAGACCGAAAATTGATGTTTAGTACCCTATGTACATGCGTGAATATGGGCTGATTTGGATGATTGTTTTATGATGTTCTTGCCTTGATTATATGAATATTATGTTTACTTTTGATAATTTCATGTTGTTGGTAATTATGTTAAAGTTTTGATGTTTGTAAGTTGATGAAAAAGTTGTTAGAATTTGTCATGATTATTGCGTGAATGTTGATGATGATAATGAGGTTGAGTTCTTGAATCTTGATTAAGTTCTTTGTTGAGTTCTTGAATCTTGATTGAGTTCTTGAATCTTGGTTGAGTTCTTTATAAGTCTTGGATGAGTTCTTTATGAGTTTTGTTAAGTTCTTTATGAATTCTTGGTCGAGTCTTGAAAGTTAAAGAAAGTTAAAAGAGGTTCAAAGAAAGTTAAAGAAATGATTAAGATTGGTTAAAGATGTAGTAAATGTTTATGGTTAGACTCAAGAAAAGGCAAAAGAGGCAATCTTGAGGATAACTTCGATGGTTTACATGTTAGTCTTAAGTCAAGGCGTAAGATGCAACTTAAGATTAACTAAGAATGTAAATAAAAGATTAAAGATTAAAGATTAGCTTGATTTTACTATTAGACGCCTAACCTTAGAGTAAGATTCTAAGGCTTGGGTTAAGACGTTGCCACTATCCTATCCGCGGTATTAGGATAGATGGAGATCTTACTATGTCGTCTCTTGATATGGATTTCCCGTAAGATGGGTTTCGTGGGGTTGGGAGTAAGATTCTCAATCCTAGCATAGTAGAAAGTTCGTTCGCATAAGATGCGTTTGTACGTGCATAGTCCGGTCTAATATGTAAATGATTGCGCCAAAGATTAAGTAAAGATAAAGTCTAAAGTTGAGTATTGGGGGTTAGTCGAGTTTTGGATATTATTGTTGAAGGTTGTTTTCATTAGCGTTTTTATTGTTGATTATTGTTGGTTTGATACGTTGTTTTGCATGATCGTATGTTGGTATGTTTGGTTTGATTGTTTGATTTATGCTATGACCATGTGTATCCCCTTAGGGTGGGACAATTATGTTACTCGCCACTGACGGTGGACAGTTGTTTATTTTCAGGTAATTCTGATGATGAGGTTCTTGCTTAGCTTTGGGTTGGGCGAGTGCCGATGTTATTTAATACTTGTTTATTGTTTTACGATTCTAGTATTAGACTATAGTAGTGATATTTGTATTTTCTAACTCTGACATTTATTTTGGAATTAATGTTATTCGTAGTAGTAGTGATGATATTTGGGTTTAGATATGTACAATCTTGTGGGTGTTGTACTTTTGGTTTAGCATATATTCAATTTGAGGTTTTGTTTTAATTTTTAAGTATGTTAGTATTTTAGAACTGACTATTCGACTCATCGGTTTCTTCCGCGCCGGTTTAAGCGAGTCGGGCCGTCACATTACCCATCCTCCATATTATTATTATTGGGTTTTTCTCACTACTACCCACGTGTTTTTGCATTTTCTCAAGTGTACCCACTTTTACCCAACTTTCTCAGAGGTACCCACCAGCTGATCCACCAATAGTCAACCATAACCTGCTTTGCATCATCACTAACGACGTTAGGTGAGAGTAATTATTACTTACGTTAGTTAAGTTCAAATGCAATTAAAAAAAAAGAAAAATAAAAATAAGAGGGAATTAGGATTGTTTTTTTTGACTGAATTTTGGTGAACTGAAATTTTATTTTTATTTTCTTATTTCCATTTTTTAAATTTTTTTCTTAATATTTTTTTTTAATTATAAATTATTTTAAAAAAATTCGATTAGCCCCGATGTGTGTTTCCGATTCGCCTCAAAATGCACTTATTTATATATGTTAAAAAATGCTCTCTCAAGGTTTTACATGTCATTTCAACCCCAAGGTTCAAATTTGATGTCAAAATTTGAAAAAAGTCTACATTAGCCCCGATTTACGTTACTTTCCTAATTAATTCGCCTCGATTTTCGCCATTAACCTATGCGGGCCATTTTAACGCTTAAGAGCCAGATTTGATTTCAAAATTTGAAGAAAATGACTCGATTAGCCCCGATTTATGTTCCTGATTTGCCTCGATTTGCACGCATTAACTATGAGTAAAAAAATTCACTCTTAAGGTTTTACAGGCCATTTTAACCTTTATGGGCCAGTTTGAGTTTGGAATTTGCAAAAAACGACCTGATTAGCCCTGATTTGAAAATAATAACTAATGACGTACCGTTAGTATTGAGTTAGCAATAATGGCGTTCTGGCCAGAAAAGTCGGTCAAAAACCATCGCCGAAAAATTGACCGAAAAAAGTCATCAGAAAAGTCACTTGGAAACCGTATTGGAAAAATTGGTCGGAAAATCGTCACCGGAAAAGTCGGCCGGAAAAATGTTGCCAGAAAAGTCGAAGAGAAAAACGATGATGAAAAATTAATAACAATAATAATAATATAAATAATAATACCAAATTAAGTTAACGTCGTTAACTTAAGTTAACGTTTCACCATTAAACTGGGTATATATCATTATCGATGATAAGTTGATGGGTACCTCTGAGAAATTTGGATAAAAGTGAGTACACCTGAAAAAATGCAAAAACACATGGGTACTAGTGAGAAAAATCCGTTCTAGTTTGTTAATTTTACTACAAGTGAATTAAGAAAAATTAAATATGTAGATAAGTTGTTATTGGAATTGATAATATTAATTAATAATGGATTTGAAAAAAGATATACTAATTATTATTACCTTCTTGAACCTAATTCAACAATAAAAAAAACATAGGTTCAAATGTATAGAATATTATCATCATCATTATTATTATTATTATTATTATAATTAATTTATTTTATTCAATCATATAAAATACGTTCCAATAAGTTTCAATCAGGTTTAATAAGTTCCAATAAGGTCTAATAAGTTCCAATAAAGTCTAATAAGTTCTAATAAGGCCTAATAAGTTCCAATAAGACCTAATAAGGTCTAATAAGGTCCAATAAGGCCTAATAAGTTCCAATAAGGTCTAATAAGTTCCAATAAGGTCTAATAAGTTCCAATAAGGTCTAATAAGTTAAATAAGGTCTAATAAGTTAAATCAAGTAAGATAAGTTCAGATAAGTTCATATAAGTTCAGGTCTAATAAGTTGAAGAGAACGCACCCTTATTAGACCTTATTGGAACTTATTAGACTTTATTGGAACTTATTAGACCTTATTGGACCTTATTAGACCTTATTGGAACTTATTAAACCTTAGTGGAACTTATTGGAATGTATTAAATATGAATAAATAATAAATTATTAATAATAATAGTAGTAGTAATGATGATGATAATAATAATGATAATAATAATAATAATAATAATAATAATAATATATTATTATTATTATTAATCCAAAAAAGAAATATTCTATACATTTGAATTTATGTTCTTTTTTTATTGTTGAACTACGTTTAAGTAGGTAGTAATAATTAGTATCTCATTTTTCAAACCCATTATTAATTAATATTATCAATTCCAATAATAACTTATCTACATTTAAGGCAATGAAAGTTGTGCGTACAAATATTACAGATGAGATATGGCAAGTTGTACATGAAGAAAATATGCTCGATGAAGAAAATGATATTAAAGGTGAAAATATGTACTCCGATGATGAATCTGAAGTAATATATTGATGTGGATTTTTATCCAAGGGAATTTTATTTAATTTTAATTAGTACTAGAATTGTGAATTATTTTAAATCTATCATTCTTATTTTATAATATAAAAAATAGTTTAATTCAATCTAACTGTGATTGATTTTTCTAAAAAATTATAAATCAAGAATGATAGAATAAAATTCGTTTATGTTGCGGTTTAATTAAATTGATTTTATTTAATCAATAATAAAAAAGAAATCTAAACCTTATTAAATTAGACCTTATTGGAACTTATTAGACCTTATTGGATCTTATTGGAACTTAGTTGACTTTCATTTGATTAAACAAGCTATGTTTGAATGCAATTGACTTTCATTTGATTCAATAAGCTTTATTCGAATCAAATTAGCTTTGTTTGAATGCAATTGAGTGGAATCTTAATGCTTATTATTAGAACTTATTGGACCTTATTGCAACTTATTAGGCCGTATTGGAACTTATTAGACCTGATATAACTTATTGGAACTTATCTGAACTTATTAAACCTGAAACTTATTTTTTGAAGGTGAAGAGAACGCACCCTATATGTTCGTTTGTTTTTAGGATTTGAAATGACATGGTATTGTTAAATATTTCAAATACATATAATTTACTAATCAATGATTTGGGTTAAGAATAGAGTGAAATCCAACTCCAATTTTTGTACTTGCCAAACGTATTATTTGACTCAAATCCATAATTTCAAATGAAATCCTTGTATCCAAACATGGAATTAGTAGATAGTGTTGTAATACATCGCATTTGCAAGTACAGTTGCATGCAACGGTTGTATGTGATATTTTCGATTACTTCATTGACAAGTTGCAATGGTTGGAGTTTAAATCAATTTTTGACATATGTAATGTTAAGGTGAATTAGGAATGCAGACATGAGACAATAAGGAGTGAGGAAGAGCTAGCTAGCTCGTGTTGCGCGACCTGGGCTCGTGCCACCCAACCGTATGCTTGAGGCACAAGGAGCCAAGGAGGGGAGGCACGGAGTTGATGTGCCACAAGGCTAGGGCTCGGCTCGATCGCCACAGGTTTTATATCGCCCTCCCTGATGATGTTCAATCTCAACGCCTCATAATTGCATATTCATACGGTTTTTGACCATTATTTCTTATGACAGTTATGGTCAGTGGCAGCCCATGATTTTCATAATAGTGGGTCACCATTACATATAACGATGAATTTCTTTTGTCCCTCAACTTCTCCATAATTAATTACATTCCAAAAATGTGTTAAAAATCTAAATAGGACTATATATAACTTCATTTAAGTTATAAATCTGAATATATCTATATATAACTTTAAACTACATACGAAGTATATTGAGTATATAACTAAGTAACTTCAAACTTCAAAATATATTTTTCAGGGACCATATCGCATTAGTTATCGTATTTATTACCATAACTAAACTATATATTTATTTCCATTTAACTAATAAAAAATCTCCAATACCTTCAAATTATATATTCCCTCCGTTCCAGTTTATTCTTAACGTTTAGTTTTTAAGATATAAAAAGAGATAAAGTTAAAAAAAAAAAAAAAATCTTTATTATACATAAGAAATAATCAATAAATCTTTATTATATAGGCCAAGGAGGGAGCTACGGTGTCCCAACTGTAAAAGTCCGCATTACCCTTTTCTAATTTCCAAAAATTTAAGTAACATTACTATTAAAATGAAGTAATTATTAAGGAAAATTTTATTTTTTAAAATGAAAATATTGCAAATTTTATATTTCTAAAAAATTAAATAAAAACACCACAATTCAAATTTTTAAATTCTCTACAATTAGATACCTATATTGATATAGTTTGTCATAAAATTTTACTTTTTAGTTATCGTAAAATTTTAATAGCATGTAGATTATATTAAATGAACCTAATCTTTTAATTTGTTTATTGACATTGGAATAAAAACAAAAGGTTGTTTAAGGTTGAATTGGATGGATAGTAAAACTTTCTTAATTTCTAATATTCCCTATTAATTTGTTGCTTATATTCAATTGCATATCTCTTTTCTAATCTTAGTTTTATCATACTAATTTACCTACACAAGGTACTAAAGTGTTAGCTATATAGATGATAAAGTACTTTTTTCGTATATCTACACCCGACATAGCTAAATCTTAATTTACAGAAGTTATGGCTAGACAAATAATTTTAATTTGTATGTATTTACACAAATTAAGTAGATACGTTAATTCGTGTGTGGTTTGTTTTAGTGTTGAGTATGTAAAAGCAATGCCAAAAATTTCACCACACACTTTTCGTGCATATAAAGCTATATACTATAAGAGAAGCTGCTAGAACAACATCTTGCCACTTGTCGCTCTCTCATTAAAAAAATTCCCGCTTCTTTCCCTTAACCTAAGAAAAGAAACTTTTTATTATATCTTAATATATTTTCTACTATAATAAACATTATATATAATATAACATATCTTTAGAAATATTATTTGATTTAATTCATATAAATAATCTTTTATTTCTTTTTTATGCATTTCTCTTGATTTTTAAATTATATTAAGTATAACAATTATTGAATTGAATATGAATCAAAATATTACTTAAAAGTATCATTAATCTTTTAAATTTTGTTACAATCGTCATTTTAGAAGAAATTGTATACTATTTCATTGTACAAGCACTTATATTAGATCGATCATAACCATGAATAATACTGCACCAATATTCTAAGAAATTTATATGTGAATGAAAATGTGATTAACAAGTTTTAAACTACTTGTTCATAAAAATGGGGGCAGACTATGTTTTTAATGGAGGATTGGTAAATGGCGGAAAACTATTAGAGAAATAAGAATACGGTAGGTATTGAATAAGAATTTTTAAATTTTCACTTTTTACAAAAACATGTAATTGTCGATGTTATTTTTTAAAAAATAATTTATGTAAACACGAGTATAAATTAAACAAACTTCTATTGACTTTGTTCATTTAAAAAAATATTTTGTTCATGCATTTTTATAGAATAATAAGTTAAAATTATACTATAGTGTTTACGATAAACACTAGAATATTATACTATAGTGTTTATGATAAACACTAAAAGAGATGTGTAACTATTTTATGAAATATATAAAATGTATATGAAGTTTTAGAAAATACCTTTTAAGAAAAATTGTGTGAAAAGAGTCAAAAGACCTTTTAAATTATTTTTTTTTTGCAGAAAGGGACCTAAAATAACTTTGTAAAAGGGAACATTTCTATTGTTTTCCGACTTTTGTGAAACATAAATTTTGTGTCGGCAAACAATGGAAAAGTTCCTTCTCGCAAAGGTACTTTTTTGTTCAGGTCCCTTTTAGCGAGAAGGAACTTTTCTATATTAAACTTCACATACCGAATATACTAAGCATTGTTCGGTAAAGTTTGGGACTCATTTTAAAGCTTAAGTCAAAATTGAGGAATGAGATTAGGCTTGGGGAGAGGAATAACGTTCGATCTGGAGACTTCGATAATCACCGAAGAGGCATGCTCAACCAACCAAACTTGAAAATTTTTCTACGGTCGTCGAAAAAATGACCACCAAAGTCAAAATAATCTAGACCGTTGATTTTGTATATTAATTAATTTTATTTTGGTAGTTAGATTTGACTTTTATTGTAAATAAAAATAGGAAAAATAGAATTTAATAATCCCCTCAAAATAATTTCACCTTTAATTTATTTCAAAATAATCCTACATTTATATATTATCTGCTTAAAATGAACTATATCACCCAAAATCGGGTCCATTTTGAGAAGAAAAATTAAAGGTGGAATTATTTTAGAATAAATTGAAGGTAGGATTATTTTGAGCGGGCCACCAAAAGAGGGGATTATTAAATTCCATTTTTCCATAAAAATATACATTTAAATTTTTTTTTTTGTAATATTAATTCATTTTTAATATTTTTGGATTTACCTAAATCAATTTTAGATTTTGATAATTTGAAAATTAGATTAAAAATCCGAAATTAATTTAATTTAGATAAATCCAAAAAATTAAAAATGAATTAATGTTACATTAAAACAATTTTAAAATGTTTATTTTTATTTAAAAAGTCAAATCTAATTACTATCTAAATTATTTTAACTTTGTTGGTCGTTTTTCGATGACCATAGAAGAAACATCCAACTAAACTACCCTAACTCAGTTCAAGTAGCTTATATATAGTTTTGCTTGGATGCATGTACGTACGTACCAAACAACCTCATTACATTTTGTGCTACTGTGTGTATCCTTTAAATTTCACCGAAGCAAAAGTTGGTGTTATTGAAGCCAATTTTTCTTATTTATTTTGATCCAAATAATAAACACCCGTTAAATACATATACATTTCTTCATAATAATTAGTTGGACATGTAGAGATTCTGGACGTACTTTGTGTGGATAAAATGACAAGCATTAGAGTGAGGGAGAAAGAGAGAGGAGATTCCTTGCTTGGCATGACAAGTATGCGTGAAGGAAAAGAATCTATATATACCCAATAAAAGGAACTAATATATTAAAAAAAATACGTTTTTGATGTAGATTTATACCAGTAATTTCTATATTAAGTTGGTAGGTTGGACCGTTTTATAGTACAAAAATAATAATATTTTTTATTTTTTATTTTTAGGAGAAAATATTACAAGAAAATCAGGAATTCTTCCTCTTAAAGAAATGATCTGATTTATCTAGAGCTAAAAAATAAATAAAAAATTAACTTCCAAAAAGGGATCCGATCGGCATCGATATTGGCAGGAGTCCCAGTATCCGAGCGATGCAATATAGCTAGTCAGCAAAATGGTTGGCTTCTCAAAAAATGTGCAAAGAATAGGCTATAGTAGAAAAATAATAATATTATTATCTTTAGTATCGTATGTAATAATCTGTATGTAGCTAGATGTATATATAGTGCCTACTGAAAATAGTGAGTGTACAAAATCTTTAAGGTCACTCTATGATTGACACTGCAGCAAAGTGCCACTATCCTTCCTCTTTAGGGTGGTAAAACGTCGTTGCTTATGAGAATATCACCTTGCTCATTCTCTACTCTTTCAACATACACTATTGATTTACCTTTCTTCTTTTTTTTTTCGTTTCATTAATTAATAAATTAATTAAAACCTTTGTCAATCTAAACATATTAAACTAACTTACCTTAGCAAACAAGGCTTTAATTAATTTATATAATGTGAAGTTAATCATTATCGCAAATATTAAAGTACGCCTCAATTTATTTTTAATGTCGAAAAATTATCATATGGTTGTTGATTGGTTGTACATAATCTAGCTAGTCGATCTTATTCTATTGTGGAACAATATGTGTATAACAGATTATATGTTCAAATATTTTTTATTAAGATGTGATGTCTTGGATCAGTCAAATTCTATTGGACTGCATATGCTATTTAAATTAACTTATTAAAGAATTTAACAATGTAGTTATTTGCATGCTAATAATAATAGAGAAGTTTAAGGGTCGACTCGAAGAAATGGATGAAATAAGGATTTGCTGAAAGTGACAAAATTAAAGCTTGTGGATAGTCGAATTTAGAAGCAGGATATATAGGGAAGGTTCGTTCGATTGTTTTGGATGTATTGTAAGGTAGTATAATCTTATAATTTTGAAATATGTGCATATATACTCAAACATTTTAAAATAAAATTCCTAAAATGTGACGTGGAGTTAATTTTTTAAAATCTGTACTTGGAAAGACCGAAACATTGATAATTCTACAAACAAATGACACAAACTTGGTGTATAACAATATGGACATGACTTGACAAGAAATATAATTGACATAATCTTTGCAAAATTGACATAAAATGACACAATGTATTCTTTGCATTAGAGTGTCTCTAATACTAAAGTTGTAAAGTTTATGTTACTTTTGTAATAAACATAGCTGCTATGCCAAGTTGGTGTCAAATATATTAATTTATGTCTTTTGCGGAATCTTAAAATTCTGAGTCATACTGCAAGTAATTTTTCTGTTATCTTTTTACAACGATGAGTCCTCCATAGTTTTGTAGTAATTCTTAACAATACAGTATGTACATGCTTCATAATTTTGAAGTTATAGACATATATTCAAATGTACAACAAAAAATGTAAAGATTTAAAGTGTATGTATCACATAAATGATAGTACATAGAGGTGTGATAGGGGGAGATTTGCTCTGTACCTAAGTGGTGCAGAGCAGGGTCCTTTTTTATACTTTAATTTATGTTATTTGCAACTTAGTCCTTTTATAAAATACGGCTTTAATAAAACAAGATTATATTAATATAGTACTATAATAATATATTTAATGCTAAACAGTAATATAATAATTAATATAGGAATTAATATAAAAGATAATTTAAGATTAAATAACTAATTATGATTAATAACTTAATTAAATGCTTGATTAACTTTTAATGACTTTAATGGTACTAGTTATCACTGTTCTACTACTTATATCATGAATAAATTAATCTCTATGCTTAATAGCCCACCATGCTTCGTATTAATAATTATAGATAGAGAGTTTTGACCGATACCTGAACTTAGTCGGCATTGGAACCTCCGGCGTTCCTAAGCTTCTGGCTTTATTGTGGTAGGTAACCATAAGCTTGCTTCCCTTAGATCAGGCACAGCACAGATCTAATACGTTTCCTACCTTAGACCGTAGTCTCACTCTATAATATTTTATGCTTAGATGATGATGAGAGTTTAAACAAGAAAATTAATCATCTAAGATATAAGGTTCGAAAGGATAACGTTCCCTTCTAAAAAACTTTTATTAATTTAACGAAATATTACAACTCTAAACACTCAGAATGATTTCTAGAGATGCTTTGCTCTTAGGAGAGATGGAATCCCATTCTTTCTCTTAAGGCTATCTTTCTCTAGATGACTTGAGTTTTTCTCTCTCTATATTTCCCTAGCTCAAGTCTGCCTTCTATATGCTTCCTAAGCTCTCTATTTATAGAGGGAGTATCCAAGCATTGGATCCCTTCTGAATGGTTAGAATTTCTCAATTAATACAAACCACACTCGAAAAGTAAAAGTAAAAGTAAAAGTAAAAGTAAAAGTAAAAGTGACAATAAAGTAGGCTGGTATTTTACACATGCTTATTTCTGGGTTACTGCTTTTAAATCATTTTTATGTTGCTCAAGATTTTTCGAAAATATTAGTATATCATCTATGTATACTAGGCAACAATGATTTAGTTCTTTGAAGATATTATCCATTCTTCTTTGGAATATCTGAGGTGCATTCTTTAGTCCAAATGGCATTACTAACCACTCGTAATGTCCCTGTGGGGCATTAAACGCTGTTAGTGGAATGCTTTACTCTTCCATTTTAATTTGTCAATATCCACTCTTGCAATCCATTTTTGAAAACCACGTAGCTCCTTGGATTTTATTAAACAAAACAGTTTTGTTAGGAATATAATATCCATCAAATATAGTGTTATCATTTAGCCTTTTGTAATTGATTACCATCCGGGCTTTTCCTCTCTTTTCTTCCGAATGATTTCTTACCATAAACGCAGGGCTATTATGAGGAATATTACTATTCCTAATAAGTTTCTTTTTCAATAATTCCTTAATCTATTCATCGAATTCTTTTATATCTTGATACGTATATACCATCTGTTTTACCCTTATAATTTTATTAGGATCTGATAGTGTTATTTTGGTATAGGCTTTATCCCTATCCCAATGTTGTAGTGGATTAGTAGAATATAGTTTTTCGCATAATTTTTCTTGTTGCTTTATTATTTCTTCTTTTATAGTAGAGTCATCTTCAGATATTCTTAATGCCACTTCTCTTTGTGTTGGGGTGACTTCATACTCATCACCACGCTGGCTGCGTTTGAATTCCATAGTTTGATGTGCATAAGCTTTTGATAATTTTGTAACCGGGACTGAATGGCCATTTATTGTAAACACTATGTGCTCTATCGTTTGAGTGCATGACGAATATAACCTTTGGAAATTATTTCCAATGATCACGTTATAAGAAGGTTGAGTAGTTGCCCATAATACGGGAATTATGCATTGAGTTCCACCAATTTTTATTGGTAGATTTTCAATTATGTCTGAATGCATCATAACGCTATTATCTGCAATTTTTACTCTCATGGGAGTTTTAGCCTTCTTCCACAAATATTCAGGAAATAATGTTCTTTTCCCAAAGCAAACTGAGCATCCACTATCAACATAAGCACATAATTCGTACTCTTTTTGCTCTTCTAAACATATTTTTATAGGAATGTAAATGCTATTAGGATTTGTTTCTGTAATTTCATAGCTCATTTCCATTCTCATGTTCATTTCGTCTTCGTAAACCGGCTCACTTACTGTTTTAGTGATGTATCCTCTTATTTTCCATTTTCCTATGCTTTGATCACTACTAGAGCTTGAACTAGACCCTAGATCTATACTTTGTCTAGGAGTTTCTTGTAAACTCTTTTTCTTCATGTTGATTTTTTCTATTAATCGTCTTAGCTCTTCCTCATCGTCTTCAATACTATTTGGGTCATATTTTTCAGTTGGGATAGGTTCTATTATATTCCTAGATGAATTGAATCTACTCATGCTATTACTTCGAATACTTAAATTTCTTTGCATTCTTGGAAGTGGGTTTACTCCGCTATGGAGGTTTCCAAGTTCGTCTATTACTAATTTACTTGATTTATTGGCCACGATAGGGTTCATAAAGAATTATTCCCATGTTTTTTCTATGACTATGTCATTAGGATTTACTTTAATGGGATTTATTTTCTTTTTCGTTCCTCCACCTTGCTCATATTTTTCAACATTCACTACCCTTTTTCTTTCGAAGGTATCTATGGTGTTTACCAATTTTATCTTCCAATGAAGCCTTATAGGTCGAGTTCCTTTAACCATATCTTCTCCTATTGTTAATAATTTAATGGCTAGGAACCTGTCTTGATACGAGTCTTCTAAGCTAACGTAATATTTAGGCTCACAAATATAGCTTACCTTACCTTGGCTTAGATTGCATGTGATGCCACTAATTATTTGATCATAGAATTTTCTATGTCTAATATCACAAACGAAGCTTAAACATTTGATATCTTTACTAAACTCATGTAAAGGTTCTATGTAAACTTGTACAGCTCCAACACAAATATAACCATAATTTCCTTTTTCACTATGTTCTTTAATTCGCTTCCAGTTTATGATGTTAATTTCAGCGGCTCTTTTTTCGAAATCTCCAATAACTATACTTCCTTCCATTTCTTCACAAACGTATTTTGATCTTGTTTTAAAGAAAGATGTTTTGAATATTTTATCTTTTGTTATCTCGGGGAAATTCCATCCCTTTTCTTTCATTTGTTCCATTTCTTTGTCATCCATGGCATACCCAGCTTGCCTTAATTAACCTATAGTCATTTTCTGTTCAATTTCATCTTCTTCATCTTCAAAACCTTCCTCGCTTTCCATCATATTATTAATTTATTCTAATTCATTTTCTTCTTCATAAGAACTTTCAATTTCTTCAATGTCATTATCTTCTTCGATAATTTCTACTATGCCTTTATTATTGCTTAGCGCTAAGTCTAAAGCTTCATCTTCTGAGATTTCTATGTAATCCCAGCTTCCTAAAGCTTCCATTAATTTAAGGATTTCTTTCTTACACTCGTTAGCATAATGTCCTATCTCTCCGCAAGTCCAACATTTGCAATTTCGTTTCTTTTCTGGACAATATGTTGCTTTTCTAAAAAACCGTTTTGGCTTTTTATATTTATGCTTGTAATACTTCTTCTTATATTGTTCTCCTCTATTTTTATCAAATTTATTTCTCTTATAGTATTTTCTTTTATTATCAGATTTTCTATTACTGTTACAACCATATTCATTAGGCATTTCCCAACATGTAAGGAATTGTTTTTTAAGTTGTTGTGTTCCAGCTACTTCCCTACATTTCTTTTCAATCCATTGCCTTATAAATATTATTCTTTTTCCCAAGCTATCTCTTGTACCATATTTTTCTTTCCATTCTTGATATTTTTCCATTATTTCTTCATTAATAGGACTTGGTAATTTATGGAAGAACATTTCTAAATTAGTATCATTTTCTCCAATTTTGTAATAGTATGTTTCAAATTCAGCAATGTAACTCTCGACAAATTTTAAATTACAAATCATTAAGTTACTTAGCTTTCTCTGATATTCTAATATTTTTTCACTTGGATCAGCTTTATATCCTACAAATTCTAGTTCTATGAAATGACATAGTTGTCTAAACATAGTAGTAGGTAACTCTAATTGTATTAATTGCATTTTGGTATCCTCGCTTATTGCCTCATACCAATCAGCAACGCATCCATAGAAACTATGTTCTATGTAATTTAAGAAATTCTCCGAAGTCCATTCAGTATTTAAATTCAGGACACTACTCATGCTTTTCTTCCATTGATCTAGGACTTGAACTCTATTTCTTATGCCATCTAGATTTAATTTGTATCCAGACTGACTAATAGGTTCTAGTGTTACTTCTTCTTGTTTTGGGTTTTTATTTGGCATAAATTTGCAACTAAACCGAGTAGTCCTCCCTGGGACATATTTTGGTTTACTAGTTTCTCCTTGGAATTTCATTACTTGATTTTTCCTAAAATTATTTTCTTCAGGACACACTTCTTCACCTATTTCGTTATTATCTACTATTTTACCCATTTTATTTTCCATTTTTTGTTGGATTATTTCTAATGGTATGTTCTCTAAATCATCCAGTTTTATTAATCCCATTTGTTGATATATGTCTTCTTCTATTGATACGTAGTTTGTTTCTTTAATCTCTTCTTCTGGAACTATTTGCTTCTCTGCTATTTTAGTCATTATTTCATTTAATTTTATAGGATTTTCTTCTAGGTCGAACATTCTTTGTAATTTTTCTAGATTATGATTGTTGTGAAGATTCTGGCTCATCCTTTTTAACTTGTTTATTTTTCTCAAGGCCAATTACTGTAAACTTCTTATTTTTATTTAAGTTTTGAAATGAATAACTATATTTATATGGGGTAGCTTTAGTAGGAGTTTTATCTCGTTGAGCACGTTGATGTCTAATTTCGTGAATCAAGGCTAATTTTATTTGTTTAACTTCGCCTTTTAGTTCCTTGATTTCCTTTTTAAATTCTTCCGTAAAAGTGGAAATTTTTCTATCAAGATTAGTGCAAGAACAAGAAGTACCCTCTACTTCTACCTTTAGATCCCTAATTTGATCTACAATATAATTTAGTATAGCTCCTGTAGCAGTGCTACCTTCAGGTAAATGAGATAAATGTAGACAAGTGGGTTCCTTACACTCTAGGGGAGGGGGAGCCCTTGAGCGAAATGACATTAATTAATTGATAATACTTAGTTAAGTATTAATTAATCTTCTAATTATAACACAAATTATAATTAATTTTATAACGTGGCTCTGATACCAAGCTAATACGGTCCGTTAATTTTACTAATTGTGCGGAAATTAAATTTATTTTTATCTAGGCTTAACTATATTTTTTAGTAATAAAACTAAGTAAACAAAGAATAAGGACTTATATGCAAATATTCAATATTTGAAGGTTAATAATATAAATTATATTTTTTCTAATGCCCTTATCTTGTTACAATTTGGTGCAGATCAGCTCTGCCCTTATACGTAGGGCTGTCAGTTTGGTTAGGAACTGTTGGTTTAACTGTTAACCTAACGTGAACTGAACTGAATGGTTTGAACTGAAATAAACCAGTAACCAAATGATTGATAACTGAAATTCCAACTGAAACAAAATGAACTGCACTTAACTGAACTGAAACTGAACTGAATCATGAACTGAAATCAACTGAACTGAAAAGGTTGACTACATAAAACTGTTTTTAACTGACCATAACTGAATCATAACTGAACTGAGATTAACTGTAACCTATATGGTTTTGTTAGTTAATTGAACTGTTTTTAACTGTTTATCAACTGAACCGAAATGACTTATAAAATATTTGATTTTGTTAGTTAACAAAACTGCAATTAACTATTGATCAACTAAACCAAAATGACTTATAACTAGTTTTAAGTTGTTGCTTGATTGAACCAAATTGAGAAAAAACTGTTTTATATCGTTGGTTAACTGAAAATCGCTTTACACTAAACTGAAATTAGACAAAATCTATTTGTAACGACCCGGAATTTTGGGCCAGAAAATTTCGCGGTTATTAATGATATGTCTTAATTCTAAGTCCAAAAAGGCCCATTTAATTTTGGACTGTTTTACTTTTTAGCCCATTCTTTTTCATCAAATTGGGCCAAGGACCCAATTTGTTCTTTTATCTACCCTTGGCCGGTTTTTAGTCTCCTTTTTGGGCTATTGGGTATTTCTAGTTTAATTGGGTAATTATGCTAATTACCAATTAAGAAGGCTTAAGTATTTTTCAACCAAGCCCATGACTTGGCCCCTATACTTAGTCCACATGGCCAGCCCTCACTTTCCCTTATTTTAGGATTTGCAACACTTCATCTTGTTCTATAAATAGGACTCTTGTCCCTTGTGTTGCCATTATGCATTTAAGCACTTAAAACTCCAAACTCTAAAGATCATTTTTCTCTCCTATTATCCCCTCAAAAAAGTCGAACCTTCATTGTTTTTCCTTGGATTAATTAAGCGAATCCAGGTAACTATGCTCTCCTCTTTAATCTATGGGTAGCTATTCACATAGTTAATTAGGAATTGAAGCATGAAAATTGTAGGAAGTTTAATATTGTTTTCATATGAACATGTCGAGCATGAAGCATGAATTTCTTGATTGATTTTTATGTATTTTCTTGATTTTATGTATGATCTTGTATAATTTATTTACCAATCAAATCTTGTTATTTCTTGATGAATTTTTCATGGTATCTAGTTTACTGTTTGATTATTAACCATGATTTATTTCGTGGCAAAATTCGTCCGTTTATTATTTATAAAAATTTAATCTTTCAAACCGGTAAAACTGTCCAGAATAGGTTTACGAATTTATTAGTGTACTTAATCAATTCGGAATGCTACGAAATTTTATATGGAAGTCAGTGATAATGTTTTACAGCTTGTGTTAAATTTTCGTAATTTTTAAAGATCGTTTGATATGGCATAAAATTCTGAAACCGAATTCAGCCTAATCTGACTGGTTAGTTATAAAATCACTTAAAAATAGTAAAAGATGTTATTTTTAGACTAAATTTATGCACGTAAATCCTTGAACCCATATTTAGCTCCCATAAAAATTTCCAGATTTTTAGAGATCTTTAGATGGTCGTTTTTAATTTAATTCTTTAAAAATCAGATTGTATAAAATAGGGCAATTGAATTGTTAAAATATGCTATTATTAATTATTGAATTTTCGAGTGACCTAAGTATTAAAAGGGAACTAAAAATATGATTTTTATGATGAATCTTGATAGTATTGAATTATATTGATTAATCTTGAATTAAAAATTAAATCTTGTTATTATCTTCTAATTGTCGAGTGTATAGAAATTAAAAGAAGGGTTAAAAATATTATTTTTATGTTAATCTTGATGAATGTTGTTGAAAAATATGATTTTTATCTTATTTTGGTAATTTTTGTAATTATATTGATTAACTAAATTAATTCTAGAAAATAGTTAATTATTGTTATATTTTTAATAATGCCGTGTAGAATTGATGAATTAGTCAATTTTTGATTAAATTTGATTATTGTTAATTCAGGGAATAATTAATAATAAAAGTTACGGACAAAATAATTATTAGGGATAAGTTGTAAAGTGAAGGGATAAAAAGATATTATTGGTATTATTATTAAGAGGACCGAAATAATATTGGTACTATTAATATAAATATTTTTGGATAAAGTTACAAATTGGTATATGACGTAATATTAAGGTTAGTATCCGAAAGGATAGGATTATACGTATACATATATTTTAAGGATAGTATATTATAAGATTTGAAGTTGCATAAGATACTACTAGGGATAAGAAAGGAAACAGAGTAATAGCTATACATGTTATGTTTCGGTCTCTGGCTAGGAAAGACTTGGTATTTAAGGTGGCCAATATACGTGCCGCACCTCTCTTTCCTGGGACTCCGAACATTTCATTTCCTATTACGGTCACCTAGTATTATCCTAATATATGAGATGATTGAATTAATTGAAGATATAAGATACAATATGGACACCCACCTGTATGATACACGAGTCATTAGTGGGTTAAGTCAGAACCACTACCCTATGGGACGAACACATGAGTTCCCCCGAGTAGTTTGACCTTAGAACATGTAGTCGTCTGGTAACCGTATCTGCGAGTCGCTACCAGGAAGTTATGGCCATAGCTTAGGCTTAGTGGTGAAACACGGGATCCGCTACGGGATTGAGTACACGAGCTCCTCCCGGCATGTTCTAGGGAGTTATGGTGAAACACGAGATCCATAACGAGTTATAAGTGACCGGTCCAACAAAGATATTATATTACGATCATACGATTTGATAAGATGAAATCATAAGATGAAGTTTAAGATGATTTCTAAGATGTGATGATAAGATATGTTATGATCTAATATGATAAGAAAGACATGATATGATACGATTAAGATAAGATTATGATATGACATGATCAAGATAAGACTATGATATGATATGATTAAGATAAGATTATGATAAGATATGATTAAGATTTATTAATGATATAATTTAAGAAGGGTTAAGTATAAGTTAAGGATTGGGATAATTTAAGATGTATAGTATAAGGTATAAGTTCAGTATGTTAAGTCTTCCGCTGTGTATTTCTGTATTTATGGGTATGTATGTATGCGAGTAAGGATGCATGTATGTATGAATGTTGAGTGTATTTTTGTACGTATTTCTAACCGTATTTGCAGGGTTGATTGTACGTACATTATACGTAGATTATACGTATTTCTAACCGTATTTCTGCAGGTGTGTTTATACGTATTCGCATACGTACTTTTATACGTATTTTTATACGTACTGTTATACGTATTTTTGTACATTTTTATAAAGACATGTATTAGATTTCTTTACAGTTTTTATGCATATTTCTATGCTATTATGTGTTTGGTGGTCCCTCGATTAAATGGGACAGCCTAGTTACTCGCCACTGACGGTGGACCCCCCCCTCAGTTTCAGATGACGATGCAGCAGAGTAGAGCGGGCTCCGCTGGATGGGCTTGAGTAGATTAGTATTTTATTTTGAGTATTTAGTATTCCCAGAACAGTTTGAGACATTAACTTAGTTTATCTTATGATCCCAGCATGTTGGGACAGAATTTCCAGACTTTATATGTATTAGTGACTTTTGGTTTATGGATTTTCAGTAGTTAATTTAATAAAAGATAATTTATTCATTCAATTAAGTTGATTTATTGTTATTTAAGTTAGTAACGGTCCGAATGTCGCTTTCCCTTTGTAAATCGACAAGTCGAAAAGTCGGGTCGTCACACTATTTGTATCAAATTATACTATATTAAATCAAATTGTTCTTTTCACGAAACGATTATTTATAATATACTATTAAATAAAATTGTGTGTTCTTTTCATATATTGATTATTCAAATTAATTAAATTTAGCATATTAATAATTTAAAATTGATTGTTTTCAACCATACTCATTTCAAAAGAGTTGGTTGGATTTTAGATATCTTCTTCAAATAGATAATTAAATATATAAAACAATACATTTTCTAGCAAAATAAATAGACTTTATTACCAAAATCAAAGAGATACAAACTAACACTGAGCTACGAGCATCAACCCTAGTACCCACCTTCTAGGAAGGGTTGTACCCAGGGAAGAGCAAACTATAGTCAACAAGATAACAACTAACAGCTTAACAAGCACCTTAACATGGTGGATTAAAATCATCACTCATCAGTATCATTATCAATATCCATGACCATATAGAATAGTTATTAACATGTCACCATCATCCATGATCATCATCCATGTCAATATGTCATCATTATCCATGTCATCAACATCCATCACCATTCATATACATTATCACACATCACTAATATCATCACCCATGCATTATTATCCATCTCCATCCATCATCAATCTTATTACCATTACTCCATTGTTATTACCATGAAATGGGCAAAGTGGCAATGCAATGGCGCATCAATCAACAATCACCATCAACATATTAAATTAAGACTTTCACACAAATAATAGAAGCATTTGCTCGAGCAGTCAATGATTATCTATATTTTATGGATAAGTCATTGTCTGAGTGATACATATAGTATGACTGCATTCTAAATAATACAATTGTATATATAATAGTATGATATTAAGTTATATTAGTATGATACTTTGTCTTAATATTATATGATTTCTTGTTTTTACAGTATGATTTAATGATATAACAATGTGATGTATTGTATATAGTGTATGATGATGGTGTTATATACTATCAAATTAAAGATATTATGCATTATGGCTACAATATTATATTATTTGTTGATTTTATAGTATGATTTATTTATAGAATAGTATATTAGTATGATGTATTGAGCATATTATGCATATATAGTATCATGATGGTTATTGTTATTAACTTTGTATTAGATTAAAAGTAGACTCAAATCTTGTTATTGTTATTGTTCTCGATATTGTTACTACTATTATTGTTATTATATTATTCATATCAATCACCATCATCGTTATCATCGTTCATCAGTTACATCATCAATTCATTATTGTTGTTGTTTTGGTAATTGCTATCATTATTATTGTTATGATCGTTGTTATCGCCAATATAGTATCACTCTTCATCACCTTGACCATCATATATACCCAATATTGATACTTGATACGCAGTTGCATATTTATACTTAATAATATTAGTACAAGAATAATTTGATTAAAATATGAATTGATAAATAATAAATAACTTTAACGTGCACTTCAAC
This sequence comes from Salicornia ramosissima, assembly GCA_951394345.1. NCBI lineage: Eukaryota > Viridiplantae > Streptophyta > Magnoliopsida > Caryophyllales > Amaranthaceae > Salicornia > Salicornia ramosissima. Next base: position 19,010,556 of record OX596240.1, on the reverse strand, counting down.
TTAACTAACCCATTGTGACGCAAACAATTCAATGGCTAAAACGAATACGATCGGCTCATATTATTTAGAGAAACAAACGTGAAAAAACTCGGTTAAAACCCATTAATACTTAATATCCAACTCGAACAAAACCGTTACAGATTTCCTTGTAAAACTGAAAAATAATCATAATGTAACTGAATATAATCATTTACAATAGACTGATAATAACCGAAATCGAATGGATATAAACGTATTTTTTCATATCATAAATTGAATACATCTAGAACCGATATATCAACCGCTCACAATGAACTAACAACAATTGAAATAGCACGGGTAAAACCGAAGAACAACCATAATGTAAGCTAAAGACAATGGGAATTGTTATATCAACCGTTCACAATGAACTGATAACAACTGAAATCGTATGGGTAAAACCAAAGATCAACCATATCTTAAACTGAATACAATCGGAACTGTTATATCAATCGTTCACAATGAACTGACAACAACTGAAATCGTATGGGTAAAATCGAAGACCAATCATAACGGAACTGATTTGAACTGAAAATAAAATTAACTGCAATGAGTTGGAACTGAAACTGATAAAGTTCAAACCGAATTGGTTATTTTGGAAAAGATCAACTGAAGTCAACTGAACTGAAGTCAACTGAACCGTTTGGGTCCAACCATAACTGAACTTATTAACTGAACTGACACCCCTACTTATACGTCCTGTAGTACATACTTTATTAATGTACTTGCATGCGGAGCTAAAGAGTATTACGGAGTAACTATTTTGTGTAATAAAATTCGCTAGTTAATTTCTTTTGGGGTCACAAGTGTGGAAGCTAATTTGCTCTAGTATTATTAAATAAATGAATTAAATCCATTTTTGGAAACAGCATTGTTCATAACTAGGGGTGTAAAAACGGTCAAACGGTCGGAAACTGGTCGGTCAAAAACAGGTTTGGTAAAAAACGGTCGGTCAAAAACAGGTCATATGAGCTCTTTCGGTATCGGTCGGTAACGGTCGGACTTATTCAGTATCCGGTCAAATTCGGTATTTTCCTAAACAGGTGTCGGTCGGTTTCGGTCCGGTACTTATCGGTCCGGTCGTTATCGGTAACAGGTCACATTCGGTCGGTTAAAAACGTTTTTTTACAGATCGTAACCGGTATACGAGTTATAATCGATCGGTCAAAATTGGTATGCGGATTATAATTGGTCGGTCAAAATCACTATGCGGGTCATAATTGGTTGGTCAAAATCAGCATGCGGGTCATAATCGGTCGATCAAGGTCAAATGTAGGACGTAACCTGTTAGTTTTAAACGATCGAACACAAATCACAATACAATTAGTTAATTCAAAACTCCAGATCGGATTTTGATATTTCGGGTTAGTTGGCTCAGAATATCTGGCTTAGAATCTTGGGATCGAAAACTATGTCCACCCCTGAATTATGAGAATAACAACGACGTTAATAAGTGACTAATATAAATATTATATATGGACATCAAAGAATAATCTCGATGAACCATATCAATTTATGATGAGTATGATGGCTACGATTATAATAAAAATATATATCATTAGAATATCAATGGCTATGAGGATGAGATTTATCGTTATCAACTTGTCATCATCATCATAAAAGCAATATACTACGTATATGGTAACAATAGTAATAATGATATGATGGTGAGTCAATGAGATAAATAATCAATTGATCAATCATAATAATGATGGATGGTAATAACAACGACGATCATAATCATGGTGGATGATGCATGCATGGTGAATTGGTGTTGATCACAATGTTGGCCAACATGAAGGATGTTGATTGATGATGGTGATGAATTATGATGGCATCAATTGTGTATGGTGATGATAACGTTGATGATGGATGATAATAAGTAATGATAATGATCATGGGTGATGATGTATATGAATGGTGATGAATGTTGATGATGGATGCATATGATGACAATGATGATGATGACAATGAAGATGTATTCTGATGCATGATGACGATGATGGATGTTGATGATCAATATGATAGATGGTCATGAATGATGATGGTGATGACGATATAGATGATGGTGATAGATTATGACGCTAATAATAAATGGTTATGAGCTTATAATGACGATTAAGATGATGATGGATGATAATGAATTGACGATAACAAAGATGATAACAATATTGATAACAATTAGCAACAACAACGAATTGATAATGATACTCATGATAACGATGATGATACTCATCAATCATGTAAATAAGTTCGATAAAAAAAAATGGGGTCAGTCGTACTTCAGTCGTAAGGTTGGTCAAAATAGGTTCGATAAAAAGTAGTCGGTCAAAAACAGGTTCAGTACAATAAGATTTCGGTCGAAAACGGTCGGCCAAAAGCGGTCGGTCGAAAACGGTCGGTAAAAAATCGGTCAAAAACGGATTCTGTACAATACGATTTCGGTAACGGTCGGTCTCGGTATAATAAAAACTGGTCGAAAACGGATTCGGTCTTAAACGGAATCTGTATCGGTCGGTTTCGGTATGCATCAAATCGGTCAGAAACGGTTTTGGTATAATTCGGATTCAGTAGCGGTCGGTATCCGGTCACTAAAAATACAGTCAAAAATAGGTTCGATATCTGTCGATAACGGTCGGTCAAACAGTTTTATGACCACATTTACACCCCTATTAATCATAACTAATGATATATCTCTAGCAACCCAAAACGTACAAGCATATAGAAGGAAAAAAATTATGTTGTCAATTAACCATGATATTATAAATCATGTTACAAAAATTGGTCTGACATAACTTTTAGCTTAGAAATTGTAACTTTTTACTATAAATCTATAAATTTTTGTCTAACTAATTAAGTTTTGTATATAAAATAATCAACTTCTAATTAATCTCAAAATAATTTCACTTTTTGCACTTATCTTCTTTGTTGAGTCTTTACCTATTACACTACTAGAAAAGATGTTATTTAGAACAGGAATTCCCGTCAAAAAAATGTGATCCCTTCGTAGAAAAGGGGGGTGCAAATGATTTTTCCCGTCGTAAAAATATGACCCCCGTCGCAGAAAAGAGGGGTCGCAAATGATTTTTCCTGTTGCGATCTCGTCATAAATGAGCCTTTTTTAATAGAATTTATATTAGGTATTAGGTAAATTATAGCGACGGGTTCAAAAATCGTCACAAAAAATCTACATTTGCGACGAAATTTAGACCCGTCACTAATATTGTACGCGTCGTTAATGGACCAGTTTTTTTTAGTGCTAGTTGTTAATCAGTTTTACAAGTAAAAGTGGACACATGTTTGCTTGTAATTGGTTAGGGCTTTGGTTTTTATTTTTATATTCTTAGTAATAATTACAAGCAAACACGTGTCCAGTTTTACTTGTATAATCAGTTACTTACTAATAAGTATAGGCCCATTTTAAGAATATAAGGGTCCGTTTACTAGAGCGAAAAATGTTTTCCCTGAAAACAGTTTTCCTATTTTACATCGTTTACCTTGTGTGAAAAAATAAAATGTAAAACTTTGGGTGAAAACTCATTTTACACCCTATTGGAAACCTTTTCCTCCAAATTTGGAAGTAAAATTATTTTCCGTGCAAGTAAACATTGGAAAATTTATATGAAAATGAGTTTTTCAACGTAAAATATTTTTCATGGAAAATCATTTTACATTGAAATTGTTTTACATTAAAGTAAACAGACCCTAAGTGTAAAAGGTGAGATTTTTTTTTTATAGGAATGTAAGATTATTTTTAGATTAAGTAAATGTAAGATTAGTTTGAACAGAATGTCAAAAAATTGGCAGTAGAATCAATTTTTCCTTAATTTTATATCAAATTGTTTTACAATTTTAATGTTGTTGTATTCTTCAAATCTAGCGAAGCATTACTTTTTCGAATATAGTTTTCTTTAAATTTTCTCTTATTTTCTTTATTATGTGCATTTTCTACTCTAGTGCTATGTTCACTAGAATTGTACTTAATATTCATTAGAGTTCAGTTTTTTTCCTATTAATTGATTTGATTAAATGGCTGATAATTTCAGTGATCATGGAGTCATTTCAAATGATTTTTTTTTTTTTGCATTGGTGATACTTATGATTCTACATTGGTTGATAATTGTAGGTTCTCTAAATTATTTGGAGTGTCTATAGTTGGTTATTTTTAAATATTGTGAACATTGTTGTTTTAATCGGTGAAGATTTTTTGTTTTAGTGGTGAAAATTGGCTATTATTTTTTTTGTGTGAACATTGTTGTTTAGGTGGTGAACATTTGCTAGTAAATATGTGACTATTGTTGGAATATTTATCCATAAATTGACTTGAACATGTGAGAAAAGGAAAAAGAAAAGAAAAAAGGGGAACCGGGGCAGGACCAAGTCGCGAATCGCGAGCCTGGTCGCACCTCGTGATCCAGTGAGGTTGCGACTCGCGACCTCATGTCACGACTCGCGATTTCCCACTGGATTGTGGCCTGATTTGTCCGTTTTTTAATGTTTTTGCCTTTGATACTTTTACGTATTAAAGCTTGTTCACTAGGCTTAAATACTAAATTAAGGTGGTTTTAAAACGTGATTAAATCAGATGTATAGAGCTTGCATTGTGAATGGCATCTATGCATAATAATTGCACAATTCAAGACTCATGAATTCAGATTTTATTATGGTTTTAATGGTCATTCTTCACTCATCATTTATTGATTTTTTTTTCTTGTGTTTATGCCTCTAAGTAGGCATGTAATAAGTTCATGTGTTGAGATACAAGAAAAGTATAAATCTTTCTCATATTTTTACAGCTTTCTTGCACTTAGAGTTTTCTAGCTAATCATTCTAACGGTGTCCGTACACAAATAAACACAAGGTCTTTTAGTATATAATCTTAGGATCACATAGAGTGTATAGTTCTCCATTGTATCTTACTAATCATTTTGTGGTAAGCTGATGATCATATTAGGGTTGAAATTAGGTTAACTTGGTTATGATTTCGTGGTAACCTGGAAATCATTTTGTGGTAACATGGTGATTATTTCGTGGTAACCTGGTGATCATAGTAGGTGATAATTTATAAACTAATTCTAAGAACATTTGTTAGTGAAGCTGTGAATATTTGCATGTATGTAACTATGTGAATATTTCTTTATTTCGTATGTCAAAATTTAAAAGCTAATTTTGTGGAATTTTTTTAAGTAATTATATGAATTTTATCTTGTTATATTGTGAATTATGAATATGACTGAGAAAGTTTTGATATAAATTATGACTGAGAAGTTTATAATTTTGTTTTTAAAATCCTAAAATTGAAAGTGAAACTTACCGTGCTTCTTCTTCATCATCTAATTTTGGAATTTTTTTGCTTTGTTTTTGTCATTTTTTGTATGAATTATGACTGAAAAGTTGTTGATTTAATTTATTTGAATTTCTTTTGGGAAAATTTGATGTAGAATTTGAAGAATTTCGTATGCTTTGAGAAAGGAGAGAGAAATGCAGTTTTTTTTAATGGAAGATGAAAGGTTTGAGAAGTTTAACATGAGGGGTTTTTATAAGGTCTGATGCTGAGTGAGGCGCGTGGATTTTTTGTTATTTCACATGCCTGGACGCTTGAGACTACATAAACTTGTATGATCTTAGGTCCATATATTACCTATTGGCTATTGGTGAACACTAACTTTATCAAATAATAAGAAAGAAATTACTGATTTTGAATCAAATCTTTTTTTTTTTTAAAAAAAAAACAAGAATTATCTACTACCCTCCAATAAAAGGTATCTACGGAAGTGTGTTGATAAAATTATAAACAATTACAACCACAATATTGCGAAATAATAAGAGAAATTGGCATGTATTATAACTTTAATCTTTCCTCATATTGTGAAAAGTAGGAAATGGATCATGTTTTTTGAAATGATTAATCTGATCTGAATTATAACCCTATATAAACCCTAGACGTAGCACGAATTGAATTATATTGTCTTGACTGAATGGAACTAAACTAAATTGAACTTTAAAAACCAAGTCCAAAAAACTTGTCCTAAGTCTATCATTTCTCCTACGATATGATTTGATAGTTTATTACGAAGTACAAACTTTTAGCGTAAAAGAAAGTATTAATTTTTATCATAAAATTGTAACTTTTTGGCATTACAATATAACTCTTTCCGTTCCAAAATAAGTGTTCCATTTACTTTTTCACATCAACCAAGAAGCAACTTAGAGTATTAATATCTTGAGTTATATTTAACAAAAAATTGTAAAAATTATATATTTAGAAAGTACACGTTGAGACAAAGTAAACGAGATCTCATATGGCTATATTTTGCCTTATATGAGTAAAATTAAAGAGAGTCAAATGTACCATGTGAATAGTGCATCCAGTCAACTGGAGCACTTATTATGGGACAAAGGGAATAACAAATTTGTGGTATATTTGATTTTACTTGCTACAATTTGATTTTGTGCATGGTTCACATGTAAATTTTGACTTCCCTCAATTTTATACTCCGTATATATGCAAGGAAAAGAAATATCATATTGATCTCATTTGATTCGTCTCAATATCTATTTTTCAAATACATATATATATTTTTTCAATTTTTTTGGCATGTACACTTAAAGATATCAATGTTTAAAGTTATTTTTTTAGAAGTGATATGAAAAAGGAGATATAACAACATAATTTGAACAAAAAATATATAAAATTAACTCGGAGTTTGTTTTGAGGGATAATGAATGTGGATAGGGATTATTCATCCTTTAATGAGTTAATCATTTATTTGTTTACAGGACATGCATTAGGATTTATGGAATTTATTTATGGAGAATGGGATGAGTATTAAAACCCCTTAAACCCACCAAAATTATACCTAAGGTGGGCAGGTATTGAGTGGAGGAATTAATTTACTTGCTTACTTAATCCCATCAACTATTAAACAAAGGATGGAGATTATATTAATGAAATCCCACTTACTAATTCCTTATCTTCATCTCATCATTTAATCTTTGTAATCCTTACCTTTCAAAACAAACAGGTTCTGATACGAGACAAAGGGTTACATGATGTAAAGACTCATATTATCCTATCATTTTCAAGGACTTGACGTCCAAGCAACCCTTCTCATATTTGTAGAAAACTCAGTATATACTCTTTTCATACACCCCCCCCCCCTCTCTATTTCTCTCTTCTTCCTTATTCACCCTTTCTTTTTCTCTCTCTCTAAACCAGCTAATTAATTAGCAAGAGCAACTAAAAACTTAGCTAGCTATCTATCTCCATAAAACTTTAATTCTCCTTCCATTATTAATAATAAAATCCCACTTCCAAGTACCCAAATTTCTTTAATTTCTTCATCTTCAGCTACTTCTTATTTATTCTTTTGCCCTCTTTTTTTTTTTTTGTACAATTAATAATAATACCCTTTTTAAAGTACTATTGTTTTGTAATCTAAAATCATCTTTTTTAATTTGTAATCATTTTTTTATAACCTTTTTATTTTACTGCTTAATTAATTAAACTTTTTTTTTTTTGTAAGCAGTAAAAAGGAATGAGATGACATGGTGCAATATCAATAACCCTTCTACTAGCAGTAATATTGATATTAGTACCAATAATAATAATAATAATAATAATAATAATAATAATAATAATAATAATAATATCCCTACTAGTGATAAATCAACTTCTAAAAATGATGGTATAACTTCCAAAATCAATAACCCAATTCATACAATTTCTTGTCCATCTTGTGGTCACCATTTTCCTCTACAAGACCAGGTAAATTCTTTTTAATTAAACAATTTTATACACTATTTAAATTACTCATTAAACTAATTAAAAAAAACTGGATTTTTTTGTCTTGTATTGATGATTTTTATTTATTTGTTAATTTAACAGTATATGATAAATAATTTTCAGGCAGCAGGAGGAATAAATGAATTACCAGGGTTACCAGCAGGAGTAAAGTTTGATCCAAGTGACACAGAAATATTGGAACATTTAGAGGCCAAAGTAAGGTCTGATTTGAGTAGATTGCATCCTCTGCTTCATGAATTCATACCTACTATTGAGGGTGAAAATGGGATTTGTTATACACATCCTGATAAATTACCAGGTATTATTATTGGTAAATTAATTAGGTTTTGTTTTTATACTAAAGTTGATATTTCTTTTCTTTTGGGTCATTACATATCAAAAAAAAAAGAAAGAAAGAAAGAAAGAAAAAAGATGGGTTAGCAACTGCTTATTTATTTAGCAAGTCTCCTGTGAATCGGTATAACATTTTTTACTTCCTCCGCTCCATCTTAATTGTAACAGTTTGACCAAAAAGCTTTCACATATTTGGTCAAAGTGTTGCAATTATATTATGGAGCGGACACTACTAGAATAGAGGCTATTTACGACGGAAATCTCCGTCACAAAAAAGTGATCGCGTCGTAGAAAGGAGTTGGAAATGATTTTTCCCGTCGCAAATATATGAATTGTAGCAAAAAAGGGGGTCGCAAGTGATTTTTTGTCGGCGCAATCCCATTGTAAATGAGTGGTTTCTAATAGAATTTGAGTTAGGTATTAGGTAACTTTAGTGACGGGTTTGAAAACGGTCACAAAAGATCTACATTTGCGACGGGATTTTGGCCTGTCATTAATATGTATCCATCATTAACGGTCCAAATTTTTGTAGTGGTAGGAAGTATGAAAATAGTAAATTTGAGCATAAAATATAATTTTGAGTTTATAAACCTAATTTGGTTATACTTCCTCCGTTCCAAAAAAAAAACACAACAAACCATTTTTGCACACATTTTAAGGAAGTAATTTAAGGTTGTAAATGAGCAAATTAATCAAAATAATTTTAACACAAGTAACAATGATATTATAGGTTACTTTTCTTAAAATTACATATATTAATTTGATTGTTTAGATCTTTAAATCTCTTTTTTAAAATGCGTGCAAATAAGTTTGTTGCCTTTTTTTGGAATGGAAGAAGTATAATAAGTTAAAGATTTACGATAGAAAGTAAAACTTACATATGACTGTAAGTTATTATTATTTGTTTTTTAATTGTGTGTGTGTTTGTGTGTGTGTGTGTTTGTTGATAGCTAACTAATTGAAGTATTTTGATGCACATTAGCTTAGTTGGTTAAGTCGATCTTGATCGATGGCACGCACTTAAGGCGTGCCATCAATTTGTTTCATATCAATGTCATTAGTGACACTTATAGAATATTAAACAATATATATAGCTAATTAAAGTATATTATATGAAGTTAAATAAATTAGCACACTAGCTAGCGTGCTAAGGAAATAAGAATGTTGATTTAAATTAATGGTTAAATTTTATGGTGATTATAAGTTAATTAGGGTGCTAGCGTGTTGAGGATATATGAATGTTGTTTTCAGTCGATTTATGACACATTTCCATTTGGGTTGCTTCCCTTGCAAGCATCTCTTTGTTTAGTTTTTCTTATCAGTTTTTTACTTTGTGGAATTTGGAATTGTGTCAACTTCTGGAATTTTTTTTTCAAATGGTACAAATTTCATGCAATTAATTCCAACCAAAACCCTGAAATCATGCTTGGTAATTTAAGGAAATTTTTGTATTTCTTTCACCTATGTTAATCAAATTTGTGATGGTGAAAAATAATTATTTTCCCTAATTTTAGAAATGATAATATGCTATCCCCCCCCCCCTCCTCAAAAAAATATGTTACGATTTTTAGTGCTCTTGGAATATATAGAACAAATTTCATTATTTTTACGCATTTGTGAATGCAATTTTTAATTAAAATATCTCTAACTTTATATTAATCAAATAAAAATAAAATCGATATTATATTATTATAGTACTCGTCGACATGAATCCAATGGCACCCACTTAATTACTCGTTTCTTATATATTACTTCGTAACACTTATTTAGATTCTCTACAATTATGAACAATAATGATCATAATATTATAAATGTGGTGAACTTTTGTAAAATGGAGGAAGTAATATGTTTTCATTTGTATTACTATGAAGATTACATAGGGAATAGATTGATAAGAGCAAAAGAAAACTGAAATTTATTATAAACCAAATTTTAAAAATTTCCATTTTTAAACTTCCCAAATTAGCTATGGGTATATTTAGAACGTTACAACTACTAAATGACTGGCTAATTATATATATGTTTATATATGTTTTATAAATCATTGAAAATTCAACTTGAATTTTTTAATTAGGAACGAAAATTTGCTTTTTTGAGTTATATATGTAGATACAGAGGATGTAAGTGATAAAGTTTGAATCTGTATTACAATGAATTGGGGTGGGAGTCAGGCAGTGATTTTGCCCCTCGATCAGCACCTGAGAGTCTGTTACCACAATGAATGATACTTTTATTTTTTTTCATTTCCTCAATATATCATACATAAGTCTTGAGGTTTGAGTGAGACCCTAAATCCCCAATCCATACATGATGGATCAATTTGATAGACCTAACAAATCTTTGAATTGATACTTCCAAAATTTTACTTTATTTTATAAATGGCACCATCATTTGATGCCTTCATTAATTTTAAGATTCTGTTATGCAATGATCTCCCAAGTCATACCTACTTTTTTTTTTGGCAAATCAAGCACCCAAGTCTAATTTGCTCATAAAAAATTTATTTATTTATTGTTAGATATGGTATAAAACATATCAGCTCATTTGTTGATACTAGGATACTAGCCCATGTATCAGAATAACTTTTGTATTTAAGGGGACAATAGAGATGGACTCCTCAAACAAAGGGTGATGAGGTTTGAATCCTACACTTCTATGAGGCAAGGTGAAGGCATCAACTGATCTACACCATATGCTCTTTGCTCATAAATTTATGATGTATTATAAATTGGAAATGGCCGCAAATGAACATAATTAACATAAAATAGAGGGTTCCGTTTTCTTTACTTGTTTTTTCAAAAATATGTTACAGCATCTACAATGCTTGGGTGCAAGGGCTAGCTTACAAATTTAGGAAATTGCTAGCTACAAACTCAACTATTGTGGATCGGAGGAAGTGAGCTTGTAGTTGACACATGTCTTGTAGCTCAACAAAGCTACAATGGTTTAGGACCCACTTTATTTATTTATTTTTTTGCTTGTTTTTTCCACTATTGCATTAAATTCAAACTACAAATTAAAGCTATAAAGTTTGTAAACTTACCATTATAGCTACTTATAGCTTGAAAATGATGTAGCTTAGAATGATGACATAGCAATCAAAACTACAAATGTTGTAGCCCACCATTAGATGCCTTTACTTTCAAAACTTGAAACCTGATACAAGTACTCCCCCTGTAACATATTAATGGCAACAAGCCATTTTGCAAGCATTTTAAGAAAGCGATTTAAGGGTACAAACGAACAAATTAATAAAAAATAACTTTAAGATTAGTAACTTATGATCTCAATCTTACTTATATTAAAACCATTTTGATTAATTTGTTCATCTACACCCTTAAATCATTACCTTAAAGTGCGTGCAAAATGACTTGTTGTCAATAATATGTTACGGAGGGAGTATTATAATTTGCTTCTGTTTTGTTAATCTTTTCTTATAAAAACTTAATTTGTTTGTTCCTTAACGGTTGATTTTGTAAGCAATCAGTTATAATGATGGATTGATGGTAATTGAAATAAAAGTGTTTGTAAATTTGAAAGGAAAAATAAACTCCATTTTCATGATCATACGACATCGTTCTCATATTTACTATTTTTCTTCACAACTTCTACTTTCATTCTCACCCAATATCACTCTTTGGCTACATATTAAATTAGTAATGGATGACATTGAAAGAAGAAAATATAAGCTTGAGGACGAGATTATGATCCTATGGAGCTGATGATAATGTTGTTTTTCACTTACCAAATGAGACACGTGAGTAACTTGCCATTTTTATAACAATAATATTATGTTGGAACTTTGATTTGAGTAAGATATAAAGTTCTTGATTATTTAATCTAATAGTAACAAATTTATTTCATACAAGTATGCAATAATAATTGGGGTATGATATTTTGGATCCATGCATGATGACTTGATATATATATGTACATTACTTTTTATTGATGCTCAGCTCCCTGGTGGGTACAATTGCTTATTATATGCAAAGGTGATTATATATAACCATATATACTAGATCTTGATATAATTTAACTTTCATAGATTCATATTCTTATTACTTTTTCTCATAGCCTTCACTAGTTACACAAATAACAATAATAGTCTCCACCTTCACATAATCACATTTATGTACTCTTTTTGGTATTCATTTCTTGTGGAGTAAACAAGCTAGCTTAATGAAAATAATTAAGTTTGCTTCATTGTTTCCAAGATCTTATACTTTAGCATTAATCACGTTATCATGCATGCAAAAAATTAGGAAGAAATTAAAAACAATTGCACCTTTATAAAGAAAGTGATAAAGAAAAGGAAGAGTAAGAATAGAAAGCGGTCACTAATTATTGATGTATAAGAAAAGAATCTTATATAACAACTCCAGTTTGCTAGTCAATATAACTGTTTTTTGTATTGCCTATTTTCTACTCCCTCTGTTCACTTTGTTTGTTATATTTGGAATCTTTTTTCTGATTAATAATTGGTCAAAGCGTAGCAAATAAAGTGAAACAAACGTGAAGTGCTAATTAGGAACTTCTCTCTCTCATTTAATGTGAAAATCCTAATCCTACCGTAAGTGTCCTTTGAGACTTGAGAACGTCTCACATAGTGAGATGATTCTCATCATGAAAAGTTATAAAAAAAAAAAACAACAACAACGAAAGTTACTAAACATATATAAAAAGTTATCAGTTAATTTTATACATATTTTCTTTTATAGGTAATTATCTCTTCATATCTCTCTTTATCACATGCATTTTACACTACTTTTGCCTCAATTTAGTTGCAGCATTTACTAAAAAACAAGGGACACTACACATTAGTTGCAACAACTAGCTTAGTTCCTATCTGTCTCTTTATCACATTCACTTTATTTCGTTCTATCCATTTCAGTATTTCACATTCAGATTTTTTCTAAAAGTCTGTTTACAAGATTCCTTTGCTGCAACTAAATTAGGAAGGAGGTAATTTTTTATTTTTTTTTTGTAAAATTTTAAAAAGTTTTTCTTCAACTTTTCCTAACAAGAACTGGTCTTACGCTACGATTGTCTCACCTAAAAATTTGTAGTTAATCATGTATGTATATATGAATGTGTACTTTATTCCTTTTATACCCAATAACTGTTTGTTTAATAAAATCCGATTATTTGGTACGAGTACTATATATCAACTGTGAGTAATTTGTAATTTGTAATCTGTTAGCCACGCAAAAGCTTTAGTAAACTGGTCCAATTAAGGGTATTGATGAATAGAAGCTTGTTTGTACATATAGTAGTTGTCTTGCGGTGATTAAAAGTATATGTTTCATGATTGCATTTCAAATCATTGTATGGTATATTAGATGGTTGAGACGTATAAATTTTTGTATGAAATATCTCTCCAAGATTAGATCAATATTATCATGGTTTGACCATTCAATATTAGAGTCATCGTCAAAAAAAAAAAAAAATTAAAAATCAATATAGAGTTCAATTGAATGTATGTTAGTGCTTGAATTGGTAGAGAGAGTAGTTTGACGTCAATTCAAAAAATTCCTCTAGCTACTAGGTGGAGTTTTTTCCATTGAAGTTTTGTACATGTAAATGTTAAAATTTAAATTACCTAATTAAACACAATAAAGTGTCATTGCACATAATTAATAAATAGTTACTCCATATGAGTTACCAAAAAGTTAAGTGTTATTGAACACAATTATACAAATATACGTGAAATCATTATTTAAATGGCTCAAAATCCAATGAATACAAAATGAAAATACTAACAACAAACTCAAAACTCTAACTGCTAACAACGAGATCAATCGCACATGTCTTAACATGAATAGAGAACCAAAATTTTAATTTTCAAATATTATAATATTTATCTCTTAAAATTGTATATGTTACACCCTAAAATATATACTCCGATCCCTCCGTTCCTAAAAGATTGCCCCATTCACTTTTTCTCTTCTCCCGATACACATCTTTAAATAAATATATCTTTAAATACGTATGATAAAAAATTACAAAAATTACATATTAAATAATTTCACATTGAGCCAAATCAAATGAGATCCCATTTGATTATATTTTTTTTCTTATATGTATAAAATTATAGAGAGTCAAAGTTACCAAATGAAAAGTAGCAAATTAAAAGTCAATATGAGGCATTCTTGAAGGGATGGAGAGAGTATAATGTATCAATTTTTGATAACATAGTGGCTTTCATTTTTAATTTTAGAACAAGCTACCTAATTTTTGAGACAACGTAACCCTGTATCTAATATAATACTCGCTCAGTCTTTTAATACTTACTGCATTCAAATCCCTTGATTAGTACAATTCTTGTTTCAACTTTGATTGTTTCTAGTTTTACATATATAATGAAAAATATAATCTGATGGATCTAGCTTGCATGATTTGTCATCACACCATGTTATATTTAAATATATAATTTATATGTATGAATTAGGTGTGAGCAAAGATGGAGTGATGCGACATTTCTTTCACTGTCCATCAAAGGCATACACAACAGGAACTAGAAAGCGAAGAAAAGTCTACACAAATAATAATAAAGACGCATCAGGTAGTGGAGAAACAAGATGGCATAAGACTGGCAAAACTCGACCTATACTTTTCAATGGCGGCGTTATTAAAGGTTTTAAGAAGATACTTGTTTTATATACCAACTATGGAAGACAGAAAAAACCAGAGAAAACTAATTGGGTTATGCATCAATATCATCTTGGACTCAATGAAGATGAAAAAGATGGTGAATTTGTTCTTTCTAAAGTTTTCTACCAAACACAGCCTAGACAATGTGGTGCTGCTACTTCTAACAACATCAAACATCATCATGATAATATAATACATCATCATCATCACTTACCTCACCAGCCTACATTATTGGTCAACCCATCACCTCCTGGACTCTTCACTTATTACAACAACAACAACACATCTTATAACTTACCCTATGATCATCATCGTCATCAAAATCATCATCATCATCATCATCATAATAATAATGTTGTTTTGGAGCAAAGCAGAGAAAGCCCATCTCAGCTGATCCCTAATTTGATTGTTCAAGGTGATGGGTCATCTTTGTTTTCAGTTTCTACTGCAAGAAAAGCATGAGATCGAGTGAGTTGAAACTGATATATATATATACATATATATATATATATATATATATATATATACTTCCTCCATTTTCAATTTCTTGCAACAAATCTATTTTCACGCATGCCGAGACAAAACTTTGAGGATTAATATCTCTAATTATGTATTAGTAAAAATTATTAACACTAGATAATAAAAAAAATATACAAGTTTAGACGAATCCAACGAGACCCTACGTACATGACTGTATTTTTCTTTTTTTGTAAGTGATAAATTGTAATCAAAGTGCAAATAGTGAATAGTGTCACAAGTACAATTGTTTCAAGAATTTGAAAACGGAGGAAGTATATACAATATATACATATACTTACGGTCTGTTTGGTAGCCGGATATAAATCATGCTAATGGAAATGAATTTATATGTTCTCATGGTGGTGCTAACAAAACTCCAATTTATTTAATTTTCTTCACAAATATCCGATCTCATCCAATACCACCATCTAATTTTTTCCATGCATGTTTTCCATAAGGTTCTTTAAGAAAGTTACACTTTAAATCTATTACTATTACCACAATTTATTACCAACAACCAAAAGGCAAATGTAAATATACATGCATGCATGATGTAAATGTAAGGTAGCTATTATATGTTGATGCATGATGCATTATTATTGTTATGATCAATATATTACACGTACACGGTCATTTTAGGTTTAGGCGGGAGGATAAAGAAGAAATTAATTTAATTTTTAGGTTTTTTAAGAAATTTAATTTGTTCTATGCACTACAAGAAACTCACACAACGAGAGCAATTTATCATGATTAAAGAGGGCAATATGAGTATTGTTTTACTTAATGATGCCTACAAGGGCAATTATTTTTGCACTCATTGATATTAACAATGAAGACAATATGATTATTTTACCCTCTTAGACTTTTGAAACTTTGCCCTATATGACAATAAATAAAGTGTTTAAATCAAGGAAAGCAAAATGTATTGCCTTTGTTGATGATCAATGAAGTCAATTTTGTTTGCCCTTTTTGAATTGAATCAAAGAGGGCAAAACATCTAAAACTGCCTTTGAAACCTAATACAACGGGGTTACGAGGGCAACATGAGGACAATCCTAAAATTGTCATTATAACCTAAGAAGACAAATTTTGTATCAAATAGGACAATTTTCTTGAACACATTTTTTGTAGTGATGGTCGTCGAAAAAACGACCACCGAAATCAAGTAAATTTAAATCGTTGATTATCTATGCTAATTAAGTTAATTTTAGTAATTAGATTTGTGTTTAGCCCATGTAAAAAGTCCACATGTGAGTGTGAAAAGAGATTGGAATTAAGGGGAGTGTTGGGAATAAATCCCACATCGGAAAAATAATAAACTTGTCTCCACTTTATATGGCTAAGAGGTTACTTCCCTTACCACCATATGGTTTTGAGGTGGAAACTCCTTTGTCTTGTAAAATGGACTTGTACTCTCCGGTGGTGGGTGCGGCCCAGACCCGTTTGTCATGGTATCAGATCCCAGGTTGGGTTTGGATTAATCTGGGCCAAGATTATGCACAACTCACATGTGAGGGGAAGTGTTGAGCCCATGTAAAAAGTCCACATGTGAGTGTGAAAATAAAGAGATTGGAATTAAGGGGAGTGTTGGGAATAAATCCCACATCGAAAAAATAATAAACTTGTCTCCACTTTATATGGCTAAGGGGTTACTCCCCTTACTACCATATGGTTTTGAGGTGGAACCTCCTTTGTCTTGTAAAGTGGACTTGCACTCCCCGGTGGCGGGTGCGGCCCAGACCAGTTTGTCATGGTATCAGATCTCAGGTTGGGTTTGAATTGATCTGGGCCAACATTTTGCACAACTCACATGTGAGGGGGAGTGTTGAGCCCATGTAAAAAGTCCACATGTGAGTGTGAAAATAAAGAGATTGGAATTAAGGGGGAGTGTTGGGAATAAATCTCACATCGAAAAAATAATAAGCTTGTCTCCACTTTATATGGCTAAGGGGTTACTCCCCTTACTACCATATGGTTTTGAGGTGGAACCTCCTTTGTCTTGTAAAGTGGACTTGCATTCCCCGGTGGCGGGTGTGGCCCAGGCCCGTTTGTCAATTTGACTTTTATTTTAAATTAAAAAAATACATTTTAATTTTATTTTAATATTAATTCATTTTTAATATTTTTGGATTTAACTAAATTCATTTTAGATTTTGATATTATTTTGACATTAGTGGTTGTTTTTTATTTAAAAAGTCAAATCTAATTACTAAGATTGACGGTCTAGATTATTTTGACTTTGATGCACTTTTTTTTTACGACAATAGACTTCCAAAATTAAAGGTTTTCTTTTCCTTTTTTTCCAAGGAAAATGCTATATGCAGTCCTTAGGGCTGCATATAAGCATTAATTACATTACCTAATATGGAAATAAGTTGTGAATTTATGTGAAAATTACACATTGATCAATGTAATAAATGTAGAATTAATGTTGTTTATTTCCTTTTTTAACTTTTTAGATGCAGCCCTAAGGACTGCATATAGCATAATCACACTGTCTCAACTAAGAATTTGTATTTGGTGACAAGTGTATTCAAGTATAAGGGGAAAAAATCTTACAAATAAGGGGTGAGAATCAAACCTTGCACCTCTAAGATGCAATATGGGTGTAAGCACCACTTGTCATTCACCACTTCCTCAAAACATACACATTAAAATGAAAATGTTAAAACATACTAATTAACTAAGAAAGAATAGCACGGTTTATATATAAGTATTTAATATATATACTTTTAAAATGAAAATATATATATTAGAATTGAAGACATGTCATATTTGATTAGGTTTGTTTTTGAAAAAAAAAAAATCCTTAAAGTTAGGGCTATATTAAATAAGAATAATTAAATTAATACGTAATACCCCGAAATTTAGGGCCAGAAAATTTCGCGGTTTATTTGTATTGTTTTATTATTCTAAGTCCAAACGGCCCGAATATTTGGACTGTTTTATTTTTTTTAATTCATTATCTTATCCGGGAATTGGGCCCCATGACCCAATTGGTTCCTCTTTTGGCCGGCCCCTCTCATGCATGGCCAACCATCATTTTTCTTTCTTTCCTTCTTCCTAATTTATTATTAAGTAAATGATTTAATTATTTATTTAATTAATAATCTGTTAACTAATTTATTTTGAATGGTTTAAACCTAGACTAACTTTAAACTAGGTCTTCCTTGATTTTCTCCCTCTCTCCCTATTCTTACTCTAACCACACGGCCCCCCTCCCCTTTTACTTATGTTGTTTGTTTTGTTTTTTTTATTATTTAATTAAGAGTAACAATTGTTACAATTTTTGCCTAATTTCAAAATACTCCAAAAACCCTAAAAGCTTTTCCTCTTGGCCGTGTAATATTCAAGTCCCAGGTAACTAGACTTACCTCCTTAAATCTGGAACAAGTTTTCCATATAATTAATTAGGTTTAAATCATGAAAATTAATAGGAATAGTATCATGTTCACCTAGTATTTTTCGAACCATATAGTATGATTTATTATGTTACTTTCTTGATGTTTCTTGAATCTTTATTTGTTTTATGGATTTTTATGCGTGTATTAGGAGTATTAAAGGTTGAATTTTTATTTTATTTCTTGATCAAATCTTGTTATTTCTTGATGAATTTTTCGTGGGAGTTTCTTTACTGTTTGATTATTAATCAAGATTAATTTCGTGGCAAAATTCGTCCTTTTATTGCTTATAATAATTTAATCTTTCAAACCGGTAAAACTGTCCAGATTTAGTTTACGAATTTATCAAGATACTTAATCAATTCGGATGGCTACGAAAATTTAGGTGGAATTCACTAATAGTGTTTTACAGCTTTTGTTAAATTTTCGTAATTTTTAAAGTTCGTTGGCTATGGCAGAAAAATCGGAAACTGATTACAGCCTAATCTGATTTGTTAGTTATAAAATCCTTTAAAAATAGTAAATGACGTTATTTTTGGACGAAATTTATACACGTTAAACCTTGAACCCATATTTAACTTCCATCAAAATTTCCAGATTAATTGAGACCTTTAAACGGTTTTTCTTAATTTAATTCTTTAAAATCAGATTGTGTAAAATAATATGATTAAATTATTAAGACACTTTTAAAGTATATCTTGTCGAATCCCTTGTTCAGATTATGATTCTTTATGAATTTCTTGATTTAATTTTTACTAAGTGAATAAGTTCTTGAATTAAATTGTTTATATGATTAATTGAATATTTAAATGATTTATTTAATTGTTATATGATTATTTAATGAATTTATTTTAATTATTATTTTGTTATTAGAATTGTCGAGTGTCCCTATTAAGTTAGGATCAGTTTTAGTTTAATTTTTGACTGGTAATGACATTAGAATAATTTTAGGAATTATTGTTATTATTGTTATTATCATTATTATAATTATTATAATTAAAGGAGTCAGTAGGGATAAGTTGCAATAGGAAGGGAAGGTATAATAATATAATAATAACGAAGGAAAGGAAACAGAGTAAAAGGACATTGAATTGTTTCGATCTCTGGCTAGGAAAGACTTGGTATTTAAGATGGCCAATATACGTGCCGCACCTCTCTTTCTTGGGACTTCGAACATCTCAGTTCCAATTACGGTCACCTAGTACTTTCCGTTTTGGTATACTCTACCGGGTATTAAGGAATTGACGACCGGTATGAGCACCAATATAACAATAATTAGTGGTCTCAAGATGGCCTTCAGAAAAGACTTAAAAGAAATAGTGGTCTCACGATGACCTTTAGAAAAGATAGTATGTATTACGGACACCCCTTTGGTGATACACGAGTCATCAATCGGGTTAAGTCGTTGCCACTGCCAGACTGCGGTATCTGCGCAGTTCTTGATTCTAGAATATGTAGTCGTCTAAGTAGTAGTACACGAGCTGCTATTTAGGGGTTATGGCCATAGCTTAGGCTTAGTTCTTGCAAAGGAGGGCAACGGGTTGAATACACGAGTTCACCCCGGCATGTTTTAGGAAAGTTGTGGTGCACATGGGATCCACAACGAGCTATAAAGACCGGTCCAATATTATGATTTGAATATGATAAGATAAGATATTTATGTTATGAAATGAAATGATATGGTATGATAAGACACGTATTTACTAAAGAGTATTTGATATGATATTATAAGATATGCATTTCATGAAAGGTTGCTGTCATATGTAGGTATTGTATGATTTCGTATATATGTATACGTATTAGGTTGTAGTTTAAGTCTTCCGCTGTGTACGTCCGGTATTGTATGTTGTACGTATTTGTATATGTATGTTGTACGTATTTGTAATTGTATGTTGTACGTAGTTATGTTTGTATGTCATACGTATATGTATTTGTATGATGTACGTATTTTGTACCTGTATTGTACACGTATTTTGTATGTATCCTAACCGTATTTTGCAGGTATTTTATACGTATTTTTGTACGTATTTCGTAAGTATTTTTGTACGTATTTCCATATGTTCTATATGATTTTCCTTGGTTGATTCTATGCTATTATATGGTTAGCGGTCCCTCATTTAAGCGGGACAACCTAGTTACTCGCCACTGATGGTGGACCCCCCCCATTTCAGGTGATGATGCAGTCGCATAAGTGGGCTTATGTCTGGCTAGAAGCTAGTAGCAGGATGGGTTGATGAGCATCTAGGCCCCTATTATTATTTCCTGCTTTTGCAATAGGTTTTTATTTCAGTTTTTAGGACCAGATTTCTAGTTTAATTAACCTTTTGTAATCGGGATTCCATTATTATTAATAATAAGTATTAATTCCACGAGTTTTAGTTCTATTTTTGTATTTAAGTCGATTGGTAACTGCCTGTTCACGACGTTATCACTAATAACGTCGTCGCTAAAAAGTCGGGTCGTTACAAATAGGTACCAACTATTGCATTTTTTATTTTATAGGAACCAACTTTTGACTATTTATCAGCAGCACGAACTATTACTTAAAGTGTCAACGATAGGTATATGACTTGAATATCGTTGCAACTTTATAGGTCATCCATTAATGAAATGTCTTGTTTAGCAAATAGAGTTTATTGTCTAGATGTTAGAGTTTTTTGTTTAGCAAATTTTATTGCTGATCAAAATTGATTATGTTTATATAATTGTGTTTAATTTAGTAACTCTTAACGGATTCCTAAAAGTTGTTAACCATTTATTTGTGTAAAATGACACTTATGGACATTTTACTCTTGTAATATTTCACTTTTATTTTGAAAAAAAAAAGATTTAAAAGTAAAAATTTAATATAATATGCACATACTCATCGATTTCAGGTAAATAGAAACTTGTGTTACTCAGGACAATTATTATTTTTTTATAGCATTCAGCACAATTAATTACTACTCCCTCTGTTTCAAAATAGCTGCTCCAGATTTGACACAAATAGCCTTTCAAAGAGCAAATTACAATGGCTATATATAATCCACGCTTTTGATGTTCTCATGGCAAAGATCTTGGATGATAAGTATTCTCCATAATGGATACTTGGACATATTAGAATGGTAGAGCCGAACGATCCAAAACACCACACGAGCATACAGCCGAAAAGTCATTCGGGAGAATGTAATACTTCATCTTAATTAATGGTTGAAAACGATAAATGTAAGGGCAAAAAAAACCCGCCCTCCAAAACAATTGTTTGGGGCACATCTAAACGCTATACACTTTTCAATTTTCATAGTTCTTAGGGGTTGGGAATGATATCGGACACATCGGTGTCTTATGATGGAGCCTCTCGGCCAAAAAAATTGCTTAACCCAAACGTCGAAAAGTTAATTATGAGTAAACAATACTTTATTATAGCAATCGAAAACCAACAACTACTCTCCAGTTGTGTTACAAACCTATAAATAAAAGGATGTGGCAAAAGAAAAATGAACCTTTGGAGCAATCGTCCCGGCCACCCAGGTGGAAATCTTAAAGTTTGATCCGTGCTTTAGCTAGGGTTCTCGAGATTGGGAAAGAAAATTTCCTGAGACACATGGCCCTCGAGTTATGTGGAGTCATGGAGACATTATAATGGATATGGTCGTGAGTCATGTATGAGTTGTATGATGGAGCTGGAAAATCTCAAATATCGCTCGAGCATAACACCGAAAAGTAGCCTCCCGGTGTATCAACAAACCTAGAATGAAATGTGTCGTGTTATCGAGACTATATTTTTTGGTGAATTGTGGATTATCTTGTTGATCTCGATACTTGATTTTGAAAATTTTGGCCAAATTAAAATTTTTTATTTTTGTACTTGGAATATAATTCGTTCTTGTATGGAAGACATCAAGAACGAATTATATTCCATCTATGTATTGAATACCGTGATTTTATTTATTTGTTTGTAGAAACATAATCCGTTTATGAATTGAAACATAATCCGTTTATGAATAGTTGACTAGAATGAAGTGCACTCCATAAAATTGAAATGTTGTTAGTATGTTCAATTATTTGTATGATTTTAAGGAATTTTTTGTTATCTATTGAAATTCTTGAATATAGTACTTCCACAGTTTCGTTTTAATTGAAACAAATTAAAGTTGGTAGACTCATACGCCTAAATTTTATTGTGAGAGAAAAACGAATAGGGAAAGAGAGTAGTGCCCACGATGAAAAAAAAAAAAACATTTGTATGTCTGAAATTGTTCTATCTATCGAGTTTGTCATTCTGTTGTCACATTAATTGATGTTAAGTTTTTCAACTAATTTAGATAATTCTTGCAACTTGCTTTAATAAGAAAACATCAGTACAGCACTGCAGTAAACACTAAATCAAAACATACAATGAAAATACAGCAAACCACTATCTAAGATCCTAACTAATACAGCTTATGGTCTGAAATTGCCGAGTTGCCCCTGACGAACGAGAGAGCAAATCATTAAAGCCTTTAAACCTATACTTCAAAGGGATGGAAAATACTGGCTTGTCAATACTCTGTTTTCAGCAGAAACTAAGTGTCCTAAGAAGAGCCTATACAATATATCAACCTCCTTAATGTTAGAACTACATTAGTTACAGCAAAACCATGAAGCAATTCAACTTCATCAATCACAGCTCCCAGCCAAGAAACATCTTGCCTAAATCTTCAGAATCGCCAAAAATGAAACCGCAGATTATGCCACATTCCTTTGATTTTCAAGGGCAATAAATATACCTTAACACAAACAATCCTCTTCAACCAGAAAATGAAAAAGAGGGGGAAAAAAAACCACGAACAGAAGTCTCCTATGCCTGAAATCAACCCTCGTAATCAAGATTTGTTCAGGATGCATCTTTCATATAGAGCAATAAAATCTCTCTTCTTGGCAGGAGCCTTGAGCTTAAAAACTTCATCACCAAAATTGTGTTCAGTGAGCTCTTGCTTGAGCCTCTGAATGGTAAACTTTCTATAGTCATCTGTATCAACTTGCTGACTGCTTTCATCATCATAACCTGAGAAAGTAGAATCAACATCACCAACAGAGGCCGCTTGCTGTACTGGACTGACTGTACTCTTTCTTCTTTTGCTCTTCCTTGCATTATCAGCATCTAAATCCTCCATAGAATCTACAGCTGCGTCCTCATGCTCATCAACCCTGGAACGCTTTCCATGAGATGCACTCTTAAGCTTGGCATCAAGGGCGGACTCATTCAAACGAACTGATGTAAGCTCTTGCTGCACCTTGTCAAGTTTTGCATGGGTAGCCTGCAGCTGATGAGAGAGTGCTTCTGCCCGGCGATTTGCTTCTCCCCTTGCAACACGCTCGTTGTCAAGGAGGCTCTCAAGTACTTGTACAGTATTAGCTCTCTGCTCACTGTTAGACTTCATCAATACTTCAATTTCTTTCTGCCTTTCTTCAACCTGAGCCTCCAGCAGTGTCACTTTAGCATTGGCATCCAGCTCGGATGTACGAAGTGTTTCTAGTTCGTTGGCCAGATCATTCTTCTCCCTCTCCAAGTGATCAATCTGCCTTTCAGCACGCTCAATACGAGCCAATCTTTCCATTGCAGTCTGCTGAATTTCATTTTTCTCCTTCTGAGCAACAGCAGCATCTGACCGTGCTTTGTCAGCAACCTCAATGGCTCTTTTTGCTTCTTTCTCAGCAACTCTACACCTTTCTTGCACTTCATCAAACCTCGTGAACTCAGATTGATACTTCTGCTCCAGATGTATTTTTTCTTGATCAAGCATTTTAGCTTCTCTCTCATATGATTGTGCAGCAGTGTTTGCAGATTCCAATTTCTCATTTAATTCATTCACGTCCCTTTTCAAGCCAGCTATTTGAGACTCATAGCCATCTATCTTAGAACCAGCAGTCTGAAGGGGAAGGAAGCACATATAGTTAATGAAATTTGAATAGCTCAAATAACCAGAAGATTTTCAATATGCATAGATCAATGGTCATAGCATGAACTGGGTGCACCCCAGAGTTCATGTTTTAAAACTTTTAATGCATAGCATAAATTTATTGCAGATCTTTGCTTAATAGGTCTCATACTCTCATATCAATCATTTTGAACCCGCAAAGTATCACAAAGTTCAAGATCATTCAAGCATTAGAGATCTAACCTTACTGAAGTACAAAACAAGCTACTACAAATGTACCTTCAACTCATAATTCAGGGTTGCCAGTCGCTGCTCTGCAGCCTCAACTTTTGCCAATTGCTCCTTTAGTTCCTCTTCCTGAAAAATATGCAACATTGAGTAGCTAGCTTATGTTACTATTCAAGCAAACCATGATACAATATTGAATATTGTCGACCTAATAATTCAGCCTCAAGTTTTTTCAGAAATGTGCTATTATTTCAGTAAGGAAAGGCAGGGAGCAATAGAACTGTGAAAAAGAATGATTTAAGACCTTCTTTGCCAGACTACTGGCATATTCGCTTCTAATATTATCTTCCCTGGAGTGCCAACTCTTATCAGTTCGCTCCTGCACCACAGCTGCCTTTTCAAGTGCTGCTTTAGCTTCTCGAACAGCAACATCATATTTCCGTTTCCACTCATTTGTTTCCTCTTGAGCAGACTGAACTTGTTCACGAGCAGCAGCCAGTCTAGCTTCTGCAGCACTACTTCTGGATTTGAGAGCAGCCTTTTCAGCACTTGCTTGATCCTCTTCATCTTTCTGCTTCGATAAGACATGCTCATATTTCTTTTTCCATTCAGAGGATTCATGTCTGACAGACTCCAGAGATTTCATCAGGCTAGATGACCTTTCCTCCAAGGAGCTGCATTTGCTTTGCAAAGAAGCTATATGGCTCATATACTCATCAGCAACCTTTTTCTTTTCATTTAAAGCATCCTCGTAACGCTTCATATAATCAGCTTTCGACTTCTCATTTGCATCCAACTGTTTGTTCAGCATATTCATCCTATCTTCAATTGAGCGACACTTTAAACTTAATGAACTTTTCTCGGATGTGACCTGATCAATTCTCTTCCTGACAAGGTCAGCAATTGGACCCTCCAAACTGGAAAAGTAAAGATCGTTAAAATAGCCAAACCGACATTTATATATACTTCAAGGAAAAAGAGATGCCCCAACCTTTGCTGAAGGAAATTTGACAATTTCTGCCATTTTCCAGGACCATAAGTTGACTTTTCAAAATCTGTACAAAGGTCATCAAGGATCTGCACATCCAAATATTATAAAAGTTAGGTCATTTAAAAGGTATTTAAAACATAAGCCCAATTCAGTACCTAGAGAATAATTTGTGTTGAAACAATAACAACAAAGCCTTAGTCCTAAAATGATTTGCGGTTGGTTAACATGTATTTCTGTGAGAAACCATCCTTGTAAAATGAAAAAAGTAGAAAGAAAATAAGCAACGAAAAGTGGTAATAGAGAAACACAACGAGCAAGAAAACAAGGGCGGCGGAAACACAATAATTAATACAAACAAAATACGAGGAATATTTTAAAAGAAGGCTAAGAGGATTAATACAAACAAAATAATTTGGGGAGGTATTGCTTTAGAAAACCATAAAAAAAAAAAAATTTAAAATCTTTACAGCTTGTTTGGACAAAAGGGAATGGAGACCAAAGAAGGGGAACAGGAAAAAAAAAAGCAGTCAACCACGTTTCCAGCAGTCTTCTTTGAGTTCACTTCAAACAAAGAGGATGCAATTTTGAAAATTCAAAAATGCCATACACGCCATTAACAAATAGACTGTGATGAACCTAAAATTCGAACTCAAAAATCTAGGGTTTCACTGCCAACTAGAGAGAAGAATAGCACAGCAGCAGTAAATCAAGGGCTTCGAATGGTATCAATAAGAGAAAGGCAGTAACAAATGAAGAGAATTGATATTAATATTTGATTGATACTCAAAAGATTGAATACAAAGATAATATAATTTAGAAACTTGAGGTTGCAAGTCTCCAAAATAGTGACTTTAGGTCACAAGTCTCAAAATGACAATTTCACAAAACAATTCTCTGATAAATCCCACTTCTCACTTCCTATATATACTATTACTACCTTAGCCTATTTTGTCCATATCCTACTACAAAATTTCACTTAAAAGCTAATAAGCCAAAATACAAGAGTAATAAGGACAAACGAAAAAGAACATAAAACAAAAAAAATAATAAAATACTGAAAAATAACTTGAGCATTTGGTTCATTAAATAAATCTTACAAACTTTATCATTGAATGAATGCCGGATCATGGTATTAAATCAAGGCTGCATCACCGCATTGCGACTGCATTGTAAAGCTTTTTGAGCTTATCGCAACCAATATATTAGGCCGCAACGGCCGTGAACCATCCGCATTGCTCGCGAATGTGATTCAGCGACCGTTACCGCAATCGCGACCGAAACCAAGATTTAAAACCATGCGCCAGATCACTGAAAGACAATAAAATCAAACATTCCAAGAGTCAATTCGGGGTTGAAGTTCAAAATCGTAAAATTTTGATACAAGTAAGAAGCAATAAGATTTTTGATCTCTATTTACCAACCCAAAAATTTAATCATATATGTTTCACAATTTCCTCAACTTTTTAAAACTGACATTGTAACGTATAGGAAGCTCTTTTTATTACAACCTCTACAATCATGGTAATAAGCTTTCCATATCAAAAGAAATAGTGAGAAAAATGAACAATATGATATCACAACATTCACAAGAATTTGAAATCATTAGATTAATCTAAAGAAATGAGAAAATGATTTTATGTCAATATACAAGATTCTATTTACCTCTAGATTCTTACAACCAGCATTCAAGATGACATGAAATAATAATGGATGCAAGTGAGCAAAACCTCAAGCACCCAATCCAACCAAATGGACATCCTAAAACACATTACACTAAAAAATACTCCAATTTAAAATGTACATACACACAGGAAGATGGCCGTCATAGTACAAACATAAGAATGGCTTCAAAAAAATTTTGACTAACGATGAAGATGCTAACAAGACAGCATACAGATATACATAAATAAGAAAAGTGCAGGAAATCGAAATATGTACAGACAACTATGAGAGAGAATGAAAATGAGCTACAAAGATAGATCTACCTTGAGCACTTGCTCCAATTTTGCATCAACAGAATGACAAGCAGCTCGCAATCTCTTTTCCATGTTCTGAATGGCATTTGAGCATTGCATATCGGCCTCCATAAAAGAGTTCCTTTTGTAATCCTGGATAAGCGGCAAATATTAATCAGGAATTCAGAACAAGCCTTGAAATGTTCATTGTGTTCCAGCCAAAAATCAGCAGACCTTCCGAAAGCTGATCCAATACAAAGACTGACCACCCCAACTGAAGAAAACGATCCAACATAGAAGCAACAAAAACCAGAAGCCCGTGAAAAGGCTGACTCAATAAATTAAAAAGGTGTCTTCAAAATTACACTTCGATGGTGTTATAATTTGCACGCCCAGTTTGTAAAGTATTTGAAGTATGTTGAACCAAATTTGATCGGTTAAACAAGAATGTTCCTAAAATATTAAGGCCCGGCGCTAAATGATACAATGGAAACAAAGTCACTATCTTTCTTTAGTTTTGACAAAAGACTTCCTATCCCAAATTATCAATATGTTACAAATCCTTTCAATAGTGAATGAAGAAGCAAAATTAGGTACTTGGATTGTTGGATTTGTTGCATTGTCAATCTTATAGGGACAAAGTCTATTAATAATTAAAAACACCTTCACTTTCAAAAACAAAATAAACAGAATAAAATAATTTTGTGGCACAACAACCGCTTCAATCATTGATGTTTCAAAAGCTCATTAAACGTAGGTACCAAAATCCCCTAGGACTGCTATACATCTACGGATCAGAATTTCACCATTAATTGATTAACACCATTAGGTGTCCGTGTATCACAGAGATTGTATGGCACGAGGAACCACTAAACAGTATTTTATAGTACAACAAGTCCACAACTTGCTTATTTCCTACCTATAAATATACCTTTTCTAGGATCATTAGGAATAAAACATTAAGAGACCTTAGAGAAATAGGAGACCCCAAACATTAAATGTTCAAGAAAATTCAAGATTTCAAGTCTGCTGCCTGTTACTAAGTTGTCAACTGCTTGATATGGTGCCCCAAAAGCAACACCGAGTTATACAATCAATTGTAGCCACATTTCCACACCAACTCAAAATATCTTATCACTTGATGTGTTTCAAGCACTAGAACACAGAATGGTGACATCTCCCTCCTACTGCCGCAGGCAGTAAACAAGACAGAAATAGAAGAAAGAAAAATAAGTAATAAGATAAGTACCTCAAACGCCTTCCTAAAGAAGGTTTGGAGTAACGTCTCATATTTCTGCCTAACAGGACCGGCACCAACAGCACAACCGTTAAAGATGCCCAAAGCCTTTTGTACAGCTACTTCATGTGCTTCCCTTAGTGCTGCCTACAACCAAAAGAATTAAATTTAAAGTAGAAACAGATACTTTACAAAGATTTTAACCCATGAAATTTTGAACCCAAAACAAACATGGTTTGCTTAGAGACTACACTTACTTCTTCAGGTGGCTTAGAACGGTCAAACGAGGACATATACTCTTCAGTAGCTGAATCGTACGCCCTCCTGCACTCTGATTCTTCGACACTCTACGAAACAAAGAATTGATACTTGGTCAAAACAGTTCGAAATATATGACTGGAAACAAAGTATTGTTACAACAATTATCAAAAGTGTCAAGATAAGACCATATTCAGTTGTAAATTTTGAAAACTCTTTCAGGTATCCATATTCCTTGTTCATGTTAGACACATGTCAAAAAGTATGAAATAACATAGTACATTAGAATTGGTACAGATCCTTCTACAACCAAGCTTTCAAAGGCACCATGGGTGATCCCTTACCCACACCCAACACACATGCTGACATGCATTACGAAAAGATAAAAAGTTCACAACATCATAATTTATTGAGTAGTTTGCTACTCCCTCCTTCCAACCCCCACCTTTTTATCCAACCTAATATAAGCTACTAACTACTTTCCAATCAATTTCTTACAATGCATCTAATTCCTGACTGAATCCCCCAAACTCAGGAGCTAGATATAAGATTTCATATGCATCTAAATTCTAATTATGGGACTATAAATTACTATGCCTTCAATCTCTAATTGATTGGAGATTATTCAAATCATCAGTCATCAAATGACTTTGTTCAGCACCACTTGTTTTCTTCACAAAATTTGTAATTGTGTCATCAAAATAGGCTACTCTTATTTCAATAGAAATAACATCATCTACTATAACCCAGCCTCCTAGAAAATAAGTAGACAAAGCGGAAGGAGACATCCAACTAAATGGTGCCTTAGGCTACTTTTCTTGCATTCAGCACCAAACATGCCTATATAGATTGCAGTTGCATTAAGTAGCCACTACTTCATAGTTGCCAATCTACCTTAAAATTACTCTATTGTGTTAGTCTGTTAGAACTTAGAAGGTACAAGATCAAAATTTGTCAGAATCTAAAAAGTACTGCCCTTATTATTTTTATTGGAATTGAGATGAGGTGAATAATGACGGGAATAATTGTTGAATCTTAACTACTTCACTAAACTACCAATAACAGTGATCTAAAACAAATTGGTCATGGTGAAATAGTACAATTTATAAAAATTATACAGCAAATTGCATTCAAAAAATCTATTACGCGTGCCAAAATACCCATCAAACCACTTTTTACCCGAAATGAAAAATTGTCAATGAGTAAGAGTTTTGGAAAATGTCACATGTATTTTGAAACACATAAAGTATTAGTTAATACTTTCACATTACAAAGTGCACTTAGTTGCAAAAAATTTATCCATTCTTACACAAAGTTAATTTAAAGTTTTACATTGAAAGAGTTTCAATTATTAGTATCTCCCTAAAATCTAGGGAGCAAACGGTTAGCTCCACAATTCCAAATCTTTCGTAGTTGTGTTAGGGACAGCAAGGGGGCAGGTATGGTGCACTTCAGTTAAAAAAATCACTAAGCCAATCTGGACCAAGTGGAGACAGTAAGGTTAAGCGGGAAATGTGTGGATGGTGGCGTGGAGACATATCGGGCAAAACTACAATCCATCGTGCTTTAACTTTAAAAAATAATAAATAAAACAAGAAAAATAAAACGTCAAACAATATATGCACAACATTATAGGGGAATGAAAAGGAGAAAAACATAGGATTTTTATATGAAATCTACACTAGCCGATCTCCTATATATTTGTCATCTAACGGTTCTCACCTGCCGAAATCATTCTCTAACATCAGCGAGACAATAAGTGAGAGAGCATCCACCAGGTTTCCTCCACTGTCGTTGAGTCTGACTCCCTCAAATCTGCGTTTTTATTTTATTTTATTCTGGTTTTTTTGCTCCAAGTTTAAATTGAAATTGTTGTTCTTATCTTAAGTTGTTACTTGGTTGTTCTTAAATACAGTATCCTAAAAGTAGAGACTTTTGAATGAAAGTTTTTCATTAATTTAAGCATATATTATTTGCCATCACCATGCCAAAACCCTTTACAGAATTTTTATTTTTTTTCATCCCGTCACGGTTTTTGACCCTTTTCTGATTTAGTGCTACCTAGCCTGAAGTTAGAATTTAAAACTATTTTTTTTCAGTGGATATTTTACGTATTTTTTGTAACATATAAAGTAACTCATTCATTTATAGTCTATAGCTATTACTAAAACAAAAACCGCTGACATCATCAATTGTCACATGTCACCTTTTCATTATAAATTTTCCCTCCAAACTTTCATTTGACTTTTTTTTCTTTTAAAAAACTTTCTCTCTATTTATTAGTTTTTTTCGAACAATATTTTACTTTTTAATATTTTTATCTAATCTGATCTGAACTTAACATTTCTAGCTAATTTAATCGGATCTTATATGAACTTTCCTGATCTGTACTGAACTTTTCTAATTTGAACAATTATCTGAATTTTTTCTTATCTGATCTAATTTTTGTTGTAGTTATTTTTTATTACTAAACTGATCTGATCTAAATTTTTTTAACTGGTATGATCTTATCTGAAATTTTCAAAACTTAAATAATCTGGTCTGAATTTTTTTTAAGAAAATGTATTATAATGCTTAATAAATTGAATCAAACGCACCCTTATTTGTTTAAATATAAATATTTATTTTTAATTACAACTTATAATAGTACAAAAAATACATTTTGCTGCGTCTTATTTGCCGCGGTTATTAGGGGTTATCCTAATAAGCGCAGCAAATAAGTAGTTAAGGTCTTTGTTGCGCCTTAATTGTTAATATTCAATCTTACAAAAAAAATTGCAACATAAAGTTTTTGCAGTAATTTTTTTCAAAATCATGTACTCCGCATATGATTTAATCACAATAAAATTAAAAATATATAAGTGTAATATAAAAATGAAATTTTTTTTCAATATTGTACATTTTCAAGTGTTACCTTGCTACAGAATAAAATCGAAACTGCTAACAATAATAATATCTATTACACATATGGGCATTATTGTTCATTTTGTCGTCAAAATTGTCTATGTTTATTCATTTTTTAAATTTGAAAGAACAATAGCTTCTTTAAAGGAAGAATAATAGCGCTTTTATAAATTGTTGAATGAGTAGGTAAAAATGGATATATGATAAATTACAAATTTACAACACAGCTACTTTATAATATTAGAACTAACTATAACAACATTATTGCACTTATTTACAAATTTGAATTATATAAAATAATAGAATAAGAAAAAAAACTACTATTCTTTTCCTTGATTTCAACTTTTACTTACACAATATAGATTATCATTATTGAAACAAAATTTTATCAATTATTTTTTTAAAAACCCGTGCATCCGCACGAGTGCTAACCTAGTTTATCATTAAAATGTCAGCCATTTCTTATTTGAATTGCCGTTTCCTTGAATAAAACCAAAGTAAGCAATATTTAATAGACTTCTAGTTACTCAGTTTTTGCTTTTGGCTACATTTTGTTACTGAGTATGATATAAATAGCATTCCAGAGCATTCTTTTCGACTTATCTAACCTATTTTGAATACTTGTACATAGAACTTACCTGAATTTCTGGAAAAAAAAAATTCTAAAACAAGTAAAAATAGGTGAAACAAAATTACAAAACAGAGCCTTAACCAAATCTGCTAGAAGGGCATCCCAATCAACACAAAGCCTATCATTTACTTGTGCAGTTATATTGCTTTATGTGCTCAAATCAAAGACGATAAATAAAACATGAACATCTTCAACTGAAAACTGACCTGCCAAGAAGACGTAATGGTAGGGACTGCCCCATGATTTAATGCATCCAAAAAAGATTGCGTAATACCAGCAAGCATAGGTCCATTCATTACACTTGCACCCAACTGCTTTGGCCTAGTTCTCTCAAACACGAATCTCGTCAATGCATCTAAACCACATTTAAATTCTGGCCTCAGTTTGTCCAACTGCATGTATTGAATTTAAATATCAATAGACTGCCACAAGAACAAAGGGGAAAAACACATTGGATGAGATACTAACTGGCATTTGGTCCATACGCTGGAGTTGACTTTCATTGTTTAATGGCCGAACAAGAGTGAAGCATTCTCGATCTGGAAATAGAGCTCGAATAGACTCCCGAATCTAATTATCATAAACATTCAAGCATAAACAGCTGTAACTATACATGTGCAATGATTAACAATTCACGCAATTAAATGAAAGGTTTTATTCATAAATTCAAAAGCAACAATTATAAACATTTTTTTGTTTTCTAGGTCCTATTATGTAAGACCTTTTAGGGGCCGTCTGGTTGAAGATAGGGGGGGGGAGGTGGGCTTGGGAAAGTGTTAGAATAGGGGAATGGCAAAAGTGGCCTAACAAACACAATCAAAGGGAACATGGGCAGTTCATTGACTTGATTCCCATTCCCTTTGATTAATACCCCCAACAAAACACACCTTAAAGTGAAAAATAGTAATTCAACAAAGTCCAGCAGCGAATAACTTCTAAATGTGGATGTGGTGTTTGTTGAATCAATAGTTCAATACCAATCAACAAGATGAAATTGAGAAACGCAAAAACCAGCGAGGGGGGGGGGGGTAGCAGCCGTGGCGTTCTGAATTTCTTCAATAAAATAAAATAAATGGCAAGGGCCAGTTTAAGCTTGTTTTCGAGTTTTTCCTTATATTTTATAGCTTACACTACCCACTATTTTATTAAATAAAGGCCACATAACCGCATTGCGAGCGCATTTTAAAGCTTTTTTCAGCTTACCGCGACCGATATATTAGGGCTGCAACGGCCATGGCAAGCGAACCATCCGCATTGCCTACTAATGTGATTCCGCGACCTTACCACAATCGCGACCAAAACCGAGATTCAAAACCATGCTACCCACAATTATCATAAACACAATGTTTGAATTTTTAAAGATGTAAAATTAATATATACATGTGTGTGAGATTTTTGCATGGTCTACTAGCCTAATATCCAATGGAAACAGCACGTTAGAACTATTACAAGTCCATGACTTATCTCAGCTTATATGTACTTATTAGACTTTATCTGAACATATTTAAGCCTTTGTTCAAATCTTACTAGACCTTATTATTACTTTTGAACTTTATGTTAGAATTTGCTAGAATTGAACTGAACATATTTTTAAAAACATATATCTAATACTTCCTCTGCTCCACATTATTCGCAACATACCCGCTTGGATTATCTACAAAAAAAAGACCGGTGTATTTTAAGAAAGATATTTGAGAATGAAATGAACAAACTAAGTAAAATAATTTAAACACAAGCAAGAGGGAAGCCACAAGTTATCAGCGCTAAAGTTATTTCACTCTATTTGCACGTTTACACTATTAAATCTCTTCATTAAAATCATAAAATGCATGCAAAAGAGGTAAGTTGCAAGTAAAATGGAACAAAGAGTATAATTATCTTAAGTTAATAAATAATAATTTTATTGTGACTTCCAACAGATCATTTTACTGAATACTTAAAATTTACGCAGGTAGCTTTGCTGGCCTTGCAGCTTCGCCAACTGACAGCTAACATGTGAAAGCCATACTGAAGGCTATCCCAATAGCTGTCAGCTAGTGCAAAGGCTATTTTGGATGAACTAATACACAACATAGAGTATGATAAACATCTGCATCATAACTAACAATTGAAAATTATAGAAACTCCATTCTCCAACTATGTGCTTTCTTTTGTATATACAAATATAAATTCCTTGCTAGATGATACCTCATTCTTGGCAGAAACATCTTTTCCACCTCCTTGCACTGGTCTCAAAGCAAGCTCCAGATAATCTCGGGGAGTTATTTTCCTGTTATCTTCGGTCAGATCCAGATAAAAGTCCTGGAAATCAATTAATTAACAAACAAGATCATTCCAAAGAACTATAAAAATAGGATCAAATGTAACTAAAGTAATTACCCTTAATAGCCAAACAAAGATTGGTGAGAATTGTCCAAGCTCAGAAGCTGAAGTCTTGCCACCAGAAGCTCTTACTCGAATATGTTTGGTCATTTCAGTCACAAGAGAAAGACGATCTAGGGCAGCCTCATCAATTCCGCCCATCTGAAATCACATGATAGAACAATAATGTACCATATTTAAAATACGAAATTAATCCAGAGTATAAATTTTGCAATTTCACAATGTATCTAACAACAATACATAACAAAGGTAGAAACAAAATGCACACACACACATAAATAAAGATTATATAAGGATGACATTTTGCAAACAATTATCAAGAAGTCAACAAAATAGGCATTTTTCTGACCTGGTTATAGATGAACATGCTGGACAACAGGACAGCCAAGGAAAAGATCTGGGTGCTGTATTTTCCCTGAAGAAGACTCCAATCATAAAAAAAATGACAATCTAAAAGCATTCAAGGAAATATAAAATGGAAAATTGGAAATGCAAACTAATGCTTACTAGCTTACAGCATCCACACTTATTATCCTTTTTTAAACCGTGGGTCTCTACCTTCCT
Source organism: Salicornia ramosissima (assembly GCA_951394345.1). Lineage (NCBI taxonomy): Eukaryota > Viridiplantae > Streptophyta > Magnoliopsida > Caryophyllales > Amaranthaceae > Salicornia > Salicornia ramosissima. The sequence goes on along the minus strand of OX596240.1, from coordinate 18,974,777 downwards.
CTTTTATGTGCCATGAGAGGTAAGAGAGAGAAGGATGATTGGATCACCCCTCTCGTATTGTGTTATTCACTTCTCACCCTATTTCTTTTGTGGCTTGTGAGGAGAGAAACTCACGGTCCAAAAATAATTTCATAGAAGGATGCCCTTAAAATTGAGTTCACACCAAAGAAAATATCAAATCCAAGAAGTAAAGTATCCTAACCGTTTGATCATAAGCATCAATTCCCTCACTGTCCAAAAGAATGAGGTTATACTCAGTTCCATCCAAAGCAGTCCTTTGTATCGGGATGCTCCAAAGCCAGAGCCCTTTAGTGCATGGCTTATGAGTAGATGCAACTTGAAATCCACTGCTTCTACCTAGAAGCTAAATAGCACATAAACATTAAAAATATAATAAAATAAAGCAATCCCATTATGCTTTCAAACCTGAAAAACAACAAGGATTTTATTGAAAAAGTATTTCATACTAAGATAATCCTATAAAACTAACAGTAATCCTATAAAATTAACAGTGAGTGGGAAATATACATAAATGAGAAATTAAACAAAGGAGGAAAACAAATGTAGAATTAAGTGTCAAAGACTTCAAAAGTTTAGAAATTGGGATCAGCATAGGATGCCAAATTCATATGGAAATACTGGAATGCAAAAGTCAATCACTTTGTCATCTGAATGTACCTACAGCAATGAGACTAAGAAATTGCAAAAGATGAATTGCTAATAAGCTTGACATTGCAGTTGATCTGGAGCAAGAGGATATGTGCATTTTACAGGAAATTTTACATTGCACTGCAATGTTACCAAGCACGCATATGCAGGACTGGTCAGAGATCAGTAGATCACCAGCAGCTCTCCATTGAATCAAGTGAAAATGTTCAACTTTCAATCCTTAATTATGCTACATGACAATAAGAGGATACCACATCTAAAAATACAATTAGGCTTTGGAAGAGAAATAAATTGAAATAGAGACTTCATTTCAGAAATGTCCATTATGGGGATAGAGTTCTAAAATACAAATTTTCTCACAAACTATCATTGATAAGAGAAAGCAATTACAGAATTCTACAGACAGGAGACAGAAGTGTCAATTGAGATACTCTCTAAAGTGGTGTTGTGATCCAGAATGAAAGGCTCAATACATCTTCATCAACAGTCACGACTTCTTTCATTTCCCACTTTCATTGGGCTAGCTTGGAACCTGATTTTAGCTTTATTTTCATGCTTTTTGGGTTGTAATAATTTAACTTAAACTTGTTTTAATGCTTTGGTAGTGTTTAGCTTGTAATAGCATGGAATAGGGGCTTCGAATAGTGTTGCATGACCGTGCATGAGCAGAGCACGATCATGCCAAGCAAGTCGTGCAAGAAAGTGGCCATACTGAAGGGTGCACGACCGTGCAGGCTGAAGCTGCACGCCCGTGCAAAATCAGGACAGTTTTGAGGCAGTAACAGCTGTTGAGCATACACGACCGTGCATGTTTATGCTGCAAGGTCGTGCAGAAACCCAAACGTGCATTCCCAGTTTTACGAGTTTCATTTTGCAATTTAGTTTTAATCTAATCTTGGCCCTTGATTATTCTAAGGTTATAAATAGTCCTTTTTGCCTCTTTGTAAAAAATAATCCTATCATGAACCCTTGCAATTTCCAAAATTCATCAAATAATCCTAAATCCTGAGGCTTGGTGAAAGTGTACCATATGCTATCACTATATGATGTCGTTAGCCTTCTAATAACCCATTAAATTAGTTGCATAATTATCTTCTTCCCCAACCTATGTCCTACCCTACCAAAATCTAATTATACCCATCCCCTCAAAAGTTCCTCACAATCTCTCGCTTCCCATCTTCTACTCTCCCTCTCTTTCTCTACTCACACCACTGTCATCATCATTTCCAACCTCTTCAATAGTTTTCTCCATTAAATCTTTCAATAGACCATCCATGGATGATTTTTTTAAAGAAAAAAACAAAACATACTCATTTATCACCAAAAAAAATTCTACAAAAGTAATTAAATGAAACTAACCTCTCTCTTCCATCATCTTTTTCCCCAACCATATCACCATCATAACTTCCTTTTTCTCCTAGCACCAACATCATACCATAACAATATGAATCCCCACTCAAACCACTAGTGACTAGTCATTAATTGAAAAACACTACTAGAAACTATCACATTTCCATTGGAAACCACCACAAATCCCTTGCAACTCTCTCTTCCTTTTTTCCCCTTTCTTTCTCTTTCTTTTCTGAGTGTTTCTGGCTTTCTGCTTTTTTTTTTAACCGTGATTTTTTTAAAAGTTGGGGGGACCCCATGTAGAACATGGCTCCGCCAGCGGGTAGTGCTCACATCCCACGACTAACCATTATTTCGAGTAACATTGGTAAATAAGTTCCCAAACACATTACCCCATTAACAAAATCTTAAACAAAATAAAATCTTTACCAGAACAATCACCAACTAGAAGGTTATAGCCAATCGCTAACAGTTGGCAGTTGTTAGAAACCCTTTAGATTCCACAAACACACACACCTTTGTAGAGCAGTTGCATTACATTCTCCAGCTGATCCAATCTCTTTCAAAAATTGAAACAACCCACAAACTATCAACACTAAAGTAGACCATTACAACAGTTCAAACACACAACTAAAATTAGACTTCTCAACTTCAATCTACACACCAAAACTAACCATACGTAAACCTAATTTTAAAAGATTCATGCTCCCTAATCAAAGTAATTGAATTCTCCAATCTAACTAATTTTTTTCAAAACTGAAACTTAAAAAACTATAAACAATAAAGCAGACCATTACACCAATCTAAACAATTTTTAAAAAAATCTACATATCACTCTCAACAACCAATATAACCACACTTTCACCCTAATTCAAAACGCTCATGTTCCCTGAGCAAACCAGCTGCATTGCATTCCCTAATCTACCCAATACCTTTCACAATTGAAATACCCCATAAAATAAAAATAATAGAATCCATCATTACAAAGTCCAAACAAACATCATTGCAATGTCAACAAACCCAGCCCCACCTAAACCCTAATTTCAAAACCCTAACCCTAAATTCCACAAAAATTAAGACAAGAAAAGAGGAAGGGAAATACCTGGTTGAGAATAAAACTCTTGCCCTGACGAGCGCGACCACAGACAGAAACAACACCAATAGGTTCCTTAACAAGCTGAAGAGTAGCAAGTGCTTCTGGATCTAACCTAAACTTGCCTTTATCGTCGCAATACACGAATCTTATTGATCGAGCAACTCCATGCGACGACACTGGTGTATGAGTACTCGACGACGGTGATCTTGAAGGCGGTGATGGTGTTTCCGGCGATGAACTACCGTTGTCTTTGGTGGTACTACCGCTCCCTCCTCGGAACAGTCTTTGCATCATCTTTTTGCTTTTTTGACACACTATGAGTCTCCTGTTCTTTATCCGGGAGTTTTGCAACTTTCCTACTAAAAATTCTTTCTTTACAACTTACGGAGTACAACGTTTTTGTTAGTGAGACTGAGAGGAAGATAAAAAGTGTAACGAAAGGGAGAAGAATTTGAATCGTGGGAGCTCTTTTTCTTTGTTTTTTTAAGGGAATAAGAGCTCGTTCAAATCTGAGTGATTTTAATCAAATTCATTTTTTTAAGAAAACATATCAAATGGCATTTTGATAATTTTGATATCACCAACTTTATAAGGGGTATTTTGGTAATATATTTTCAATCAAATTATAAAAATGTAATTTGATATGTGAGTTAAAAAAATCAATTTGATTTAATGGGTATTTCCCTTCAAATCTATAATCTACTAGCCTTGTATGCACGCTTTGCGTGCCATAATTTTTTAAATGTATCTACATGCTATATTCTAGTGGCTATCAAATTTCTAAGATAATTGAAATATAAAATTTTTAAATGACAAACTATATCAATATGAATATCTACTTATAGAGAATTCAAAAATATGAATTTCTGTATTTTTATTTTATTTTTTCGAAATTTATTTTTTGTAATATTTTCATTTTAAAAAGTTCAAAAATTAAAATAACTTTCCATAATAGTTGGGAGTGATGCTAATTTATTTTTTAGATTTTTTTTACAGGATAACAAAGCCTTTTCCGGGGGGGACACCATGGCTCCCCCTTGGCTTATATAATAGAGATATCTATAATTATCTATTTAAAATAATTTTTTTTTTTTGCTAGTGTCACAATTATTTTTGGGTTTTTTTCACTAGTATCTATGTATTTTTGCATTTTCTAGGGTATACGCACTTTTATTCAACTTTTTCAGAGGTACCCATGAATTTATCATTGATAATGATATATACCCAATTTAATGATGAAACGTTAACCTAAGTTGATATTATTATTATTATTATTATTATTATTATTATTATTATTATTATTATTCAACTTTTTCAGAGGTACACATGAATTTATCACCGATAATGATATATACCCAATTTAATGATGAAACGTTAACCTAAGAAGTAGTAGTAGTAGTAGTAGTAGTAGTAGTTGTTGTTGTTGTTATTGAGTAAATAATTTTTTCTTGAAGAAAAAATAATTTTTTTCTCTAAAAGATTATTATTTATGAATAATAATATTTTGGAAAAATTACTTTTAAAGGTACAAACTATAGCTATTCCAATTTTAAAGGTATGAACTTTTGATTATTTCTGAACAGTACGAACTATGAACTAGCCTTGCAATGAGAGGTATTAATGAATTGATAACCTGCTGTAAAGGTTTTGGGTATGATGTGTCAGTTCTTTTGCTTATCTATCTATCTATCTATACTACTAAAACTCTAACCACTATAGCTGTTCCAATTTTAATTGTTGCATTAATTTTTTTAAAATCATGTATATAATTTAATCGCAATAAAATTAAAATTATATAAGTCTAATATAAAAATGAAATATTTTTGTCAAGATTGTTCATTTTCAAGTGTTGTCTTGCTACTGAATAAAAAGGAAACTGCTAAGAATAATAATATTAGAGCTGATCAAAAGTGGCCCGCCCCGACCCGACCCGCTTTTTTGCGGGCTTTGGACATGAAAATTAGGCCCGAATTTGGGCCCGGCCCGGCCCGATTTTTTATTTTTCTGTGCAGGCCTTGGACATTTAAAATTAGACTTTTTGGTTACTTTTTTAGGCTCGACCCGAAAAAGCCCGCCAAGCCTGCACTAAATTTTCGGGCTTTGGCTAAGAAATTTGGGCCCGAACTAAGCCCGGCCCGAACCCAGCCCGGCCCACGATCACCTCTAAATAATATCTATTGTACATATGGGCATTATTGTTCATTTTGTCATCAAAATTGTCGTCTATTCTATTTTATCTATCTTAACTTAAGCTATCTATAACTATTATTAAAACAAAAATCGCTGAATCAACTATCTGATGTCACCTTTTCATTAGAATTTTCCCTCCAAATTTTCATTTGACTTTTTTTTTTCTTTTAAAAAACTTTCTTTCTATTTTTTTTCCTTCAATATTTTCCTTTTTAAATTTTTTGATCTAATCTGATCTGAACTTAACATTTCTAATATGGTCGGATCTTATCTGAACTTTTCTGATATGATCTGGACTTTTCTAATTTAATTAATTATCTAAATTTTTTCTAATCTGAGTTTTTTTTTTCGTAGTTATAGTTTTAACTTTTCTGATCTAATCTAATTTTTTTTAAGTCTGATATAAAAATGAAATATATTTGTCAAGATTGTTCATTTTCAAGTGTTGTCTTGCTACTGAATAAAAAGGAAACTGCTAACAATAATAATATTTATTGTACATATGGGCATTATTGTTCATTTTGTCATCAAAATTGTCGTCTATGTTTATTCATTTTTAGATTTCAAAGAATAATTGCTTTTTTTAAGGAAGAATAATAGCTTTTATGAATATGTTGAATTAATAAAAATTGATATAGGATAAATTACAACACAATTACTTTATAATATTAGAACTAACCATAACAACATTGCGCTTATTTACAAATTTGCATTTCTTTATTTTTATATATCAAACAAACATTGTATGAAATAATAGAATAAGAAAAAAAAACTATTATTCTTTTAATTTATTTTGACTTTTATCAATTATATTATCAATTATTTTTAAAAAATGATGTGCATCCGCACGGGTGCTAACCTAGTCATTATTGCTGAAAATTTTCCTTTTTTCCTTTTAAAATCCTTAAATAACCCCCATTTTCTCTTTCTTCTCCATTTTTCAATCTTCTCTTACTTTCTCTTCCTCTTTTCCATTTTTACTCCATTTTTTTTCCTACTTCCATGGATGATAGAGCATAGCAATCAATAAAAATATAATATCAACTTCCAATAATCCCTTCATAGCCACCGCCACCCTCTCCCGCATCACCACTGCCACCATTGACACCTCCACCACCACTATCACCATTCCACTTCCCCAAATCACTACACCACCTACTTCCACCATTCCTCTTTCTTCCTTCCTTTACTCTTCAACCACCTTCCTCTCCCAAAATATCCAGTAACTTTTTCTTCTCCTTTTTCTGTAATTTATTAAATTTTTAATCTTTCTTTTTTCTTTTGGATTAATGCTTTTTAAACCCAAAAAATTGACGCTAGTATGGTAATACATGGCCTTACTCGTATTATTGTTTTTAATTATTCTATGTTCAAATACAAATAATTGTTTCCTTTTTTCCTCTTTTAAGGTGTTGTGGGGCAGTTATTTTGCAATTATTTCTTCAATAACAATTGAGTGGCAGGGTACTGAGGGAAGAAGAAGAAAGGTGAATTATTTTAATGAAGGAAGAAGAAGGAAGCTATATTTTTAATTTTAATTCAAAGTACTTATTCAGCAGGTCGCCGGTAATGCATATCTCTCATTGCAAAGTTAGTTCATAGTTTGTAATGTTAAGAAATAATCAAAAGTTCATACCTTTAGAATTGGGACGCCCATAGTTCATACCTTTTTTTATTAAATTTTCCTAATATTTTAATAATATAATGTACTTACGATCTATAATTGTGATTACTTGTTTTAAATAGGCTATTAGTCATTTCAAAAATCAAATATCATTATGGAAGACTTTAATACACAAATGACAAAATTGTCTCCGAATTGATTAACAATTATGAAGGATGAGTAAGGGTGGTGTGATAATGCAAATTGACACCACCACCTCACCCCTAGCTGATATAATAGAGATTATTATTATTTTTATTATTATTGTTGTTGTTGTTGTTGTTGAACTCCTTATGGCAAGCATAATCCTCTCCCGAAGGAAGAGTTATCGCAGATTGAACGGCTAAACTTCCAAACAAATTAGATTTAGAAACAAAAGAACTAGCAATAAAAGAAACAATAGCACCCGTGTCAAATAACACATAAGCTAGCATATTGTGAACTGAAAACGTACCCGTAACCACATCGGGTTGCACGTCCGCTTCTTCTTGAGTCATGCAAAAGATCTGGTTCTTCAAGGGAGCTATAGTTGTGGAAGCCAAAACCTGCTTAGTAGATTCTCCTTGTTGCTTGTTAGGACAGAAAATTGACTTGTGACCTTCTTGACCGCACTCAAAACACTTGATTACTGTGACGTCACATTTCTTGTTAGGACAAAAAATTGACTTGTGACCTTCTTGACCACATTCAAGCTTTTCTCTTCAAGAACTTAATTAATTTAAGTACTAAATCAAGAAAAATCATCAAAGAACATTAATAAAACAAGATTATAAGAAGAAGATCAATTCTTAAACATATTTGGACATTTCGAAAATTCATGAACAAAAATCATTAACTCGTTTTTTTACATGTTAACATAATTCATTAGATTATTCATCATAAATCAAGCAAGGATTAAAGAACATGCTTAAATTTGTGGCAAACACATAGAAGAATCATCAAAACTGTCATGGAATCATTCGGTCCACACACAACATACATTAATATACATCATCAAATAATTCAAAATTCATTCCAAGCAATTCTAAAAAATTCTAAACAGTTCTAAACTTATTCTAAAGATTATAAGACTAATCTATTCTACAATTAAATAAAACAACTAATTACCTAAATCTAGGAGTATGGTTCGAAAATCTCAAGGGTGGCCGAGTGGATTCAACGAGTCCTCTTTGGTTTCTTTTGATCCTCTTGCTTGAATCCTTGAGTTGTTGAATCAATAGGAATTTGTTTTTGGTTTTTGTGATTTTTGAGAGATTCAAGATTATAGCAAGTTGATGAACTTTTATGGAAATTAAAAGAGTGAAGGGGGCAGTGAGTTTTGATGTGTGAGGAAGAGTTTTTTTGAGCTCCTAAAATCTAGTAGAGTTATAAGGAGGATAAAAGAAAGGTTTTTGGTATTGGTCAAAATAGATATAGATTAGCAATTAAGGTTGAAAATAGAATAAAATAATTAAAAGAGAAACATCAATGGTGACCGTGAGTTCGGCGTGTATGAGGGGCATTGGGCCCTAGGTTTTGGTAAGGTGAGGTATAAGGTTTGGGCCTGGGTCAATAATTAGGCTTACTATAATGCTAACTTAATAATTAATTAAATAAATAATTAATTAAATAAAATTTAAAATAGCCCAAAATTTTGGGCTATTACAGTCACCCCTCCTTAAGAAAATTTTGTCCTCGAAATTTTTCAGAAGGAAGCACACATATAAAGGCAAATAAAAATTAATGAATATAATGAAAGGTAAGAAAAGAAACGACTCATACCCTGGCTGAACACTTCGGGGTACTTCTCACGCATGGAGGACTCGGTTTCCCAAGTAGCTTCTTCATATTGCTGACTCCTCCATAGTACTTTGACTAGCGCTACCACCTTCCGCTCCTGACGATCCAAGATCTGCACCGATACCTCATCAAATGACAGGTTGGGTGCAATTGCAACTGACTCCACTAGGATAATATGTGATGGATCGCTCACATACTTCCGTAATTGCGAGATGTGAAACACATCATGCACTTTTGATGACTCTGGTGGTAAGGTGAGCCGATATGCCACTTCGCCCACTCTCTCTAAAATCTCGTATGGGCCTACGTACTTAGGTCTACGCTTCCCCTTTTGCCCAAAACGAGTCACTCCCTTCATCGGGTACACCTTCAATAATACCTTATCACCCTCCTAGAATTCCAACGCCTTCCTCCGTCGATCTGCATAGGATTTCTGCCTACTCTGTGCTCCCTGTAGCTTTGCTCGAATCAATTTCATTTGCTCCATTGTGTCTTTAATATGGTTTGGCCCAATGACCAAGGCATCGCTGATGTCGCTCCAGCTGGTAGGACTGCGACAATTGCGCCCGTACAAAGCTTCATAGGGTGCCATCTGAATGCTGGAGTGGTAACTATTGTTGTAGGAGAATTCCACCAGACTGAGTGATTTGATCCAAGACTGTTGAAACTCCAACGCACAGGTTCTAAGCATATTTTCGAGAGTCTGGATGATCCGCTCTGTTTGGCCATCTGTTGCCGTATGAAATGTTGTGCTGAAGTTTAGCTTGGTGCCGAAAGCTTCCTGAAGAGACTTCCAAAATCGCAATAGGAATCGCAAATCTCGATCCGATACAATATCCTTCGGCACGCCATGGAGTCGAATTATCTCCTGTGTATATGCTTCTGCCATCTTCTCCATGGTCCAAGTGGTCTTCATAGGGATGAATCTTGCTACCTTTGTCAATCGATCCACTATCACCCACACTGAATTCAATCCATTAGTATTAGGGGGCAAACTCACTACAAAATCCATCGAAATAGAGTCGAACTTCCACTTCGGTATCGACAATGGCTTTAGTAGTCCTCTGGGCCTTTGATGCTAAATCTTAACCTTTTGACAAACAAGGCATCAAGCTACGAACTCTGCAATTTCCCGCTTCATTCCGGGCCACCAGAAATGTTCCTTCAAGTCTTTATACAACTTTTCGCCCCCTTGATGCACTGAATAAGGGGTGTTGTGAGCTTCTTGCATGATCTTGTTCCTTAGAACCTTTTCGTTTGGCACACACCATCTGTTTTGGATTGGTTTAGTTTTAGCATAGTTATAGAATAATAAGAGTATTTCCGATTAGTACATTCTATACCTGTTTCGGTGTTTCAAACTCCCATCAGTCTCTATAACAAAGTCCTCCGCTTGCCCTTGAAGCTTGGCTTCACGGATTTTCTGAAGTTGGGGATCCTATTTCTGCTTGTCCCGAAGCTCTTGATAAAGATCAGGTTCCACACTCATGACATTGAGGTATACCCGAGTATGTCCCGGCGTCACAACTTCCACCTCCAACCTCTGAAGATCTGCATGCACTTCTTTTTTTAGTAGTAATATGCGGTTGAGAGAGTGTCTCTCCTTGCGTTTTAGAGCATCTGCTGCATGGTTAGCCTTCCCTTCGTAGTAGTCCAGAGATAGATCATAGTCTTTGATAAGCTCTAACCACCTTCGCTGCCTCATGTTGAGTTCTTTCTGAGTGAAGATGTACTTGAGACTCTTGTGGTCGGTGAACATTTTACATGTCGCCCCATACAAATAATGTCGCCAAATTTTGAGAGCAAACACTATAGTTGCTAACTCTAGGTCATGGGTAAGATAATTCTTCTCATGTACCTTGAGCTGCCTGGAAGCATATGCTATCACCTTCCCTTCTTGCATCAACACACATCCCAGTCCGTTCTTTGATGCGTCGCTGTAGACTTCATACCCTATACCTTCATTAGGCAAGGTAAAGACTGACGCTTCGACAAGGCTCTGCTTCAATGTTTGGAACGCCTTTTCACACTGCTCGAACCAGATGAACTTGCTTTCTTTTTGCAATAGTTTTGTCATAGGTTAAGCGACCTTTGAGAAGTCCTTTACGAACCTCCGATAGTACCCTACCATAGACAATCATGGTTTTTACAAGTCTCGATTAGTTAGGTAATAAACTTTAACATTCTTTAAATGAGACAAATTTAATTACCCGCTAAACCGAGGAAACTTCTGATTTCCGCCACGCTCTTCGGGCTACACCTACCATTCAAAATGGCCTTGACCTTTGCTGGGTCTACTTTGACACCATCCTTACTGATGACGTGTCCTAGAAATGCTACTTCTCGGAGCCAGAATTCGCACTTCGACAACTTCTCAAACCATTTCTGAGCTGTAACACATCCAACACCAATCGTAAATGTTTCTCATGGTCTTGCTCATTCTTAGAATATATCAGTATATCGTCAATGAACACTAACATGCAAACGTCGAGTAAGTGGTGGAAGGTACGTTTCATTTGATCCATGAACACTGCTGGGGCTGTAACGACCCATATTTTATTGGTATTTCTGTCATTGATTTATTTATGTTTATGTGATTTTATGTATGGTCCAAAATTTATTTTGGACTATTTATTTTTATTTTATGTGAATAATTTCGATTAAATTCGATTATTTTTATTTTTGGTTGATTATTATTTATTTTATTATTATTTAATTAATTAGAATTTTATAATTTAATTTTCTAATTAGTTATTTAATATTGTTGGGCCCAATCGATTTAGGCATGATTAAACATGCAAGAGTGCAATTAGCCCAATTATTTATCGAAAGCCCAGTTTGGCCATTTCCCCTTATCTTGGCCGGTTTTCCCATGATGATTAGTGGCTTATTTTGCCACTTGTTTCATGATTCACACCTTGATCACTTCTATAAATAGAAGGTGATTGTAAGGCTTAGCATCCATTTTGCTCATTTGCTCATCCTTTGCCATCAAAAGTTTAAACACAAAACTCCCTCCATTTTCCATCATCGCACGCCATTTTTGGCATCAACAACCCAATTGTTGTTCATCTTCAATTCCAAACCCAAACTTAAAGATTCAAAATTCATTGATCTTTAAATAACTTTAAAAACTATAATCTTAATAGTTTTCAATCAAGAATTCTTGTTCGGGGTTTATTTTTGGGTCTTGTTCGAGTGGGTCGTGTGGAAGCCGTGTGTGCAAGTGGTGGTTTGTGTGGTGAGCCGTGCAGCAGGACCGTGGCTCGTGGCTGGTCGTGCGATGTGTCCGTTCAGTGGGGGTCGTGCTCGTGAGGTGATGCCAAGTGACTCGTGGTGGTGCACGGTGGTGCCGTGTTGAGTGTTGATAGGGTCGTGTATTTGAGTTCCGCGCAGCAAGTTTTTGGTGTTTAATTATTGCGTGTTCTTCATTAAGGTAACATGCTATCCAAATCCTAATAGGTATACTATGATTCATAGGGTAGAATAAGTGATTAGGTTGAACCGGAATTGATGTTTTGTACCCATTTCATGCGTGAATTTGGGGCTGATTTGGGGGTGATATTTTTATGTTATTCTTGCCATGATTCAATGTAATCTTTGATGTTTAAATAATTCCATGTTTGATGTTGATCATGTTCAAGTTTCGTGAATTTTTGATGTTTACAAGTTGATGAAAATTTGTTAAACTTTGCCTATGATATGCGTGAACTTTGATGATGAGTTCTTTATGATTTCTTGATAATTTTGTTGAGTTCTTGAATCTTGATTGAGTTCTTGGTTGTGTTCTTGAAATATCGTTAAGTTCTTTATGATTTCTTGGTCGAGTCTTGAAAGTTAAAGAAAGTTAAAGAAAAGGTAAAGAAAGTTAAAGAATGGTATATGAGGTTCCAAGATTTGTTGATTTACATGTTATTCTTGAGTCAAGGCGTAAGATGCAACTTAAGACTAACTAAAAATGTAAATTAAGGTTAAAGATTTGCTTGATTTTACTATTAGACGCCTAATCTTAGAGTAAGATTCTAAGAATTGGGTTAAGACGTTGCCCCTATCCTATCCGCGGTATTGGGATAGTTGGAGATCTTACTATGTTGTCTCTTGATATGGATTTCCCGTAAGATGGGTTTCATGGGGTTGGGAGTAAGATTCTCAATCCTGTAGAAAGTTCGATCGCGTAAGATGCGTTCGTACGTGCATAGTCCGGTCTAATATGTAAATGATTGCGCCAAAGTTTAAGATATGTTAATTAATGGTTAAAGTTAGTCGAGTCAGCATGATTACTTGTTGTGGTTGTATGTTGTATGTTTGGTTTGGTTGCTTGTTTTATGCTATGGTCTTGTGTATCCCCGTTAGGGTGGGACGGTTATGTTACTCGCCACTGACGGTGGACTGTTGTTTATTTTTCAGGTAATTCTGATGATGAGGTTCTTGCTTAGCTTTGGGTTGGGCGAGTGCCGATGTTGTTTAGTACTTGTTTTGTTGTTCTACGATTTTAGTTTGGACTATAGTAGTGATAGTTGTATTTTCTAACTCTGACATTTATTTTGGAGTTAATATGGTTCGTAGTAGTAGCAATGACTGTAACAGCCCCGGAAATTCGGACCCTTTTCCTTCCTTTATCAAACTTAAATTTTACTAAAATCATAGCCCGAATTTCTAGAGTTGCTACTCGTACGCCCACCTCTGATAAGAAGTGGGTATACGAATAAGTAAAAGCAGGATCGTAATGTTTTCAAATTTCAAAATGGATTTTATTCATAAATACCAAAGCCGTACAATGTTTAAAACCAAAATATTAAAAGTTAAAATAACTTATTACAAGATGTTCAGCTAATGCATAAAGCCTATGATCAAAGGGTTTAGCTAATTCCAACAGGTATTCCTCATCGGCCTCAAACAAGTAAGCCATCCTACTACTCACCTGCACAAAACCCCGAAGGAAAACAACAAACAAACAATAACACAAAAATCAGAAAAACTGAGTGTGATCGACTCTACCCCGTAAAACGGTTTTGGTTTAAAAACAGTTGACACACAAAAGACATAGAACATCAGCTGAACCAATATTTATCCAATTCACAAATTTTAGAGCAATTATTATTCAAGATTATTTATTTGGGAAAGTGAACGCGATAGGGCCTGTTTCATCCCGTCACGGACTTTTCGGCCTGGCCTGCAGCTTGTCGACAGAGTGTCCCGAGTGTATACACCCCTCACAGAACTAATGCGTATCCGCAAGTGCGCGCCAGAAGTTCAGGAGGAGGACGAAAGCAGATTATAACAGTTACAAAGTTTCAACGACGATTCAACACATGTCCGACCTATTGCGTGTCCACCACAACAATAGGCCCACATTGGGTACTCCCCAATGAGACACCGTTCATCACCCTAATAGGTCGTCACCGTTCGGGCTACTTTCCCTTTGAAGATTGTTTCACTTTAAGTTTAGGTTCATTTGGTTTTGAAAATCATTTGAGTGAGAACAATAACCTCAAAATAAATCAATCAAACCAAACTCCGCATTTTAAGAATTCTCCATGAGAATCAAACCATAAGGCAACTTTGCCAATCCGAATTCAACAACTCAATAACTCATCGTTCATCCGTGATAACCACTTATACTTCTTAAATCAAGGCAAGTTCAAACATTCACCAATCCATAACCAAAATTCCATGACATAAATAGTTCATTAAACAATCGAATTGCTAAGACCGTCAAGCTTTTCAAAGTCATGTGCATAAGGGAAAATTTCGAAAGAGTAATAATATACTCATAAACACATTTTCGAAAATATGTATGTATATATATACTAAATAATTTTCAAAATTTATAGAATAAAATTTCATAAAACATTTGGAGATTTTAAGTTACAAAAATCATAATATAAATACATGGCATGATTTCGAAAATTAGAAACTATATTTTCAATTAATTTTCGAAAATTTCAGATTTTATAAATAAGATAAATAAGCTTACTTTGGACATCTAATGGGTATTTGGTACACAAATTTTATGGTCTAAAGCACATGTACACAACCCTTAGTCCAAAAACAAGTTTTATTTTGATTTTCGAAAATAACGAAAGCATAGTTAGGCTATTTTAAAAATCTGGACAGCAACTAAAGTTGGCATAGAATGCCTTTAAAACCATCAGATTAGCCCTCAAAAACATGGCTAAAACATTCCTTGAATGCCCATGCATTCATACGAAAAATACTACCACTATGCACACAACTAATCATAATTTTACGTCATCAAAACAATCTTAAAAACAATAACTAAAATAACTACTTAAACATGCATATAACTTCTACTAAAGCATAAAACTATAAAGCATAACTATAAAGCATTAAAACTACGCTAGAACATAAAACTAAACATGCTAAAACAAAAGCGTAAAAATAAACTAATCTATCCTAAGCATACAAGAACCTAAGGCTAA
Organism: Salicornia ramosissima; assembly: GCA_951394345.1. Lineage (NCBI taxonomy): Eukaryota > Viridiplantae > Streptophyta > Magnoliopsida > Caryophyllales > Amaranthaceae > Salicornia > Salicornia ramosissima. Next base: position 18,959,587 of record OX596240.1, on the reverse strand, counting down.
GAAAGCGGTAGACATCGAAGCATACCTCAACGTCTGGAAGGCTACTTTAAGATCGCTCCCTCCTTAGAAAATTAGACTCAATTCTCTCGGTTATTCTTCCGTGAAAACTTTTCACTTGTTACTCCTCTTTTCTTAGAGGAGAAGTGGAAGAAATGTTGAGAGAATTGTGAAGAGAAGTGATGGGTGAAGGGTGCTATTTATAGGATGGGAGGGTGTAGGAAAGTTGTAAACTTTTCATGTGGGACAAAGAGTGAGTGGTGGTGGTGATGTGCCGTGTGGGAGGGGATAAGGGAGGGGTGAGTGGTGGTGATGGTGCCTTGGGAGTTGTGTTGTCAAGGCTTAAATGCTTGTTGACTACTTTGCTAAATTAAACTAATTATGCGGCAATTAAAATACGGCATGCATAAAACGAACTTTAAAAATAAAATTCTAATCCATAAAAATATTTTTATTTACCAAAAATATTTTTCCATAAAATAAAATAATTTTCGCAATATATATATTATTTTCGAAAATAAGTACATGTTTATTTATTTTGAAAATATTCCAACTTCAAAAATAACTTATTATTTTCTGAAAATAATATTACGGCAAAATACTTTATTTTACTAATAAATACCTTTGAAAATAATTTCGAAAAGCTCTTTTATAAAATATAAAACCTTTTTATAGAAGATATTATTTTTGAAAATTCTTGAAAAATTACGGGTATTACAATGACATTTGGGTTTAGACATGTACAATCTTGTGGGTGTTGTACTTTTGGATTTAGAATATATTCAATTTGAAGTTTTGTTTTAATTTTTAAGTATTTTAGTTTGTTAGAACTGACTATTCGACTCGTCGGTTTCTTCCGCGCCGGTTTAAGCGAGTCGGGTCGTCACAGGGGCATTGGTTAGACCGAATGGCATCACTTCAAACTAATAGTGCCCATATCTTGTTCGGAATACTGTCTTTGGAATGTCCTCTGCGTTCACCGGAATTTGATGATAACCTGATCGAAGATCGATCTTAGAAAATATGCCTGCACCCTTCAACTGGTCGAAGAGATCATCAATTCTTGGTAGAGGATACTTGTTCTTTATGGTTACTTTGTTGAGCTCCTGATAATCGATGCACAATCTCATGCTCCCATCCTTCTTCTTAACAAAAAATACTGGGTCTTATGAAACCCTTATCGATCAGATCTTACAGTTGAGTCTTTAACTCCTTAAGCTCTGCCGGCGCCATTCTATATGGTGCCTTTGATATTGGTGCCGTTCCCGGAACCAAGTCGATGTTGAACTCAACTTCTCTCTCTAGAGGTATTCCCGGTAGCTCCTCGGGGAACACATTTGCGTAGTCTTTAACTACTGGGATCGCTGCAAGTTGCTCTTCCTTGGAGACGTCTTTCACTTGACACAAGTATACTGCTTCACCTTTCTGATGAAGCTTCTGCATCTCCATCGCTGACACGAACTTCACACCCTTCTTGCTTGTGGTGCCGGAGTAAGTTAAACGTTTCCCTTTAGGCCCACGCAAAATGATCGCTTGATCTCGGCATCTGATTGCCGCTTGATATTTGGATAGCCAATCCATTCCCAGAATTACATCGAACTCCATCATTGGAAATTCCTTTAAGTCTGCCGTTAATTGTTCACCGGCTATGACTATAAGAACGTCCTTGAATTCCCGATTACAAGCAAAGTCCTCCCCCGAAGGTAGAGTTACAATAGATTTCACGAGAGACTCTCCCGACAAATTAGCTTTACAAACAAAAGATTTTGCAACAAAGGAAACAGTAGCACCCGTATCAAACAATACTAAAGCAGTCAGGTTATAAACAAGGAATGTACCCGCGACTATGCCGGGTTGCGCATCTACCTCCTCTTGCGTCATGTAGAAAATACGGTTCTTCACCGGTGCCTTGTTCTCAGTTGATGCTGGCTTACTCTTCGGACATACCCAAGACTTGTGCCCTTCTTGACCTCACAAATAGCACACTACTGAAGACCCATCACACTTCTTCCCCGGGTGCAGTTCTTTCCTGCAACCTTTGCAGACTCTAGTCTCCTGAAATCTGGTCGCCTCGCTGCTCTGTTGTTGCGGCCTCTAGGATGGCTCGAATCGTGGCCTCTTCACTGCTGCAGGAGGCTGGCTCACCGTAACTCTCTTCTTAGAAGCTTCTTCTTTGGTCAAAGATGCATGAATCTCTAAGGCCACCTCGTAAGCTCTCTAGAAAGTCGCTGCTCCGCTACTGATGACATGCACTCTAATTGTAATAACCCGAAATTTAGGGCCAGAAAATTTCGCGGTTAATTAATGTTATTTTATAATCTAAGTCCAAAAGGCCCGATGATTTGGATTGTTTACTTCTTATGTCTTCTTCTTATCTTGAAACTGGGCCCAAAGACCCATACTCCCTTCCTCTTGGCCGGCCCCTTGCAAATGATCAAAGGTTATTTGTTTTATTATTTATTGTTATTATTTAATTTAATCCCTAAATATCTAGTTTCATTTCTTATTAATTCTAGTCAACCTAAAAGACCCCATTTTCCTCAACCAACTTGTGAACTAGCTATTTTCACTCCACTTCTTCCTACTCCTCCTCAAACTCACGGCCCTTTCTTTTTTTTTTTTTTTAATTTATTTATTTATTTATTTTTATTTTTTTTATTACTTCCTTTGTTCCTTAAATTTAAGTGGGAACAACACTTGCATTCTTTTACCCTAATTTCAAAAGCTCTCAAAAACTCTCAAAGAAAACCCTACTTTGGCCGTGTGGAAGTTCGAACCCAACAAAGAGATTTCTCTTGTTTTCTTTCCTAATCTAAGGTAACTAGACTATCTCTCTTAGATTAGGGTAGTTTTCTATATAATTAATTAGGATTAAAACTAGGAAAACTAAAAGAATTAGTATCATGTTTAGAGTCAAGAATTTCGAACCATATGATATGATTGTTCATGTTATTTTCTTGATATAATATGTAATCTTTATGAATCTTTGTTGTTATAATTAGTTCTAAGCATGAAATAATTTATTTGATTATGGATTTACATTGAATAATTGCATGACAATTTTTGAAACTTGATCTTGAAACTTTCGAATAGAGTCGAGTAATATAGATGAAATTTGATTTTATGATAATTTCTTGAATTAAATTGATAGTTGTGATTACTTAATTGATGAATTAAATTCTTGGATTAAAATTGTATTTTTGTTCTTTTTATTTAGAAAAGTCGATTGGTATAAATAGTCTAGGGAACTAAAAATATGATTTTTATTGTTGAATCTTGAATAATCTTGAACTAATATGTAATCTTGAAGTTAATCTTTAATTTAATCACGTTATTATAAATTCTTGAAATTTATTCTTGATGATTGTTTATTCCAAGAATGCCGTGTGGTTATATGAACAAAAAGGATTGATTTTGATCTTGTTTTGATTCATGATGTATGATTTAATGTTCAAAGCATGATTTATTTGTATTAAAATAAGTTTATGTGATTAATTATTGATAATTATATCTATTAAATAATTGTTTAATTCTCGGTATTTTCACACAAAATTTTCGAGTGGAATAAAATATGAAAAGTAGGATTTTTATTATGTTTTATGTAATTTTGTTGTTAATTATTGATTTATATGATTAATTGTTAATTTAGATGATTTATTTAATTGCTATATGTTTATTTAATGAAATTGATTTAATTAATATTTTTGATATGAAAAATGCCGAATGGACTAGAGTAATTTTGGTCAATTTCAGTTTAATTTTTGACTTATAATAATTTAGATTATAATTTTAGAAATGAATAAGATTAAAGAATAAGAAGGAATTAAAGAAGATAAGTTATAATATGAAGGAATGTAACAATATGAATAAGAAGGAAAGTAACAAGATATAATATGAATTAGTAGTCTCAAGATGGCCTTTAGGTATTTGCTTGTTAATTAGTGGTCTCACGATGGCCTTTAGAAAAGACAAGATACGTAAGGACGCCCATTTGATGATACACGAGTCATCAGATCGGGTTAAGTCGAAGCCACTGCCCTACTGCGGTCTCTGGGCAATTCTGGATCTTAAGATATGTAGTCGTCTAAGTAGTAGTACACGAGCTACTATTTAGAGGTTATGGCCATAGCTTAGGCTTAGTTCTTGCAAAGGAGGGCTACAGGTTGAATACACGAGTTCACCCCGGCATGTTTTAGGAAAGTTATGGTGCACACGGGATCCATATCGAGCAATATGACCGGTCCGATAAGAAGGTTAAAAGAGGGTTTAAGGGTAAAATGTGATAAATGAGTAGTTCACGGGAAGTTATGTGTATATGTGTATTTTCGTGTATATATGTATTAATTTGGTGTTATTAAGTCTTCCGCTGCATACGTCTGGTAAGTCTGTATTTTATTAGTGTATTTCTGAGTATACGTATGTTGTACGTATTTGTATTTGTATGTTGTACGTATTTGTATTCGTATGTTGTACGTATTTGTATCTGTATTGTATACGTATTTTGTATGTATTTCTAACCGTATTCTGCAGGTATTTTATACGTATTGTACTCGTATTTTATACGTATATTGTATGTATTTCTAACCGTATTTTGTAGGTATTTTATACGTATTTTTATACGTATTTGTATACGTATTTTCTACGTATTTTCCTACGTATTTTTATACATATTTTTCTATGTATTTTTATACGTATTTTTGTACGTATTTCGTATGTATTTTTGTACGTATTTCCATGTGTTTTTGCATGATTTTCTTGGTTGATTCTATGCTATTATATGGTTAGCGGTCCCTCATTTAAGCGGGACAGTCTAGTTACTCGCCACTGACGGTGGACCCCCCCCATTTCAGGTGATGATGCTGAGGCTTAGAATGGGCATACATTGGCTAGGGCTGTGTGTTACAGAGTTGTTTAGAGCAACCGTAGTTTGTTTTGAGTATTTTCTTTTGTTACTAGTTAGCTGTTCCCAGCCTGTTGGGAAGGACTTCATTTAATTATGTAATCTTGGTATTTATTTATTCACAATTGGGATTATCGTTTCAGTATTTAATTAATAAAAGAAATTTTATACTTTAATTATAATATTATTGTTAAGTTTTTGTGTTGGTAATGATCCATGTGTCGATTTTCTTCGTAAATCGACAGCCTAGAAAAGTCGGGTCGTTACACTAATACGAGGATCCAGCTTCTTAATATACCTCTTCAGTCTCTCTGCTTCAGATGGTATCACTGCAGTGGCAAATCTTGACAACTCTGCAAACTTATCAGTGTAAGCTTGCACTGACATAGTCCCTTGTGTGAGCATAAGGAACTCTTCTTGTTTCTGCCACCTAAGCTCGTCGGGGTAGAATCGCTCTTGCAGTTTAGTGATGAATTCCTCCCAAGACATACCCCTTACAGATCTCCCTTGTGGCCGAACTGTCATCCACGAGTTGTCGGCTTCCAGTCGAAGGTAGTAGCTGGCGATTTGGACTCGCCCTTTCATCCGGGTAATCAGTCGCATCGAACAACTTCCTCATCTCCCGTACCCAGCTCTCAAGTACTACGGGATCTGGCGTGCCGTCATAAGTGGGAGGTCAATGACGGGAAAAACGGTCAAATGTGGGTTGGCCACCTGATGACTGCGCTCCTCTCTAAGCCAAACTGATAATCGCACCCTCTAACATGCGACGTCGGTCGCGACTACTAAGTGATCACCCCAGGCTTGCCATTCTTCAAAACAGTACCCGAGTTAAGAAAATAAAAAGACAACTAAAATCAAAATTAAATAGCCGCAAAAAGAATAAAAAATATCTTATCCCATGGCTCTACCCGAGTCAACACTCACTTAAGTTCTCGTGGCAAAGCTAGTTATGTAAAACCCTCGGAAAATAAAGAGCACACAATCTCACGGGTTACTTATGGAGAAGTAAACCTAAAATTCAGCTTTGGTACCAACTATAACGACCCGTATTTTATCAACGTTGTTTTCGTAGAAAACAACAATACAAATCTTAATTAGCTAGAAATTCTCAAATTAAAACTAAATAACAATAGCGGAAGCTCTAAACTTATTCAATTTATTTAATAAATAATAAAGTAATCCAAAATAATTAAAAATCCAAAGTCCTTTAATAACAAAAACTACGAAAGTCCATTAAAAATACTAATACAAAGGCTAGAACAACTAAAAGGTTATCGGTACCTGAAAAGGGAATTTGGGGGTCCACAGTCAGTGGGGAGTAATTAGATTGTTCTACTTAATAGTAGAACGCAATTAGAAATATATTAAATAGAAAAAGTCAATAGAAAGTTCACACAAGTCAACAGGGTCAACATTAATATAACGAAATAATCAATCCACAAGATACGCAGCGGAAAACTAAATACACTAGACCAACTATGACCAGACCTTCCATTCAATGCTAGTACTGACTTTAGACTCTAGACTTCCATTATTAACTTTCAAGTTCCATTTCATTCAAGTTTTCTAATCTGTGATACGGTCATATGCTCGTAGGGGTCAACCACAAAGGATCTACTTCCCTAACTTTCCTTGTCTCATGCCGGGTCAACCACAAAGGATCTACTTCCTGAGCACTGGGATCCAGAACTATCGCTATTCTGCAGCGGGACAGTGGCTTCGACTATACCCATGTTCGTGGCACCTTAGGTCACTAGATGGGCGGTCACTTCATAGTTTATTATCTTTTATTTAATTACCAGTTCACAACTTTGACTCTTTCAACAAGACTTTACCTCTAGTCAACTCTTGTTCAATTTTAGTTGACTCAAAACCCTAGTCTAGTGCACGATACTCACGACATCTATCCAACATCTATTCGAAAATCTCATGCAACAATAGTACTTCAATTCATCAAGTTCATACACTAATACATATAAATATCATAATTCAATAACAATAACCAATCATTAAATAAGAAATAGAAATCAAACATTGTACCAATTCCTCCAATATACACGGCTTCAACATATGAATATCGCAATAATTCATCTTTCAAAAATAACAATTTAAATAATTAACTAATGTAAACTACAAGCCTTAATTACTAGATTAAAATAATTTCAAGAAGTATTTCAAAATCTAATCTTTTTATCATGAAATATTGAAAATCCATTCTCTTTATTCTTCTAAACCACACGACTTTTATACAAAATTTTGTAAACAAAATTAAATTCTTTCTTTTAATTTAAAGCCTTAAAATTAATCATTGTCAATAGTTAAATTTAATAAAAATCCAGACTTCAATTTTTAGCAAAATTTTCGAGTAAAACAACTACTAAAACACCATCATCACACGGCTTCATCATCAACAAATCAAGATTCAAGCTTTTCTCTTTAAGAACTTAATTAATTTATGTATTAAATCAAGAAAATCATCAAAGAACATTAATAAAACAAGATTATAAGAAGAAGAAGATCAATTCTTGAACATATTTGGACATTTCGAAAATTCATGAACAAAAATCATTAACTCGTTTTTTTACATGTTAACATAATTCACTAGATTATTTATCATAAATCAAGCAAGGATTAAAGAACATGCTTAAATTTGTGGCAAACACATAGAAGAATCATCAAAACTATCATGGAATCATTCGGTCCACACCCTACATACATTAATATACATCATCAAATAATTCAAAATTCATTCCAAGCAATTCTAAACAATTCTAAACAGTTCTAAACTTATTCTAAAGATTATAAGACTAATCTATTCTACAATTAAATAAAACAACTAATTACCTAAATCTAGGAGTATGGTTCGAAAATCTCAAGGGTGGCCGAGTGGATTCAACGAGTCCTCTTTGGTTTCTTTTGATCCTCTTGCTTGAATCCTTGAGTTGTTGAATCAATAGGAATTTGTTTGTGGTTTTTGTGATTTTTGAGAGATTCAAGATTATAGCAAGTTGATGAACTTTTATGGAAATTAAAAGAGTGAGGGGGCAGTGAGTTTTGATGTGTGAGGAAGAGTTTTTTTGAGCTCCTAAAATCTAGTAGAGTTATTAGGAGGATAAGAGCAAGGTTTTTGGTATTGGTCAAAATAGATATAGATTAGCAATTAAGGTTGAAAATAGAATAAAATAGTTAAAAGAGAAACATCAATGGGGGCCGTGAGTTGGGCTTGTATGAGGGGCATTAAGCCCGGGGTTTTGGCAAGGTGAGGTAAAAGGCTTGGGCCTGGGTCAATAATTAGGCTTACTGTAATGCTAACTTAATAATTAATTAATTAAATAGAATTTAAAATAGCCCCAAAATTCACTAGTAAAAAAATCCTAATTGTAACTACCTATTTGGATCGTGCCTTTAAAATACGATCCAAATAATTGTTATTTGTATCGTGCCTTATAAGGCACGATCCAAATAACAATTATTTGTATCATGCCTTATAAGGCACGATCCAAATAATAATTATTTGTATCGTGCCTTGTAAGGCACGATACAAATAATGGTATTTTTTGGATTGTGCGTTGATGGCACGATGCAAATAACAACCTTATGAAATTAAAATCTCCCACTCCAATTCATTTTTCATTGCTGTTAAAAAAAGCAAAACCCTTCTCACCTCTTCTCACACTAAACAACTACTACAGCGCGACCGCCATTCGACCTCCACCACCTGCTGCGCGACTGCCTTTCGACCTCCTGCACTGGCTGCGCAACCGCCGTTCAACCTCCAGCACCCGCTGCACCGTTCGCACCAATCTTCGCACCTGTTGCGCGAACATCGTCTATATCACCTACTGCACGGTGTTGCTGCGTGACCATCTGCCGGACCTGCCGTCGTTGCTTCACTCCGAACATCTGCCACCGCCACCTGCTGCCAACTCTGACGATCATCTCACCTCTCACGTCCAACGACCTCTGCAGCCTGCTTGAGGTTTAATTCTTTTTTTTCTTCTTTTCTATGGTATTTATTTTAATTGAGTTGTATTGTTGTTGAGTATTAACTTAGTTTCAATCTTTAATTGTTGAGAAATGCTTGATAATCACTTTTATCATGTTCTATATATGAAAAGTCACATTATTAGTTCATGCCTACAATATGTTTGTCAAAATGCTTCAATGGTAATTAATGTAAATTTTATTTTACATGAACTGATAATAAGTTTTTATTGCTAATTATTTAATTAGTTTCAATGTTTTGTTGCAAAATTGTTGAATTATGGTTCAATTTTGGTCTAAAATGCTTTTGATATACTTTTACTGTGTTGTTTGAATGGAAAAACAACATTAGTAGTTCATGCCCACAAGGTGTTTGTCAAAATGCTTGAATGGTAATTAGTATATTATTAGCTACTTTTTTATGGGTATAAAAACAATTTAGAAGAGTTGACTTTATAGTGTGTAACTTAGCTTGTTTTAACAAATTGTATGCCAAGATTAGTTTTCCAATTTTATCTTCAATTCTTTTTAAGTGTGCTATGGTTAACTTGTAAAAAATTTTGAACCAATTTATTTGATATTTTGGTACAAATTAAAAGTGAGTTCTTTCCTCTTCAATGGTAATTAATGTAAATGTAATTGTACATGAATTGATAATAAGTTTTTATTGTTAATTATTCAATTAGTTTCAATGTTTTGTTGCAAAATTGTTAAATTATGGTTCAATTTTGGTCTAAAATGCTTTTGATATACATTTATTGTGTTGTTTGAATGGAAAACAACATTACTAGTTCATGCCCACAAGGTGTTTGTCAAAATGCTTGAATGATAATTAGTAAATTATTAACTACTTTTTTATAAGTATAAAAACACTTTAGAAGTGATTATTTTATAGTGTGTAGCTTAGTTTGTTTTTACATATTCTATGCCAAGTTTAGTTTTCTGATTTTACCTCATTGAGAGCATAATGAAGAGTCAATATTTGCCTAACATGATGTCAATAAAAGAGCTACGATTTACGTCCATATATTAAATTAAACCATAGAAATGAGCTCCTATTACATGTGATCTCTTTTTTAGCAATATTTTTTTAATCCTTTCTTCTTTTTAATGATAAAAATAATTGAAAAGAACTCAATTCTTAATTAAAATGATAACTAAACAAATTATCCAAATTAATTAGGTCTTGTTTTGCTAGAATTGCATGATTGATTGTATTTTTATTTTTGCAGATTTCCTTCTTTCATAAATCTGTTCTTCATTTTGGGTTGTTCGTGTAATTGACCGTAAGGTATGAATTTTGGTGTTTTTACTCATCTTTTTTAATTTTCTATGAAACGTGGATTATTCTTTTATTTTGTGATTGAAAATAAATGTTGAAAAAGTTGTTCATATTTTCAATGTATTTTATTGCATTATCATAAGCCTAGATATCCTTTCAAGACTTATTCACTAGGAATACGTCTTGAATAGTCTCCTGTTTGGGACTGTCTTTGCACATGTAATCTCTCTTTAGGATGCATATGTTTGGCAACTTTTTGGTCAAAAGGAAAATATCGGTGTGTTATTTTTCTATTGTTGTTCGGGTGCATATGTAGTGAAGCAATTGTCACCAGAATAACGATAGGGAGATGCTACAGAATTTTTATTAGAACCAAAAAGTTGTCGAATATTTGCTAGTGTGATTACATGTGCAAGGGCGACTTAAGTTCGAGTGATAAGGGACCCTATGACTGCATTCATTGGTAATACATACATTCAAATATTGTGTGCTCTATAATGTTTGGTTGATGGGTACATTAACTGCGTGAGTTGGTTTCTTATGTCTTGGAATTTTATTTTCATTAAATATGTTTTTTTTATTTTATTTTGGTAGAAATGAATCGTAGTTGGATGTATGGTGATCGAACGGAAAGAGCATTTCTAGATGGGGTCATGGAATTATGTTTGGTAGCCTTACAACATCAGAGGTTAAAGCAGAGTCCTACGATACCTTGTCCTTGTCGTGATTGTGGTAATGCAAAAAGGTGGCTAGACATCAATATGATAGAGGACCACTTGTTTTGCCGTGGGTTTACAGTTGGGTATGAAAATTGGTACTGGCACGGTGAAAAGTTAGTTAATAGGGATGATACTGTACATGTGAGGACGGATACTAATGATCGTGAGGTCAATGATGGGGAGGAAGATTTCACTATGGAGGACGATGGGATGAATGACCTCATGAATGCGATGGAAGATCAGCATAGTGAACAACCACACATGTTTGAGGATGTGTCAAAGGCTGCTGAGACTCCTTTGTTTCCCGGTTGTAGTAAGTATTCCAAGCTTTCATCGATTTTAACCTTGTCGAATTTGAAAGCTATGTACCGTTGGACTGATACAAGTTTCACGGCATTTTTGGAAGCCGTACAAAACATGCTTCCTAAAGGAAATGAGATGCCTAAGTCTGCCTACTATGCTAAGAAACTAATGAACCCGTTAGGCTTTGGTTATACCAAGATAGATGCATGTCCTAATGATTGTGTGCTCTTTAGAAAGGAGTATGAACAGTTGGATGCATGTCCCGTATGCGGAGAGTCGTGGTATAAGGACGTAGAAGTGCGGACAAGTGATAAGAAATCACCTCCAGCTAAGGTGTTATGGTATCTTCCGATCATTCCAAGGTTCAAAAGACTTTTCTCACTTCAGGAAGACACTAAAAATTTAGTATGGCATGATGAGGGGAGGAAAAAGGATGGTCTAATTAGACATCCTGCTAATGCAAAACAGTGGGAGACCATAGACACAGAATTCCCAGTGTTCGGCGGTGAACCCAAGAACCTTAGACTTGGATTGAGTACGGATGGGATGAATCCTTATGGAACCCTTAGCACTAGGCATAGCACATGGCCAGTTGTATTGACTATATACAACTTGCCTCCTTGGTTGTGCATGAAGCGGGAATATTTAATGTTGACACTTCTGAAACCTGGCCCTAAACAACCCGGTAATGACATAGATGTATACTTGGCACCCTTGATGGACGACTTGATGTTGTTATGGAATGAAGGTGTGCCAACCTTTGATGCATATAAGTCGACAAATTTTACACTTCGTGCCATGCTTTTTTGCACCATAAATGATTTCCCTACATATGGAAACTTGTCAGGGTATAAAAATAAAGGTGAAAAAGCTTGTCCAGTATGTGAGGATGACATAGAGAGAGATTGGCTTACTCACTCAAAGAAGAATGTGTATAGGTGTACTAGAAAGTTCCTCTCTACGTCTCATAAATATCGAAAGATGATGACAAAATTCAACGGCAAGGTGGAGAAAAGGGTAGCTCGTGATCGTGCCTCTGGATTCCAATTGTATGAAAAAGTGAAGGGTCTTCCTACATTGCTTGGAAAAGGGCACAAAAAAGTTAAATCCGATAAGTATGCTTTATGGAAAAAGAAGTCCATTCTATGGGATTTACCTTATTGGAAATACTTGTCGGTTAGGCACTGTCTTGATGTTATGCACATAGAGAAGAATGTTTGTGATTCACTCATTTCCACTTTGCTAGATATTCCGGGAAAGACAAAAGATGACCTCAATGCGCGTAAAGACATGCAGATAGAAAATGTCAGACCTAATTTATGGTCAGAATACAATGAGAATGGATCCAAAGCATATTTGCCCAAAGCTTGCTACACTTTGTCTAGAGAAGAAAAAAGAATATTCTTAGAGTGTTTGTATGGGATTAAGGTGCCAACGGGTTATTCTTCAAATGTGAAACGTTTTGTATCTCTAGATCATAAGAAGTTGGTTGGCATGAAGTCCCATGACCTACATGTCATAATGCAGGTTTTTCTTCTAATTGCACTTCGAGGGCTGTTGTCTAAACATGTTAGGTTGAGTATTGTGAAATTGTGTGTGTTTTTCAACAAGATTTGCAGCAAGGTGATTGATCCAACAAAGATAGAAACTCACTAAGAAGATCTTATAGAGACATTGTGTAAGTTTGAGATGTATTTTCTACCTTCTTTCTTTGACATTATGGTGCATTTGGAGGTACATCTTTTTGTTGAAGTTAAAGAGTGTGGTCTCGTCTTTCTACGATGGATGTAGTCTATTGAGAGGTACATGGGATTTTGGAAAGATTTAGTAAAAAACCCGGCAAAACCTGAAGGGAGCATTGTCACACGGCTTGCAGCGGAGGAGGCTTCTAACTTATGTGTTGTTTTCTTGGAAAAGGCTAAAGAAATCGGAGTTCCAAAATCTCGCCATGAGGGTAGACTTGAAGGAAAGGGTACAATCAATCGTAAGGAAATTAAACCTCCTAATGAAAGGTTTAAAATGGCCCACTGTTGTGTTTTACAACACTTGTCTGAAGTTCACCGTATGCTATTATGCAAGAGCATAATCGCACTTTTGTAGGTTGGTTTCAACATGAAGTTCAACATGGGATGAGGCAACCTAATAACAATGTCTCAGATATAATTGCATCTTTATTAAGGGGTCCACGTCCATGTGTTACTTCGTTTGAAGGGTATGATATTAATGGATATTGCTTTTACACCAAGCACCAAGATGATAATAGTGTGCACCAAAATAGTGGTGTTATGGTTGTTGCTATTTCTTCAGAATATTCCAGAGCGAGGGATACAAGGCGAACTGATGAGACCAAAATATATTACGGGGTTATTGAAGAGATCTGGGAACTTGATTATCTTGATTTAAAAATACCTCTTTTTCGATGCAAATGGGTGGATGATCGGCATGGCAAGAAGGTAAGTGATGATGGGATGACTTTGGTAGACTCAAATTGCTTTATTGACACCATGGAACCTTTTGTCCTAGCATCCCAAGCTAAGCAAATATTTTATATTAAAGATAATTTTTATCCTCAGTGGTTTATAGTTGTTCAAGGGAAAAGAAATATAGTGGGTGTAGAAGATGTGGTTGATGAGGAAGAGTACGACCACTTTGATGCTACCCCTCCTTTATCAATTGGTGTTGAACCTTTATAATATGGAGAAGATGTTGTTGAGGATCCTAGGTATGATCGTGAGGAAGGGGTTTATGTTGACGTTTCATCACAAAGAAGATAGCTCCTCCACCAGGTAATCCAAACGGAAAGAAACCACCATGGGAGGTGTACAAAGGCTATATAACTAAGGAGCAATGGAAACTTTTTGAGGCGTACGTTGGTAGTGAAGAATTCAAGGTAACTTCATATTGTATATATTGACATTTTACATACTTTACATGTATATACACACTAAGTTAATTGCTAACGGTGTATGAAACGGGTTTGTTGCGTAGAAAAAAAGTGAACGCGGCAAGCAGTGTTCAAAAGGTAACATCCATCGCCACCATTTAGGCCAAAAAAGCTACGCAAGGAAAAGAGTCGAATGGATCAAAGAAAAGAGATTGCCACCTGTCAATGAATGCTCAACCAGTGGTAGTAGTTCTTTGACGTGTGAAAGTCTTGAGCATAGGGCGTTGGAATGGTGTCTCGCACATCAAAAGCATACAAAGGATGGAAAATTGGAACCTGACCCCAAAAAACCTGAAACAGTTCGATTAGTGAACAAAGTGGTAAGCAGTTATTATACAAAGAAAATAAATTTTATCTTTTAATATATTCGTGGTACCAATCAATATGCATGTCTACATTTGCACACTAATTTTGTCTCTTTGTAGATGGAACACCTAGAGAAGGAGGCTAAGGAGAAAGAGGAAGGAGTCGATTCCACCTCAGAACAAGGTATGAATGCTTTGTCTAAAGCCCTTAGTAGAAAGGACTATCATGGCTATGTGAAGGGACTTGGTCGATTTGGTGTCGGGGTTGGCCATCGGAAGGCGTCTGGAAATTCCACTCGTTAAGCTAGAAAATATACTCAGGATGATTTTGAGGCATTGAAAAAAGAATTAAGTAAGGATTTTGAGAAGCGCTACCAAGAAATGAGTAAGGAATTTGAGAAACGCTTCCAACAAAAGAGCTTGGTTTCGACTCCTAATTCACCACAGCAGCCTCTTATTGTCAACGTAAAGTTCTTTCAAAACATATTATGAATTTTAGTTGTTACATACACAATTTTAAATTGCCTAACTTTCATGCATTCTTGCATTGTTGTAGGAGCTTAAAAAATGTAAACTTGATGTGAATGATGAAGATGGTAACTTGTTAGTGGTCACCGAAGCTACATCACACCCTATTCATGATGGGGTTATGCACACATCACAAGCATTGCGTGACCATTACAAGGTGACGATTGATAAGATATTCGAGGAGCATGGCTTAGTACTTTTACCGGTGCCGCCTGAGGAAAACATCACAAAGCTTAGTAAAGCAGATCAGTATTTTATTTTATGGCCTATGCCTTTGATTATATTTGAAAACTCGGTTAGAATTATTATAGTTTTTGTTAATTAAAGTGTAATTATGACTGTATTATGCAATATTTAAAGTGGATATTACATTTGATTTATTAATTTTTTTTTGGTGGAACAAAGGATCACCAAACATATAGTCCGAAGAAGATAGCAAATTCTAAAATCAAAGAATGAGCGGACAGTTGGGACCCCAGGACGGAAGAGTCAAATGTACATGCACATAAGGACACTGTCGTCAAAATTGATGAATGTCTAACAGAAGAATTTTTACTGCTACACCTTCTATTGGATGAGGAGAAGATAAACAGTTTTTGCGTTCCACTGAAGTCTCTATCTATGTATTCTCACACCGACACCAATGTTTGGGTTACACATACTGACATTTTCGAGTTTCTTAGAGGAGCTTCTTTGAATGTGTCTATCATACATGTTTACATTTTGTAAATCATCTAAGCTTTGTATATGTCCAAGAAATGAGCTCCTATTATGTTACACCTCCTTTTTCTTTTGTGGTTTCAATTATAACTATCATCTTTGAATTTTTGCAGGTGCCTAATGGAGGAATTCATCTCCTCTATGAAAGGGAGAAATGTCACCTTCTTGTGTCCTCAAAGAATTTCAGCAGCTGAATGTACTAGAAGTTTTTTTTGATGCACTTAAGTATGTGAAAGAAGCTTTCCATATTGAACTGAAGATGAAGGAGGAGCATTGCAAAATTTATTTTGGCACCATATAACGAAAAGAATGAGCTATTTAATTACTTAATCATTTTTTTTTTGTTTGCATGATTTGTAACTCTGACCTTTGATTGTTGTATGTGATCGTGGTTATTTTAGCAACCATTGGATTCTCATAGTCATTGATCTACGGGCTGGAGTGATGCTCCATTTTGACCCTTTCGCTCAACAATGTCCACGTGAATTGAGTTGTGCGCAAGTTTTTAAATAGTAAGTGATTTATGAGCGTTGTATTACACCGTCTTCAATCCTTATTATGTTTGTTGGCTTACAAGTGTTCAACCATTTGTTTTAGTGCATACAAACAGTATAGAGCGAAGATCAAGCCATGTGATATGCCAAACAATAATGTTGATTTCGTTATTAAGCAAATGGAGGTATTTGGTGAACCTTTTTATTTTATTTACAATATAGAAGAGGTACAAGTGCATTAACATAAATTTTTTATGTAATATTGCTAGTGTCCGCAACAAAGTGGTGGGACTAAGTGTGGCTACTACGTTATGTGGTACATGTATGAGATAGTCACCCTTTACAAAGAATGTAATGGTGATTTAGAACAGGTATGTTGAATTGGTTCTAATTTAAGCATGTTGAAGGATTTAAGAAATTTAAGAAGTTATGTTGAAATGTAATGGGAACGAAAACACTCAAAAGTAGCCAAAAATTGTTATAGTAATTGAATGAAGCTTAGAAACATAAAATAGTTAGAGTAGTGTGCACATGGGAATGAAATAGGTAGAGTAGTGTGCACATGGGAATGAAATAGGTAGAGTAGTGTGCACATGGGAATGAAAACACTCAAAAGTAGCCAAAAATGTCATGTTGATCGTATTGTTGCCGAGAATCGTGCCAATATGTTCCAAAATGCCCTATTGTTGCCTAGAATCGTGCCGATAAGTTCACAGTTGATCATATGAATGTTGTTGTACAAAAATGAAGCTTAGAAACATGAAATATGTTGATTAGTGTCAAAATGGGAACGAAAACAGCCAAAAGTAACCAAAAATGACATGTTTCACTAGTTTTTGTTCCAAAATGCCCTAGTCTTCCCAGAGTCGTGCCAATAAGTTCTAAATTGGTAATATAAATGTTAATGTACATGAACAAAGCTTAGAAAGATGAAATAGGTTCATTAGTGTGGAAATGGGAACGAAAACACCCAAAAGTAGCCAAAAATGATTTGTTTCACTACTTCTCGTTCCAAAATGCCCTAGTGTTGCCTAGAATCATGTAACGAAGTTCTAAATTGATAATAAAAATGTTATAATACATGAATGAAGCTTAAAATAATGAAATAGGTAGAGTAGTGTGCACATGGGAACGAAAACACTCAAAAGTCGCCAAAAAGTCCTGTTTCACTAGTTCTCGTTCCAAAATGCCCTATTGTTGCCTAGAATCGTGCCAATAAGTTCTCAATTGCTCATATGAATGTTGTTGTACAAAAATGAAGGTTAGAAACATGAAATATGTTGATTTATGTCAAAGTGGGAATGAAAACAACCAAAAGTAACCAAAAATGACATGCTTCACTAGTTCTCGTTCCAAAATGCCCTAGTATTGCCCAAAGTAACCAAAAAATCAAATAATTATCGTAATCGTCAATATTTTCTAATTAACAACAATTACACAAATTTATTATAATTACTAATAATTTTTAATTAAAAGTAATTACACAAATTTATTTTAAAAAAAATCGAATATTTTTGTGTATAATTTCGAATTAAAAATTATTACGCTAATTTATAATTTAAAATTCCAATTAATTACCAGTTAACAATAATTAAGCCAATCTATAACAATTACACCAATTTATATTAATTCGTAATTACACCATTTTATCATTTTAAAAAAATCAAATAATTAACATAAATTCCTAATTAATACTTAATAATAATTATCAAAATATTCCCCTAAATTTAACATTAGTTCATCAAATTCCCAAAAATTCGAATATTTTTGTGTATAATTTCAAATTAAAAATTATTACGCTAATTTATAATTTAAAATTCTAATTAATTACCAGTTAACAATAATTAAGCTAATCTATACCAAGTACACCAATTTATATTAATTCGTAATTACACCATTTAATAATTTAAAAATCAAATAATTAACATAAATTCCTAATTAATACTTAATAATAATTATCAAAATATTCCCCTAAATTTAACGTTAGTTTATCAAATTCCCAAAAATTCGAATATTTTTGTGTATAATTTCGAATTAAAAATTATTACGCTAATTTATAATTTGAAATTCTAATTAATTACCAGTTAACAATAATTAAGCTAATCTAGAACAATTACACCAATTTATATTAATTCGTAATTACACCATTTTATAATTTAAAAAAATCAAATAATTAACATAAATTCCTAATTAATACTAAATAATAATTATCAAAATATTCCCCTAAATTTGACATTAGTTCATTAAATTCCCCAAAAAAAAAATCAGAAAAAATTGCAAAAAAAAATAAAAATTCAAAATTCTAATTAGATCTGAATTTCCTTCTCTGCAAATGTTCATCAAATTAAACACAAAAAAATTGAAAAAATTCCCCTAAATTTAACATTAGTTCATGAAATTCCCAAAAAAAAAAAACATAAAAAATCAGAATAATACTTAATAATAATTATCAAAATATTCCCCTAAATTTAACGTTAGTTTATCAAATTCCCAAAAATTCGAATATTTTTGTGTATAATTTCGAATTAAAAATTATTACGCTAATTTATAATTTGAAATTCTAATTAATTACCAGTTAACAATAATTAAGCTAATCTAGAACAATTACACCAATTTATATTAATTCGTAATTACACCATTTTATAATTTTAAAAAATCAAATAATTAACATAAATTCCTAATTAATACTAAATAATAATTATCAAAATATTCCCCTAAATTTGATATTAGTTCATTAAATTCCCCAAAAAAAAAATCAGAAAAAATTGCAAAAAAAAATAAAAATTCAAAATTCTAATTAGATCTGAATTTCCTTCTCTGCAAATGTTCATCAAATTAAACACAAAAAAATTGAAAAAATTCCCCTAAATTTAACATTAGTTCATGAAATTCCCAAAAAAAAAACATAAAAAATCAGAAAATAAAAAAAAAAAACCTGACAAATGAGATAAAAACTGAAAATTCAGAAAATAATAATAAAAAAACTGAAAAAATCAGAAAGTAAAAAAAAACTAAAAATTCAGGGTAAATTTCACTCCAAATTCCTAAAACATTCAAACATAAAAAATGCTAAATTTCATCTCCAATTGACATATATCAACACATTTCTCACAAAATTCATCTCCAATTGACAGCAAAAAAAAAGGAAAAATTGTAAAAAAAAATCAAAATTCTAAGGAGATCTGAAATTACCTTCGATGCAACCTCATTTTGCTCACATGCGCCGGCGACCTCCTTCCCTGGACGTTTTCGAGGAGGCATTGGGTGGTCGTAGTGCTGCGGTGGTCCTCCTGCAGGTGCGGTGCTCGCCGTTCCTGGTCGTTGCTGATGTTGCAGTCGGTGGTAATTGTAATACCCCGAAATTTTGGGATATTTTAAAATTTTTATTTATTAATTAAATGTATAATTAATTAACTATTTAATTGATTATTATTTAATTAATTATTATTTTGTGTAGCAATCTATTTATTTTGAGCCTAGCCTTAACCTTTTCATTTTATCTTGCCAAAACCCGAGCCCAATTATTTCCTTAGAATCGGTGTTGCACGACCCCTTTATTCTTTTTCTTTTTCTCCTAATTATTTTATTATTCTAAGTCCAAAGGGCCCACTTATTTGGACTGCTTAATTTTATTCCTTATCTCAGAATTGGGCCAATGACCCAACTTTTCCTTCCCCTTATGTCATGGCCGGTCCTTCCTTTTATTTGGGCCAATGTTTATATCTTTTGTTCAACTTAATTTATTTAAATGATTTTAATTAATCAAATTAAATAAATTAAATAGTTAATTTAAATTCTTAAACCTAGTCTAATCTAGTTTCCAAGCTCCCTAAAATTCTCAACTCTCCCTATTGCTCCTCCTCCCTCACGGCACCCCTATACAATTAGGGTTTGTTGCTTTCTTTGCTTTCTTTCTTCTATAAATAGGCCTTATGCAACCTAATTAACTCCTAATTGCAAAAAGGCTTATAAACCCTAAAAAGAAAAAGAACAACTTTCTCCCCTCCTCTCAAATAGCCGTGAGCCTCATTCACCAATTGGTGATTTCCTTGGATAATTTTAGCGTATCGGGGTAACTACGCTATCTTGTTTAATTTTGGTACAAGTTTTACACATAGTAAATTAGGATTAAAAACATGAAAATTGTAAAAGAATTAGTATCATGATTAGGTTTAGATTATTTCGAACCTTATGAATTTTATGAATATGATATTTCTTGATTTTATTTTAAGGTATTCTATGCATAATTGCATGAATATTTTTGTATGAATAATTGCATGAATATTTTTATTCTTGTTGTTCTAATTTGTCGAGTGACTTAGAATAATTTTAAGAGCTTCTTTACTGTTTGATCTTTAATCAAGATTTATTTCATGGCGAAATTCGTCCTTCTCTTGCTTGAAATAATTTAATCTATCAAACCGGTAAAACTGTCCAGATTTGGTTTACGAATTTATTAATATAATTAATCAATTCGTATGGCTACGAAATTTTAGGTGGATGTCAGTAATAGTGTTTTACAACTTTTGTTAAATTTTCGTAATTTTTAAAGATCTTTTTCTATGGAAGAAAAATCTGAAAATGATTTCACCCTAATCTGATTTGTTAGTTATAAAATCCCTTAAAAATATTAAATGACCTTATTTCTGGACGAAAATTATGCACGTTAAACCTTGAACCTATATTTAACTTTCATTAAAATTTCCAGATTAATCGAGACCTTTAAAGGGTCGTTCTTAATTTAATTCTTTAAAAATCAGATTGTGTAAAATAGTGTAATTAAATTATTAAAACATGTTATTTTGAACTCTTGAATTCAATCTTGATCTTGTTTGAACCCTATGATAGCCGTGTGGTGTGATGTAAATAAAGGAATGATTTTGATCTTGTTTTATTCCATGTTTTATGATTTAATGTTTAAAGTAAATTAAATTGTTTGTTATTAAGTTTATTTGATCAATTGTTGTTAATTGTATTCAATTGATTAAAAGTATAATTTTGTTATTTTTATTCAAGAGTGTCAAATGGCTTGTTGTGATAAAAATAGGATTTTTATCATATTTTGAGTAATATATGTTGTTAATTGTTAAATTGTTTATATGATTGTTAATGAGCTGATCTGATTATTATGTTATAATTAAAGAAATGTCGAGTGGCCTTTTTATTTTGATCAACTTTAGTTTATTTTGGGACTTATAATAATATTGGGATAATTTTAGGAATTATTGTTATTATTATTATTTATTACTTATTATTATTATTAATATAAGTAAGGAAGTCAGTAGGGATAAGTTACAATAAGGAATTGAGGATGATAAAACATTAAAAGGGAAAGAAAGGAAACAGAGTAAAAGGAATTTGAATTGTTTCGATCTCTGGCTAGGAAAGACTTGGTATTTAAGGTGGCCAATACACGTGCCGCACCTCTCTTTCCTGGGACTTCGAACATTTTATTTCCGATTATGGCCACCTAGTATTTCCCGACATAAGAAAGATATAAGATATGAAAGATATAAGATAAGATAAGGACGCCCATTCGATGATACATGAGTCGTCGGATTGGGTTAAGTCGAAGCCACTGCTCAATGGGACGAACACACGAGTTCCCTCGCGCAGTTCTTGGTTCTAGAATATGTAGTCGTCTAAGTAGTAGTACACGAGCTGCTATTTAGGGGTTATGGCCATAGCTTAGGCTTAGTGGTGCACACGAGATCCACTACGGGTTGAATACACGAGTTCACCCCGGCATGTTTTAGGAAAGTTGTGGTGCACACGGGATCCACAACGAGTTATAGTGACCGGTCCATTAAGAAGTAAAGATGAATGATATGATATGATACGATAAGATGTTAAGATGATTCATATGATATAAGATAAGATATTTTCTTTAAGGTTTTATGAAGTGGTCACCCCACCGACGATGCACGCTTCGTTATTGGGGTTAAGTCTTTGCCACCGACCTGCCGAGGCTTTCTGGTCGGTTTACTGATTCTAGTTTGTGTTGTCGTCCGAATTAGTGGCACATGAGTCGTTAATTCGGGAGTGAGGGTCCCACTTAGACTTTGGGAAAGACACATGAGTCTGACCCGACATATTCTAGGAAAGTTGGGGTGCACGCGAGATCCCCTACTAGCATGTTGACTCGACCATGGATTAAGCAAAGATAAGATAAGATGTTTATGTTATGTTTATGTTATGTTATGATATGACAAGGTAAGATATTTATGTTATTATACGAAGATAAGATATGATACGATATGAAGTTAAGATAAGATGATATGATTATGATAAGATGATGAGATGTTACGTATGATATAAGATAGGATATGTTTCAATAAGAATAATGATAAATAAGCATATGTACAAGTTAAGCTAGGTATGAAATGTACACGTATAATGAATTGTATAAGTCTTCCGCTGTGTATTACTGTATTCGTATGACCTGAGTAGTTCGTATAAGAGTATGTATAAGTATGTGTATACCTGTACAAGAATCCGTATGTATGCGTATTTCATGATGAAGTATACGTGTCTTTTTGTACGTATTCCTAACCGTATCTTGCAGGTGTTATTATACGTATGGTATACGTACTTTATACGTATTTTTGTACGTATTTCTAACAGTATTTCTGCAGGTATTTTTATACGTATTTATGTACGTATTTTTATACGTATTCCGTATGAATTTTCGTATAAGATGTAATAAGTTTATGTGCGATTTTCATGTATAATTCTATGATACTATGTGTTTAGCGGTCCCTCAATTAAGCGGGACAGCCTAGTTACTCGCCACTGACGGTGGACCCCCCCTCAGTTTCAGGTGACGATGTAGCAGCTTAGAACGGGCTTCCGATGGTTGGGCTTAAGTGTGGCAGAGTTTAGTTTTACCTTAGTTTTTACTAGAGTGATTTAAGACAACATTACTTTATTTTATATATGATCCCAGCATGTTGGGAAGACAATATTTTCAGTTTATGTAATACTTTAGGTATTTTTACCTTTAATGACTTTTGGGATTATTTTCAGACTTTTAAGATAATAAAAGATGTTTCTATTTTTAAATATATAATTAATGTTTAATTTAATGCTTAGGTAATGATCCGCAAGTCGTTTTCCTTCGTCAAACGACAGCTTAAAAAGTCGGGTCGTTACAGTAATGGTGGTGCGGTGCTCGCCGTTGCTGGTCGTCGTGCTGTGGTGGTCCTCCTGCAGGTGCAGTGCTCGCCTTCGCGGTGCTCACCGTTGCTCTTCGTTGCTAGTGCTGCAGTCGGTGGTAATGGTGGTGCTGCTGATTTTCGAAGGGGTGGGGTGGGTTTCCTGTGTCGTGGGTTTAGGGTGAGTAAAGAGTGAGGTTTTTTTAGTAATTAGGTTTATAAGGGGGGTAAGGGTAGTATTGGAAAATTGGGTAAAATACGGACGGTATCTAGTAAATACTGGCGGTATTTAGTAATACCCCACTTTAAATAATAAAAATCACGCCTTTGTCCTTTTTCAATCTTCACGGCATTTTCAAGATTCAATAATTATATTTCAAGATTTTATTTAATCAATTCTAAAATAATAATAGTCAGAAAATATAATATCAGATTAATTTAATAAAAATTCACGCTTTAATATAATTTCAAGATTTTCGAACAACTCATCAAGAACCCTTCACTCGACATTTTGGTTAAATAAACAAAAATTAACTCTTTAGTTCAAAAACTTATGCAATTAACAATGTTAAATCAAGATAATCATAGATAACCTCAAATTGAACAAGATTGTAACAAGAATCAATTCTTGAATCATAACACTACACTCGAAAATCTAAGACCAACTTCATAGCCATCCGACAATCATGCAAGGGATTTATTCATCAAGTTACATATCAAGATTTATGGCAAGAAACATGCAATGAACACAAAATTATGATAAAACTTTCAATAAAGACAACTTAGTACTTCATAAACCACACGACATTTACTAATAATCAACATATATATAACTTTAATCTATTCTAAAATTATTCTAAGCAATTCTAAACTAGTTCTATGAACTATACAATTAATTGTTCTAAGATTAGGTAAAACATCTAAGGATTATTCCCATTGGTATACCTGAGAATTTGCGTATTCCCAGTGGTATACATAAGTTTCAAAAAATCCCAGACGTATACCTATATAAATAATGGAATTCAACAACCACTTTTAAAGGCTCTTTTAGGCCATTAAATACCACTAATTCGACCATAAACATACTTAGTTTAACTATCGTTAGTTTTTTTGGGTAACCACAGTTGACTAAATATAAATAAAAAACTGAATTAGTGGTTGTTAATGTCCTAAAACAACCTTTAAAACTGGTTATTGAATTTTGTTATTTATATAGGTATAGTACTGTGATTTTTTAAAACTTAAGTATACCACTGGGAATATGCAAATTCTCAGGTATAATAATCCAACATCTAATTACCTCTATGGATGAATCAAGATACAATGATGGTGGAGGGTTCGGCCGTGCGTGGTGCTTGGTTTGAGTATGGGCTTGGCTTCTTTTGTCTCTTGCTTCAATCTTTTGGGATGGATTGTTGTTAGCTTCAAGTTTTGGTGTTTAGATTTTATTGTAGAAGTGGAAGGAGAGAAAGAAAAATATTGATGATTGATTTTTGTGTGTTGGTGCCGTGAGAAGGAATAAGAAAGGGGGTTTTTATTCTTTGCTAGGTTGTTGAGGGTAATCTACTAAAATTTAGGAAGAGAAATAGGAAATAAAAGTAAGATTTTTAGATTAGCTTTTTAGGTTAATTAGTAGGATATAACCAATTAATTAGAGGGCAAAATGAAAGGGTTGAGCCGTGTGGAATTAATGGGCTAAGGCTAAATTGGCTTTGACCCTAAATTGACAAAGCAAGGTAAAAAGTTTGGGTTCAGTTTTTAATTCGGGTTTGAATCTTTGCCCATCCAAATCGGTAATTAAATAGTAAAAATTTAAAATAGCGCAAAATTTTGGGTTATTACAATGACAACTACTAGTTTTACTACTATTAGTATTTTTATCACTATTATTGTTATTATCTCTAACTTTAATAATAATTTTGATTTATTAAAAAGTTGATATATAAAATATAAGTATTGATTTTTCTATAAAGATAGTACAATTGTCATGCACAAAGTAGTAAGTTAAATGATAATATAAATTATGTCCTTGTGTTACCCATCAAAAAGTTGATCGGGTTATTTGGTTGTTTTTAGGATGAATATCCGATTCGGGATTAGGATTTGAAGTTCGTGATTAGAACTGACGTTCTATTTTCTATACGAGGATTAATGTACCTACACGTAGCTAGATTTTTATAAACGTGAATTTATATGCAAACGTGTTTGGATATTTTAAATGATAAAATGTTAGTCGTTTGTGAAATAATATGCATATTTATATTTATTGCAATTGTATTATGAACATTTTATATGTTCAAAACTTGTTCATAAATATATTTGAAATATTTTGGTAGAATTAATTCTAATTTATTTTGCCAAGTACATTACAAAATAGTTATAAACATGTTACCATCATAGTGAATGGGTTTATGGACATCCCTTACACGGGAATTTGAAAGTCCGTTTCATCGGACATTATCTTCGGTAAAATTAATCATTTTACGAAGTGTGTGTGTATATATATATATATATATATATATATATATCATGGGTTATGGATATCCCTTACACGGGAATTCGAAAGTCCGTTTCATCGGACATTATTTGGTTTTCTTGACTCCCATTATGTTGGAGATAAATTGATAAGACTATAAACTTTGTATGATCTAGTTTTTTCCCCAAGCATAAGCTATATAAAGGAGTTACTAGCTAGGGGAGTGTGCACACTTAGCTCGGAAATGAATTTCGAAAGTTATTATTACATCATTATTAAAATTTATCTTGGAAGGTTATTGATTTGGATTGTGAATTGTTTCCTATTTGGAACTTCTCTTTGTGGAATAATTTGAATTGTTACTGTTGTTAAATATTAATTCTTCTGAAAGCATGTTTGCTGAATTAAAGTGATTTTTTGATATTTAGCATTTGTATGTACTTAGCGTTTTCGCTAACCCGTATTTCTCTTTTGTTTTGGCTTTTTTCTACTTATTATTTATGATAAGTAGACAGGTGATGGTGGTCACAATATGTTCTAAGTGTCGCGTTAGGGGCGGAGGGCGATAACTCACCTAGTCTAAAGTTTAATGTTATGCATTTGTTTTTATTTCAATTATGTATTAAACTATTACCTCTCTATTTCTATTTTTAATGAATAAAAAGTCAAAGTATTTTTACCGCTGCAAAACTCTGTTCCGCCTTACGTAATGACGTCGCAGTAATACTCCTAAGTTACTCTCTAATCCGTATTTATAATCGTTGTTATCATATATTAATTTGGGGGTGTTACAAAATGATATCAGTTTTTCAGGTCTTAAAAGATCCAAGCGGAAAATTAAAAATGATGGGTAGCCTTAAGATGGGAATTGCATATACGATAGAGTTTCACATTATTTCTAAAGTTAATTATTTTCTATAAAGATTATTTCTTTTTATTGAAAGTGAATATTCTTGTTTTGGATTGGACTTGGATCGTTTAACCCGTATGCTCTCTCTAAGGCAAGACTCTCCCCAACGTCGTGGGTAACTTACCTAGGAAACTCGGGTTCACTATCCAAATTCATGAACCAATAAAATTTATTTTTAAGACTCGAGTTTACTATCCAAATCCATGAACCGATAATATTTATTGTTAAAAAACTAAAAAAATATTTCTATGTATATTTTCAAAAGAAAGCACTTTATACAATTTAAATTTAGATTGGAAATTCTTATTTTGAAAATTATATGTGCATTTGGACTAAATAAAATTCCAAACTACAAGGTTTCAAAGTATTTTTCTTAATTTCATGGGCCATATTGGTGGATTATTTTGAGATTTATATTTTCTCTATTTGGAATCACTTTATTTTCATAATTCATGATTATTTTGATATATGAATGTATTGTTTATGTGTGTTTAATATAAGTATGCTTGGTTTTGGAAGGAATGAGTGGATATGCAGTTTAATTACTATTTTTTTTATCTTGAGTACTTCTATACTCAAAGTATATTTGGAGAAACTGTAGTTTTGTTGGGTAAAACACAAGAATTGTTTATCCAAAATGAATTGATTATGATATACTACTACGTTAATTCAGGATTATGTCTCTAAGTATGGAAAAGATAAAGGAAAGTAGTTCCAAAGTGTGTTCGTTTTTGAAAAATTTGGCCAAAATAAGTGAAAACATAGCCGGGATTGTCACAACCCAGGGAAAAGCCTTTAATGAAACTAATAGTTCTGTGGAAGTTTTCGAAAGATTGGCCACAACCAAACCTCCCACCTACCATGGAAAAATTGACCCAACTAGCCTAGAAAATCGGGTTAGGAAATTCGATAAACTATTTGATGCTATTAATTGCCCGATGAAGTAAAAGTTAATAATGTTGTTTATTACCTTAAGGAAGAAGCCGATTTGTGGTGAAGCCGATTTGCTAAGATAGATAAATTAATGAAGAGTCCTTCTTTTGGGTGGTCCGAGTTTAAGAAAGCTTTAAGAGAGAAGTTTCATCCTCATATTTAAGGAAACAAAAGTGTGAAGAATTCACATATCTTAGAATGGGAAACATGACCATAAACGAGTACTATAACAAGTTTAGAGAATTAATGCAGTTTGCACCTGAATTAGTACTAACTGAATCCTTACAAGCCTAAAGGTTTGATCAAGGTTTGACTTTGACTCTTCAACCAAAATTGGGAGGAGTGACATTTGAAACTTTAGATGAAGTCTATGGGAGGGCAACCCACCTCTATGGGATTAAAGGGAGAGAATTAGAGGATAACACTTTTTGAGAGAAAAGAAAGTCTAACAGAGATTTTCATGGGAATGACAAAAAGGTTTAGAACTAATGGAAATTTCAACAGGAGTTTCAATGAGAACCAAGAGAATAGAGTATAATACAAGAGATCTTATAGTTGTAATAAGTGTGTAAGACACCCCCCTGGGAAAGATTGTGAAGGGAGTTTGATGAGGTATCGTTGTTGTCAAAAATTAGGTCACCATGAATATGAATGTTATAAGAAAGTATCTGACGTGGAGTCAGGTAGGACCGACAATGACAGGGAGCCACCTCAACTAACTCAGAACAATGGTTTCACTTCCAAACCCAGACCTAGCCGCACTTGTAAAAACATCACTAATTGTAACGCCCTTATTGTAGCTTGCCTTAAATTTGTTAGTTATAATTAATCTTTTTGTAACGGGCAAAATAAATGCTAGTTACTATAAGTCATAAATAGTACACAACAAAACATTTATTGTAACGGGCCTAACTTTTCCCGTTACAAAAGTACAATTAGTAACGGGCCTATTTCTTACCCTTTATTAATTATTATTTGTTGTAACAGGCAGATTTAAGCCCGTTACAATAATTACTATGTTTTGAAAAGCCAAACACAACACTATTTATTGTAACGGGCTTCCTACACGACTGTTACTGTAACGACCAACGTTGTTTTCGAAGAAAACAACAATACGAATCATTAATGAATGAAAACTTATATCAAAAATCTTAAAATAACAGCGGAAGCTCTAACACTTAATTCTTTTATTAATCGAAATTAATTAAACAAAAGAAGGAAATTGTCCAAAAATCACTTTTGAATCCAAAATTCTACCACAAACTACTAGAATTCAATTACTAGGCTAAGTCTACTAGAAATGGATAGCTAATGCTCCTACGCTTGCTCGCTCATGAGACACAACCCTTGTTATTACCCAGATTACTCTTCATCATTACCAAAAGGGTGAAGCGGTATATCTAAGCTAAGTAAAAGACATCTCTAAGAAAGAACAACTCGAGGCAATTCCAATGGTCAGGGATTATGGGGACGTGTTTCCTGAAGAACTACCGGGAATACCTCCGAAAAGAAAAGTGGAGTTCAACATCGATTTGATTCCGGGAACGACACCCATATAGAAGGCACCGTATAGAATGGCGCCGACAGAGCTCAAGGAATTAAAAACTCAGTTGAAAGATCTGATTGATAAAGGTTTCATAAGACCCAGTGTTTCTCCATGGGGCGCTCCAATGTTATTTGTCAAGAAGAAGGATGGGATCACATGAGATTGTGCATTGACTACCAGGAGATCAACAAAGTAACTATAAAGAACAAGTATCCTCTACTAAGAATTGAGGATCTCTTCGACCAGTTGAAAGGTGCAGGTATATTCTCTAAGATCGATCTCCGATCAGGCTATCATCAGATTCCGGTGAAGGCAGAGGACATTCCGAAGACAACATTTTGTA
Organism: Salicornia ramosissima; assembly: GCA_951394345.1. Classification (NCBI taxonomy): domain Eukaryota; kingdom Viridiplantae; phylum Streptophyta; class Magnoliopsida; order Caryophyllales; family Amaranthaceae; genus Salicornia; species Salicornia ramosissima. Next base: position 18,930,046 of record OX596240.1, on the reverse strand, counting down.
CGAGATACGGGCACTATGAGTTTGAAGTGATGCCATTTGGTCTAACCAATGCCCCAGCGATGTTCATGGATCAAATGAATCGTACCTTTCACCACTTACTTGATGTTTGCGTAGTAGTGTTCATCGATGACATATTAATATATTCTAAAGATGAACAAGACCACGAGAAACACTTGCTAGGACACGTCATCAGCAAGGATGGTGTCAAGGTGAACCCAGCTAAGGTCAAGGATATTGCAGAATGGATTAGCCCGAAAAGCGTGGAAGAAATGAGAATTTTCCTCTTTTTGGCGGGTAAATAAGTATCTTAGTTACTATGTTAAAATTTATTGCCGAACCAAATGAGAATTCTAAAACCATGTTTGTCTATGGCAGGTACTATCGGAGGTTCGTAAAGGACTTCTCAAAGGTCGCTCAACCTATGAAAAAATAACTGCAGAAAGAAATCAAGTTCATCTGGTCCGAGCAGTGTGAAAAGGCATTCCTGACATTGAAGCAGAGCCTTGTTGAAGCGCCAATTTTAACCTTGCCTAATGAAGGCATAGGGTATGAAGTCTACAACGATGCATCAATGAACGGACTGGGATGTGTGTTGATGCAGGAAGAGAAGGTGATAGCATATGCTTCAAGGCAGCTCAAGATTCATGAGAAGAACTATCCTACACATGATCTCGAGTTGGCAGCTATAGTGTTCACTCTCAAGATTTGGCAGCATTATTTATATGGGGCGACATACAAAATGTTCACCGATCACAATAGTCTCAAATACATCTTCACTCAGAAGGAACTTAACATGAGAAAACGAAGGTGGCTAGAACTTATCAAAGACTATGATCTATCCTTGGATTACTGCGAAAGGAAGGCTAACCGTGTGGTGGACGCTCTAAGTCGCAAGGAGAGGCATTCTCTCAACCGCGCATTAGTGCTTCCAAGAGATATTCATGCAGATCTTCGGTGATTAGAGGTGGAAGAAGTGACGCCAGGACATACTCGGGTATTCCTCAATGCCATGAGTGTGGAGCCTAATCTTTATCAAGAGCTTCGAAAAAAAGCAGAAGCAGGATCCCCAACTCGAGAAAATCTGCGAAGCCAAATATCAAGGGCAAGCGGAGGACTTTGTTATAAGGACAGATGGGAGTTTGAAGCTCCGAAACAGGTATAAAACGTACTATTTGTAAATACTCTTATTATTCTATAACTATGCTAAGACTATCCCAAAACCGAATCAGGTGGTGGGTGCCCAACGATAAAGTTCTAAGGAACAAAATTATGTAGGAAGCTCACAACATCCCATATTCAGTACACCCTGGGGGCGGGAAACTGTATAAAGACTTGAAAGAACATTTCTGGTGGCCCGGAATGAAGCGGGAAATTGCAGAGTTTGTAGCTCGATGCCTTGTTTATCAAAAGGTCAAGATTGAGCATCAAAGGCCCGGAGGTCTACTGCAGCCATTGCTTATACCGAAGTGGAAGTTCGATTCTATTTAGATGGATTTCGTAGTGAGTTTGCCCCCTACTACCAGTGGAATGAATTCAGTGTGGGTGGTAGTGGATAGACTAATAAAGGTAGCAAGATTCATTCTAATGAAGACCACATGGACCATGGAGAAGATGGCATAAGCTTACACTCAGGAGATAATTCGACTCCATGGCGTGCCTAAGGATATTGTATCGGATCGAGATCCGCGATTCTTATCGCGATTTTGGAAGTCTCTTTAAGAAGCTTTTGGCACCAAGCTAAACTTGAGCACAACATTTCATGTAGCTACAGATGGCCAGACAGAGCGGACCATCCAGAATTTTGAAGACATGCTCAGAGCCTGCGCATTGGAGCTCCAACAGTCCTGGATTAAATCATTAAGTATGGTAGAATTTTCCTGCAATAACAGTTATCACTCCAGCAGCCCCTCGTTGCTACTTCGTCTGCCTCCATCCCGATGTTACCCCACCACTTCGTTGCTGCTTCAGCAGTTACTGGAATTAAAGGTATAACCTAATTAGGGTTTTGGTAAACTAGCGTTGCTGACTCGCTGGTTACTTGACTCAGCTTCTCCCTTTTTTTCTTCTTTAATTTCAGTTTTTTAGTTTATGTTAATTATTTGATTCAATTTCTGTTTTTTCTATTTTTTGATGATTCATGTTGTCATTGATGTTGTTGTCCTCTTTTTTCCACTTGCTTTTTTGTGGTAATTTGTGAATTGGAAGATGAAGTTGAAGTTGTTTCAGTTATTAAATTAAATTTCTGAGTTTTAATTCTTGTTGTATTTATGTGAATTGAGACTTTCAAGAATTTAGTTTTTAGGGGTGGATTGTAGGGCTGAATTATGTTTTTTTCCTAATTAATTCTTTATTTAGGATTGTGAGTGCAGCTGCTATTCTAAAATTTTTTGTTACAGTTTTTAGTTGTTGTTTTAGGTCAGAATAGGTGTTGTACTTGTTGGTTGAGTTGGTGGGTGCAGAGATATTTGGGGTGGTGATGGTGGTATTGTTGTCAATCTAAAACTTTAAATAACCTATAGTTTCAATGATCCTTTTTCAAATTAAATGTAGTATGGACATGATAGCGTTGTTTTTTCAAAAAGCCATGAAAATTCCCACAACTAGCCAAAAATGTCCTCTTTGTTTTGTTTTTGTTTCAAAACCCCCTATTTTTTTTCCCAAAATCAAGTAAATAAGGAATTTAATGCTTATATAAATGATATAGGGCATGTACAAACCTTAAAAACATGAAATAGGTTGGTTGGTAGGAATATAGCCATGAAAATGCCCAAATCTACCCAAAATGCCCAAAATTATCCAAAAATGACCTATTTGCTTTGTTTTGGTTCGAAAACCCCCTATTTTTGCCCAAAATCTAAAAATAAGTTATTTAATGTTAAATGAATGATATAGAACACTAATAAACAATAAAAATTGTAAATAGGTTGATTGGTAGGAAGATGACCATGAAAACGCCCAAAAAAGTAGCCAAAAATGATCCGTTTGCTTTGTTTTTGTTCCTAAACACCCTATTTTTTGCCCTAAATCAAGAATATAAGTCATTTAATGCTTACTTGAAAGGTATAGGACATGTGTAAACATTTAAAAAATGGTTGGTGCGAACATGGGAACGAAAATACCCAAAACTAGCCAAAAATGACCTATTTGCCTTATTATTGTTACAAAACGCCCAATTTTTGCCCAAACACATGCAAATAAGTCATTTAATGCTTACAAGAATAATGAAGAACATGGATAAATCTTAAAAACACTAGGATTAATTAATTTTAATAATACAACATTTGAGGGATTTGCAACTAATAAACCAACCTTTTGATTATTCAATAATAACCCAACCTTTATACCCAATTTTCTTTTAGTAAACTTTTTGACCTACTACCTTTACAGCAGGTAAATAATTACATTATTCATTATTTTTCTCCTATACTTAATTTTATTTAAAAATTTGTTTTTAAAAAAACCCAACCACCCTCCCCACCTTGGAAACAACCGACCACCACCACCACCGCCCCCTATACCCCCACTGCCCCCGCCCCCAAACCATGTTGCCCTCTGCCCAAACCACCTTGCCACCACCCCATCCAAACCAGCCCAATTGAACCCCCACAACCTAACCCCCAAACCCCCACGACCACCCACCTGCCGCCCTTCCCCAGTTCCCCCCATGCCCAACACGTCAATAACCCTATCCCCGACCCCCACCTTAAACCATAAACCCTCAACCATCCCCTCCACGAGCCTCCCCACCAAATTCCGACCCACCACCACCCTTTAAAACCCACTTGAACCATCCTCAACCCCATTTCCGACACCCACTCCCGACACCGTCGACCTGCACCTTAGATCTGGCGAGAGAGAGAGAAGGCAATACCGCAACGATGGTGATGGTGGTGGTGTTGGTGACTAATGATGGTGAGTGAAGATGGTGGTGGTGGTGGTGTTGGTGAGTAAGGAGGAAGGAAGAGAGAGAAAAGGGTGGAGTAAGGGAGGAAAGAGAAAAGGATGGGGTAAGTTTTTTTTTTTCTGATTTTTATTTTTATTTAATTTTTTTTGAAGTGATGACCAATAATATGCAAACACGTGTCATTAAAAACTTGTATTATAAGTTATAACCGGTTATGGTTTATTGAAGGAAAATTTGGTATAAAGGTTGGTTTATTATTGAATAATCAAAAGGTTGGTTTATTAGTTGCGAATCTCTCAAAGGTTGTATTATTAAAATCAATTAATATATAGGTTGATTGGTAGGAAAATGGGAACGAAACCACTTAAAAACTAGCCAAAAATGACCTATGCTCCTTGTTTTTGTTCCAAAACGGCCTATTTTCTCCCAAACACATGCAAATAAGTGATTTAATTTTTACGAGAATGATATAGAATATGAATCAACCTTAAAACCAATATATAGGTTGATTGGTAGGCACTTGAGAATGAAAACACCAAAAACTTGCCAAAAATGACCTATATGCTTTGTTTTTGTTCCAAAATGCCCTATTTTCGCCCAGAAAGATGCAAATAAGTAATTTAATAATTACATGAGTTATATAGAACATGGATAAACCTTAAAAACAGTATATAGGTTGATTGGTAGGAGCATGGGAACAAAACACCAAAAACTAGATAAAAATGACTTATATGCCTTGCTTTTGTTCTAAATCGCCCTATTTTCGCCCAAGCACATGTGAATAAGTCATTTAATGCTTACATGAATGATATAGAACATGGATAAACCTTAAAAACAATATATAGGTTGATTGGTATGAAAATGGCCATGAAAACCCCAAAAATAGTTTGAAAATTATCTGTTTGCCTTGTATTTGTTCAAAACGCCCTCTTTTCAGCCAAACGCATGCAAATTAGTCATTTATGCTTACATAAATGATATAGAACATGGATAAAATTTAAAAGCACTAAATAGTTTGATTGGTTGGAAAATGGCCGTGAAAACGCCAAAATTAGCCAAATTAGCCAAAAATGTCTCTTTGCCAAATTTTATTTACGAAATGCTAGTTTTTTCCCAAAATCATGCATTCGGATAATTTTGCTCGATCTGATTACATGATTATTTCCAAATATTATTCTACATACTTGATGTTGCATCATGTTTTTTTAATCATCATGCAAGTGTATTATATAATCATTTTTGTAATTATTTGTGTTTAAGGATTATATTGGAAGATCTACTGCATACAGTGCTGAGGAAATCAACTTGCTAGTTCGAGAACAATGGGCTAATTTTTTTACAATTAATTTTTTAGTGAGTTAAAGTACGCAGCGGTTTATGTCGGACGTATATACATAAAACTACATGTATGTTGGTTTTGGGTGATATTAATCGACAATATAATGTGTTTGTGCATATACATATATATATGTATATCTTACTATATATTTTTTATACGAATGAAGTTATTGATGGCTAGGCCATTAATTTATTATTGCGATTGTGGATAATCCAACCTTTTAGTCATTCACAAATAATAATCTAACCTTTTTATTATTCTCGAATAATCCAACCTTTGTACTAAATTTCAGGTGTGATATTGGGGCTAATTTAAGTGTTGTTTGTGTCTTTAGGTAAGTGGTCAACAACGTTAGCGATAAACTACCCAAACACTACTTAAACCAACCCCAAAACGACACCTAAAATTTGCTTTTGGTTCACTCTATGAAATTTGGTACAAAGGTTGGATTATTATTTGCGAATGGCTAAAAGTTTATATTATTAAAATCAAATATTCCTATATATTGTATAATTCAATTTTATTTAAAAAAACACTATTGAAATAGTTTTTGTAACGGGCTTGCATAAAGCTAGTTACAATAAGATACTTATTGTAACTAGCAAAACTTAGGCCAGTTACAATAAGTATACTTATTGTAACGGGCCTCATGCATGCCTATTACAATAATTACACTTATTATAACAGGCCTAAATAATGTCTGTTACAATAACTACACTTATTGTAACTGGCCTAAGTAATGCCTGTTACAATAAGTGTACTTATTGTAACGGGCTTGACAAATGCCCGTTATAATAAGTCCACTTATTGTAACATGCATTTTTCAGACCCGTTACAATAAGTTTCTTATTGTAACTAACAAATGGCCGTTCCAGTAAGTTTCAGATATTGTAACAGGGGCAAATGTGACGCCCAATGCCCTTTACAATAAGCTCAAAATGCCCGTTATAGCAAGTGTTTTTTCCACTAGTGATGTTTGTTCTTTCTGTGGTGTTTCAAAATCTTTGGGTGATGGGGGTGTTCCTGTACGTGGTATTAGTTGGCGGTTTCTTTGGTGATGGAGATGATGTAGGAGTGGTTTAAGAAGATATGGGTTTTGGAAAAGTTGGTTTCGATTTTGGAGTGTCGGAGGTAGTTTTGTCTGTAATTGCACTACGTACCCTTCTTTGGTGGTGGTGGTGGATTAGAACCAACACTCTTACTACCTTTCTTGCTTGCACCCTTTTTCACCATTTTTTTTCGAACTAGGAATTATCTTCAGAGAATTCGAAATTTGAATTGAGGAGAGAGAGAGAGAGAGATTAAGGACGGTGATGATGATGAATGACAACTGCACAATGCTTAGTCCATTTATAATTGCTGAAGTGATGTAGAGAGAGAGAGAGAGAGAGAAGTGGAGCCAGATAGAGATCATGTGAGAGAAATGCAAATTTGAATTTTAAGGAAATTCAAATAAATTCCTTAATGATCTCTACCAACTCAGAAAAATAGGCATTTAATATTTTTGCCCAAGAACAAAATTATAACTGCAAATAAAATAAATCTTGGAAGCAAGAAAATATTCTATATTTTGATTTTTCAGAAAAATTGAATTTTCTAAAAAACACATCTTTGCTGACTGCTGTTCTCCCATGCTGTTTCACTTCTGGAACCAATCACTTCTAGTTTGAGGCAACTTAGCCCAATTTCACTCATTTATTTCACAACAATGCCTTTTAAGATTTTCATCTTAAATGAGCATATACATGATCACCTGTAGGAATTCACAAAAATAATATATACACAAAATTAACACAGGGGAACACTTGTTCTAGCCAATCATTGGAGGAAAAAGAAGAAGTCAAATTACCTAAATCTAACTAGACCTAACATGACTCTTCACCTATAAACAAAATCTCTTCGTAAATGTTTTGTAAAGATGTCAGCTAATTGATCCTCACTTTTGTAAAATAACATATCCACTAATCCTTTTTCAACATTTTCTCTCAGAAAGTGATGCCTTATCTCAATCTGCTTAGTTCTGGAGTGTTGGACTGGATTCTTTGAAATATTAATAGCACTGGTGTTATCAAAAAATATAAAAACACATTTACGATCAACACCAAAAACTTTCAACTGGTTCTTTATCCACAATAGCTGGGAACAACATGAAGCTGCAACAATGTATTCTGACTCTGCTGTGGATAGGGCAACCGAATTTTGCTTTTTAGAACCCTAGGAAATAAGACAAGAGCCAAGAAAGTGCGCTATACCCGACGTGCTCTTTCTATCAACTAGGAAACTAGCATAATCTGCATCTGTGAACCCAATGAGTTAACAAGTGGTTCCTTTTGGGTACCGCATGCATATATCATCTGTTCCTTCTAAATACTTGAGTATTCTTCTAACAACCTTGAAGTGTGACTCCTTGGGTTTAGTTTGAAATCTTGCACACAATCCCACAGTGAACACTATATTAGGTCTACTAGCTGTTAGATACAAGAGAGAACTGATCGCTGCATTTGTGCACCATCTTATAGGTCATTTTTCATCCTTTTTAGTCTTTGTTTTGCCTATATTTGTGCATTTTTAGTTGGTTTTTCCTCCGCTCATTACATGTTACCAAGATTTTGGATTTCGTTTCATTTTTTGGTATTTTCTATGTATTTTTGAGAGAAAATGGGAATACAAGTGTTTTGATATTTTGCATGAGTTGTTTCAGGTCCACGCCAAAGCATTCGGAGCCTTGTGCGAAGCTCGAGCCCGGGAGTGATAATTCAGAGCTTGAAGTGGAATGGAGTTGCAGCTCTAGCTCAGAGCGTCCGCTCCACCCCTACGAGCGTCCGCTCGGACCCCTTGTCGAGTAGGCAGAACTTCTTGTTGGAGCTGGAGCGTCCGCTCTTTCCCTTGGAGTGTCCGCTCCCCATGCCCAGCCTCAGCACAAGTCCAAGTACCACCGAACGTCCGCTCCATCCCTCAGAGCGTCCGCTCGACCCATGATCAGAGAAGCAGTAGTTGCTGGGAGGTGCCAGAGCATCCGCTCCAACCCATAGAGCGTCCGCTCGGGCCTGTGCATGGAGCGTCCGCTCCCACCTGTGGCGGCTCATTTATTCCGAATATTCCCCTTCCCTCTCATGTAATATATAAATACCCCAAATTTTCTAGGAGTTTGGCCAACTTCTAGGATATAATCTTGGACTAACCAAGTGTGGTTGAGAAATCTAAGCATGAGGTTAGAGAAAACATATTAGGAAGGGTCTAGAGTAAATCGAACCGGGTTGTGAGCGAGGTAGAGAATGAGAGATCTAGTTTACTGAGCGAATCGATCCATGGTGTTTGGTTTAGTCTAGGTTGAGACGTTGTGTGAGTGGGTGGGCTGAGAAATCTAAGCCCTCTTGTATAAACTAATCTCCTTGCTTGAAACAAAGGATTTTATGTTTGCTATGTCGTTGCTCCATGCTTGATTATTGGAATATCATGTTTCCCCCCTTTCCAAGTGCATTTAATTGTTGATTTTACTTCACTTTAATTTAGTTTAATTTGCATTAGACTTAGTTTGTTAAAGTAGTTTAGTCACCTTTCCTGTTTATCAAAAACCCCCTTTCACTCAATAATTTGGCTAAGTAATCTGCTTATTTCTTGTGGTTCGACCCCTTACTTTCCTATACTACTTGTTAGGTTAGCCTAAGGTTATTATTTTTGACCGGATTAGGAAGTAACGACCCCTAAACCTCAATCAAATTTTGGCACCGTTGTTGGGTAACATCGGTGTTATTTAGCTAGTTATTGTTTGCTTTTTTTTTTTTTTTAATTTTTGCACTTTATTTTCTTTGCTTATTTTCTCTATCATCAAATTAGTTTTATTATTTGTGGTTGGTGTTGTCAATTGCTAACGCCTTGCTTAGTTGTGTTTGATGCAAAGGCGGTCCCAAGGGCCTCCCGAATACTCTCTTAACCTTGAAATAAACCGTACTTTGCGTGGGGTTCGAAACTTGTACCGAGAGCTAGGCGAGTTTGACCAAGACCCTCCTGACACATCGAGCATATCTACCGAAAGCATGGGTGATGAAAATCCCGTTCCATTGTTACGAGACTTTGGGGCCCCGGACAACTATGAGCTCACAAGCGGGCTTCTCCTTCCCACAACCAACACTAATTTCACCATACATCCCCACTACACCAACATGGTCTTACAAAACCAATTTACGGGGATGGCACATGAAGACCCCATTGAGCATCTCAACCGATTCTTGGAGCTTTGTGCCATGGTGCAAACCAACCAAGTAACTTAAGATTACATCCGGATGCATCTTTTCCGTCACTCTCTCTCCGGGCGTGCTTATAGATGGCTTAAGAATCTTAAGCCATGATCATTGACTACTTGGAGTGAAGTGGCCTCGGCATTTCTCAAAAAGTTCATCTCCGAAGAAAAGACCGCCAAGAAGAGAAGGAAGATTGCTATGTTCCAACAAGAGGATGGGGAGTCACTAAGTGAAGCGTGGGAAAGGTTTAATGAGTATGTTCGAGCATGCCCCAACCATGAATACTCTAAGAACCAACTCATCCGGACTTTCTATGATGGGTTGGATCCTATCCCCAAGTCACATCTCAATGCCGCTTGTGGAGGCCAAACCTCTAAGATTCCCCAAGCTGAGCTAGAATATAAAATTGAAGAAGTGGTGCGAGATTGTGCATGGAGAGGTCAATCAAGAGCAACAACCAAGAAGCCGGGGAAGTATGAGCTTGACCCCGAGCAATTGAAGGCTTTCATGGAGCAAATCGTTGAGAAGAAGATGGGTAAATCTCAAGCGGCATCAACTTCTACACCATCTACCAAGGCTCCGGTCTTCTCTTGTGAACTATGCGGCGGTACAAACCATGATTGTGGTGGTAGGGATTTCTACCCGGAACAAGTGGCGGCTATGGGTTACCAATACAATCAAAGAGACTTTCGTGATAATGTGAGAGGTAAACAAAGCCCTTATGAACACGGTGGGCAATCCAACTGCACCAACAACATCTCCAATCAAGGAGGGTACTACAACCACCCAAATCATCCGAACCGGCAACCTTTCAACAAGCCACCTTTCAACCATAACTTCAACCCTCCACAAAATCATCCCAATCCTCCATTCCCTAATCCTTCTATGCCTCACCATGCCCCAACTCAAGACACCCAACTCATCTTAGACTAATTCAAGAATCTCCAAAGAGAGATGAGTGGATTCCAAAAGGAGTTGGGCCAACAGATCAATTCCCACCAAAAAATGACCGACACCCAAATTGCCCAATTGGCCGACAAAGTGGCTCAACTTTCTAATGACAAGCTACCGGGCCAACCTTCACCCAACCCCGCTTCTCACTCCGTGAATGCCATCCTCTTAAGATCGGGAACGGCTTATGATGGGCCTACCGTGGAGCAACAAATTAATGAGGAGGCACCCCAAAGTGAAGAAGGCAAGGAGGTGGAAGAGGAGGTTATGGTGGAGAGCTCAAATGCTAAAGATGGCAATGATGGCCAAGAGATGGGGGGTGACCAAAGCAAGAAGAAGGATAGGGGGAGAAAAGCAAGGATAGGTTGTGTGTGAGATGAGGTTTCCTTTGTTTATCGAGGACACTCCTTAGACACTTCTTGCTAGCCCATTCTAGCCCCTTGATTTACGAGCACACCTCTTGTGGAATTGCTACCCTTGGAAGTCATTTGAGAGGTATTGGGGATATGTGAACCATATTGATGAGGGGTGACCTTGGGCATGGAAGTCACAATGTTTTCTTTTTTCTTTGGCTTGCTTTTGAGTTGTGGGTTGATCATTCCTCGAAAACCCTCGCGAGAGCACACTCGCCCTCCTAAGGGACTTGGAGGTTTAAAGGGCTTGTCATTTACGCTAAAAATGACCGTGATTCCTACGACAGTGAGTTAGTGTAAATATGGTGTGTTTGATTAGGTTTGTTAGCTTCCAAAACATGGTGTTGTTATCATGTGGCTCGGGAATCAATTTGACTTTGCTCGAGGGCGAGCAAAGGCTTAGTTGGGGGGATTTTGATCGGTGCATTTGTGCACCATCTTATAGGTCATTTTTCATCCTTTTTAGTCTTTGTTTTGCCCATATTTGTGCATTTTTAGTTGGTTTTTCCTCCGCTCGTTACATGTTACCAAGATTTTGGATTTCGTTTCATTTTTGGGTATTTTCTATGTATTTTTGAGAGAAAATAGGAATACAAGTGCTTTGATATTTTGCATGAGTTGTTTCAGGTCCACGCCAAAGCATTCGGAGCCTTGTGTGCGAAGCTCGAGCCCGGGACTGACAATTTGGAGCTTGAAGTGGAATGGAGTTGCAGCTCTAGCTCAGAGCGTCCGGTCCACTCCTACGAACGTCCGCTCGGACCCCTTGTCGAGGAGGCAAAACTTCTTGTTGGAGCTGGAGCGTCCGCTCTTTCCCTCGGAGCGTCCGCTCCCCATGCCCAGCCTCAGCACAAGTCCAAGTACCACCGAGTGTCCGCTCCAGCCCTCAGAGCGTTCGCTCGACCCATGATCAGAGAAGCAATAGTTGCTGGGAGGTGCCAGAGCGTCCGCTCCAACCCATAGAGCGTCTGCTCGGGCCTGTGCATGGAGCGTCCGCTCCCACCTGTGGCGGCTCATTTATTCCGAATATTCCCCTTCCCTCTCATGTAATATATAAATACCCCAACTTTTCTAGGTTTTCTCACCACGAAAGTACCAAGAAAACTTAGCATTATTTTCAGTATTTTTAGAGAGAAAAACACAAGAGTCTTAGTAGTTTTAGCTTGTAGTCATCAACAATTTATTCTTCATTTTGCAATCAATCCATATATTCAATCTTCTAGTTTGGTAACAATTCTTATCTTTCTTTCTTTGTTATTTGTTCATCATCTTTATGTTATTTATTTGTTGAAGTTATTACTTGTCATTAGCTCTAATCTCTTGTTCATTGTGTTTGTGATTTAAAGTTTGAATCTTTGAGGTAGTTCTTGCAAGTCTAGTTGTTATTTTCCATGTTTATTATTTTCTTTTCATCTTCTATCATGTTTGGTCTATTTATGGCTTTTGTTAGTATAAACACCCCTCTCCTAGGCTAGATTTCTAGCTAAGGGAGGGGGAAAATGATGGTATTTTGATTGTTGAACATGGAGTAATTGTTGGTTTGGTATGAAATAACTTGTTGATGCTTGTTTTCTAACACGGATTGAAATGCTAGATTAGGAGTCTGGCCAACTTCTAGGATAGAATCTTGGACTAACCAAGTGTGGTTGAGAAATCTAAGCATGAGGTTAGAGACAACATGGAAGGGTCTAGAGTAAATCGAACCGGGTTGTGAGCGAGGTAGAGAATGAGAGATCTAGTTTACCGAGCGAATCGATCCATGGTGTTTGGTTTAGTCTAGGTTGAGACGTTGTGTGAGTGGGTGGGCTGAGAAATCTAAGCCCTCTTGCATAAACTAATCTCCTTGCTTGAAACAAATGATTTTATGTTTGCTATGTCGTTGCTCCGTGCTTGATTATTGGAATATCATGTTTTCCCCCTTTCCTAGTACCTTTAATTGTTGTTTTTATTTCACTTTAATTGAGTTTAATTTGCATCAGACTTAGTTTGTTAAAGTAGTTTAGTCACCTTTCCTCTTTATCAAAATCCCCTTTCACTCAATAATTTGGCTAAGTAATCCGCTTGTTTCTTGTGGTTCGACCCCTTACTTTCCTATACTACTTGATAGGTTAGCCTAAGGTAATTATTTTTGACCGGATTAGGAAGTAACGACCCCTAAACCTCGATCAAGAACCAATCATCGCTCTATATAGTGAAGCCTCAACATCCTTCCTTTTCGTACCAGCATCAAATTTTGTAGATGTGGGAAAAGGTGTCTCATAGGCCTTACTATCTTCCATGCCATATTTTTTCAGCAACTCTTTTAATTACTTTAGTTGATGGATCATTATCCCATCGTCAACTTGCTTAATTTGCAGACCAAGGAAGAATCCCAATTCTCCCATCATGCTCATCTCAAATTCACTCTGCATAAGACTAGAAAACTCATCACATAGCATCTGATTAGTAGCACCAAACAAAATATCATCAACATAAATTTGTACTACTAACAAATGATTCCCCCTAGTTTTGATAAATAGGGTTTTATCAAATGTTCCCCTCTTGTATTCATTTTCCATAAGGAAATTAGACAACCTCTCATGCCAAGCTCTTGGAGCTTGTTTTAATCCATAAAGTTCTTTGTCTAACTTGTATACATATTGGGGAAACTTACTATCCTCAAAACCAAGTGGTTGCTCAACAAATACCTCTTCCTTCAAATTAAATAACCATTCAAGAAGGTCGTATTGACATCCATCTTAAACAACCTAATATTCATGTGAGCAGCAAAAGCAATCAAGATTCTAATGGCCTCTAATCTAGCAACAGGTGCAAAGGTTTCATCATGATCAATTCCCTCTTGTTGATTATAACCTTGCACTACAAGTCTTGCTTAGTTTTTGACTATGGTACCAAGGTCATCCAATTTATTTCTGAATACCCAACGAGTACCAATGACTAGCCTATCCAGGGGTCTTGGCTCAAGATGCCAAACATGATTTCTTTCAAATTGATTTAACTCATCTTGCATAGAAATTACGTAATCTGGATCAGTCAAGGCCATTTTATAGTTAACTGGTTCTATATTAGACAAGAAAGAAGAGTGTGCACAAATTTTTTTATAGATACTACTCCTCGTTTGAATCTCTTTATTAATGTCACTCAAAATTTGATCAGTGGGATGATAAGATTGATATCTATAATTTTTCAAAGTCAAGTCATTTTGTGCACCTTGGTTTTGATTAGAACCAGCTTGCACCTCTGAGTTTACAGAATGAAGAGTGCAAGACACATCAGGGTGCATGATGTTACCTTGATCATTAATACCTTGTGGCTTAGGGGGATTTTAATTTATCTGTTTTGCTCACATGTTCCCCCTAAGTCTCTTAACTGATTTTCTTAGGAGGAACCAAGATGTCCTGATTGCCCCTCAGAATGCTCATTTGGATCTCCTCCAGGTCCTTCATCATTTGTGTGTGGAAGTTCATCATGTGGACCTGGTTCTTCATGTATCTCCACAATATATGTTATCAGCATTCGGGTTCCCTGTGAAGTTAATTAGGCCAATGACTTCACCTGGTTCTACCTGTGCAATCTCAGAAAATATGTTAAACTCATCAAATATCACATGGACACTCTCCTCTACACACAAGGTCCTCTTATAGAACACCTTATATGCTTTACTTTGAGGAGAATATCCCAAGAATTCTGACTCATCACTCCTAAGGTCAAATTTATCAAGCTAGTTCTTCCCATTATTATGTACAAAACATTTGCATCCAAAGACATAAAAGTGTACAATATTAGGTTTTCTACCCTTTATGAGTTCATAAGGAGTTTTGTTTAACTTAGGTCTAATGAGAGATCTATTAATAATGTAACAAACAGTGCTCACAGCTTCTCCCCAGAAACTCTTAGGGAGACCACTCTCAATCAACATGGTCCTAGCCATCTCCTCAAGAGTTCTGTTCTTACTTTTCACCACGCCATTTTGTTATGGTGTTCTAGGAGCAGAGAAGTTGTGACTTACCCCATGTTCCCTGCAGTAATTAATAAAACTAGCATTCTCAAACTCTGTGCCATGATCTGATCTTACAGCAACCAGTTTCATATTCAACTGGTTCTCTACTTGTTTTACCATGGTTACAAACTCATCGTATGTTTTAGCCTTTGAGTGTAGGAGTATAACCCTTGTGTACCTGGAAAAATCATCAACAAAAACACACACAAACCTATGACCTCTTCGACTTTGTACTCTCATGGGTCCACACAAATCAATGTTTACAAGCTCGAAGGGTCTGTTAGTACTAGTGACACTTTTGGGTTTAAAAGAAGACTTGACATTTTTCCCCTTGGCACATTCTGAATAAATTGTATCAGCTTCATAGTTAATGTTAGATAAACTAACAACTAAGTCTTGTGACTTCAGTTTGTTCAGAAGTGTCAAGCTAGCATGTCCAAATCTTTTATGCGAAATCCATTGATTATCATGGGAAACAACTTTCAAGCAAATGGACTTAAGTTTGGGAATTGTATCCAAGTAAGTAACATAAATGTTATCTTTCCTGGTTCCTTCACAAACAAGATCACTTGTTTGAGAGTTAACTACATGACAAAGGTTAGCTTGAAATATCACCCTGTTCCCTTGTCACATAGTTGAGAAATGCTCAAAAGATTATGTTGCAAGCCAACAACATAATAAACATCATTGATTGCATGTGAAAGTGAGTTACCTACTTTACCTATACCAGTAATGGATCCCATACTGTTATCCCTAAAGGTAACACTTCCACCATTAAAGGCTATTAGTGAAAGGGATTCCTTTTTATCTCCTAACATGTGTCTTGAGCAGCCATTGTCTAAATACCACTGGGTACGTCCTTTCACTTTAGCCTGCAAAACACAATCAATGGTTAGCTTTGGGATCCCAAACCTTTTTGGGTACCCTTCCACAAACAGTTGGTCCAGACTGGTTCTTCTCAACCTAGACCAATTCAGCATGTTTAGTGTTCTTTTCAACACTCTTCTTCTTAATTGGGGAATTGTGAATCTTGTGCCCATTCATGCCATAGTGAAAACACACATGCATGTCCTTAGCAAGAACATACTTTCCTTTCTTGTATTCTTTGATCCAAGAATTTTCTTTAGGGTGCCAGTTATCCTTCGTTGTTTTGTTGGAATAACCAAGACCAGCTGTACCATTGTTTCCAGTTAAGGAGGTAAGATGGTTCAAGGACATTTTAGCACTCAGTAATTTGTCCACATGCTTTTGACTAATTTGAAGTTGTTTGTCCTTGGTTTCAAGAGTTTTAAGAAGAAATTCATTTTTCTCATTGATGAAGGTGAATTCCTTCTTCATGTTTTCAAGATCAGAATTGAGTTTTGAAACCATGGACTCATTTGGCATGTCAACAATTATTGTTTGCTTTTCTTGCTTTAATTGAAAAATCTCAACAGTTAGGTCACAGATTTTACCTTCATATTCACCAATCATAGTTTGAGTATCCAAAGAAGAAACAATTTATGGTGTATCTTTGAGTAAACCAAACTCTTTGTGTAGATCCTCTAAATCATTCAAAATCAAGTCATAATCTTTTAAGAGGTTAGATCTACTCAAGTTTTTTACCTAACCCTTAATCTCTAACAAATCAGGTAGTTTACTCAAGGTAGATTAGTTGCAGGGGAACCTAGCAGATGTGTTCTCCTCACCATGACTAGGACAATCATCATCCTTGTCTGGTTTAGAGAACTTAAGTATTTCCAGTTCCAACCTACACTTATCAAGTTCTTCCTCAAGGTTAGCCACTTGATCTGTTAGTTGACGACACACCCTATCTACGTGTTCACAACTAGCAATAGCAATTCTACACTCCTCACGTTTATCTTTAAACTTTGATTTGTAAGTTGTGTAACTCTCACCTAGTCTATATCATTCATCTACCAAGGTATCAATACATTCAAGCATATTATCTCTATCATATTCATGCATATCTTCACGAACTTTAACAAGATTTAGCTTATGTACTTAGGGAACTTCAACCTTTTCCATGAAGCAGTTATCTCCAAATCTGGTTCCCGAAGATGTATTGTTTCCTCCTGGTGGTGCCAAAGCAGCCACGCATTTTTCAGAGTCTTGGGTTTCCTCTTCCTCATGATCAGAACCATAGTCAGAGTTACCCCCACATGGATGCAAACATAGCAATTTTGAATGCCTTCTTGTCAATCTTCTTAGATTGCTTATCTTTCCATTTTGGACAATCACTAATGAAGTGTCCCATGTCTCCACATTTGAAACAACCCACATTAAAAGAGTTAGTATTCTTGAAATTTTTACCTCTTATATTCTTTCACTGAATCCTGAAGTGTTTTTCAAACCTGTTAGCCATCATAGCTATATCATCATCTTCCTCTTCTTCTACTATTCCCTTCAGTGCAATACTCTTGACTGTTTATTTATCAGACTTTGAATCAATCAAAATATCATGGGTCATTAGGGAACCAATAAATTGTTCCAGACTCAGCGTGGAAAGATCTTTGGCTTCATACACAACTCTTACCTTGGCTGTCCATTGATCTGTCAAACTACGTAATATTTTTCTAACAAGATCCTCATTAGAAAAACTTTTGCCAAGAGATTTCAAATCATTTACGATGACTATAAATCTACTGAAACACTATCTATTTTCTCATTTTTGTTCATATAAAATAATTCATACTTTGACATAATCAAATCTATTTTGGATCTTTTTACCTCACTAGTTCCCTCATTAGCAAGCTCGAGGGTTTCCTAGATTTCTTTTGCACTTACACAAGCAAAAATATGGTTTTTCTGATTGCCTGCAATTGCTTGTTGTAAGATGGACATTGCCTTAGCATTCTTCTCTGATTTCTTGAAATCAACAGACGTGTAATCATTTTTCTTTCTTTTGCATAGTGTTTCCATCAGCATCTTTCTCAGTCACAGTTAGAGGGCCATTCTTCACAACCAACCAACATTCATAATCAATCCCAATAATTAGGTTCTTCAATCTATTCTTCCACCAGGCATAATTTTTTTCCATTGAACTTGGGGGTTGTTGTTGTGGTACCCTATTGCATTCATTTCTTGAGAATTCATGATCTACTCCTCTAGGTGTTACCCTTGCGAGAAGACGAGGCTTTGATACTAATTGAAAGGTTGAATATACTCAAGAGGGGGGGGGGTGGTGAATTGAGTATTTGGTGAAATGATTATAAATTGAAAATTTTCTTATTTCTTGATTTAGAACCAGTTATGGTGGTTCCTGCAGCGGATATAAATTGGAAAGCAATGAAAACAGGAACACCAAATTTAAGGAGGTTCGGCCAAACTCAAGGCCTACATCCTCCTACCCCATGCATCTTATTGATTCAACACAGAACAACAAGATTACACACTCAAGTCGTTCCAAACTCATGGAACCAAATCCCCACACTCAACTCAGAATTTGATCTCATTCATGTTTGAACTCACAAACACCTCCCAATCTTCAACCCCTTTGTTGAAGACGAATTACAACATTAACACTCTAATTTTACTTTCTTACAAAGCTTGAAGATTAAATTTTAAGCTCTAAGATAGTGTTTGTGTTTGATTGAAAGTATTATGCCTTGTGTGTTTTTATCTCTCGAATGTTTCTTGTTCAATATTTCCAGGAGAGACAATTATAATCTGTGTGTTTTTATTGTCTGCTTAAATGAGATGTAAATGGCCACTATTTATAGACAAATAAACTGATTGAAAAACCCATCACCAAGAGAGAAAAAATCAGTTTTCATAAACCCTTTTGAAAAGGCAGGAAATAGTCTTTCTTGTTCACAACAACCTTTCAAGAAAGTTTGTTATGCCCAAAAAGATTTTCCAATCTTTTCACGTGGGTGTTATAATTAATTAGCATTCACCAGCTGTTAATGCAATGTTTAAAAAAATAAAAACCCTTTTTCAAATTACAAAAGAAAAACCCTATTTCTTTTGAAAACTGACAGCTTCTCATAGAGTATACTGGTCCTTATAACTGTTACCCTATTTTATAGTCTTATGAATATTACAACCTTTTGTTGTAATATCCATAATACTATTTTAACACACATAAAGGCATTTATAGTAGTTTATCAAACATTCACACAACCATTACATGAAGACTAAATATGATCAATTTAAAATCTAATCTATCTTCATGCTCATCCAAGTCTTGAAAGTCTTCTATAGAATATCTTCAATCTTCAATCTGGACTTTAATACTTAGGACAATTATACTTGTTGCACAACCAACATGGTTAGGACATAACAAGTAAAATATGTAGCTATTACAGATAGTTCAGGGAACACTACAACTGGTTCCAAACCAGTATGCACAATAAAGTTGAAATACTTATTCCCTGTAATATCACATATTATCAATTAAGAATAAACTCATAGTTGGTTCCAAACCAGTATGCACAATAAAGTTCAAATACTTATTCAAACTGGAAACAACTCATAGTTGGTTCTGACCAACTACACAGCTCCTATAAAAACAAAACTCTTCCCTGTCAAAGTTTTTTTCAGTGTTTGTCATTACTTAAAACCAAAAAGGGTCTCAACAAATTCTCAACAAGCTTTTGACAAATTCAAAGAATAATCGTCAAATCCCCCGTTTTGGCGCCCATTGATAGGTCCATTTCAGGAACGATTTTCCGGGATCTTTTCACTTATTTTCCATTGTTTTTAGGCTTAGTTTTATTAGTTTTAGTCCTTTTTAGCTTAGTTTAGGTCTTAGTTGCGTTTTCGTTGAATAATGTCTTTTCTTGCTGTTTTTGCTAATAATTGAGTACTTTTGCGTTACTTATGCCTTCCGTTCATTCATGTAGGTGTTTTGCGTGTTTCCGAGCAATTCTTGAAATCCGACAAGGGTCGTGAGCGGTTTCCTGAGAAGCTTTGAGAAGTGTGCTACAAAGCCAATACCACTATCACCACTTTTGGAGTATAGGTCAACTTTGAAAGGCTATAACTTTTTTACATACTCATCTTATTAAGGAAATTAAGGTTTGAGATTAAATTTTGTTCCGATAGCTTTGAAACGCCTGGTCATTAGCTAAATTCTGATAAGAAATGAAGGAGTTGCGACGTTTTCAAAACTAACTGCCAAACGACCCTTGAGATTTCCACGCACCCACTCTGCTCTCTCAAGCGCCCGCTGTTATTTTCAAGCGCCCGCTTGATCAGAGTAGAAAGTAGCTCATCTTTTGGCTGCAGTGCCCACTGGAGATTTCTAAGCGCCCGCTTGAGAGGCCAAGTGCCCACTGACTTTTGCCAAGTGCCCGCTGCGAAGGCCCTGTTCGTTTCATTTAATTTGTTTTAGGTCATTTATCGTGTATTTTTTGGAGCACTATATATACTCCCCTCCCCTCATTTTGCTCAGGTAGCTAAGTTTAGAGGCTCAAAGGCTTAGGTTAGATTAGTTTTTCTCTCTTTCTCTCTTATAAACTTTATCATTTGTTCTTCAATTTATGCAAGTAGCTTAGTTGTTCATCTTCTTTTTCTTGTTCTTCATTTCAAGGTATTTTATTGCTTTCCTTTACTTGTGTTTTTTTTGCTTTATGTACTTAGTTTTTCATTTCTTCTTATTATTATTGCTTTAGGTTCTTATGCTTTATATTGTTTTAGTTGTTTATGCTTGATTTTGTTGTTGATTTTGTTGTTTATGTAATGTTCATAGTTTTCTAGGTTTTAGTTGTTGATTTTTATTGTTCATAGTTTTAGGTTAATTTATGCATTTAGTTTTATTTTGATCATTATTTTATTAATTAATTGTGAGTAGTTCATTTTTAGGGTTTGAGGTGAAACCACTCAAAATCCTCCATGTTTATGTTTTAGCCATTTCTTGAACTAGGATTTTTGGTAATGTCGGTACCAAAGGTGCGGTTATGTTGAGTCTTGTGTTTAACTAGCATAGGATTCATATAAGAATCCCCACCGAAGTACCAAAAGGTAAATGAACGTGGGTGATGACTTCCTTTTCCCAATTGATGGAAGCACCACCGAAAGTTGGGCCTTCGATCAAGAGAAAGTTACCGGTCTTCGTGATTTGTGCTTATGACTTGTTAGATGTTCCACCACGAAAGTAGGTTTGTGTACGTCTTCCCGGTTGTTATATATACTAGCTCGAAAGATTGGTATGACCCTTAGAATGATCTCCCCTTATCCACGACCTAATTCTAAATTTCGATTGATTCATAATTCTTGGTGGTATGAGTTGTGGACCTCTTTACCCTAATCCCTTATATTCTTGTTTTTATAGTTTAATTTTAGTTAGTTCCATGGTTCCCTCCACCTGTCGTGACCATCACTTGACCTAGCTTGTTCAACACTTATGGCTAGACTAATGCAATGTATCTTCCCCGTGTTCGACACCCCTACTCTTACTACGACGGGGGTTTTTACTTAGTAAAAATCCCTTTATCACCCACGCTACGTGTACATCCTCTGAGGCTCTATCTCATAGTCACCCAAACAGCTACAGGAGCTATGCTAGCTCAAGAAATAGACGACAAAGAAAACGCCATTTATTACTTGAGCAAGAAATTCTTGGAATACGAGGAGAAATATTCTGCAATTGGAAAGTTATGCTTGGCCCTCGTATGGTCCACCAAGAAACTACGACATTACCTCCTTACTCACACCATCACATAATCAGCAAACGGGATCCCCTCAAGTACCTATTTGACAAACCTACTGTCAATTGGTGAATGTCTAGATGGATGGTAATTTTGGCCGAATTTGACCATAAATTCATGTCCCAAAAATCGATCAAAGGTAGCATTGTTCCAGAATTCCTAGCCGATCTCCTAATGAACCTCAACTCGACAATTATGAGTTCCCAGATGAAGAACTGATGATGACTGAAACAGAAAGCTGGTCCCTCTACTTTGACAGCGGTGCATCAAATAAACAAGGATTTGGCGTAGGTGTATTTCTCACCTCACCTACGGAAGAACACACCCCCATCTCTGTAACATTGGACTTTGATGTCACCAATAGGGGTGTTCATAACCGGGTACCCGGGTTTTCAGGTAGTGAACCAACCGGCCCATGGCCCAACCCGGTAACTTCGTGTACCCGATTTTACCGGGTCGGGTCTTGGGTACCCGGATTATGAAAGTTTTTTTATAAAATACAAGATTTTACTGGGTCGGGTCTCGAGTACCTGGTTACCCAACTACCAAATTAAAGAAATGTACTTTAAACTAAAATATATTATTATTCCATAAAATTCTTTTTTTAAAAAAATTTACGGGTTAATCGGGTACCCTACTAGTGTATTGCCCGGCCCATTACTCGACCCAACACTTATGTTTTTTAGCGGGCCGGGTCAGCGGATCAGCGGGTCGGGTTTTTTTTTAACACCCCTAGTCACCAACAATGTTGCAGAATATGAGGCCTGCATAATTTGACTCAGAGCCACTGTAGTCTTGGGTGTCTAGAAACTTGAGTGTTCAGAGACTCTTCCCTCATCATCAACCAAATATTTGGAAGTTGGAAAGTAAGGAGTGAAAGTCTCGCCCCTTATCAAGCACACCTCGAGCAAGTGGCCTTACAGATCGAGGAAGTAGAATACATCTATCTCAGAAGAGGAGAAAACCAATATGTAGATGCTCTTGGCAGATTAGCATCCATGGTTCGTATACCAAGTGATGTGACCCACTTGGCGTTGGTCATTAAGAGGCGGTAAGGACCCGCTCACAAAGAAGACACCGAGGTGAAAAATCTTACTCAAGAGGAACCATGGTACACAGACATCAAGATTTACTTGGAAAGCCAACAATACCCTCCAGCCATATCAAAAAGAGAACAACGATCTCTCCGACTTCTGACAACCCATTATCTCTTGAATGCAGAAGACCTATACAAAATACATCATAGTGGGCTCCATCTCCACTGTATAACACAATCAGAGGCCAAAAAAGTCATGGACCAAGTCCATTCATTTAATATCCTAAAATTTTGGATATTAATTTTTTATGTTATTTTATTATTTAAATTAAGATTTAGGACTTTTAATTCCAAATTAATTAATTTTGGGTCAAGTCCAAAATTAATCATGCTTAAGTGCAAGTGGCCCATGAGAACATGTTGGCCCATTTTAATTAGCCCCAACCGGCCCCCTCCACTATTTGGCTTAATTGCCACTTGTTTTGTGTTCACACCTAACTAATTTCTATAAATAGGTGTCATTAGTAAGCTTAATACCCTTTATTCATTTTCTAATCATCAATTTCTCACAAATCAAACTAAACACACTCCATCAACTCCCTCCATTACACACGCCTATTTGGCTTCAAATCACCAACCAATTGTTCATCATCTTTTTTAACCCAACAACTTAAAGATTCATCTTCCTTTGATCTTTAGTTTGATTAAACACATTTAATCTTCAACAAATTCATTCAAGATCGATTATTCGGGTTTTGGTTTTGGGTTTTCTTCGTGGGGTTCAAAGGGTGATCGTGGTTGGGTCGTGTGGTTTGTGGTGGTGCACGGTTGGTGGTGATCATGTGCGGTGGTCGTGAGGTGGTCTTCGCCTCATCGTGCTCGTGTGAATGGTGGTGCTCGTGGTGGAAATGTGGTGTTCGTTATCGTTCAACCGTGTGGATTAGAACGTGTGGGCCGTGTTGCTTGTGTTCTTACTCGTTCTTTGGTTGTTATTAGTTACCGCATTATTCCACGTAACTAGATTATTTCATTTAAATATTTAATTCAATCATGAAATATAATATAGTAGTATTTTGATTATAATTCATGGCTAGGATTCATTTAATTATATATTCATGAATTAAAGTATAATTGTTGATTGAATTTTTTTCCATGACTATGTTGAAATTTTGATGATTCTATGATAGTATTTTGATGATTCTATGATAGTATTTTTTGATGTGTGGATTAGTTTCATGTATAGACTTTGTTCAAGATTTTGGTTGGTTGTGTGCAATATTTTCGTGAGCTTGATGTATGTATTTATGATTTTTTTGGTTGAATTTTGTTGTTCTTTATGAATCTTTGAAAGAGATTTTGTTGAATAAGTTTCTTGAAAAGTTTTTATGGTTTTCTTGTTGATTCTTGAAATTTTTGTTGAATCTTGATGTTTCTTGGTTTATCTTGATGAATCTTGAATGTTCTTGATGATTCTTGGTTTTCTTGGCTGTTCTTGAAAATGAATCTTGAAAGGTTTTTACGTTCTTGAAAGGTTAATCTAAGTTCTTGTTTTAAGAATTTTTCTTGATTTATTTTCAAATGGTTTCTTGGAATTATAATTTTTCGAATTTTGTATCGGCTTTGATGATCGTGTCGTTATGATATCGAATTTATTTTTGAAAAGTCAGTCGCCTGACTTAGTGAAACATGAGTAACTAAGCTGGGTTGAGTCGAGGCTGCTACCTTGTGTTCGATCGTGGGGTAGTCAGTGTCCTAGGATATGTTGTCGTCTGGTTAGTGAAACATGAGTAGCTAGTCGAGGGGTATTGGCCATTACTTAGGCATAGTTCTTGCAAAGGAGGACTACGGGAAAGACGCAAAGGTTTGACCCTACATGTGTTTAGGAAGTTGGGAGACGCAAAGGTTGACCAACAAGCATAGACGGTATTGTCATAAGTTTAAGATGATAAGATATGATATGATAAGATGTGCTGTATGTGTTTCGTTAGTTTGGTCTTTCGTAATCTGTTTTGGTTTTGGAGGAAAGGACACAAAGTGGTCGGTTCTGATTTTCGCAATTCCGGTTGCGGACACCTAGTACTTCTATTATCTTTTTATTCGTTGATTTGGAAAGTATGTTTTAATTGATTTTGAATAAGGTTTCGCATATATGTTATGATTTGTTTGTCTCTACTGCGAATGGATGCCAGGTACGTGACTATGTATTATTTTTCGTGGCTTTGGCTATCTCATGTTGCATGCTTGAGTTCCCTATTTGAATGAGACAGTTTAGGAACTTGCCATTGATGGTGGAACTCCATATTTTTGAGGTGACGAAGTTGAGTAGCTGTTGTACTGTTTGGCCGGGCTTGGGCGTGTGTATCTGCGAGACTGTAGTTAGATATAGACTTACTTTCTATATTGTTTAGTATTTCAGTTTAGTACTTTGGCAGTTATGATACTTTGTATATTTTGGGATGTAGTTGTACTTGAAGTATGTTGATGATGGAGTACTGATATTGATATTTGGGAATTTTTTTTTAAGTTTTGGTATTTTATGTTTTTCGATTGAGTTCATTTCGGCTTTATATCGTATGTAGTTAATTTGTAAAAGTTGGGGTGTTACAATTCAGGCACGTGGGGCACCCATATGAATGGGAGAATGCTGGTAGCCAAAGTCATCAGACTCGGTTACTATTGAACCACAATGGAAATCGATTGTATAATATATGTCAAAACTTGTGACACTTGCCAGAGAGACATGCAAATGTCCAACATGTGCCTTCCTCTCTCCTCTACTCAATGACCTCACCATGGCCTTTCTCAATGTAGGCAATCGACATTATCGGGAACATCACACCGCCTGAGCAAGGTAGCCATGAGTTCATCCCAGTGGCTATTGATTACTTCACCAAATGGGTAGAAGTTGCCTCTTTTTCTCGATTGCAAGCCAAACATGTGGCTAAACTCATTGAAACAAATCACATTTGCCGATATGGAGTACCACATGAAATCATCAGTGACAACGGGTCGCATTCCCCAAGCTGAATGTCAAGACATACTGAAGAAGTATAAGATTCAGCGGCACACGTCCTCCCCCTATTCACCTCAAACTAACGGTGCAATTGAAGCGGCCAACAAAAATATCAAGGCTATCATCTAAAAAAATGATGGAAAACTACAAAGATTGGCAATCGAAATTGCACTTTGTCTTATGGGGTTACCAGACATCTATTCATACCTCTACAGGAGCTACAACGCTCTCCCTAGTTTACGGGATGGAAGCAGTCCAACCGATAGAATTGGAAATCTCGTCACTCCGAATCTATTCAAAGAAAACAACAAATTTGACATACCAAGTGAGTAGAATGAAGAACTTACTTTAAATCAGGAAGCAAAATGCAAGAATTGACCAAAATTAGAGCAAAAATCCAGGCTTTAATGGAGGTTTGAGTATGGAAGGAAGAGGAAAATGAAAGAAAAGATGAAGAAGGAAAGAAAGAAGAGGCATGACTGCCTCTTTCTTTCTCCCGAGGAGTGTGAGCACATTCAAGAAAGGAAAAGATTGGGGGGAAGTGGCAAAATGCAAGAAAGGAAAAGATTGAGGGGATCACATTCAAGAAGAGGAAAAATGCAAGAAAGGAAATGATTGATGAGTGTGAGCGCATTCATGTTAATAGAGGGGAAGTGGTTTACGAGGCACTCTAAGATGAGGAAGGGGTGGAAAAGTCCAAGGAGGCCTTGGAAATTGAGGCCACTCTAGATGAAGCTCTTCCAATGAACAAGCCGGTCATGGAGGAGCTACCATTGATCCAAAGCGAGTCTAAGGAGGAGAGTTCCATGCCTCTTCCCAAGGTGTAATTAAAAACCCTTCCCCCTCTCTTAAGTATTCTTCTCTTGAAAATGATTGTGATTATCCTATTACCGTCAATGTTAAGCTAGATGACCCATCTTTACAAAAATTAATTGAACTTTTGAAGTTTTTTGGATGGTTACTCCGAATTCTTTCAAATTCGGATGACCAACATAAACCAACATTCACCTGCCCGTATGGGACATTTGCATACCGAAGAATGTAATGACCCGTATTTTGGCAACGTTGTTTTCGGAGAAAACAACAACACGAGTCGACAATAACTAAATACTTTCAATAATAAATTACAGCGGAAGCTCTAAACTTAGTCATTTTATTAAATAAGCATTAAAGTCATTCCAAAAATAATAGAATTGACAGATCTTTTATTACAATCCAAAACTACTAAAATAGGTAAATAACGGGGAGAAACAGAAAAATAAATAGGAGCCTAATCAGCTCGCCACACACTCAACCCAACTCTAGACTTTATCCTATATACCTGCAAAATAAATTTGGGGTTCCACCGTCAGTGGCGAGTAACTAGACTGTTCCACTTAGCAGTGGAACCAAACAACATAAAACATTAAATTAAACAGCAGGCACGAGACAACCCAAAACGTACGAAGCAACATTCAAATCACAGCATTAAACAACAGAGAATACAAACAGCGAAAACTTCATCAAAAGCCAGGTTAAAATATCAAACTCTTAATTATAACATTCGACTCATTAGACAATTGCAAACATCAAGAATTAACCGACACGACCGAAGTCGATACAACAAGTAAATCCCCGACACGATTCATAACCGGTGAACCGATACGACATCGCACAAAATCGATAACAAACAAACAAGTCCCCGACACGATTCATCATAGATGAACCGATACGACACGGCGCAAGGCCGATACAACAAACAAATCCCCGAAACGATTCATCACAGATGAACCGATACGACACGGCGCAAGGCCGATACAACAAACAAGTCCCCGACACGATTCATCACAGGTGAACTGATACGACACGGCGCAAGGCCGATACAACAAACAAGTCCCCGACACGATTCATCACAGATGAACCGATACGACACGCCGCAAGGCCAATACAACAAACAAATCCCCGAGATGATTCATCACAGATGAACTGATACGACATGACTCGACAAGACTCATAAGACTCCAAACAAATCGTTTAAATGAACCATCATGCATTATCAAATTCACATCTAATAATTTCAATCAAATATCAAAGGAAAACCCATGACCCCACTATGTACACATATACGCATGAAATTATCTTGTTACTACTTCCATTCCACTCGCATAATTTAAAATGACATGGCAAGCATATAAGCATCAAAGTAAATAAACATCTACTTAAAGCCTACAAGTGCCAAATGCATAGAACAACATTCCATGCATTGATTTCACGTGTAAACACCAACAGGGAGTCGACCACATAAAAGCTTGCAAGGACTAATCATGATTCAAGTAGTTTGATCACAAAACAAAAATAAAAGTCTAAGCTATCACATACAACTCCTACACGCATATCACCATCAAAACTCATCAATATATTATTGAAATTTCAAGAAGGATAATTACCCAACTCCATTACATTCCTTAGGCCTTCCAAAAGAGATTCAAGATTAAAGATCAACTTCATCATTATGCATAATCAATCATCAAGAATTATAAACTAAATCAAGAATTCAAGAAATATAAAGATTACAACAAGAGTTTCAATCTTGGCCAATATCCAAGAATATGCGCATGGTCAAAAGAGAAAACAAAATACAAGCTTTCTACATCTACTATGATTCACAAATCCAAAATTAGACAAAGACTTGTGCGTTGTCATTCAACTAAGCATTAAAAACACCAAAATCTATGCTTTGATCATAAGATTATGCGTCACCATCATCATCATATTCAATTCAATTAAACTCCACCATTCAATCAAGATTTACGCATGGTTAACATATAAGACTTTAAGGCAATTAAAGATTTAACACGAAGTTCATGATTTGCACTCAAAGAAACGGATGCCGACATCCCAAAGTGCACGGCAATCACACGCACAATCACAAAACAACAACATGACTCCTATCTAATCTAACATCCTATGATGGTTGATGCTACTACTAAGTGAAAGAGTTAGTTACCTTTTGATTGCTTTGGAAGGGATGGGAGTTGAATATTTGAGGGGGTTATATGGGGTTGCTGTGAGTTTATTGAGAGGGAGAGTGATGATTATTTTGTGGTTTTGATTAATAATGATTAAGGGTTAAAAGGGGGGTTTTTATGATATCAATAAAGTAAGGGTTTACTAGATTTTAGGAGTTGTTTACTAGATGATAGGAGTTAGTTTAGGAAGAGATAATATGGGTAGATATTTAGGGGGAGGCTGTGTAGTTTGTATGGTTTAGGGGTCATGAGCTCCTAAAATTTAGGAGGAGAAATAGTAGATCCAAGATTAGATTTGTAGGCTTTGAATAAATAGATCTAATTAGATAATTAATGTGGAAAAATAGAATTAAAGGGAAGAAAATAAAAGAGGTAGCCGGCCTTGAGGGAAAGAATACGGGTTTTGGACTAGCTTCATCAAATATCAAATTAAGTCTGTTGGCCCAATTTAGAATATTGGGCTTTAAGGCTCAATTTCTCATGAAATTTTACGGCCCAAAAATCTGGGTCGTTACAATGAATGCCTTTCGGTTTATGCAATTCTCCCTCTACTTTCCAATGGTGCGTGACTGCCATTTTTTTCGACATGATTGAGGATGCAGTTGAAGTGTTCATGGATGATTTTAGTGTTTGATGTTCCAATTTTGACATATGATTGGCTAATCTTGAAAGAGTTCTAAAGAGATGTCAAGAGATGAATCTTGTATTGAATTGGGAGAAGTGTCACTTCATGGTTGAGGAAGGCATAGTCCTTGGCCATAAAGTTTCAAAAGAAGGAATTGAAGTGGATCTGGCAAAGGTGGCCGTGATTGAGAAGTTACCCCTACCCATCTCAGTGACCGAGGTACGTGCCTTTTTAGGGTATATCAGGGTTTATCGTAGATTCACCAAAGACTTCTCTCAAATCGTGCGACCTTTGGCGCGATTGCTTCAAAAGGATGTGGAGTTCAAATTCGATGATGCTTGTACAAAGGACTTTGAGTTATTTAAGAATGCCCTTGTGAATGCACCTATTGTGCAAGCACCGGATTGGGAAATCCTATTTGAACTAATGTGTGATGATAGTGATCTTGCAATTGGAGTTTTCCTTGGGTAACAAAAAGAAAAGAAACTTAATGTGAATGCCTATGCAAGCCGCACTCTCGATAAAGCCCAACGCAACTACACCATCACGGAGAAAGAGATGTTGGTGATGGTGTTTGCTTTTGATAAATTTTGTCCCTATCTTGTATACAACAAGGCCATCGTCTACACCGACCACTCCGCGGTGAAGTACTTAATGATCAAGAGGGATGCAAAGCCAAGACTCATTTGGTGGGTGCTACTCCTCCAAGAGTTTGATTTGGAGATTCGGGACAAGAAAGGAAGCTCCAATAGCCGATGAGCTTCGAGATGATGTTCTTATTGCCATAGTTTCGGATTCAAGTCAATAGTATGCGGATATTGCCAACTATCTCTCTTGTGGAATAGTCCCTCATGACTACATCTCTCAACAAAAGATAAGGTTTTTCAAAGAAGTCAAGCAGTATTATTAGGATGACCCCCAATTGTCAAGAAGTGTAGTGATGGGCTATTTTGGAAGTGTGTTCCGAACCATTAATTGGATGGTGTTCTTGAGCAATGCCATACCTTGGCTAGTGGAGGTCACGAAGGGGTTGATAAGATAATTGCCAAAATTCTTAATTGTCGTCTTTGGTGGCCGACCTTGCATAAAGATGCTCACTCTTTCATCACTCGATGTGATCGTTGTCAAAGAACGGGAGGTATCACCAAGAGGAATGAAATGCCCCAACAATCTATTCTTCATGTGGAGCCATTTGATTTGCGGGGTGTGGACTTTATGGGCCTGTTTGTCTCTTCTTGTGGCCAATTGTATATTCTTTTGGCTACAGATTATATTACGAAGTGGATCGAAGCAATTACTTCACCCACCAATGATCACAAGGTGGTGCTGAAACTCTTGAAGAAGGTGATCTTTCCAAGATTTCGGGTGCCTAGGTGCTTGATAAGTGATGGTGGGTCACACTTTGCAAAGAAGCAATTCCAAGCTCTCTTAAAGAAGTATGGTGTGCATAAAAATGTCGGTCTACGCTATCACCCTCAAACCCAAGGCCAAGTGGAAGTTTCAAACCGAGAGATCAAGTCATTGCTAGAGAAGATGGTCAACCGAACGAGAAAATATTGGTCTCTCCAATTCAATGATACTCTTTGGGCCCTTCGTACCGCTTACAAGACCCCGATTGGCACCACTCCCTATCGGCCTGTTTATGGTAAGGGTTGTCATCTCCCGGTGGAACTTGAGTACAAGGCATGGCACGATAAGAGCTCGGGGATCTATAAGGAGCAAACCAAGAAATGGTACGATAAGAGGATCAAAGATCGAGACTTCAAGGTTGGTGATAAGGTTCTTCTCTTCAACTCAAGCCTCCGTCTTTTTCCCGGGAAGCTCAAGTCCAAGTGGTCCGACCCTTTTCATATCACGGAGGTCACTCCCTATGGTGCATTTAAGTTGGAAGCCGATGATGGTGGGAGATTAAGGTGAACGGGCAATGGATTAAGAGGTATCATGACCATCAAGAGCTGGGAAGCATAGGATGTTTGATGCTCGAGTCGGTTTCGACCGACTCCCCCTGTAGTTCTCTGAAGTTGGAAGAAGGGTCGAGCTTGCGACCATAACTCAAGCGATTTTGTAAAAATTTACTTTTCTTTTGAACTTTCTTTAGACTTTTTATTTGGATTCGGGCATTTATTGCTCATGGTTTGTATAGGTAGGATTTTGATTTCGTTTGATAGGCCTTTATGCCCTTGCTTGACACGACCTCTCGGTTCAACCTTGCAATGGCTGAGCCGATTCCTTAGGTCACGTCCTATATATATAAAAAAAAATAAAAAAAGAGGAGAAAAAGGGGTTAGTTATGTTGAAGAGAAGAAGAAAAGAAAAAGAAGGCCGCAGCTGCTATCCAGAGCGGACACTTTAGACAACCACCAAAATTAAGCCAAATGTCTAGAGTTTAGAGCCTCCGCTCCAAACTTTGGAGTGCCTGCTCTAAACAATTGAACATTTTGGGCCAAAATGTCGAGAGTTTAGAGCGCTCGCTCCAAACTTTGGAGCGTTAGCTCTAAACAATTGCCCAAAATTTCGAGACATCAGAGCGTCCGCTCCAACATTTGGAGCGTCTGCTTCGATGGCTAGTTCAAAGCCAGAATTGAGCCCTACAACTTAGAGCGTCCTGTAATGGCCCAGATTTTTCGGTATTTTTGCCTTTTGTTTATTTGTTATTTATGTGATTTTGTGTATGGTCCAAAATTTATTTTGGACTATTTATTTTATTTTATGTGAATAATTTTGATTTAATTCGATTATTTTGTTTTTGATTGATTATTATTTATTTTATTATTATTTAATTAATTAGAATTTTTAATATTTAATTTTCTAATTAGTTAATTAATATTTTTTTTGGGCCAAATACGATTTGAGCATGATTAGTCATGCATGAGTGCAATTAGCCCAATTGATCACCATTAGGCCCATTTAAGCCCTATTAGAGCCGGCCCCCTTGTCATGTGGCCTATTTGGCCACTTGCCTCATGTTCACACCTTAAACCACTTCTATAAATAGAAGGGGTAGTAAGGCTTATGATTCATTTTACCTTTCTAAACACACTTGCTCACCAAATTAAAAGCCAAACCCCCTCCAATTGCTCTCCCTTCCACACGCCATTTTTGGATAATTCACCATCACATTTGTTCATCATCCATTCAAACTCAAAACTTAAAGATTAATCCTCCATTGATCTTTAATTGTCTAAACACAATTTAAACCTCCATAATTCCAATCAAGACTTCTAGTTCGGGTTGGTTTTGGGCACTAGTTCGTGTGGGTTGATCGAGTGGGTGGTTCGTGTTGGCCGTGCATGAAGGTCGTGTTCAAGTGGTAGCCGTGTGTGCGTGGCCGTGGTGGCAGCCGTGGGTGCCCGTGGTTGAAGTCGTGCAAGCCGTGCCGTGTTGTGTTGTACCGTGTGATAGGGCGTGTATCTTGGGTTTCCGGGTAGCAAGTTTTGAGTATTATCTTGTTTAATCTTCATTAAGGTAACATACTGTTATTGTGACGACCCGACTCGCTTAAACCGGCGCGGAAGAAACCGACGAGTCGAATAGTTAGAACTAACAAACTAAAATACTTAAAATTTTAAAACAATCCTCAAATTGATTATATTACTAAACCAAAATGTACAAATACCCACAAGTTTGTACACAACTAATCCCAAAAGTCAAACTACTACTACTAACATACGTAATTCCAAATACATATCAGAGTTATAGTAAAGTATACAAGTACCACTACTATAATTCAAAACTAACCAAAATCATAAAATAACAGTAATAAAACTATATAACAACATCGGCGCTCGCCCAACCCAAAGCTAAGCAAGAACCTCATCATCAGAATTACCTGAAAAGTAAACAACAGTTCACCGTCAGTGGCGAGTAACATAACTGTCTCACCCTAACGGGAATACACATGAACATAGCATAAATCAAACAATCCACTCAAAACATGCGAATCATACAAATATACATGCTTGACTCGACTAACTTAACCAATCTTAACTTTGGCGTAATCATTCGCATACTAGACCGGACTACGCACGTACGAACGCATCTTACGCGAACGAACTTTCCAACCATGCCAGGATTGAGAATCTTACTCCCAACCCTATGAAACCAATCTTACTGGAAATCCATGTCAAAGACGACATATTGGTAATCACTATCCCAATACCGCAGTTAGGATAGGGGCAACGTCTTAACCCAAAAATATAGAATCTTACTCTACGATTTAGGCGTCTAGTAACGAAATCAAGCTAATCTTTAAAATCTTTAACTCTTTAATCCGAAGTTTACATTCTTAGTTACTTCTTAAGTTGCATCTTACGCCTTGACTCAAGAAATAACATGTAAACCAAACATCTTACAACATCTTTAATCAATTCTTTAACCTTTTCTTTAACTTTCTTTAACTTTAAAGACTCAATCAAGAACTTATCCAAGAATCAAGAACTCATCCCAAATCATCAAAATACACGCATACTATCAGCTAAACTCAACACATGAAATCATCAACTTTCTAGTATCCAAAATTCACCAAACTTGAACATGATCAACATAAACTTAATACTAACATAATCAATCATAGAATCATCATTTTAAACCTTAAAATCATCATAAAACCACTTAAAAATCAGATTTACATTTCATACATATAAACATGTCCAAACTTCAACATAAACTAATCTATGCATTTAATCTATACTATGGATCATAGTATAGCAATCAAGTTGAGAAAATATGTTACCTTGATGAAGATTAACAAGGTAAACACTCAAGAACTTGCTGCCCGGAAAACTAAATCACACGGCCAAGCAACACGGACCACACGGCACGGCTGCCACCACGTACACGGTCACCCACGAACACCACACGAGCAACACGGCACCACCACACGGCCCGACCTCGAACCACCGTGCACCACCGTACTCCACTACGAACACAGCCACCACAGCACGGCCACCCACACGAGCCACCACACGGCTTCACGTGTTCCACACGGCACACACGATCCCAATCGAACAACCCCAAACCAATCACGAACTAGTGAGCTTGAATGCAAATTAGGAGGTTTAGTTTGTGTTTTGATACTTAAAGATCAATAGAGGTTTAATCTTTAAGTTTGGAGTTTGAATGGATGATGAACAAATTAGTTGGGTGTTTATAGCCAAAAATGGCGTGTGGAAGCAAAGGCAAGGCAGAGTGTTTTGGCTTTTGTTTGTGGCAAAGGGTGATCAAAGTGATAAGATGGCAAAAATGAGCAAAAGCCTTACTAACTCTTCTATGTATAGAGTTAGTTTAAGGTGTGAACATGAGGCAAGTGGCAAATCCTTGCCATGCACACAAGGGGGCCGGTTTTGGCCTTGCAAAATGGACCAAAATGGGCTCTCGTGATCAATTGGGCTAATTTATAATAATTACATGATTAATCATGCTTAAATCGATTTAGCCCAAAAATATTAAGTAACTAATTAGAAAATTAAATAATAAAATTCTAATCAATTAAATAATAATAAAATAAATAATAATTGATTAAAATAAAATAATTCGAATTTAATCGAAATTATTCACATAAAAATAAAATAAATAGTTCAAAAATAAATTTGAACCATACATAACATCACATGAATACACGACAGAAATACCTATAAAATCAGGGTCGTTACAGTTATGGTAAAATTTTACTTGACCTGAATACAGGTTGAAAGCCGAGAAGCAGAGATGCAGGCCGTCATTGGAAGGATCTAGAAGCCAGTACGAGTCCAAAATTCAAGTATAAGGAATAGGCCTAAGGTCAGCTGACGTGGCAGGAATGAGTCAAGATCAGTTTGCATGAAGAATAGGTGTGCTAACGTGGCAAGAAAAAGTCCATCCCACTCGGTCTCACGCATCCCAAGAAATTAGGAGTTGTTCCTAATTCAATGGAACGGCTAGCTTGGCAGTCTAGGGGTTAAATAGGGAAAAATCCCATTATAAAAAGGGAGATTGCTATCATTCACTCATCACTTGCATATTGTACCACAGAGAAAATACACGTATAGCTTTTACATTCACCCGCATTTTTTCCTTTAAGGCACGAATACTCATTGTAATCACAAAAGAAAAATACATTAAAATAGTGGATTGGTAGACTCAAAGCTACCCGTAGTTTTCCCTCGGCTTCGAGGTTTCTGCGTCACCGTCTTCTCGTGTTACCCCCGTCCCCTCTTTTCGCTTTGATTTGCACTTTCCATATCATACCATCAACCGAATAGTATACAAATTCGTTCGTCGCAATCCAGCTGTGGTTTGTACCTGCTTAGTCCCATACTCTGGTTGGGATTTTGCATAAACAATTTGGCGCCCACCTTGGGGCCATAGCTTGATTGTTCACTCGAAAAATACAAAAACAAAAAAAAAGGAGTATATACCTACTCACCAAAAAAAGCCCAAAAATACGCATATCATTTTTTGTTTTTCATGCTTTATTTTACATTTTTTCTAGACAAAGATCATGGCTCCCGAGGCATCCAACCACGGAGCAAACGCAAAGCAGATCGAAGCAATGTCACCAGCCTTGAAAGAAACCCAAGAACAACTGAGAGTGGTCATTGAAACAGCCAAAGCCAAAGATGAAATCGTAGCTTCCTTACAAAAGGAGCTGGAATCCGTAAAAAGCAACATTCCCAAAAAGAAGAAGAAATTCAGAACAGACGGCATCCCCGTCCTCAACCTAAATGGCGACTCAGACGGAGAAGACGACGAAGACAAAATACCAGAAGACGAGACTCCCCATAAGGAGGATGACCGAGATGATCAAGAAACCACACTAACCCCTGAAGACATACGAAACATAAAAAATAGTATAAAGAGATGCAGAAAGTATTATCCAGGTCCTCCGGTTCTCATGAACATGAGGTGTTCGAGAAACAGAAGTTATATTCACATAGCCCCTTCACTGCTGAGATAGTGGAAACAATACCTCCAAAGAAGATCAATATACCCTCCTAGCACGACCTCTATGACGGAACCACAGAGCCCCTAAACCATGTGAACCATTACCGCCAAAAAATGATGTACCTCCAAATACCCGCCAATAAACTAGATGCAACCCTTTGCAAAACATTCGGAGGCACCTTAAATGGACCCGCCTTACAATGGCTGATTAACCTGAAAGCAGGATCCATCCCCGACTTCGCTACCCTAGCCACTAAATTCTGCAACTAGTTCTCTAGTAGCAGAGCAATCGAGAAACATTCCAGCGACTTGAATTGCCCAACGCCAAGGAGAATCAACTCGAGACTACCTAGATCGTTTCAACAAAGAGATGATAAAGATACCAGATGTCGATGCTCGAACCTGTGTAGAAGCTTTCAGAAGAGGACTCCCTCCTACTTCCAGGTTGTACCAGGAACTGACCAGGTACCCAGCTACAAACTTCGAAGATGTAAGACGAAAGGCCATGGCAGAGATTCGCTTCGAAGAAGATGAAACGTCGCGGGTCGGACAACCTGAACCTAGGAAGCAGCAAAGCAGAACCTGGAGACACCAACCTTACCCCAAAAGGGAATCAGATCAGGTAAACTCTGCTACTCCGGATTGGTCGATAACTGATTACTCTATTTTGGCTGTTGCAGGTAACCCGAGCTCAACTCGGAAACATGTGGATTATCCCAACTTATCCTCGTACCAGTTCAATACGGACGCAGAAGGAGTAGTCGAAGCCCTAAGGCGAGTAGGCGAGAAGGTGAGGTGGCCAAGAAAAGTAACAGACCAGATTCAGAAAAGGACAAATCAAAATGGTGCCGTTACCACCAAGACACCAAGACCATGGGCATGTGACCAGGGAATGTTTCCAGCTGAAAAAATAAATAGCCTGGCTATATAAGAAGGGACATCTAGACCTCTAACACAAGCAAAAGAACCAGTGATCAACCAATCAGAGGGGCCGCCACCTCCACCTCCATCAGGAAAGGTAAT
This sequence comes from Salicornia ramosissima, assembly GCA_951394345.1. Lineage (NCBI taxonomy): Eukaryota > Viridiplantae > Streptophyta > Magnoliopsida > Caryophyllales > Amaranthaceae > Salicornia > Salicornia ramosissima. The sequence continues at coordinate 18,892,922 of OX596240.1, read as the reverse complement.
TAATTCTATAATAGGAGATTTTGATTTATGTGGACTAACATATTCTGCAGCTAAAAGAGTAGCCAGAGAAACCGGGTCGATATCAAGTGTAAGCAGGAGACCACTGCACGAAGCAGAAAAGAAGTTACTCGAGATGCCGGTCAGCTTCGAAGCAGAGAACCTGGAAATAACAGATCACCATAACTGCTTGATAATCTCCCTGCATGTCAGCAATTTCTTAACCAAACGAGTCCTAGTAGATGGAGGAAGTACGGCGAACATTATCTTCATGGACTCATTGGAAGCTATGGGGTTGGGAGAAGCAGATGTGGTGAAAAATACCAAAATTCTGGTGGGATTTAGCGGAGAAACAAAGCAAACAATTGGCGAAGTGACATTGCATACTTGGGCAGGGGGAGTAAATATATCAAACATCTTCAACGTAGTGGATTGCCCATCAGCTTACAACATCATACTTGGGACGCCATGGATACACAAAATGAAGGCAGTACCATCCACCTTCCACCAAGTGGTGAAGTTCCCTACACCTTGGGGTGCTCAGGAAATCAGGGGAGAAAGAAAAGTAGCCAGAGAATGTTACAGCAGAAGTCTGAAGCCGAAGAAACAGCTAGCAAAGCAATTACAGCAGAACCCAGCCCCAGTTGGACCAGATGAGATGTTGTTGGATGAAGTGGAGCTGGAACCTTCACAACCCGAGCGTAAAGTCCTAACTGGTGCTACCCTCACCATACCCTAGAAAGAAGCTATAACCCACTTCCTGAAGCAGAACGCAGATTGTTTTCCTTGGTCACATGAAGACATGATCGGAATCAGCCCCAACATCATTACCCACAAGCTGAACGTGGACCCAAGTATGAACCACTGAAGCAGAAAAGGCGGAAATTCGCACCAGAAAGGAATAAAATCATAAACAAGGAAGTGGCCAAACTCTTAGAAGCGGGAAAGATTAGAGAAGTAAAGTATCCAGAATGGCTAGCTAACGTGGTCGTTGTGGGGAAGAAGAATGGTAAGTGGAGAGTTTGCATTGATTTTACAGATCTGAACAAGGCGTGCCCAAAAGATCCATTCCCTCTACCCCACATCGACTCGATGGTAGACGCCACGGCCGGACATGAGATGTTGACATTTTTGGACGCATAATCGGGTTACAACCAGATACTGATCCATGCGGAGGACCAAGAGAAAATAGCTTTCGTCACTGACAAAGGTATATATTGTTATAAAGTAATGCCATTTGGTTTAAAGAATGCAGGTGCAACGTACCAGAGGTTGGTGAACAAAATGTTCGAGAACCAGTTAGGAGACACAATGGAGGTGTACATTGACGACATGTTAGTAAAATCAAAGAAAGCCGAGGATCACATCCGGCACCTGACCGAGACCTTCGAGATACTCAAAAAGCACGAGATGAAGCTGAACCCCACAAAATGCTCCTTTGGGGTCGCCGCCGGAAAATTCCTCGGGTACATAGTTACGCAGCGGGGCATCGAAGCCTGCCCCGACCAGGTAAGAGCTATAGTGAATATCAGGTCACCTGCGAACCTGAAAGAGGTACAAAAACTAACTGGTAGAGTAGCTGCATTAAACAGATTTATATCTAAATCCTCGGATAAATGCCATTTGTTCTATAACGTTTTACGAAAAAATAAAGGATTTGAATGGACAGAGGAGCACGAAAAGCACTCCAGGAACTTGAACAGTACCTGGCATCGCCTCCTCTGCTATCCAAACCAAACCCGGGGGAAACTTTGCAGCTATACCTATTAGTTTAGTGAACAAGCAGTAAGTGCGGTGTTAACCAGAGAAGCTAAGAACCAGCAACTCCCTATCTATTACATAAGCAAAACACTCTTAGATGCTGAATCTAGGTACTCTTCTTTAGAAAAACTGGTTTTAGCCCTGGTTACAGCATCTAAGAAGTTGAGGCCTTACTTCGAGTCGCATACTGTAGTTGTGATGACCAATTACCCAATAAAAGCAGTTTTGAAAAAACCCGAACTTTTTGGAAGAATGGGTAAATGGGCCATCGCACTAAGCAGCTTAGATATCAGGTACCAGCCGAGGTCGGCCATAAAATCGCAAGCCCTAGCAGATTTTGTGGTGGATTTCAACCCAACCCTGGAAATTAAGGCAGACAGCGAAATGTTACAATTAAACCAGTCATCTGGTCCTCAGGTATGGATTTTATATGTGGATGGTTCATCCAACTTTAGAGGAGCAGGGTTAGGGGTGTAACGACCCGACTTTTTAAGACTGTCGATTGACGAAGGAAATCGACAAACGGATCATTAATTAAACATTAAACTTATTATTAATGACATATATTCAGAAACTATGGCATCTTTTATTAACTAAATGTTGAATAATAATCCAAAAGTCTACAAAAATACTGAAAATACATGAATTAAATATGTCTTCCCAACAGGCTGGGATAACTACTAGCAAAAGAATATTATTAATTGTTCTGTGCAGACTAGGGTTAAACTAAAGATCTCTGCCACACTTATCCCAAGCCAGCGTAAACCCGTTCTAAGCTGCTGCATCCTCACCTGAAACTAGGGGCGTCCACTGTCAGTGGCGAGTAACTAGGCTGTCCCGCTTAAATGAGGGACCGCTAACCACATAATAGCATAGAATCATTCATGGAAACCATACATAACATATAACATTCCGTACAAAAATGCATACAAGATACGTATAAAAATACGTACAAAAATACGTATACCTTTCGTATGGAAATACCCGTAAAATACGGTTAGAGTACATACAAAATATGTATACAATACAGGCACAAAATACGTACAACATACAATTTCATATACGCGCACATGCATACACAAATACTTACAACATACAAATACGTATTCATACTTATACATATACAGACGTACACAGCGGAAGACTTATACATATCATTTTATACATTCCATTTTATCCCTATCTTATCGTAAATGACTTCATATAATACATAGACTATCATATCTTAGTTAACTTTATATCTTATCGTATGACATATCATATCTTAGTGTAACATAATCATAACATAACTTCTTATCTTAACATCTTATCTTCTTAGCGGACCGGTCTTTATAGCTCGTTGTGGATCCCGTGTGCACCACAACTTTCCTAAAACATGCCGGGGTGAACCTTTGCGTTCAACCTGTAGCCCTCCTTTGCGAGAACTAAGCCTAAGCTATGGCCATAACCCCTAAATAGCCCTCCTTTGCGAGAACTACCTAGATGACTACAAATCCTAGAATCGAGAAATGCGCAGATACCGCAGTCTGGCAGTGGCAACGACTTAACCCGATCAATGACCTTTGCGCCATCAAAGGGGCGTCCTTAATACTTATTATCTTTCTTAAGCTTGGAAGTACTAGGTGACCGTAATTGGAAATGAAATGTTCGAATTCCCAGGAAAGAGAGGTGCGGCACGTATGTTGGCCACCTTAAGTACCAAGTCTTTCCTAGCCAGAGATCGAAACAAGTCAATATCCTTTTACTCTGTTTCCTTTCCTTCCCTTTTATTATTTTATTATACTTTCCTTCCTATTGTAACTTATCCCTACTGACTTCCTTAATAATAATAATGATAATAAATAATACTAATTAATCCTCTTCGTTATCATCATGTTGTAACTTTACCCCTTTTGTTATATTATTATCCCTGATAATTCCTTTGATTGTAATATTTATAATAGTAGTAATTATAATTCCTAAAATTACTTTCTAATATAATAACAAGTCAAAAATTAAACTAAAATTGATCAAAACAAACTAGGACCACACGACATTTATGAATAATCAAAATTAATTATTTAAAACAATTAAACACAATCATCTATAATTAATCAATTAAACTTAATAATTAACAAATAAATCATACTTAAACATTAAATCATCAAGATTAATTATACAACCAAGATCCAAATAAACACTTCTTGGACATATTATCACACGGCATTTTAGGGCAAAAGAAAATAACAAGAACAATTCCAAGAATTGATAATAACATGTTTTAATAATTCAATCACCCTATTTTACACAATATGATTTTTAAAGATTTAAATTAAGAACAACCATCTAAGGGTCTCGAATAAGCTGGAAATTTTGATGGAAGTTAAATATGGGTTCAAGGTTTAACATGCATAAATTTCGTCCAAAAACAACATCATTTACTATTTTTAAGGGATTTTATAACTAACAAATCAGATTAGGCGGAAATCAGTTTCAGATTTTTCTGCCATAGCAAACGAACTCTAAAAATTACGAATATTTAACACAAGCTGTAAAACACTATTACTGACCTCCACCTGAAATTTCGTAGCCATCCAAATTGATTAAGTGTCTTGAATAATTCGTAAACTAAATCTGGACAGTTTTACCGGTTTGAAAGATTAAATTGTTATAAGCAAGAAAAGGACGAATTTTGCCACGAAATAAATCATGGTTCATAATAAAACAGTAAAGAAACTCCCTAAAATTATTCTAAGTGACTCGACAATTTAGAACAACAAGAACAAAAATATTCTTTTTAATTTAAGACTTTAATTGAACAATTAAATAGCCAAGATTATCATTTTAATTCAAGAAAATATTGCAAAATTCATCACAATGCTAAATGAGTCACTCGACATTCATGAAAATAATCAAGAACCAAGAAATAAAATTATCATACAATTATACGTCATAATTATACACTAAATAAATCAATTCATGCATATACTTCATTAAACAATTAAAGATTCATAAAATATCAAGAAAAATTACATAATAATATCATCATATGGTTCGAAATATACTAGGTGAACATGATACTAGTTCCTAACCGTTTTCATGATATAATCCCAATTAACTATGTGGGAAACTTGTACCGAATTTAAAAGAAACAGACTAGTTACCTTAAATCGCTAAAAAATCCAAGAAAATCACCCCTTTGGTGATTGAAAGTACACGGCTAAGAGGAAGAAATTTTGAGGGTTTTTCTTTTGAGAGTTTAGTGTATGGAAAGATAAGTAAAGAATTAAGTTAGGAATTGTTCCTTATTTATAATACAAGGAACAAAGAATAAAATAAAATAAAAAATAAAAAATAAAACCCTAACAATATCATGGAGAGTGCCGTGAGAATTGAGAGAAAGAAGGGGTGGAGAGAAAATCAAGGGGGACTTGGCAATTAGTTGAATTAGGTTTAGAATTTGAATTAAGATAATTAATTAATTTAATTAATTAAATAACATAGTTATCTAATTAACCAAATAAATTAAAAGAAACAATATGTTGGCCATACCAGAGAGAGGGCCGGCTACTAGAGGGGACGGGGCATGGGACCCGGTTCCCAGATAAAAAAAATTGACGAAATAAAAATACACAGTCCGAATATATTTTGGACTTAGAATAATAAAATATTTAGGAGAAAAGAAAATGAATAAAGGTATGATAATAATGTCGATTAAAAAGAAATAGAGTAATTAATAAAAAGAAAGATAAGATGGACCGTGCAACCCAAATTCTAAGGAAATGATTGGTCTCGGGTTTTGGCAAGAGAAAATGAAAAGGTTAAGGCTAGGCTCAAAATAATTAGATTGCTACACAAAATAATAATTAATTAAATAATAATCAATTAAATAGTTAATTAATTATACATTAAATTAATTAATAAAAATTTTAAAATATCCCGAATTTTCGGGGTATTACAAGGGGTCGTACTAAAATCGCCACAAGGGGAGATGATAGTACAATCCATAACCTGCGACTTCTCCGCTACTAACAACGAAGCAGAGTATGAGGCTTTGATTGCAGGAATGACATTAGCCAAAGACTTAGGAGCCACTGGATTGAACGTCTACAGTGACAGCTTATTGATAGTAAGCCAAATCTACGGAGAATTTGCAACTAAAGATTCAAAGATGATCGCGTACCTGGCAATAGCAAAGCAGAAAGAAGAAAAATTTCAACCATTTACAATCACACAGATATCTAGGGACCAAAACACACAAGCAGATGCACTCGCCAATCTAGGGTCAGCACTCAAATCCTGCAACTTTGACAACATACCTTTAACACACCTATCAAGCCCAGCTATAACCAAACCTGAAACAGATACGCTCCCCTTAAACTCTACATCCCAAAGCACACCCTGGTTCCATGAAATCTTTGATTACTTACAAAACCAAACTCTACCACAAGATAAAATGAAAGCCAAAAAAGTAAAAACCAAAGCAGCAAGCTACGAACTACGAGAAGGCGTTTTGTTTAAAAGATCATCTAAGGGAATCATGGAGAGGTGTTTATCAGAAGCCGAGTGGCCGAACATTCTATCAGAATTTCACAACGGTCAATGTGGGTCTCACATAGCAGGAAGGTCATTAGCTAACAGAATCCTGACATACGGGTATTATTGGCCAACTATCAATAAAGACGCACATAGGTACGCATCCAAATGTGATAAATGCCAAAAACATGCAGGTTTGTCACACCAACCAACTCAACAACTGAGCCCAATCCTCACACCATGGCCCTTCATGAGGTGGGGAATGGACATAGTAGGGAAGCTACCAGAAGCACCAGGGCAGAAAACATACATGCTTGCAGTAACCAATTACTTCTCTAAGTGGATAGAAGCTGCAGCCTACTCCCAAGTAAGGGACAAAGAAGTTATATCATTTTTATGGAATAACATCATATGCAGGCTCGAAATCCCATCAGAAATCATATGCGACAATGGATCCCAATTCATCAGCGACAAGACAAGGGACTTCTGTAAAGAATGGAATATAGACCTACACACGTCAACACCAAGGTACCCCCAGGCAAACGGGCAAGCAGAATCAAGCAACAATGTCATCATTAACGGTATCAAGAAAAGACTAGAAACAAAAAAAGGAAAGTGGGTAGAAGAACTACCAAGGATCCTATGGGCAAACAGGACTACACCTAGATCTGCTACAGGCCAGACGCCATTTTCTCTAGTATACGGCTGCGAAGCTGTAATACCAACAGAAGTGGTAACCCCAATAGCAAGATATGGGCTACTCACACCAGACCATAACGTAGAAGAAATAACGCGTTACTTGGACACCATAGAAGACTTACGAGAAAACGCGATGATCAGGAATGCAGCATACCAGAGTATCGTATCACGAAGCTTCAACAAGAACGTGAAAGCAAAAATGTTCCGAACCGCAGATTGGGTTCTCAGGAAAGTGTTTCAAAACACGCAAGAAAGAAATGCAGGAAAGCTAGGGGGCAACCTGGGAAGGGCCGTATCAGATAGAAAAGATAGTTGGAAACGGGACGTATCGCCTAGTAGATTCATAAGGTAAGCAAATCCCTAGAAGCTGGAATGCAGTGCACTTAAAGAAGTATCACTTCTAAAAGTACACTGAAGGGGGAAATTATCCCCAGCTACCCAGGTACGCCACTTGCATAAAATAAATTCCTAAATTTCTTTTTCAGAAAATCACATACTGACTTAAGCATCGAAGGGTCGTTGGTGGCAACACCAACGGTCGTTCCTAACCAGTGTTACATTGTAGAAATTAAAAACAAACAGAAAATAATCCAGGAGATCCAAAATCTCAGGTACTCAGGTTACAGTACTTACAGGTATACAGGTTACACCTAAATCCTTAAGTGTCTACATTGAGTTCACATATTATTCAGAATTTCTTTTTCAATGCCATTACTGACTTAGGCATCGGAAGGCCGTTGGTGGAAACACCAACGGTCGCCCTTAACGTATCTGTGAATTCAGGTGCACACAAGAAACAACAAGAAGCACATGCACGATATCAAAAGAAAGCTGTAAAAGCAAGCAATAATAGCAGGAATCCCGAGTAGCAGCAAGGTAAAGTAAACATAGTTAGCATACAATTAAAACTAACAGTCACACTTTGTCAGGTACGTAATAAAACACATTGGCCCCTTAGCCAACGGTAAATACAAACAGTTAGATCGTTCAGATAACGAAAACAAGTAATACGAAGCAATTGTTCATACAACCAACATATAATAAGAAGAAAAAACTAAATGTCAACGTTGTCACCTACACCCTCGCCTTCCTTCTTGCTCGAACCCTCGCCAACCTCAGCATCATCAGGAATTGAAGGAGCGGACATCGACCCTATCTGAAGGTACGAATCCATGTACCCCCTGAAGTGGGACTCAGGAAGCTTTTGGATGAGGTACTGATGAGACACCTGGGCTCTTACGAACATCGTAATCTCAGCTTCTACATCTTTGCACTCTTCCAGGGCTTCCTCCTTTAGCTTCTGCTCTTCAGCAAGCCTTTCCTTCAGCTCCTATTCCCCGGAAAGCTTCGCCTTCAGTTCCTTCTCCCGCTCCTCGGCTGCTCGGGTAAGTTCCTTTACCTGTTTCCCTAGCTCAGCCTTCTCCTCTTCAACTTTGCTAGTGGCGTTCTGAAGTTCGCTTATACGCGTGTTAGCCCTGACCTGAGCGTCCGTAAGGCTCTTCACACGTCAATAACGACCAGCTCATTTTGTAAACCCTACAACGAGCAAAGCGGTAAAAAAACAACATCATAAAGTTCTAGCACACGAAAATCAGGAGAAATATCGAACGGAGAAAAACCCAGTTAACCACGCATACCTGGAGAAGGTGTCCCACGGTCCGAGCAGTGAGAACCTCTATATCACAAGGATCCAGCCTTCTCCTAGCAGAGGAGAAGAGAAGTTGCGAAGCCGCAGGCATGATCCCATGATCTACGCCATGATGGGCGAGGAAGTTAGAAGGGATACCAGAGAATTTGGAATCCTGGGCTTTGGGAGCACGAGGAACAAGAGGAGGGGGGTGCTCAATCACCATGACGTCATCAGACTCCGCCTTCTTAGTCGGAGTCTCAACCTCCGAGTTTGCACCAACAAAAGGAGTCACCTCGGTACTCGAGGTGGTGGCCCAACCCCTCTTCCTCCTCAATCGTTGAGCCCTCTTGAGGATCTCGTCTTCAGAACCCGAGAAGGTGCGAGGAGCTAAAGAAGTAAAATTAGTTAGCTGAGATCCCGAATACCAGATAATATGTAAATAAGGAGAGTAGAACAACTACCAAGTTAACCAAACTTACCCATAGTAGTGGAGGATCCGGGAAGTAGATTGTAGCAGGGGGGAGGATATGCCTTAGAAAATGTCCTCCTACTTCGAGGTATCTTTAGAAGACGGACCACGCTCTCCCTTAGGGTCTCGGATTCTGGAACCGGGATGTCGAGATCTACAACATGCAAAAGCAAGTAAGGCAGTGTACGGGTTAATACACTTAGATAAAAACAAACGAAACAAAAATGTTAGTTATACCTCCATAATTCCAACCACCTCGAAGCCATTCCCCGGCTTCCCCCAAACTCAACTTAGCGACAAACACATACGATTCCTTCAATTTCCTATCATTGACGTCTTTGTCAATGACTAGATAGTCACATCCTACGCGTTTCTTGAACGAGTAGGTAAAATCTGGAGCCCTCTTTACCCCATAAACTGACATTAAGTCCTCATAAGTGAATGCCTCTTCCCAACTCATCGTTAAATGCTCGATTAGCGCCAGGATTCGCCATGCCTGTGACCCCAATTGACCCGGGTTCACATCCCAGTTGGAGAGCACGACTTGGGTTAAAGGTGAGAAGGGGAATTTATGTCCTAGATCAAAAGCGTAGGTATAAAAGATGCATGTGTCAAGATCCACCAATTCGGGTTTATGGTCAGGAGAGGGTGCAGTTATAACGGCTTTGGATGGGAAGTTAGCTATTTCTTTTATTTCATTCAAGTTACTCTCTTGAATTTTACTCGCATAATGCTCTTTGGCTTTCCCCATCCTCCAAAAATTCTCAAATTATTTTCTCACTAAAAGATTCGAAAAAGAAAAAGAAAACCTTCAATTGCAAACCCAAATTCCACCAAAACCTAGTTCACTAGAAAGAGAATGAAGACGGAATTGCGAGTAGTGAACCAAGTTAGAACCAAGAAATTAAAAAAAAAAAAAAGAAAAACTAAAGAAACCAGAGGTTACCTGAACGGGCAAAAACGGTGTCCTCTGAAGGATGTTGAGCAGAGAGAGAATTTCGGAGAAAGAGAAAGTGAAGGGTGAGAGTAAGAGATTAAGTGTGAAACTGAAAAGTAGAGTTGGGTTTAAATGAGGAAGTGACGGTTGAGTGGAATACTTAAGTGAAGATGGTTGGGAAGTTAAATGCATGCAAAAGCCATCTCCCACTCGTCGCCCGCCATGCGTCCCACTAAGGGAAAGAGGGAAGTTTCAATTTTTTTCAATTATTTGAAATCTTTTTGAGTTATGTTAAATTAATTCAAGACCATTGTTTATTTTCGAACAGTTCTTTTTTAAGCTGAATTGCTAACTAGTTATTTTCTGGGTAATGCATTAGTGAATATTTCTTGGCTCGAATCGCCTGTTCTTAAATATAACTCGCAGGTTGCATCATATGGAATTCCCAACCAGCGAGTTGGGGGCAAATTGTTATGGTCAAATTTTACTTGACCTGAATACAGGTTGAAAGCCGAGAAGCAGAGATGCAGGCCGTCATTGGAAGGATCTAGAAGCCAGTACGAGTCCAAAATTCAAGTATAAGGAATAGGCCTAAGGTCAGCTGACGTGGCAGGAATGAGTCAAGATCAGTTTGCATGAAGAATAGGTGTGCTAACGTGGCAAGAAAAAGTCCATCCCACTCAGTCTCACGTATCCCAAGAAATTAGGAGTTGTTCCTAATTCAATGGAACGGCTAGCTTGGCAGTGTAGGGAAATAAATAGGGAAAAATCCCATTGTAAAAAGGGAGATTGCTATCATTCACTCATCACTTGCATATTGTACCACAGAGAAAATACACGTATAGCTTTGACATTCACCCGCATTTTTTACTTTAAGGCACGAATACTCATTGTAATCACAAAAGAAAAATACATTAAAATAGTGGATTGGTAGACTCAAAGCTACCCGCAGTTTTCCCTCGGGTTCGAGGTTTCTGCGTCACCATCTTCTCGTGTTACCCCCGTCCCCTCTTTTCGCTTTGATTCGCACTTTCCATATCATACCATGAACCGAATAGTATACAAATTCGTTCGTCGCAATCCAGCTGTGGTTCGTACCTGCTTAGTCCCATACTCTGGTTGTGATTTTGCATAAACACATACTATCCAAATCCTAGTAGGTAAACTATGATTCATAGGGTAGATTAGATGATTAGATTAGACCGAAATTGATGATTTGTACCTTTGTTATGCGTGAATATGGGCTGGTTTGGGGGTGGTGTTTTTATGATGTTTTTGCCATGATTTTATGTACATTTTCATACTTAAGTCAATTCTATGTTTGTTGTTGATCATGTTCAAGTTTAGTGAGGTTTTGGTGTTTGTAAGTTGATAAAATTGTTGTTGTTATTTCTAGTTTCATGCGTGAATTTTGATGATGAATTTATGGATGGTTTCTTAAATGAGTTCTTGAATCTTGATTGAGTTCTTGAATGATTTCTTGAATCTTGGTTGAATTTCTTTATAAGTTCTTTATGAGTCTTGATAGTTCTTTATGAGTTCTTGGTCGAGTCTTGAAAGTTAAAGAGAGTTAAAAAGAATTAAAGAAAAGATAAAGAAAGTTAAAGATTGTTGTTTGAGGTTCCAAGATTGGTTAATTAACATGTTATTCTTAAGTCAAGGCGTAAGATGCAACTTAAGATTAACTAAGAATGTAAATTAAAGTTAAAGATTTGCTTGATTTTACTATTAGACGCTTAATCTTAAAGCAAGATTCTAAAAATTGGGTTAAGACGTTGCCCCTATCCTATCTGCGGTATTGGGTTGGTTGGTGGTCTTACTATGTCGTCTTCGGATATGGATTTCCCGTAAGATGGGTTTCATGGGGTTGGGAGTAAGATTCTCAATCCTGGCATAGTAGAAAGTTCGATCGCGTAAGATGCGTTCGTACATGCATAGTCCGGTCTAGTATGTAAATGATTGCGCTAAAGTTTAAAGTTATGTTAATTGTTGGTTAAAGTTAGTCGAGTCAGCATGATTACTTGTTATGATTCGCATGTTTGATGTTTGATTTTATTGTTTGATATATTCTATGATCATGTGTATCCCCGTTAGGGTGGGACAGTTATGTTACTCGCCACTGACGGTGGACTGTTGTTTATTTTTCAGGTAATTCTGATGATCAGGTTCTTGCTTAGCTTTGGGTTGGGCGAGTGCCCGTGCTATTTAGATCTTGTTTTGTTGTTTTATGATTCCTAGTATTAGACTTTAGTAGTGATATATGTAATTTCTAACTCTGACATCTATTTGGAGTTTATATTGTTAGTAGTAGTAATGATGACATTTGGGTTTAGATATGTACAATCTTGTGGGTGTTGTACTTTCGGATTTAGTATATATACAATTTGAGGTTTGTTTTTAGTTTCTAAGTATTTTAGTTTGTTAGAACTGACTATTCGACTCGTCGGATTCTTCTGCGCCGGTTTAAGCGAGTCGGGTCATCACAGTCCGCTCCGGCTTAATGGAGCATCCTCTCCACGTATCAGGTTAAAAAAAAAGAAGCCCCTTAACCGGTTCTTTTTTCCCATTTCTTTCCTCTCACCTCACAACCCCTCATTATCTTATCTCTTCTCTCTCTCCATTCTCTCTCCTCTGAAACCCCCTTAACCTCCATTAAAATCCATCATTTCCTTATCAATCTCCACAACAAACAACCAAATCATTAAGCACAAGTGAAAAAAGGTCTGAATTTCTCAGATTTGAACATCATTGGGTTCGTTTTTGAGGGGGTCTGGTCCGTTCGTATTTTTTTTTTATTCGGTTCGTTTAGGCTTGTTTTTGGTTCTCATCTTCAACCTTGTTCATCGTTTAGCACTCATTTGCTAGAATCTCTCCATATTCTTTGCAAATTTCAATTTATTTGTCAATTTTGTTTTAGATTTCATATTCTTCATTTGAGTTTGTCTTGTTGGTTCATCTTGTGAATTGAAGATTTTTGCGTGGTTTGGATCTATTTTTGTGTTGTGGAAGTTGGGATTTGGTGATTGAGTTTTGTGGTAGTTTAGATTTGGTTTGTTTTTGTTTGCTTTTTTTTTTGGTTTCTTTTTTCTGGTTTTTTTAGATGGTTTTGTAGGTTTAATTTTATTTTATTTTGCTTTTTAGTTTATATATTAAAAAAAATGAGGTGTCGGTGTCAATTGTTGATTTTCTTATCAATGTGTGGTGTGAATTGTTTGAGTTTTCCTTGTTTGTTGTTGTTGGAAACCTTAATTATTTCAATGGTGTCAAAAAGGCATAAGGAGGAGAGTTCGGGAAGTGGGGCACTTCGCCCGCCGCCATACCGAATTAACCTTCCTAGTGGGTCCCAACGAAACAAGTATAAAGAGTTAGATAAGAGGGATATTCGTCCCACCCTTTCTTACAATGAAGACACTTGTTGGCGCCTCGGGATTGGCAAAAAGGTGTAACTCTTTAGCCAAAACTTGGGCTTCGACGGTTTCTTAGACTGTCGGATGTCCAATGATTAGGTTACTAAGGATCCCATTTTCAACAATCCCACGCAACCACCATTTCTAGCCAGTTTTAATTTAAGGAAGAATCAAGAGGTGGAAGGGATAGATGGTACATATCTCAGTCCGTTTCTGCCTGTTAAATGTCACTTGTAACATGTCACTTTTGGATTTTAACGATTTATTCCATTGGGATCCCAAATTGAAGCCCAATTCAACGATGTGTCAGGCGATAACGCTAACGAGTACAATGAACATGCTTGGTGGTCCCAAATCACCGACGAATCGAGATACTGTCTCTCCAACTCCTCTAAAGCTTCTGAGATTCATCACGGGGCTTTAAGATATTTTCATCAGATCCTCGTCTTTTATTTCTTCTCTAGACAGGAACTCGGAACGATGAGTAGCCTGGAGCTTTACCTTCTTTGGCGAGCTACAGAGGGGGCCGATACCTTCGTCCCCACCGACCCCGCTAACAAGGTTAACCTTGGCTACCTCTTAGAAATGGGGGTAAAACCATCCGAGATGACCCAAGAAGTCCGGATCTATCATCCTTGGTGGCATGGTCACTTGGCTCGCCTACTAGTTTGTCTTCAAGTCCGAGTTACTTCGGATGCAGCCGGAGAACTGGAATGCGGAGCTCAACCTTGACCCCAACACTGCGATAAAGTTCATTGCCACGTCCTCTGGGGTATGAGGGTACTCTTGGATCTAGAAGGTCTGAGAATTACCTTGGTGCTATATGCTTTCACCTTTCACTGTGAACCCACCTCCGGGCACCCAAAACCCGTGGAGAGTTCCCGTGGGAGATGTGGACCCCGGGGATATGAGCGTCACATATATTGAGCGGAAAGACAAGCTCCGTGAGGGTACGCAGCAAGGAAAGAAACAACAACAACAACAACCACCACAACCACCACAACCACCAGTCCAACCCCAACCACCCCACCCTCACCCCAACCCCAGTAGCCCGTCGACATTGCATAGGTATTTGCAAACCTCAGTTTGCAAATTAACCAGCTCGCCCAGGCCCCCCATCCCCCTACAACCCTCCCGGTCTGAATCTAGCTATTCACTTTACTAGTCAGATTTATGAATATCATGTTGATCAGGGGCATTTCACACCATATGTCAACTACCCCTACCACCATCCCCAAAAAGGACCCATCCCGAATTGGGAGATCTTCCTAGTAGACGAAGGTGGTGCACCCTTGACTTGTTCTGGTTCTACCTATCCTTATTGGTAAGGTTCAGGTACCTTGCATGACCCCCCCTCGCTCTGTCCTTCCATATAACTACACCCTCCCTGGTTGTTTTGATTACCGTGGTGATCCTAACTACCCATGGTGTGACGACCCGACTCGCTTAAACCGGCACGGATGAAACTGACGAGTCGAATAGCCGATCTGACATACAAACTTAATTAAAAATTATACAAAACCTCAAATGAAATATTATTACCAAATCCCAAAAGTACAAAACCCACAAGATTGTACGATACTAAACCCAAAATAATCAACACTAGAGTTAGAATATACGAAATACAAATACTAAAAGTCCGAACCAAAAACGAAATACAATCTTAGCAAATAAAAATCCAACGGCACTCGCCCAACCCTAAGCTAAGCAACACCATCATCATCGGAGTTACCTGAAAATGAACCACAATCCACTGTCAGTGGCGAGTAACATAACAGTCCCACCCTAACATGGATACACATAATCATAGAATAAACCAAACAAACACATCAGGTACTCAAACATACCAACCATACAATATACCATCATAATAATAACGATAATATCAAAACAATGACAGTATCCCAACTGGACCAACCTTAATTATTCAATCTTATTATTACATAATCTTTGTCGCTACCATTTACAAATTAGACCGGACTATGCTCGTACGAACGCATCTTACGCGAACGAACTTTCCTATTATGCCAGGATTGAGAATCTTACTCCCAAACCCATGAACCCCATCTTACGGAAATTCATATCACAAAGACGACATAGCAAGTATACACTATCCCAATACCGCGGTTAGGATAGGGGCAACATTTTAACCCAAGTCTTAGAATCTTACTCTAAGGTTAGGCGTCTATAAGTAAACTTAAGCTATCTTTACGTTATTTACATCTTCTTTATTCTCAAGATCACATCTTACGCTTTTACCTGAGTCTAACTATTTACATTACCACAAACATGAACTTCCTTAATCAATCTTTACCGTTTCCTTATCTTTCTTTAACTATCTTTAATAAACTTTACTTATCTTTTACACTTAAAGAGTAAATGAACTAATTCAAGAACTTCAATATTCAATCAAAGAACTCATCAAGACTATAAAGAACTCCTCAAGAACTCATCAAGAGCTCAACAAGAACTCAACAAGAAACACCAAGTACACGCATAACTTCAACTATAAACCCATCACTAACATGCATCAAAACTTCATGGGAATTGAACACAAACATGAGCAATCATAATATTATCATAGGAAGTCATAACATGCATGGAAACTTATCAAAAACATCATAAAATAAGCACCCAAATCAGCCCAACATTTGCGCATAAACATAGCCAACATTCATCAACAATCTATCCTAATTTGATCATTTAATCTACCCTATAATTATAGTATTCAAATTACGGTAGAAAAGTATGTTACCTTAATAAACTTGAGTGCAAAACAAGAGAAAACTTGCTGCCCGGAAACCCAAACCACACGGCCCAAATACACGAACCACACGGCCCAAATACACGAACCACACGGGCACCACCACGGCTTGCACACGAACACGCAACACACGGCCTTGAGGCACGACCCTATTGCACGAACCACCCTCACGAACACGGCCTTCACATGGCACCACCACACATCCTACACGAGCCAAAACCCACACGAACCAACCCGGAAACAAACCCAAACTAGTGATCTCGAACGGAATTATTGAGGTTTAATTTGTGTTTTGATTACTAAAGATCAATGGAGGAATAATCTTTAAGTTTTTGGTTGGATGGATGATGAACAATTGATGGTGGAGTTATGCCAAAAATGGCGTGTGGAAATGGAGCAAATGGAGAGAGTGTTTAGCTTTTTAAATTGGTGAGCAAGGTGATTAAGATTGGCAAATGAAGCATAAGCCTTATTACCACTTCTATTTATAGAAGTTGGTTAAGGTGTGAACATGAGGCAAGTGGAAAAATTAAGCCACATTACTTAAGGGGGGCCGGTTTTAGCAAGCCTAAAATGGGCTTTGATGATCACTTGGGCTAATTGCACTCATGCATGACTAATCATGCCTAAATTGCACTTGGCCCAAAATTAATTAACTAATTAGAAAATTAAAAAATTAAAATTCTAATTAATTAAATTAAAATTTAAATAAATAATAAAACAATCAATCATAAAATAAAAATAATCATAATTATCCAAATAAAATAAAAATAAATAGTCCAAATAAATTTGGACCATACATAAAAATAACATAAATACAACAAATAATCATAACAGAAAATACCGAAAAACTGGGTCGTTACAACCTCCCCTCCTTAAAGAAATTTCGTCCCGAAATTTAAGGCAAAGGAGATTTCTCACCCACAAACAACTTCGGGTACTTCTGCTTCATGGACGCCTCTGTCTCCCAAGTCGCTTCTTCATGGTGCTGATTTCTCCAAAACACCTTGACTAGCTGGACTTGCTTGCATCGGAGGGTCCTCGCTTCGCGATCCAAGATCTGAACTGGAATGATGTGGGTAGGATCATGTACGTATTTCCTTAGCTGGGAAACATGGAACACATCGTGAACATTAAACAAACATGGTGGTAATGCCAACCGATATGCCACCTCCCCAACTCGTTCTAGTATCTCATAAGGTCCCACGAATTTCGGTCGGAGTTTCCCCTTTTGGCCAAAGCGAGCAACTCCCTTGAATGGTGAAACCTTAAGCAAGATTCTGTCACCTACCTCAAATGTCAGTGGTCTACGTCGGTTATCGGCCTAATGATGCCCTTATTGATCAAATTTTAAAGTTGTGTCTTCAACTCTTGCAACTTTGATGGTACCATTCGGTAAGGTGCCTTCGAAATCGCCGCTGTCCCGGGTGCTAAGTCGATATTAAACTCAACATCGCACTCGGGTGGAACTCCTGGTAGCTCATCAGAAAATACGTCTCTGAAATCCCTCACTACAGGTATGTCGTCCAACAGACTATCCTCAGTCAAGTCCCTTACCTGACATAAGAACACCATATCGCCCTTCTGGTGAAGTTTTCTCATTTTCAAGGCTGAGATTACCTTTACTCCCTTCTTCAGAACGATCCTAGAGTAGGTAATTCGGTTGCCTTGCGATCCTCGGAATGTCACTGACTAGTCTCGGCAACGAATAACCGCTCGATACCTCGATAGCCCGTCCATGCCAAGAATGACATCGAACTCCATCAGCGGGAACTCCTTCAAATCGGTCGTGGCCTACTCTCCAGCTATAACGATAGGCATTCCTCGAAACTCACGCTGACAAACAAAATCCTCTCCAGAAGGGAGCATTATGATCAAACTAACAGGGGAACTGCCACGAAGATTAGACCTCCAGAAGAGAGAGTTCTGTTTATCGGTTGTAGACCGAGCGGGTCATGTCTATCGGTTGAAGACCGAGCGAGTCATGTTTATCAGTTTATCGGTGATAAACTGAGCGGGTCTATCGGTTCATCAGTGATGAACTGAGCGGGTCATGTTTATCGGTTGTAGACCGAGCGGGTCATGTTATTGGTTGTAGACCGAGTTGAGTCTTGTTGATTGAATTGTGAACTTGTCTATGTTCGTGAATGATGATTATTGTTAAGTTTCCACTACTGTTTCTGATTTGGATATGTTTGATGATATGACTTATGTTGTAACTGATGTTCTTGTTTTGCTTGCCTATTATTTTATGTGGGTTGTTCTACTTCTAAGTAGGACAGTCTAGTTACTCGCCACTAACGGTAAACCATTATATTTATTTTACAGGTAAGCAAAACGAAGGATAGAGACGGGTTTGAGTGATGGACGAGTGCTCTAGGCTCCTGTTTTATTTTCCTAATTCTAGTAGTTTAGTTTGTTTTTTAGTTGTAGAATTCTATGTTTTGGATTAGTTTATTAGTTTCCTTCAATTGTTATTGGGTTTCATTATTAATATTAATAAATATTTTTTTCCAAGATTTTTAGTTATATCCTTGTCATCGAATCGATTGGTAATTGCCTATTTACGACGTTATCACCACTAACGTCGTTGCTAGAAATACGGGTCGTTACAAGTTTCATCTTGCACATACTCTTGAGTCAACTTGATAGTCCAATTTTAGTTCTTAGTTTACTTGTGCTTGAGTCATTGGAATTACGGTCGAGTCCGAGAGTTATGGGTCCAACTCCTAGGAAACCCTTACGAGAGCATCACTTGTCCTCATTGGCGACATTGGGGTTTAAATGGCTTGTTGTTTACGCTAAAAACAACCGTGATTCCTACGAAAGTGAGTTAGTGTATATTTTTTTTTCTTTTATTTGTTTACTTTGCCTGAGGACGAGAAAAAGACTTAGTTGGGGGGAATTTGATAAGTGGTTTTTTATAACCACTTTTCCGCCTTATTTCTACCCCACTTATGCCTTTTGTTGCGTTATTTATTCTTATTTTAGCTTAGTTTTGTTTATTTTGGCTTTCACGCCAATTCTAGTATTTTTTGGGCGTTTTTGTTGAGTTTTACCCCATTTTTACATCTTGGGTTTTAACCGCTCTTGCATTCTCATTTTGCTTCGTGTTTTGTTTGCTAAAGGCCCCTTATCAGGTAAGCCATGGTGTACAATTGTTGCAGAAGCTTGGTGGTCGAAACAAGATGAAGAAACCAAAAAAAGAGTGCAAAGATAGCTAGAGCAGACGCTCCAACTGCCCAGCCATCCTCTGCTTCAAATGAAGAATGTCGATAGTTTGCAGCGGACGCTCCAACACTTTGAAGGAATTTCTGCCCAATGTTGAGAGTTTGGAGCGGACGCTCCACCCTTTGGAGTGAACGCTACGATCCCTCTGCTAAGCATCATTTTCAGCACGTAGTGTTAGAGCGTCCGCTCTAGGTCTGCTCTGACGAATTTTTTTACTTGTTTTTCATATATTTTGGGGGCTTTTGCTTGTGGGTATAAATGCCCATTGTATGAGAAATTAAACCAAGTTTGGCATTCTGAAATAAAAACCCTAGTTTACATTGTATTTAGCTTGAAAAAAGAAGAGAGAGAAAATTGTCATCAACCTTCTTCTGCATTGTTAATGGTTCAAGCTTTTCATTTTTGTAATCTCTTAGCTTACTACTTCATTTTTGTTGCTCATTTTTCATTCTTGTACTTCTTATTTTTGTTTTTGCTTTCATTTTATTAGTTTTTGAATAGCATTTACTAGGTGTTGGATAGCATTTATTAGTTTTTGGGTAGTATTTATTAGTTGTTGGTTAGCATTAGGTGGTATTTTTCCATTCTTCTTATTAGTTAATTTTCTTTGTTCATGTTTAGTTTTAGATTCATTCTTGACATGTTTATTGCTATTTTCTCTTGTTTATTCATGTTTATTTCCTTACTAGTTTTTAGTCAGGGAAGGGGGAATATGAAGTAAGATTGAGGGAAAATTTCTTATTTTGGTTTTCAATGTGTTGATGATTATTAGATGCTTAATATAGAGATTTAATTTGTTGAGTTTTGATTTTGGCCATTTCCATGACTTAAACCCTCAATCACTTATGTGTTGTATGAGATCGAATACATAAGTGTTGGAAAACTAGATTAAGTATGACTCCGACCATTCCGACGAAGTAGGGTAGTCGGTAGTTTTTGGTGCGCGAGAGCGACCTTTTGTTGTCAGGGATTTAAACGAAATTAGTGAGTGCGCAAGAGCGACTAACTAATGGATTTTAAATCACCCCTTTTATGATTAAACAATTGTCTCTAAGGTTGGAAATTTGAATTCTATATTACTTGATGGTTCCCCTATCTCTAGTGATTTTATTTCTTGAATTTATCTCCAATCTTTGTGTTTTAGTTTTAAGTGGTACTTATTTTGACTTATTAGTTAATTAATTACCTTTCTCAATTTAATACCCCAATTACCGACTAGCAAGCAAACTAAGTAGTTAACCTTGTTTCCCTTTGGATTCGATCCCGTATTTACCACTTACTACCTTTTTAAGATATTGATATAAGTTCGGGCTAATTTTATTCTTGACCTCGATCCTTTGGGAATTAACTACACCTAAAGGGTCGATCTGAATGCTAGAAAGATTTGACAATTTTCTCACACGTGAAGGGTAGTGAACTGCAAATACTACCTCAAGGGCTTCAACTAGCTAGCAAAACTTTACCAATCGTTCCATAACTGAAGCTATTAGGTTTCATGAACTTCAAAATCTAAATCCTAGCAAGCAGTATTTGAAAATCAAGCCCAACATCTCAAACCATGTGGACCACTAACGCTTAGGAAGGAATGCATTAAACGTCCAAGAAATAAGAGCCAAGTCCAAACTAAAAACAAAACAAAAACACACTTTTCCTTGAAAAGAAAATAAAGAAAAAGAAGGGGGAAAAGGGAAAACAAAATAAAAACTAAACAAAAGAGAGGAAAATAAAATCAAAGCATGAATGACTCTCAACAAGCAATCAAGCATCAAACAAATAAATAAATCGAGGCCCAACGCCATATCCAAATGTCCTCAAGGGCTTAAAAGACAAAAATTAAAAGTCAAACATCCTCGAACAATCATCTCCTCCTAAGACTAACCCTACAACTAAGCAAAAAAGTAAAATAAAAGAAGGGGAGTTTGGAATGATCTCACCAATACATGCTTCAAAACAAGCAATACAACCTCAGTTTTGTGCTTTAGCACCATACATAAGGTGCTTATTCATTTTTCCAGCAAAAGAAAAGAAAACAGAAACCAAACTCCAAAAGCAAAATAATTACAAAAAAAAGGAAAAGAAAAAGGACACGGGTTGCCTCTGGAGAAGCTCTTTTTTAACGTCCCAAGCCAGCCGAACTAGCCGGGCATAAGGACTAAGATGTAACAAAACTTACATCAATGTCATCCAGCGGGACCAACCGCCGGGGCTCAGTAAATAGCCCGGCAAAGCTCGTAAGAGCTTATCAAATTTACGAGCACTCAACTCACTGAATACCATATAAGCAATGGTCAAATAAAGAAAAGGGAACGATTTGAAAACCGGCATCCAATGCTTATGTGGGAGTGAGTGCCAATAGAGAGGAAAATCAACATAAATAATACTAAAAGAAAATTTAACTAAAATAGAGGAAACACCTCCATACACCTCCTTTGGCTTGGTTTCTGGAAGAGAAACATTGGAGTCAAGATAAGAAATTGTGCCCTCAAATGGGAGTGATATGAGCATGGATGGAAGGGGAGTGGGATGTGATTAGATTGAGACAAGTTTAAATCCTCATAAAAAGGGAATAAGATAAGGTGGTATAACCACAAACTCCACATTAATGACCTTGTCAACTTCACTTTACTCTACTATGAGGGCCTCATCCTCTACAACATCATATGATAAAATGAGACAGTTATGATTTTCATCATGACATCGCAAAGAAACATCAACGTCCATGTGAGTTTTGATGGGTTGCACAACCATGAGAGGAGTTGGATCTAAATCATAAGAAAAGTCTCGAACAACAGACTCAACTTGAAGATTATGGGATGAATCATCGGAATTCGTAACACAACCTTGTAAAAACTCATCCAAGGTAGGGGTATGAACCGGAAGATGATTAAATCTATATTCCTCAAGAAAGCTCGGTTCGATACTAAAGTCATGTATCCCTTAAGTAGTCATGCATCTCCCACTCATAAGTTTCCTTAGCTAGACACTCGAATAAGAGCCAAGCTTTATCCAAGTCAAAAGCGAAGAAATCGACATAAGAAAGAAATTCTACCCAATTTCTCGTCTCATGGTTCCAGCCCTCATACATGACATTAGATATATCCCACTTACTAAAATTATGATTAGGAGGTAGAGAGCCTCTGATCCTATCAAAATACAACCAAAACGGTTCATGCTCATTTCGGAGATCAATCAAAGAAGTGGCCATAAGGCCTAAATATTCATAAAAATAAAGAAAAAGAAAGACCTAGAACCATTCTACTCAACCTAAACTAATGGAATTGCCTTCCCCGTCAATGGCGCCAATTTGATAAAGGGATTTTTACCAAAAAAAAAACCCTGTCGTAGAAAGAGTAGGGGTGTCGAACACGGGGAAGGTACATCGCACTAGTCTACGCATAGAGCGTTGAACAAACTAGGTCAAGTGATGGTTGCAAGAGGTGGAGGGAACTATGGAACTAACTAAAACTAAACTATGAAAGCAAGAATAAAATGGACTAGGGTAAAGAGATCCACAACTCATACCACCATGAATTATGAATCAATCTAAACTTAGAGTTAGGTCGTGGATACGGGGAGTTCATTCTAAGGGTCATATCACTCTTTCGAGTTAGTATGACAACCGGGAAGACTTACACAAACTTACTTTTCGTGGCGAAACATCTAACAAGTCATAAGCACAAATCACGAAGACTAGTAACTTTCCCTTGATCGTAAGCCCAACTTTTGTGGTGCTTCCATCAATCAGGCAAAGGAAGTCATCACCCACGTTTACCTTTCGGTCCTTCGGTGGGGATTCTTCAATGAATCCTATGCTAGCTAAACACAAGACTCAACATAATCGAACCTTTGGTACCGACATTACCACAATCCAAGTCCAAGAAACAACTAAGCCACAAACATGGAGGATTTGAGAAATTTCACTCAAACCCTAGAAACTAAACTACACACATATAACTAATAAAAACATGATTGAAACTAAAACTAAATACATAAATACACAAATTAAAACCCTAAAAAACTATGAACACCAAAATATAAAATTAAAACTAGAGATATCAACAACTACCAACTAAAAACCAAGAACAAGAGCATATAACCAAGTGAAACAAACATTAATAACAAACATGAAATGAAGAACAAGAATCTAAGTACAAGAAATACATAAAAACACTAAATACTAAAATAAAACAAAGAAATAACAATACCTTGACTGGTTGACCCAGGAGTTAGATGCAGTTTGGGTGATAGTAGACCGGTTGACCAAAGTTATGAGATTCATTCATATGAAGACAACTTGGTCCATGGAAAAGATGGCCGAAGCCTATACTTGAGATATTGTGCAACACCCCTTCCTTAATAAAAGAGGATACCAGCGGAAGATAGAGCACTAGACGGGGGTGCCACTAATAAAACTTAAACAATAAATAAAGTTCGACAAAATCAAAACTGAAAATGGAAAACTATGGATTAAATTATTAAGTAAATAGTCGTCCCTGACGACTTTAAAAAAATTCGAAATACAAAAGATAAAATAAAGTTCTAAATCCTGAGGTACAAACACCTCTACATTATTCCACTAGGACTAAATAAAAGTAATACTACTCATGAAAGACTATGAAGCGTGTGGTTTTCCTACAACCAACATTATTGTAGTCTTGAACTAATACTAATGAAACAGGAAAGTATTTAGACTCATTCCTCACTCTCCCAGCCAATAACATGGTCACGATGCGACAATTACTCGGCATCTTAAAAAAAATTAACAACTCCACTGTTAGTGGCGAGTAACTAACAGTTCTCACCAACACAAAAATACACAAGTTTAAAATAATAATCAAGATCACCCAATATAATATTAACAATCAATGATTCACATTTCAGACATTCTATCACAATAAAATTTACCTGCCTTTATCCATAATCACCTGCAATGTTAGTTAATAAAAAATTTTCACCATGTTATAATACAAATTCACATTAATTACCACTTAACAATCAAGTAGGATAAAACTAAGATAATTATAAAACAAAGAACCGGAATATTATTATGTTACTAACCAATGACACAAAGGGTAATTAAGTCTATTTAATTAATTAACTTATTTACTCAATTCATCACGCGACTGAAAAATTGGAATAAAAGCAAGTGGTATCCTGTAGTACCACTCCTAAAGTACGTTAAGTAGATGCCCAAAATATGGACTTACACTACTAACGGGAACACAAAAAAATTATAATTGTAGATGGGATGATCGCTAGTGGTATCCCGCAGTACCACTTCCTACGGTTTGTGTAACGACCCGCATATTAGCAACGTTGTTTTCGGAGAAAACAACAGTACGAATCATTAATAATCAAAATCATTTAATACAAGTCTTAAAATAGAAGCGGAAGCTCTGACACTTAGCCATGTTATTACCTGAAAACTCTAGAGTTAACCAAAGTTCATTAAAGCTACTAATTCCTACTACAACTCTAAGGAGATCAAATTAAGGTTAGGATTACTGAAAAGATTAGGTAGCTAAAAGCTGCTACACTTGAAAGCTCACAAATCCCAACCCTCACAACAACCCAATCAATCTTCTTCATTACCTGAAAAGGGAATGAGGGGTCCACATTCAGTGGGGAGTAATTAGAATGTTCCACTTAATCGTAAAACGCAATCAAATATATAACAGACAGAACATAGCACACTCAATACATAATATCAACATGGTTAACACATTCAGATTCATAAATTATTGAAAGACATCACTCAATCACGCAGCGGAATATACATAACATAACCAACATTGACTCACTAGCTAGGGTCACCTCAAGACTCTAGACTCCATTGACTTTGAGTATTCGACTTTCTGTTCAATTCATTATCTTTCATTGGTCCAACTTCAACATACGCAATTGTACTCCATCGTTCCAATGATCCAACTTCAACGTAAGACAAATGTATTTCTTTGTTCCATTGGTCCAACTACAACGTACGCATATGTACTCCATTGTTCCAATAATCTTTTAATTATCTTTCATTGGTCTAACTTCAACGTACGCAATTGTATTCCATCGTTCCAATGGTCCAACTTCAACGTATGACAAATGTACTTCATTGTTCCATTGGTCCAACTTCAACGTACGCAATTGTACTCCATTGTTCCATTATTAATATCATTATCTTATCATCATCACCACATTATTTTATCAATTTGTTTTGTATTTTATATTGGTGCTCATACCGGCCGTCAATTCCTTAGTTATCGGCATAACCTGTCCGTCAATTCTGATTTTATCAGTATATGACGGCCGTTAATTCTTTAAACCCAGTAGAGTATACCATAATCGAAATTACTAAGTGAGCGTAATCGGAACTGAGATGTTCGAAGTCCCAGGAAAGGGAGGTGCAGCACGTATATTGGCCATCTTAAATACCAAGCCTTTCCTAGCCAGAGATCGAAGCAAAACAATATTCTCTTACTCTGTTTCCATTCCTTTGTTATTTATTTTGTTATTAATAATTATTTAAGCTTACAACTTAATCTCTAAGTCAACTCAATTTATCACTTAGTCAACTCTAGGTCAAACACCCTAACTTTGACTTCTAGACTCAATAACAACTTAGACAATCCACTACCCAATAATCTAAGCACTTCAATCACTCGAAAATATCACACAAATTCAACAAAGATAATTTCCACATGATCACAAAGCAAAACAAATACTTCATAAAAATTACGAAAAAATTTTGGGTATGAATTTTCATGTTCGTTTATTTCATAGATTGGTATTTGGGATATTTAATTTCCTAATTATTTAAATTTTGGCCAAGTACAAAACTAATCTAGATTAGACATGATCAAGTGCAAGTGGGCCATTTTCTCCTCTCCAAAAACCGACCCCCTCTCTCTTTTTGCTCCCTTGCCACCTGTTTTGTGTTCACACCTAACTAACTTCTATAAATAGTTGGTTTTAGTGGTTATTTAGATCATTTGGCCATTTAATCACTTTATGGTCACACATTCAATCTAAACACACTCCACTAAACTCCCTCCTTTCACAAGCCATGCATTTTTGGCTAAAAACGCTCATTAAATTGTTCATCTCCCATTAAATTGCTCGTGGGTTTCGAAGGGTGACCGTGTGGCTCGTGTGGCGGTTTGTGGCTGGGCTCGGATCGTGGTTGGCCGTGCGGTGGTGGTTCATGGTGATCGAGTGGTGCACGTGCTCGTGGTATTGGTGCATGTGTGACCGTGGCTAAGGT
The DNA here is from genome assembly GCA_951394345.1 of Salicornia ramosissima. Taxonomy (NCBI): domain Eukaryota; kingdom Viridiplantae; phylum Streptophyta; class Magnoliopsida; order Caryophyllales; family Amaranthaceae; genus Salicornia; species Salicornia ramosissima. The sequence continues at coordinate 18,866,260 of OX596240.1, read as the reverse complement.
GGTGGCTCGTGAACGAGTGGCCGTGTTGGAGGGTTGAACATGCTAGTGTACATGTTCGTGTAGTATCGTGTTCTTGCTCATTCTTCGTTATTAATTTACCGCATTAATTCCAGGTAACTAGATAATTTCATTTAAATTTAATAATTCAATCATGTAGTATAATATGGGAATGGAATTATATTTCATGATTAGAATTGAATAACTCTATAAATTTTGTCCATGATTGGGTGATGATGATGTTATGTAATATGGTGTGGTTTTGATTGATTTTTCTTCGGATTTTCCTGTTAATTGTTTTGACCATGATAATGATGATTAATTTTAGAATTGATGTGTATGTTTTATGTCATGAATTTCATAAGAAAGATTTTCGTTATCTTACCTAAGTTTTTTTTTTATGTATGGGTTTGGCTAAAGATTGTTTATTAATATTAATCTATAGAAAAAGAAGCGTGAAATTGGTTTATTTCTTTATAAGTTTAATAAGTTTCTTGGTAAATCTTAATGATACTAGATATTTCTTGATGAATCTTGGTAATACTTGATGAATCTTGATAAATCTTGGATGTTCTTGATGATTCTTGGACTTTCTTGGTTATTCATCAAAAATGAATCTTAGAAAGTTTTGTCGTTCTTGATTAGTTATTTTGAATTCTTGATTTTTCGTAGTTTTCTTGATTTTCGGGTCGAATTCTTGAAAAGGATTAGTTCGAATTTTTTATCGATCTTGATAATCGTGTCGTTATGCTGTTGAAATTATTTTCGAAAATAGTCGCCTAACTTAGTGAAACTCGAGTAACTAAATTGCGTTAAGTCGCAGACGCTACCTTGTGTTCGATTGTGGGATAGTCGTTGTCCTAGGATTTGTTGTCATCTGATTAGTGAAACTCGAGTAGCTAGTCTAGGAGTAGTGGCCATTACTTAGGCATAGTCCTTGCATTGGAGGACAACGGGAAAAATGAATTGGATTGACCCGCTATGTGTTTAGGAAAGTGGGGGAGCGCTCGGTGAACCAACGAGCATGGACGGTACTGTCGTTTGTTTTGAGTCGTTGATTTAAATTTGTGTGTTCGATGATTGTTTCGTTAGTTTAGACTCTTTCGAAATCTGTCTTGGTTTTCGTAATTGGTTTTGGAGAAAATCACACTAAGTTTTCAGTTCTGATTTTGCAGTTTCGGTTACGGATGCCTAGTACTTCCATTATTCTTTTATTCTTTTTTTTTTAAAAGCATGTTTTATCGTTTTTAAATAAGCTCTCGAATTTCTTTATATTTTTGTATGTTTAACTCCGCTGCGATAGGATGCCAGGTGCGCGATTGTATGTTGAATTTGGTTGCATGTTTTGGCGTTTTATTTTGTTTGGCTTTTCTATCTTATGTTGCATGCTTGAGTTCCCTATTTAAATGAGACAGTCTAGTTACTCGCCACTGATGGTGGAGCTCCATTTTTCACGGGATGATATTGAGTAGATTGTTTACTATTTGGCCGGTCTTAGGCGTGTGTGATCGCGAGACTATAGATAGATGTAGTTTTTTTTTTCTATGTCGATTAGAATGATTGTTTGGTACTCCAGCTGTTGTGATGTATGAATATTTGGGTTATAGTTGTAATCGGAGATTTGTGACTTTTGAGTTTGAATAATAGTATTTGGGATTTATGTTTAAAGTTTTTAGTATTTCTCATATGTTGAGTAGCATTTCGGCTTTTTAATCGTATTAATTTACAATGTAAAAGTCGGGGTATTACAAAAATAGCCAAAAATCATTAAACAAAACGTACACCAATGCGTCAGCGGGCGCTTGGGCAATGAGAGCGCCGCTGAACACCCCTTTTAATAGGTTTGCAGGCTAGTTAGACTAATGGCAGCGGGCGCTTGGTATAGGTCAGTAGCCTCTGTAACCTCTTGAACTAACCTACTCACTTCAGGGCAAGGAATGCAGCGGGCGCTTGGTTGGGCTCAGTGGCCGCTGCACTCATTTCTGATGCTTTTGCCTCAAAAATGGGGAGGTGCAAGCGGGCGCTAGAATGGGACCAGCGGTCGCTGCACTTAGGCTGGCTACTACTGTCTTGGAAGAGTGGAAGAGTGGAGTGAAGTGGACGCTTGGAATTTTCTAGCGGCCGCTGCACCTCTTTTAGAGCTCACTGCCTTGTTTCCTTCAAAAGTGCCTTGAACACTGAATCACCTAAGCGGGCCACTTGGGGCCTTGGGCACACATAATACTTCCTTCCTTGCCATGGTTTCCTCGGGGTTCCCGCCTAGCCTCCTCGTGTTCCGAGATAGACTTGGGACCTATAAAAGAAGAAGACAACGCAAAAACAAAGCAAAATAGAGGAAAACACATAGAAAATGGGAAGGGGGCTACAAAAGCAAAACTAAGCTAAAAAGCCTAAAAACGCTAACAAAAGCTAATTAAAAATAAAAAATAAACTAATAAATACTAAGAAAATAACTACCAAAATACCACTTATCACTCACCCTCCGCCCAAGACAAAAGGCCGGGAGCGCACTCATCGGAGGCTGACCCTCCGTCCCAAAAAGGACTCGAGGGATCATCCCTCAGTCACATACTTAGACAAAAAACCTACTCTCTAAGTTCCTGGGTCAAGAGCTCTCCCTCTCGGCCCTCAGCACGAATAAGGACCACCATCCTTTCAAAAAACTAAGAAGCCGACTCCTTAGTTAATAAAATGGACATCTCAAAAATTTCGTCTTGATCCCTACCTAAAGGGACTAGATCAATAAAAGGCTTCTACGCATGGCATGCCCTCTCCTGATCGATCCGAGTGACATACAACACGAGGGGCTAAATGTTTGGGCCATCAGCCAAATAAATACATAATGATCAAAATACCCCTGAAATTCTCATAAATTCCTCCATATAGTCTTTGGACAGATGTCTCCATCTGGCCTCCAAAGGACAGGTGGCCCAATCCCCTTACGTCACCTGATTGACAGCCTCCATAACAGATGTCAATCAGCCCCCAAATCCTACTACTATAAATACCCCTCATTTATTCTATATTAGGGGGCATTCATTCATTCATTAACTTTTCAGCAACTCTTATGAGCTAATTATTTCATTGATTACAAACACAATTCTCAAGGGCTTCTCTCTCTAAGCTTCTCTCTCTGTCTACATTTCAATTGTCTATGCTGACTTATGCATCAGAGGGAAATTTCCGGGTCCACCCCGGGTCAGTCACCCTTATTCATTTTGCAGGACTCACTCAGAGAGGTCTAGTCAGCATCAAGTATCAGCTCATCTATTTCCAAATCATTATCAAGGGATCTAGTCAGCATACATTGAGACACTCCCCAACTCATCATATTACCTCTTTGTATCTTTGTTTCTTCAGACAGAAAACAAGAACATAAAAAAATGAGCAAGATTTTTTCTAATTGATAGCTTGGAGAAAAATACCTCCTTAATGTCGTATTTTTTTATAAAAAAAGGGCATTGTGAACTTTTGAAAAAAATGGTATTTCAAAATTGTTTCTAGGGCAGTTTGTCCTTATCTTTCTCAAAATTATGAGATCATAACTAAAATATTCATTATTTTTTGAATGACTTGATTAAATCGAGCTTTAATTTATCCAACCTTGAGGAAATCAATATAAAATTAAGTAAAAATTGTCTAAAACTACCAAATAAATATCGACTTTTGAAAAATACTACCAACTAAAAAAAATGTTATAAAACTACCTAATACTTCATTTTCGATCTAGTAGCACTACCATTTTCCATGTTTTTTTTTCATTCTCTTGATGTTATGGCTCGTCATTATTGATTTCCGATCTATTTCTTTCCCCAAAAATGCTCGATTACCCTCTATCTCTAACTTCCTCTTTTCTTTAATATATATCACACTTTTAACCTATGAAATTAATCAAAATTACCCCCCTTTTTCTTCAATCCAACTTTCTTTAATCCTACTTTTTCCATTGAAGCTTGAGTATGCTTAGCAATTTAGGGAAATCAAGTAGTTTTAGGGAAAAAATTAGAGAGAAATCAAAATTGGTGGGCCATAACATTAGAAAAAAAATACAAAAAGTGGTAGTGCTACCAGGTCGAAAATGATGTATTAGGTAGTTTTATAACAACTTTTTTTTATTTGGTAGTATTTTTTCAAAAGTCGTCATTTAATTAGTAGTTTTGAACAATTTTCCCTAAAATTAAACTTCAATAATCAGATAATTCAGAATGTATTGGAATAATTTTTTGGAAAAATTCATATGAATAATCCCAACTATTGGAGGTCTTCCAATATTAATCTCAACTATAGGTTATTACACTATAATCCAAACTATGGGGGTAGTTTTATGATATTAGTTCATACTAACTTTTGACCGGCTCCGATTTCCTTCGTAGAAAGAGAGGAAGGTATAATCAAGTACAATAAATAGAGAAAGAGGAAAAATAAAAAATTCTTTATGAATTGTTCACCGATTATAATAGGTTAACTAAGTCAATAGACTAATATCATAAAACAACCCCCAAAGTTTGCATTATACTGTAATAACTAATATTTGAGATTAATATTGGAAAACGTCCAATAGTTGGGATTATTTATATGATTTTTTTCTAATTTTTATTCCAAATTATAAATATATACCCATATCTTTGGGTTATTTATAATAGCGAAATAAAAGGTATAAAAACTTATTTTGAATTCAGATTAACCTAATTGTGATCAAGTTGTTCCGGAAAACTTAACCTAACATAAATCAAACTTTCTAAGCTACGAAATCAAAAGTCACTTAACTTGAATTCAACTCATCTGATTCAGATAGATATTTGACCTGGTCATATATTGTCTAAACTGGTACAAACTAACCCAACTCAACCCTTAGCCAACCTTGCCCTTACAACACGTTTACCATACTAGGGCAATTCAAAAAAATGTTTAAAAAAAACACACACACATTATCCTAAATTGGGGTGCACATGCACGAAACAAGCCAAATATTCACTTATTCAAGCTAAGTTTGATAAAGTTAATATGTGTTCGAGGGTGACTGAGCACGAGCCAAGCTTTTTTCCTCCTTGTTCAAGATTGGCTTGTTAAGAAGTAGTCTAGCTCAAGCTCCGCTTGCTCATTGTCAAGCTCAAGTTCAAGCTTGAATTGGTGAGCTGTATACGAGCTAATTTTAACAAATGACTTACGGAAAAAAAAAAAAAGTTCAACCATATTTTATATAAATTAGCAAAGTTTCAAATGTCAATATTGCCTTTCTTTTCCTTTTGTAATTAACTTTCCTTCATTGATGAGAATTTACAACACTACTATTTGGAAAGTATGAAGCATGGGCCTTTTAATTTTTTTTTATTCCATTATTCACATACTATTAATAGACTTTGAAAAATAAATGAGCTTATAAATGAATTTAAGCAAGTCTAAACGAGTTGAGAATATTTTTTTCAGGCTTAGCTTGTTTCCTAAATGAGTTTCATAATATTGTTCAAGCTTGTTCATTTACTTATTGCATGTGTTTTGACAGAGCTTGTTTCCGAGCTGTTATAAAAACATCAACTAATTTACACCACTAACCATAGAAAGAGGAACAATGCGTGCCTTAATGGTAAACATTTCGAATGTCAGTCTTCATTTCAGACCTCACTACATGCATTTAGGAAGATTCCTTATCCTTTCTTTTTCAGATGCACGTGTCGACTAAATTTGATCAGATTACCTCAATCAATCAATCAAATAAAGCCTTATTTCCATAAGCTCAAGAAAAAAAAAATAAGGAAAAAAACAACAAACAAACTCTAGTCGGCCGGGAATTCCAAATTCGAGATAAGCACCTATATATCTTGTCAAAGAAGTTGGGTCCTTTCTATTGTCAAAATAGTGGGCCTGTTTCTGGGCCTAATTCCACGTGAAACAAAGCTTTGTTTAATGTCAACTATTCATTGAAAAGGAGATTATACTGACCCTCAAGATTTCGGACAAATAATCAAAATAAATTAACATATCATCCTCAAATATAAAAGAATGATTAAATACAAATACTATCAAATATCACGAATCACGATACATACATTGTACCGTTGGTATAACTGACAAAGAAAAGTAGAAAACTACAGGGTGGTTCGATGATGGAGGTTTCGGTCTTCCTTACCATTCATTGTGTCCTAAATCTCACTCATTGCACGTATTTTTGAAGATTCCGAGTTAAAAAATATTTATGTTTAATATACTTATAATATTTGCTCAAATATATTTATATATAGGAATAGGATTAGCGGATAACGTTTTCAGCGTGAAAACCCTACATTAAACAAAAAGGGGGGTGTGTGTGTGTGTGTATATAGGGTTGAATTCCAGTTAGTAATTTCTTATTGTGAGAAATGTGAGAAAAGATAAATACATCAACTATGACATAGAGGTATATTGATTAACAACTATAGGTACATTCAAAATATACTATAAATACATTGAGTAAAAATACATTGATTTTATGCCATAGACACATTGACTCCAAACAATAGAAGGAGAAAGAAGGAAAAATCAAATTTAATCTTAGCCATTCATTTGTTGATCAAAGGGTTGTGGTTGCTTCTCACCAAAACTACATTTCTCACATAATCCTACTTCTATATATATATATATATATATATATAGGGTTGGGTTCCGGTGAGAAATTTCTTATCGTGAGAAATGTGAGAAGAGGTAAATACATTAACTATGACATAGAGGTACTTTGACCACCAACTATACGTACATTCAACATATAATATAAATACATTGAGTAAAAATACATTAACTTTATGCCATAGATACATTGACTCTAAACTATAGAAGGATTAAGGATGGAAATTCAAATTTAATCTTAGCCATTCATTTGTTGATCAAAGGGTTGATATTGCTTCTCACCCTTCTCACCAAAACTACATTTCTCACATGAGCCTACTTCTATATATATATGTATGTATATATATATGTATGTATATATATATGTATGTATATATATATAGGGTTGGGTTCCGATGAGAAATTTCTTATCGTGAGAAATGTGAGAAGAGATAAATATATCAACTAAGACTTAGAGGTACATTGACCACCAACTATAGGTACATTCAACATATACTAAAAATACATTGAGTAAAAATACATTGACTTTATGCCATAGATACATTGACTCTAAACTATTATAGAAGTAAGCAGGGAAATAGAAATTTAATCTTAGCCATTCATTTGTTGATCAAAGGGTTGAGATTGCTTCTCACCAAAACTACATTTCTCACATGAGCCTACTTATATATATATATATATATATATATATATTGGAAAAGTACACTGGTGTTAATGATCTTCCTATCACACGAAAAGATCAAAAGCGACAAGTGATTACTCTATCTCAGTGAAAAACTACAAGTCAACAGTACATGGAAGAAAAAAAAACAAAAACAAGGAAACGAAAATAAACAAGAAAATAAAATACATAAAAGTAAACAATGAAAAAGACCTAGGTAACCCCGAAACACTTGGCGATGGCGAGAGAAAGAAACTCGGCGTCACAAGTGAGTGACGAAATGCAACGGTTATTCTGAAAGGCGATGGACTGAAAATCAGAATACCATTGATTTTGATGATTGATTTGTGCATATACTATTCATTATGCAATCCAATGCACATTTTATATCACTAATATGTAGAATTTTATGTTTGTAGAAATTATAATAATTTAATATTAATGATGTACTTATTAAGACAAATCACAAAAAATCTCGCATGACTATATTAATTATTGTGTATCAATAAATAGATAGAAAATTCATTCAATATGTGAATATTGTAAAAACGAAAAAAAAAAAAATCAAATGCTCAAGTCAATTTAGGACGGCTGGAGTATTATAATTTCATAGAGAATTGGACATTAGCTTAGTGGAACTGATGCCATCTCCCTTCAATGAAACAGGAGTTCGATTCTTATCCCCATCCCCTATTCCCCGCCAATATCAGCCTATTATTTCCAAAATATAAGACATAATTAGGGTCCAGTATATATACACTATCATAAAAAAAAATTTAAAAAAAAAAAAACTAATTTCATATGATATACAAACTGTACGCAACCAACTTTATAAAGTATCATATCCCAATTCAAATATGTTAAAACAAGTACACACTACATTAACGCAACAAAACAACAAGAGTGGGAACACAAAACATGTATTCCTCAAAATATAACCACAACAAGAAACCCCACACACAACCCAAGTGCAACACCAAGAGGCTAACCGAGGACCAAGTGAGGCTCTTAGAGGCAAGTTTTAAGGTAGAACGAAGACTCGACACGGATCGAAAGTTCCATCTAGCCCAAGAGCTAGGCATTCCGGCTAGGCAAGTCGCGATATGGTACCAAAACAAGCGAGCTAGGTGGAAGAGTCAAAGCTTAGAGATGGGCTATACAACCCTACAACAAAAGCTTGATAATGCATTGCTTGAGAATTTAAGGCTTGAAAAAGAAGTCCAAAGGCTTAGGCAAGACTTAGACAAGTTGCGCCAAATGTTGGTGGCTTCAAATAATTCTTCATCATCAACTTCTTTTGCTTGTGATGTGGAAGGAAGTTCAAATTTCATGATTGGTGACCCTAATAGTTTTACCTTTCAAACTGAGCTTTATGCTTGTTTGTTAGGTAGAAGTGAAGGACACCTTTGAAATTGTAAGCATACACTACTTATATATAATTACATCCTATTTTATGTTATTGTTTGAATGTGAATTTGGCAAACGTTCTACATTACATACATGTAATAATGTTTTACTATCGTTATAATTTGTTACTATGTAATCTTATATAATAAAAGTGGTATGTCGTATTAGGCCCTGTTCTTTTGGACTTACTTTCTGAAATTTTAATTCAGTTTATTTCAATTGAGGCAATTAAGTCCACTTCACTTTAGTTCAGGTCTTGATAACTCTAATTAAAATTTAGTCCATTTCTTAGCTCAAGGCTCCTTAGCTTTTACAAGATGAAATCAAAGTGTTAGTAGATATATTCTATGTCTTTTTATCTTAATCCATGTATTTAATTGATTCAAAGCTATTAGAGCAGGATTCACTTTTTGAGGGTGATCCCTTTTTTTTATTTTGTATGATATGATCGAGTAAATCATATTTTTGAGGGTGTTCCATCCTAATCTTCACGTCAACATATTTTTATTGTCTAAAAGGAATTTTGTTTGTTTTTTAAATGAAAAACTAATAAAAAAGAGAGATTTTCGAGAATGTTGGATTTTCAAATTCCTCTCCCCTATAGTTATAAAAGGCGTTTCGAGCTCATATTGTTCATGAGTTGAAAATATAATTTGAATACCATGAGATTGAATACCCCTCCAATAATTGTAGCGCCATGCATTTTTATAGTTGATTAATTTTGATTCGAGCTTTCATATCAAAATCTAATTAATGGTTGCTTTCAGATCAATTGCTCAATTCTGATTGGTAAGTTATTCATGTTTGATTTGAGCTCACTTTTTCAAGATCAACTAAAAGGGCGGTACCATAAAGAAAAGCTTCGTGTTGATAAATGAGCTAATCAATGGTTCCATTAAGCAATGATTGGGGGGAAAATCTAATTTTATTACTAACTAGCTTTAATCCCGTGCGATGCACGGATGTTGTAAGTATTAAACATAAATTCTTTTATTATATACAAAGTGGATACAATAAAAAAATAGTTTAATCTTATCCAAATTTAGTATAACAAATATATGTGGAGATTTTTTTTTTTTAAATGTGATTACGACACGTGAAAATGTTCACAATTTAGTGTAGTACGTAATTGATGTTATTATAGGCAATGTTGTACATTTTTAAGTAGATCATCATAATATAATGTATAAAAATATTTATGTATTTTATTATTTTTATTTTTGTATGAAATTATTTTAATAAATCCGTTTAATAATATAATTAACCTCCAATGATGTTTTGTGATTGATATATATTTTATTTGAAATTCTATGTTGAAACACCATAATCAATTTTCTTATTCTTTCATATCCTTTATAACTTTAGGTGCTAATATCATTCTTAAATTTGACCTTCAATAACTTATGTAAAGCAATGCCAATTTCGCTTGTAAGTTTTGTAGAGTTTATAACTTTATACTCCGTATATGTATGTTTGATATAAAAAAAAAAAAAAACAAAAATTTACCAATGGACGAATCAAAATATGTTCAATTAAAACGAAATATGAATTAGTGGATCATCAAAAAATAGGGAAAATAGACGAAAAAGTCGAACTCTTTCCCTAAATAATGTTAGCAATAATCTTAATTCTCAAAATGCTGTTACTTTTTCTTCAATTCCCAAATTACCGTCCACATAGACAGTTGAATGAATTTTATTTTATTTTTCAATTTCGCGACAAAACCGCTACTGGAAGTAGCGGTTTTACTGAATAAAACCGCTACTCCCAGTAGCGGTTTGTCCTAGTTAAAAAAAATACAAATTTCCTAAGTAACCTATTGGTTTTCAACTTTTATAAAAAAAATACTGCACATAAACCGCTACTGCCAGTAACGGTTTCTTTATCTGAGAAAACCGCTACTGGTAGTAGCGGTTTTTAGACAAACCGCTACTGCCAGTAGCGGTTTCTCATTAAAAAAATGATTTTTTTTCCTATGCTGACGTGGACAGTAATTTGGAAATTGATATAAAAGTAAATACATTTTGGAAATTAGGAAACTTCACTGCATTTTCATGGAAAAAGTTCGAATAAGTCCCTATTATTTTGATAATTTGGACACACATATCTAGTTGACATTATACATATTTAATAGGTAACATGTTTCTGTTTTTTTTTTTAAAAGGAAATTAATACAAAAAATTGAGAAAGCAATTAATTTTGTTTTTTGTTTTTTTTTTATAAAAAAAAATTAATACTCCACAAAAAAGCAATTAAAATTAATACTGCTCAACCTATTCAAGATGATGATGATGCAGATGATCTAATCAGGATGACCTTAACATCATCATCCATTCATCCGCTCAAGTAACCTTACCATAACACCATCATCAACCTATTTTTCCTTACTCATCGCCTTTTTCTCTCACCATGCTACTAATCAATATCAACGACTAACAGTTACAGAGATAGTAGACTAATTGTAGACTTTGTAGTAGAGTGTGAGGCCCAAGGTAAGGAGTAATCTATACTTAAATATTTAAAACAGAAACTTTAAGCGTCATGTGTTATCTATTTGTCACTCCTTACTTTCTTTCTTTTTTTCTTTTTTTAAAAAAAAACCTTAAATGTCTCCTTACTCCTATAACAATCGAGTTCCACTTTAATCCTTAATCGCGTGAAATCACATATCACAACAAATCAAATCGCCATACTTGAAATAACTCAAAATCAAAATAGAAATCATACATTTTGCTTCAAATAAGAATAAAAAATCCATAAATATACATAATAATTGGTTTAAACGATCAAAACCCGTGCATAGCACGGGCTTAAAACTAGTTATTAATTATAACAGAGATAGTAGTCCAAAAGACACTTTATGTATAGCTGTATTCTACAAAGAGAAATACGAAGTAGGATCGGAGTACATTATTCTCGAAAAATATCTAAGGGAATTTGGGCGGGAAAACAAAATGCGATAGCATGACACATCAGCATTTTTAAGGTCATGCTTACATCAGCATGTCCTGTTTTAGTAGATAGTTATACATTAAAGTAAATAAATATGCCTATTTCTTCATTCTTCACCAGCACCTACATACGGCAAAAACATGATTGGTAGATTATTATAATTAGGAAAATTTGTCTGAAAAACCTTGAAAGTTCTAGCGTTTTATGAAAATCACCCTTTAACTTCTTTTTTAAAATTTAACAACACAAAGTTGTAGAAAACCTTTGGTAGCACAACTTTTGGACGAAAAATTTGAAATATAAGACAATTATTCTAAAGATTTAGTCTTTAGGAACAATTCAATAGAAAAATAATTGGAAAGAAGAACACGATTGGAAACTCTAATAAATCAAATCCTCATTTTGAAGTTCATTTATTCCCCATATTTCCCATTTTTCATCCAAAAGTTGTGCTACTAAAACTTTTCTACAACTTTGTGCTGTTAAATTAAAAAAGAAAAGTTTCAGTGTGTTTTTAACAAAACGCTAGAACTTTCAGGATTTTTTAGACAAATTTTCCTAATCTTTAACCTGAACTCAGCAACTTGTAAGTGGCTTATAGGCTGTACTATAACATATATATATATATTTTTTTTTTTGGCTTTTCACCCATTTACAAAAAACCAACTTTGATTGTAAAATAATACTATCAAATACAAATTAAGTGCATTGATATACAATTTATGATTTGATGAATAGTGTGTTAGAAGAAAATACCCAAGGTTAGTTAATGGATTAACACAATGAAGTAGAGGTCAAAAGGTTAGTTAATGGATTTGATAGTATACTTTAGTTGGCCCTTTTGTTTGTAAGAAGGTTCCTAATTATGTTTAACTTTTAACATTGATTTACCACATGCGACCGTCACCTGACTTTTTTTTTTTTTTCCCTCTTTGCCAAAAAAAAAAGTCAGGTGACGGTAGCATGTGGTAAATCAATGTTAAAAGTTAACATAATTAGGAACCTTCTTACAAACAAAAGGGCCAACTAAAGTATACTATATAATGAAAACTTGAATCTTTCCTTAATCCTAAGAAAAGATGCCTTAGTTTCACTCTATTATATAGACTAACTAAATTTTTTACCTCATAAAAAAAAATTCCATAATAATATTTGATTTTTGAAACCATTAATAGTCTTATTTAAAATATGTAATCACAATTTTAAAAATCACAAGTACAATTAATTGTAGAATTAATCAAAATCTATTCATAAATAATAAATCTTTTAGATGAATAAATTATTCCTCAATTTGCAATATACTTACTATGCAACAACAAAATGAAAAAACTAGATTAAATTCTAAAAAATAAAAATTATTATTTATTTAAAAAATTTTACTATTATCTAAAAACCTATTAATTTTATTGCCAAAATATATTGTTAAAAAAAAAAAAAACTAGTAATAATAATAATAAAACCTCTCAACAAAAAAGTGAGAAGGGATATCTCTAGGACTTTGTCTCTAACCAGAATGCTCACATTGGATCATTTAAGAATAAATTTTTTTTCTTGGGTACACTGGATCAATATGACATAGAGTCGCTGAGCCCAAACAATGTAATAAACAAGTAATGAGCCCTATGTCCCCTTTCTTCTTTGCGATCTGTATGGAATACTTATCAAGGTGCCTAGGAGAACTTCAGGATGATCTTAACTTCAATTTCCACCCTAGATGTGAGAAATTATCCCTTACACATCTCATGTTTGCTGATGATCTCCTGATGCTTTGTAGAGCAGATCATTCCTCCCTACGACTTCTTTTTGATGCCTTCCACAAGTTCTCGGTTGCGTCGGGGTTGTCTGCTAATCTTAACAAGACTGAGATCTACTTTGGTGGCATTTCTATGATTGATCAGGAGTCTTTGCGAGGGAATATAGGTGTTACTCAGGGGATCCTTCCCTTTAAATACCTTGGAGTTCCCCTCTCCTCCAAAAAACTCACTATTGCATAATGCTCTCCTCTAGTTGATCGGGTCACTAGCAAAATCAGAAGCTGGACTTCGAGGCATCTCTCTTATGCGGGGAGGCTCCAACTTATCAAAAGTGTGCTTTTTGGCATACAAACATATTGGGCTCAGATTTTTATCTTACCAAAGAAGATCCTTATGGATATTGAAGCGTTGTTCAGGGTCTTCCTATGGACGGGGCGAGCTGATAAAAGTAAGAGGGCTCTTGTTGCTTGGAAACAGGTCTTTCTTCCTAGGGTTAATGGAGGGTGGAATGTCCTTGCCGTTCATGACTGGAACAAAGCAGCTATTTCTAAACTGCTCCTGCCAAATGTTCATGGGTGCTAAAAAAGGCCGACTCTCACTGGGTCAAATGGGTGCACACTTACTATTTCAAACGAAGAGATTGGTGGGAATCTCCTGCTCCTGCCAAGTGTTCATGGGTGCTAAAAAAGGTGCTAAAATGCAGGTCTATTATAGACCAACTTGGGGGGTGGAGCCAAGTTCTTCACAAGGGGACTTTTAAAATTAAGCATCTATATAGGCTTCTTCGCCCTCACCCTCCGGTGGTTCCTTGGAGGAACATTGTTTGTCATAATGGAGCTTCTCCAAAGAGTATTTTTATTCTGTGGTTAGCTATTCAGGATAGGTTGATGACTAGGGAGAGACTTTATGCTTGGAAATATGTGGATAGCCCTAGCTGTGTTTTATGCGGTTCAGTTGTAGAATCTGTCTCACATCTTTTTTTCAATTGTAGTTTTACTATGCAGGTATGGCAAAGACTGTTGGATTTACTGAAGCCAAGAACCCAACTCTTTTCCTTCTTAGAGCTAGTTCGATGGCTATGCTTCATTACGAAGCGGAGCAGTTGTAAGGCCAAGACCTTGACCATTGTGTTCACTGAGGCTGTATATGTTATCTGGCTATATAGAAATGATGTAATATTTAGAGGTTCTGTTAAGTCTATTGACAACATTGTTAGGGAAATTCTTTTCTTAGCGGCTTGTCATTGTGATGACTCATGTAGAAAGCTTCTAATGATGTAACCTTAGTTGTTCTTGTGGTCCCCCAGCTGGCTGCCAGTGATTGGATAAGGCCTTGGAACCCTTCCTAGAAGGTGGCCAATAATTAGTGTCCCGTGCAACGCAATTAGTTTTAACAAGAAGGGTAGATAATAATGTTATCATTATTAGTATTAGTATTCGGATATTACTATTAATATTATTAATATTACGGTTATTATTAGTATTATTATTAATATTAGGAATCAGTAGGGATAAGATATAAAAGGTACGATAAGATACTAATAGGGAAAGAAAGGAAACAGAGTAGGAGGATTACGAATCGTTTCGATCTCTGGCTAGGAAAGACTTGGTATTTAAGGTGGCCAATATACGTGCCGCACCTCTCTTTCCTGGGACTTCGAACGGTTCATTTCCGAATACGGTCACCTAGTATTTCCCGATATAAGATAAGATATAAGATTTGAAAGATATAAGATAAGATAAGGACGCCCACCTGATGACCCGAGTAGTCAGACTGGGTTAAGTCGAAGCCACTGCTCAATGGGACGAACACACGAGTTCCCCCGAGTAGTTCTGGGTCTTAGGATATGTAGTCGTCTAAGTAGTAGTACACGAGCTGCTATTTGGGAGTTATGGCCATAGCTTAGGCTTAGTGGTGAAACACGAGATCCGCTACGGGTTGAGTACACGAGCTCACCCCGGCATGTTCTAGGAAAGTTGTGGTGAAACACGAGATCCACAACGAGTTATAGTGACCGGTCCAATGAAAGATGATAATGATATGATATGAATTATAAGATATGGTATGGATGAAATGAAATTGTAAGATATGATATGATTACGGAATTATGGAAACCATATAGTATAAGTTAGGGATTAATTGTATAGGTCTTCCGCTGTGTATGATTTGATGTACGTATTTGTACAGGTACGTTATACGTATTTATACTCGTATGATGTAATGATATATCTATTTGTAATCGTATGTTTGTGTACATGTATACCTGTATTGTATTCGTATTTGTACGTATTCCTAACCGTATTATGCAGGTACAATTATACGTATGGTATACGTACCCTTATACGTATTTTGTACGTATTTCTAACTGTATTTCTGCAGGTATTTTTATACGTATTTTATACGTATCTTATACGTATTCGTATACGTATTTTTATACGTATTTTTATACGTATCTCGTATAATTTTTGTATACATTATATTATGTTCTATGCGTGTTTTCATGTGTATATTCTTTGATATTATGTGTTTAGCGGTCCCTCAATTAAGCGGAACAGCCTAGTTACTCGCCACTGACGGTGGACCCCCCCCTCAGTTTCAGGTGACGATGCAGCAACATAAAACGGGCTTCCGTTGGATGGGTTTGAGTGTGGATGAAGTTTAGATTTATTTTAGTTATTCCAGGACTTATAAGACAATATTATAGTTTTTATTTATAATCCCAGCCTGTTGGGAAGACATTTACTTAGTTCATGTAACACTTTGGGCACTATATGCCTTATTTGACTTTTGGATTTTAGTTCAGTATTTTAGTATAAGTTGCTTAATTTTAATTAATTAATTTCATTTATAGTTTAATTTGTTTAAGTAATGATCCGAATGCCGATTTCCTTCGTCAATTGACAAGTCCAAAAAGTCGGGTCGTTACAAACTGGTCTTGCACTGTGCTTGTAGTCAGATTCATAATATCAGAGAATAAAAAATACACAGCAGACTAAAGCACAATTTGACTGATTGCAATAGTCAGTCACTCATCACATTACTCAATTAATTATTGAGTTTCAGCATTAAACCTGTAACCTACAAGACTTATCAATTATCAAATGTAGCAAGAGAAATTTTCAATTTCACTTGGAAGAGTTTCTTCCAGTTGGGATGTATAGGAGCACTTGATCTGAATTCAAGGTACTCCTAGGCATAAAGCTGGGCCATCTCTTAACAAGGCTGAACCTTGTTCAAGTTGCTACACTTGACACTAGGAACTTCACCTGTCCTATTCCCCCTTTTGGCATCATCAAATGACAAAATTAACATAGCACACAAATTAGGAGAAGGCAACAAGTAAAGTCATAAGCATAATATAAACACAACATTCTAGAGATGCTGTCCCAAAAGTGAGTACCTGCAACTCACAATCCTAATTGTCAAAGTGCACACACAAGTTAAAAATTATACAGACCAGGACCATTTTGCAGAGAAATTGTTTAGCAGAAATGGTCAAAAACTAGAGATAATAATTTTTCAGAGAAACTAGAGAAATGTTAGTAGGGTAGGGGGTAAGCTAGTAGGAGTTAGAATTAACATCATCATCATCAGAATCCTCAGTTGAATCCTCCTTCTCCTTTTATGCACTCTCCTCTTGTTGCCTTTTCTTGACTTGGGCAATGATGGGAACTGGTCTCTTGGTGGTCTTGGGCTTGAAGCTGGAAGAGGAGGCAAGCTTTTCTTCATGGGAGTCCAACCGTGCTGATATGTTCTTTATAGATCCATCCAGAGAAGTACACAGGGCATTTACACTAGCCATCATCTGTTGTAGTAGTTCCCCATTTGTTTGCACCTGTTTGGACAGTGACCCTGCAGCCTCCTCAGACCTTGAACTGCTTGTTCTTCTGATCCCTGTGATCCTCTCTTCATCCCTCATCTTCAACATTCCACCCTCAAAGGTCATCCCCTTCTGACCTAGGATCTGGTTGGTGAGGACAAACATTTTCTTGACCTCACCACTCAGATGGACCTTCCTACTTTGGAAAACCAAAGTAAGCCAGGCACCATAGGGTAGAGAGTGGTTTGAACTTTCCAGAATGCTAACCATGTGAGCTAGCATGAGACCAGGGAGACTCAACTTAATTTTCTCATAGAGACAGTAGATAATCACAACATCCATCTTACTCACATCCATTCTTCCCTGAGCCCTAGGGATTACTATCTTAGAGGCTACTGTATGAAACAGCCTCATCACTGGTTCCCTTAGTTGGCCAATAACATAGCCAGAACCATCACTTGGAGAACCAGTGAAGAGAGTGGTCTGTATGTGTTTTGTACTGACCTCAGGAATGGTTGGCCAGTTGTCTTTTGAATAGTCACAGAACCCACTTCTTGGTACACCCAGTACCTCCCCTAGAATCTTCTTTGAAAGAGTGATGTTGACCCCCTCGACCTCACTCCAGACCTTCCCTTTGTCTAATTTCCCTAATTTGGAGTAAAACTCCTCAACACAGTTCTCAAAAACATCCAACTTCTTATCAAACAGCCCCTCCCAACCTTGGAACTCTATGGCCTCCTTAAACTCCTCTAAAAAGGGTTAGGTCATCCAAGACTTAGGACATGCAAAACCAAATAAGACACCCTTACCACTTAATTCAAACAATGGTTCAAAAGTGGTCTTACCTTTCTTCTTGACAAAGGCCTTTTCAGGGGCAGAGTCAGCTTTCCTCTTCTTTTCTGTTGGGAGTTTGGTTGCAGGCTTGGGGCTCTCAGAGGCTTTGCCCTTCTTTGCAACACTCTTCACTCTTTTCTTCTTTTCATCCTTCTTTTCCTCTGGAACTTTCTCAGCATGCTCCCTTTTGACTTCTTCCTTACAGACCCTTGTCCTCAAGGGCTTTGTCCTCTTCTCAGTCTCCTTTTCCACTTGTACTACCCCAGTTATTTCGACATCCATGTCCTGTGCATGTGTGTCATCATCCTGCTTCTCTGTTTCTTCCTTCTCAACTTTTTTCTCCTCAGTGCTTGGCACTGTTTTCTGTGTGGTTAGAGGTGATGGTGAAGGTGTCTTTTGTGGTTGTGGAGAAGGTGATGGGTTTGTCTCCTTTTGTGGTGAAGATGGTGGTGGAGTTTTGGACTTTGGTGGTGATGGTGGAGGAGGAGTTTCGGCCTTTGAGGGTGATGGTGATTTTTGTGGAGGGGAAGGGATAGTAGGCTGTGGAGAGGGTTGTTTAGGTGATGGAGGGAATGATGGCTTAGATGGTGAGGGAGTTTTCTGAGGTTGAGGTGGTGGAGATTTTGGTGAAGATGGTGGTGTTGATTTAGGGCTTGGTGGAGGAGTAGGATTTTCTTTGGGCTTACATGCAGCCTCTGATTCAACAATTGTTTCTGTTGTGACTTGGTCCTTGACCTCTTCTTGCTTCTCATCTACATGGTGGTGTTCAGCAACCACTGCAGTACTCGATTCCTTCTCAACCTTAGATGGTGTGAAACTGGGAGATTGACTTAGTCCTCTGCTTTTCTTCCTTGCAGCTTTGTTCTTCTTTCTTCCCATTTTGAGTGAATCAGTAAGTTTGATGAGAGAGAGAGAGAGAAACTGATTTCGAATTCTTCAAAAGAGATTATGATGATGTTGCTTAGGGTTTGAGAGAGAAGAGCAATTAGAGAGGGAGAGACGGTTAGAGAGAGAATACAATGTGAAAGAATGAATTAAAATGAAGACAAAAGGCAGTTATTGGAACAGATAAGATGGAAGTTACTTTACACTGTTTACAACGGTCTAACGATGGTTTGACGCTGATCTGTATATATTAAAAACTTGAGGCATCTTTCAGTTAGGCAACTTAGAGATACCACACATTGGAACAACATCAACATAAGAACTTTGAAGCTACTTGCATAAATGACATTTAAAAGTTAACCAACCCTGCTTATGAACACTAATGATAAAAAGTCAAACATAGCCAAAAGGGGAAAGATAAGTCCTAAGGAACTAGGATCTAATCCTTACCATACCAAGTAATGTGCAGAGTTTGACAAACACTTCTTTGCTTAGGGGTTTAGTGAAAATACCAGCCAATTGTTCTTCAGATTTGCAAAATTCAAGATTCACATTTCCCTTTTCAACATTGTCTCTGAGAAAATGATGTCTGATTTCAATATGTTTGGTTTTAGAGTGCTGGACAGGATTTTTAGAAATGTTTATAGCACTGGTGTTATCACACAATATGGGAACACTTCCGGAACAGACCCCAAAATCCTTAAGTTGTGTCTTTATCCAAAGCAATTGAGCACAGCAAAAAGCAGCAGCTATGTACTCTGAATCAGCTGTGGATAAGGCCACTGAATTTTGTTTCTTAGATCCCCATGATATGAGACAAGAACCTAAGAAGTGAGCCATTCCTGAAGTGCTCTTCCTGTCCACACTAAAACCAGCATAGTCAACATCAGTGTATCCTAAAAGATCAAAATTACTTCCCTTGATACCACAAGCACATGTCCTCTGTACCACTCAGGTACCTAAAAATTTTCTTAACAACTTTTATATGAGACTCTTTTGGGTTGCTTTGAAATCTAGCACACAACCCAACTGAGCACACTATGTCTGGTCTACTAGCTGTTAAGTAGAGAAGTGAGCCAATCATACCTCTGTATAGCTTATCCTCAACATCCTTTCCTTTCTCATCTAGGCTCAGTTTAGAAGAGGTAGGAATAGGTGTGTCATAGGACTTGCTATCTTGCAGACCATATCTCTTGAGCAGCTCCTTGAGATACTTTTGTTGGTGGATCATGATTCCATCATCCACTTGCTTGATTTGAAGCCCTAGGAAGAAGCCAAGTTCTCCCATCATACTCATCTCAAATTCACTCTTCATTAGGTCTGCAAACTCATCGCACAAAACAGAATTAGTAGCCCAAAATAAAATATCATCAACATATACCTGGACCACTAACAGATATGTTCCCCTTTTCTTTAAGAATAGAGTTTTGTCCACTGAACCTCTCTCATGATGATTTTCAATAAGAAAACTAGAGAGTCTCTCATACCAAGCACGAGGGTCTTGTTTGAGACCATAAAGAGCTTTGTCTAATTTGCAGACATGATCAGGATAAACTCTATCTTCAAAGCCAAGGGGCTGTTCCACATACACATCTTCTTTCAAATAACCATTTAGAAAAGCAATTTTAACATCTATTTGAAAGAGTTTAAAGTTCATGTGGGCAGCAAAGGCAATTAGGATTCTTATTGCCTCAAGCCTGGCTACTGGAGCAAAGGTTTCATCATAATCTATTCCCTCTTGTTGGTTAAACCCTTGAACCACTAGCATGGCCTTGTTTTTGACTATAGTACCAGAGTCATCCATTTTGTTTCTGAAGACCCATTTGGTTCCAATAACTGACATCTCATTGGTTCTTGGCTTAAGATGCCAAACCTGATTTCTTTCAAACTGGTTCAACTCATCTTGCATGGCCAAGATCCAATCAGGATCAGTTAGTGCAATCTTATAGTCAGTTGGTTCTATGTGAGATAAGAAGGAGAAGTAAGCACAGAAGTTCTTCCAAACAGAATTTCTAGTTTGGACTCCTTTTGATAAATCACTAATGATTTGATCAGAAAGATGAGAGCTTCTTTGCTTAAAGAAACTCTTTCTTACAGCATTTGAGTCACCTAAGTTAGAACCAATGTCTGTACTGGTTCCCCCTATTTCATTTTCATTTTGAGAGGGTGGACCAGTTTCTTCAGTGTTCTCTCCCACTTCATCTTCAGTTGGATGGGCAGGAGAGTCACTGAGTTCAACAACCTGTTTAGCATTTGCCTCTGCTGCACCAGACCCATTGTTGTTTTTAGGAGGAGTTTGGGGGTCTGCTTCAGCAGTGTTTTCTAGTTCAGCTCCAGTGAAATTTGTCATCCCAATATCAAAGCCTTCATCATCATCTACCTGCACAGGCTTGTTGAACATGTTAGTTTCATCAAATAACACATGGATACTCTCTTCAACACACAAGGTTCTTTTGTTGAAAACTTTATATGCCTTGCTATGAGGAGAATACCCAATAAAAACAACTTCATCACTCCTGGGGTCGAACTTGTCCAAACTGGTCTTACCATTGTTGTGTACAAAGCACTTACAACCAAAAATTCTTAAATGTTCAATGTTTGGTTTTCGACCCCTTAGAAGTTCATAAGGCGTTTTTCTCAGTATTGGTCTTAGCATAACCCTATTGAGTATGTAACATGATGTACTCACAGCATCAGCCCAAAATTTCTTGGACAGACCACACTCTAGAAGCATGGTTCTAGCCATTTCTTCTAGAGTGCGATTCTTTCTTTCAACAACTCCATTTTGTTGTGGAGTTCTGGGGGCTGAGAAGTTGTGAGAAACACCATGCTCCATACAATAGGTTATGAAGCTAGCATTATCAAACTCTGATCCATTATCAGATCTGATAGATGCTAACTGATGATTGATCTTGTTCTGGACCTGTTTCACTAAAATTTCAAATTCATCAAAAGTTTCATCTTTGTATTTCAAGAATATGGTCCAAGTGAAATGAGAGTAATCATCAACTAAGAAAAATACATAACTAAAGCCATTTCTACTTTGTACACGCATAGGTCCACATAAATCCATGTGCACAAGTTCAAATGGTCTAGAGGAACTAACCACTTTCTTTGGTTTAAAAGATGATCTCACATGTTTGCACTTCGCACACTCTTGACAGAGCTGGTCTGCCACATATTTGATGTTAGGCAAACCTATCACCAAATCTTGTGTTCTCAACTTGTTAAGCAAAGTGAAGCTAACGAACATGTCCTAATCTTTTATGGCAAAGCCATTGGTCATCCTCTACAACACTAAGGCAGAGGGCACTGTTCTGTGGAATTTGACTTAAGTATGTAATATACACATTATTATGCCTTGTTCCTTCACAGACCAGTTCCCCTGTCTTAGGGTTCACTATGTGACAAGTGTTTGATTCAAAATTCACTTTATTTCCCTTGTCACATAGTTGAGATATGCTCAAAAGGTTATGTTTCAAACCTTCTACATAGTAAACATTTTCAATTGCTTGGGAGAGTGACTTACCAACCTTACCTACGCCTTTGATAAGTTCTTTGCTATTGTCACCAAATGTCGCGTGCCCTCCCTCGAATGCAGTGAGTGAAAGGAATTGTTCTTTATCCCCGGAAATGTGTCTTGAGCAACCACTGTCCAAATACCAATATGGCTTTCCTTTCACTCGTACCTGCACAAGCAAATTAAAGAATAGTTTTAGGAACCCAGACCAGCTTGGGTTCCTTGTTCTTTGAAAAAATTTCAACCTTGACCTTCCTAACCCACACTTGTTGGGTGTAGGTTTTGTTCTTCTTGTCATGCTTCTTTTTGGTGAAACATTTGTTAGTCACATGACCACTCTTATCACAATAGGTACAAACATGCATATCCTTGGCAAATATATATTTGCCTTTCTTGAATTCATCCAACCATGTGTTGTCTCTGCCTAGAACAGTTGTAGAACTAGATCCAGAATACCCTAAACCAAACCTTTGAGAATTTCCAGGTTGGGATGTGAGGATGTTTAGGGTTTTCTGAGCATCTAACATTTTGTTCAATTGGTTCATACAATCTATTAGCTCATTTTCCTTGTTCTCAAGCCTCTTAAGTTGAACTTCATTTTGTTTCTCAAAAGATTTTAAATCAAGTCTAGCCTTTTGAAGTTCATCCTGTAGTCTTGAGACCAGGGAGGGATCTGGTTCGTCACTGGTCTTCTTGATGTTTTCTTGTTTTAGTAGGATGAGTTCAGCCTCAAGATCACATATCTTAGCTAAGCACTCATCATGTAAAACATCTAAAACCTCATCAAAGGCAATGGGAGAACCAGTCTCTTCAGAACCCTTAAGCTCACCATGTTCCTTGTGTAAATCTTCAAGTTTTTCAATTAAGTGGTCATATGCAAGTATGACATCAGATTTACTCAAGGTGCATGTGTCTTTTAGCAGTTCAAAGTTTGAATTATGTGTAATGAATTTCTTCAGCTCATTAAACCCCTTTCAATTTTTTCAAAAAGTTCATCCTCTTTAGGGACTGGTTTGGAGTTTAATGTCTCAAGCTCCATTCTTTGCTGATCTGCTGTTATTTCAAGTTCAGAAATTTTTTCTTTAAGTTCTTCACAAATAAGCTCAAGTGCAGCAGATCTAGCACCACATATTTCATAATCTCGAACTGTTTCTTTTAGTTTCTTTTTGTTGTTCTGGTAGGCAGATCCAACACTAATGCATTGATCAATGGTGAATTCAAGATAGTCAAGTAGTTCATCTCTATCTAAGTTATGCATATTTGCTTTTAAATCATTAAAACATACCTGGTTGTCATCTGAAGTGCTTCCACCAGCCATGAGAAAGAGAACCTCTTTTTTCTTCCAAACAGACCTCAGACTGGTATGTGCATGTGAAAGCAGTTAGACAGAGATTTGCTTCTTCTTCATCTTCCTCATTCTCTGATTCTGAATCTCCCCAAACTGCAGCCAGCATAGCTCTTTTGAAAACCTTCTTCTCAGCCTGGACTCCAGGATTTCCCTTGGGATTTTTCCATGTTGGACACTCCTTGATTCTGTGCCCCACTTCACCACATTTAAAGCAACCAGCATTGGAACTGGTTTTCCTGAACTGTCCAGAACTGTTCCTTCCTTTAGCAAACTTACCCTTGGACTTTGTCCTAAGGTATTTTTCAAACCTTCTGGCCATAAGACTTATATCATCTTCATCTTCCTCAGATTCCTCTGCTTTGAGGACCATTTCCTTGTTTCCTTTGAATCTACCAACATCTGATGAGTCATCAAGGAACCAATAAGTTGTTCTGGAGATAGTGAGGTCAAATCCTTTGCTTCTTGTATGGCTATAACCTTGGGCATCCACTTCCCTAATAAGCTTCTCAACATTTTCCTCACCAATTCTTCACTTGAGAAGGTCTTTCCCAATGACTTTAGTTCATTTACAATGGTCATGAACCTTGTAAACATGTCCTTTATGTTTTCATCCCTAGTCATTTCAATGACCTCATACTTTGACATAAGCATGTCAATTTTCGACCTTCTTACCTCAAAGTTGCCTTCATATGCAAGCTCTAGTGTATCCCATATTTCCTTTGCAGAAGAACAAGTTAGAATTCGATTTACCTCACATTCTGCAATTCCTTGTTGAACAAGTGACATTGCCTTTGCATTTTTCTCTAGCTTCTTGTAGTCGTCACTTGTGTACTCTTCTTCTGACTTTGGAACTATGAGCCCTTCCTGATTCTTCTTGTGGATGAACGTGGGTCCATTTTTGGCAATCATCCATCATTCATAATCTATCCCAATGATAAGATGTTTCATGCAATTCTTCCACGAAGAGTAATTAGTGCCATTGAACTTGGGGAGTCTTGGACTGTTTGATTCTTGAGTAGACATCTTCTTGATCCTCTAGGTAGTTAACCTTTTGAGAAGTTAGGCTCTGATACCAATTGTAAGTTCAATGTATACTCAAGAAGGGGGGGTTGAATTGAGTGTGTGTGTTTTTTCAATAGTTTTCAAAGTTTGTTTATCTTTTTGTGAGAACAACGAAAGAACAGTAAATAGAGAGTAGGAACACAAGGATTTAATGAGGTTCGGCTTCTAAACAAGCCTACGTCCTCCACTCTCTCACCAATATTATTAATCAACTCAGAATAATAACAATGTTACACACTCAATTAAATGCTACAACTTTGTAACACTTAATTCCCCAACTGTTAACTCTAACAGTTCACTCAGTGTTCACAGAAAACTCCCCAACCACTTCCCTCTAAGTGGTTCAAATATTACAAACTCAAATCTCCGTAAGTTTTTCTCTTGAAGATGGATATGGAGATAGTTTTACTCTAAGGATAGACTCTCAGAAAATATGACTTGGTTTTCTTTGGAGAGCAAAAGTCTTCTAGGGTTTTTTCAAGAGATTGTTTATATAGGCAAGGAAAAAACCGTCCTCTAGAAGTGTGCTTGGAGACTTGCCTAATTTGTGCAATCAAGCTCAGCTGACACAAGTAGAAAGACACCTATTTCAGACCTTTGTCTCCTTCCACTACATGTAGTGGAAAGTACACTAGAGTCCAAACAAGTACATTTCAAAGCTGATTTTGTGAATCAATTTGGCAGATTTCCAAAACACAAGTGATCCATATTTTTCAAATAAATTTTCAAAAATAATTTTGAACACTAAAATTTGTACGGATCACGTGCGTAATACTGAGGTTTGTTCCCTCAGTGGTCTCAGTACTACTAAGTCTACATCTAATAAAGGGAACTGTTCCAAGCTTGTTCTTTGCCTGTTCTTACCTTGTTCTTGGCCTGTTCTCTTTACTGGATGTAAACTTAAAGTCTTTTTTCTCTTTACTTAAAAACACTAAGAATATTTTCCTAAGCCTATTTTACAAGATGATCCTAGAAATATACAAATAAATAACTCCAAGCTCTTGGCTTCTGATCTTCAAGTATCTCAAGGCCTTTGCCTTGATGAGTCCTCACTTGATTCAACCTGTTCTTACACGAATATGCATAGACATCAAGTATAGAGAACTGGTTTGTCATCATTCAAATCAAACATGGTTCAACACCTGAGAGATAGAGTCAACCAAATCATCAGAAACAGCCAAAGTAGCACCACTCAAAGAATCCATGAGATGTTGCGCACGTAAACGATCCCTACCATATGATGTACCTCATGGAAAACTCTTAATCTGATCCAAAACAACAGCAGCAGTAGCAAGAACTGGCTGGTGATCAGTAACGCTGTCAGGCAAAGTGGGTGGTGAAGCAAATGGGTGCTTAGCCTGTAAATCAACAAGAGTAGCCTCATTATAAGGAGCAACACCAGAAGACGAAAGAACACGAACAACCATAGTATAATGGCCATCATTGTAACGACCCGACTCGCTTAAATCGGCGCGAAAGAAACCGACGAGTCGAATAGTTATAAACTACAACTCAAATACTTAAGAAATTAAACTAATTCCTCGAAAATATTATTAATCAATCCAAAACGTACAAATACCCACAAGTTTGTACATACTAGTCCAAAAGTCAACTAAAAATACTAGAATACAAGTAACTCCAACCACACGTCAGAGTCTAATCAACGTAAAAAGATTCCAACAATAACGTATAAAATCTATACAATACGCCAATACTAACTATAAACAACAGAAATAGAAAATACATCAAATAACAGAAATAGTAAACGTCGCTCGCCCAATCCAAAGCTAAGCAAGAGTATCGTCATCAGAAATACCTGAAAAACATACAACAGTCCACCATCAGTGGCGAGTAACATAACTGACTCACCCTAATGGGAATACACATGCACATAGCATAAATCAAATAAACAACATCAAATCAATAATCCAGAGTACAAGATCAACCCAAACGTGAACTCGACTCAAACCGACTTAATCAACTATCCTTGGCGCATTCATTCAAACTCTAGACCGGACTGTGCTCGTACGAACGCATCTTACGCGATCGAACTTTCTACTATGTTCGGATTTGAGAATCTTACTCCCAAACCCCATGAAACCAATCTTACTGGAAATCCATGTCCCGTGAAACCAATCTTACTGGAAATTCAAAGGATCACATAGTATGACTCCAACTATCCCAATACCGCGGATGGAATAGGGGCAACGTCTTAACCCAAAAACAAAGAATCTTACTCTAAGTTTTAGGCGTCTAGAAATGAAATCAAGCTAACTTTATTAATCAATTATTTAATCATTTTATTATCTCAACATAACTAAATTAAATTCAAGAATTGCCTCAATGCCTTGATTCTTGAAAATAACTAGTTAAAATATCGAAGTTACACTCAAGATTGCCTTTGAGCCTAACCAACCTTAATCCATCATTCATTAACCATTCTTTAATCAATTTAGACTCAATCTTTAACTTTTAAACCCTTTTCTTTAATTTTCAAGATTCAACCAAGAACTCATAAAGACTCATCAAGAACTCATAAAGAACTCAAAGAACTCATAAAGAACTCATTCAAGATTCAAGATCTTCAATCAAGAACTTAATCAAGATTCAAGATCTTCAATCAAGAACTCATCCAAACCACCATCATCATACGCATAACCTCAAGAACCATTCGAAAATTACCACTAAACTTATCCAAAATTCATCAAACTTCAACATAATTATCATGATCATAAAACAACATATAACCAATCATAAAATCATGAAAAACCTTCATCAAAACATCATATAAACACATAAAAATCAGAATATAAACCATACATAAAATCATAGATAATCATCATCAAACAACCCAAACATGCATTTAATCTATACTATAAACATAGTATACCAACAAGGTTGAGAAAGTATGTTACCTTATTGAGGATTACACACAAAATCAACACAAAAAGTGCAGCCCGGAAACACGTCCCACACGGACCCACAACCACGCACAACACGGCACGGCTACGGCAACACCACGCATGAACACGGCTCTGCCACGACAATCACCACACACGGCTGCTGCTGCACGGCTGTTATGCACGGCCACCACCACGGACCACCTTGATCAACACGGTCCACCACACGAACCCACTCGAACCACACGGCTCCCACACGAACACGATCAAACCAAACCCGAACCAACGATCTTGATTGAAACAATTGGGTTTAGATTGTGTTTAGGATACTTAAAGATCAATAGGGTATGAATCTTTAAGTTTTGGGTTAAGAAATTGATGAACACTTTGATGGGACCAAAGTGCCAAAAATGGCGTGTAACTAGAGCAAATGGGAGGGAGTTTATGTTTGAATTTTGATGGCAAGAGCATTAGATGGCAAAGTGGACAAAATGATCTTAAGGCTCACTAACCACTCATATTTATAGAAGTTGGTTAAGTGTGAAAACTAAGCAAGTGGCAAGCCTTGCCATGCTTGCTAAAAAAAAAACCGGCCAAGGGGGTTAATTGGGCCTAAAAATGGGCTCTCGTGATCCATTGGGCTAATTTACACAATTTACATGATTAATCATGCAATAATCGATTTAGCCCAAAATATTAAATAATTAATTAGAAGAATTAAATAATAAAAATTCTAATTAATTAAATAATAAATAACATGAATAATAAAAACTGAAAAACAAATATTTCGAATTAAATCGAAATTATTCACATAAAATAAAATAAATAGTTCAAAATAAATTTGAACTAACACATAAATACACATAATTATCGGCAAAAATACTAATAAAATCTGGGTCATTACAATCATGGATCTTCCTCTTGCACTGCTTAATATTACGAACACCGGACTCTAGATCCTCATTAACATCCACCTAAGAAGGGGAGTCCTCAGCAAAAGCGTCCTTGAAAGGTTGTAAACCACTCCGAGGCTCTCCCCAATAACAAATCACAGCAGTGATACTCTCCTCCTGTTGTTGACGTCGGGTAACAGACTGACGCTCTACATTACTCCTCGGACTAAAGGTCTTAAGAATACAAAGTAGTAACACAAGCAAAGCAACCCAAGCAGAGATGTCGGAAGGTCTATTAGAAACCTTATTAAGAGCTCCTTTCAATACCCGAGAAAAGCCCATCCGACATTTGGGCGGAATAGACTTAACAGTACGTAAATGCTTGGAGAGCAAACGGTCTAGTAGTGCAACGGTAAAGTCTTGATCTTGCCCAACACTAACAACAAGTCTGGACAGCTCAGAAGAGGATGCATGTTGTTTAGGAAAACCGTATAACACATATCGAACTACCCCATCCCCAGCATCAGGAGGCTCCACAAACAATGAACCTGGACCATGTTTACACTTAGAACGCGAAGCATGAGTCTTAAAAAACACCCCACAAAGCCAAATTCCCATACGACGAAAGTCACCTCAGCCTCCGTACAAACATCCAAGTTAGTAGAAAGTGTTTGTTTTGTAATTTCTCGGGCATCACCATTACTGTGTCGATCACGTAGATTAGTTATCAAGGAACTCCGCGTAAGGCCATTCCCACGACCATCACGATACCCACAAAGGGAAAATGAAACCTTACAATAGGAGTGGACATTGGGTGCACCAACAAATGCCGGAAACCGCCATAATCCAACAGAAGAACCTGCAGAAATTATCGTACCCACTAAACTAAACCTAAGACCCTGTTGAAAACCCACACAAACATTAGTAGAACCACGTCCAGAAACACCACTGCCTCGCAGTGCCGCTGCCGACGACTGGACCCCACTGCCTGAAAATGGTGCCTGGAATCGCCGGTGATGCAGTTGGACCCAAACCGCCAAGTGGACACAAACCGCCCAAAATCGTGCAGCCATAATCCCCCAAAAACCAGAACTAATAACCCAAATAGAAGTTCAGACACAACAGTAGGGACGTTGAATGGTGACATGTAACGGCGGGGGAAGGGCAACGACGGCGGTGGTGGACCTGCGAACAACAAGGTAGATAAAAATTCGCCCCTAACCTGTTTTTTTTAATTATCATCATCATCATCATCATCATCATCATCATCATCATCATCATCATCATCATCATCATTATTATTATTATTATCATCGACAACAATTATTATTATTTACAAAAAGTTGGATGGGAGCCGAGAAAGCAGCTGAGCCCCCACCCCTTTCTGAATACAGAAGCTCAAGCGATGAAAAATAAAAACATTATCCCTAGCATTAATGGAATAACTACATAAAAGGACTTGATCCGAGAAAGTGTATCAAGAGCCTCCTTATCCAGCTCCCCAAACGTGGTAAAACCAAAGGGTATGAACTTGTATCCATTTTCCTCACATTTGGACATGTAT
This sequence comes from Salicornia ramosissima, assembly GCA_951394345.1. Lineage (NCBI taxonomy): Eukaryota > Viridiplantae > Streptophyta > Magnoliopsida > Caryophyllales > Amaranthaceae > Salicornia > Salicornia ramosissima. Next base: position 18,836,063 of record OX596240.1, on the reverse strand, counting down.
TTCTTCATTTTCTTCTCCATGACATTATTCAAGGCCAGCCTAGGGACCCATGAACCCGACTCGTACTGGCAAAAGTTGTAGTACTAGCTTCGTAAGTTCGAGGACGAACTTTGTTTTTAAGTGGGGGTAGATGTAATACCCGTAATTTTTCAAGAATTTTCAAAAATAATATCTTCTATAAAAAGGTTTTATATTTTATAAAAGAGCTTTTCGAAATTATTTTCAAAGGTATTTATTAGTAAAATAAAGTATTTTGCCGTAATATTATTTTCAGAAAATAATAAGTTATTTTTGAAGTTGGAATATTTTCAAAATAAATAAACATGTACTTATTTTCGAAAATAATATATATATATTGCGAAAATTATTTTATTTTATGGAAAAATATTTTTGGTAAATAAAAACATTTTTATGGATTAGAATTTTATTTTTAAAGTTCGTTTTATGCATGCCGTATTTTAATTGCCGCATAATTAGTTTAATTTAGCAAAGTAGTCAACAAGCATTTAAGCCTTGACAACACAACTCCCTAGGCAAGCTCACCACCACTCACCCCTCCCTTATCCCCTCCCACACGGCCCTCACCACCACCACTCACTCTTTGTCCCACATGGAAAGTTTACAACTTTCCTCCACCTTTCCACCCTATAAATAACCCCCTTCACCACCCATCATACCTCACAATTCTCTCAACATTTTTTCCACTTCTCCTCTAATAAAAGAGGAGTAACAAGTGAAAAGTTTTCACGGAAGAATAACCGAGAGAATTGAGTTTAATTTTCTAAGGAGGGAGCGAATCTTAAAGTAGCCTTCCAGACGTTGAGGTATGCTTCGATGTCTACCGCTTTCTTAGCCTTAGGTTCTTGTATGCTTAGGATAGATTAGTTTATTTTTTTTACGCTTTTGTTTTAGCATGTTTAGTTTTATGTTCTAGCGTAGTTTTAATGCTTTATAGTTATGCTTTATAGTTTTATGCTTTAGTAGAAGTTATATGCATGTTGAAGTAGTTATTTTAGTTATTGTTTTTAAGATTGTTTTGATGACGTAAAATTATGATTAGTTGTGTGCATAGTGGTAGTATTTTTCGTATGAATGCATGGGCATTCAAGGAATGTTTTAGCCATGTTTTTGAGGGCTAATCTGATGGTTTTAAAGGCATTCTATGCCAACTTTAGTTGCTGTCCAGATTTTTAAAATAGCCTAACTATGCTTTCGTTATTTTCGAAAATCAAAATAAAACTTGTTTTTGGACTAAGGGTTGTGTACATGTGCTTTAGACCATAAAATTTGTGTACCAAATACCCATTAGATGTCCAAAGTAAGCTTATTTATCTTATTTATAAAATCTAAAATTTTCGAAAATTAATTGAAAATATAGTTTCTAATTTTCGAAATCATGCCATGTATTTATATTATGATTTTTGTAACTTAAAATCTCCAAATGTTTTATGAAATTTTATTCTACAAATTTTGAAAATTATTTAGTATATATATACATACATATTTTCGAAAATGTGTTTATGAGTATATTATTACTCTTTCGAAATTTTCCCTTATGCACATGACTTTGAAAAGCTTGACGGTCTTAGCAATTCGATTGTTTAATGAACTATTTATGTCATGGAATTTTGGTTATGGATTGGTGAATGTTTGAACTTGCCTTGATTTAAGAAGTATAAGTGGTTATCACGGATGAACGATGAGTTATTGAGTTGTTGAATTCGGATTGGCAAAGTTGCCTTATGGTTTGATTCTCATGAAGAATTCTTAAAGTGCGGAGTTTGGTTTGATTGATTTATTTCGAGGTTATTGTTCTCACTCAAATGATTTTCAAAACCAAATGAACCTAAACTTAAAGTGAAACAATCTTCAAAGGGAAAGTAGCCCGAACGGTGACGACCTATTAGGGTGATGAACGGTGTCTCATTGGGGAGTACCCAATGTGGGCCTATTGTTGTGGTGGACACGCAATAGGTCAGACATGTGTTGAATCGTCGTTGAAACTTTGTAACTGTTATAATATGCTTTCGTCCTCCTCCTGAACTTCTGGCGCGCACTTGCGGATACGCATTAGTTCTGTGAGGGGTGTATACACTCGGGACACTCTGTCGACAAGCTGCAGGCCAGGCCGAAAAGTCCGTGACGGGATGAAACAGGCCCTATCGCGTTCACTTTCCCAAATAAATAATCTTGAATAATAATTGCTCTAAAATTTGTGAATTGGATAAATATTGGTTCAGCTGATGTTCTATGTCTCTTGTGTGTCAAATGTTTTTAAACCAAAACCGTTTTACGGGGTAGAGTCGATCATACTCAGTTTTTCTGATTTTTGTGTTATTGTTTGTTTGTTGTTTTCCTTCGGGGTTTTGTGCAGGTGAGTAGTAGGATGGCTTACTTGTTTGAGGCCGATGAGGAATGCCTGTTGGAATTAGCTAAACCCTTTGATCATAGGCTTTATGCATTAGCTGAACATCTTGTAATAAGTTATTTTAACTTTTAATATTTTAGTTTTAAACATTGTACGGCTTTGGTATTTATGAATAAAATCCATTTTGAAATTTGAAAACATTACGATCCTGCTTTTACTTATTCGTATACCCACTTCTTATCAGAGGTGGGCGTACGAGTAGCAACTCTAGAAATTCGGGCTATGATTTTAGTAAAATTTAAGTTTGATAAAGGAAGGAAAAGGGTCCGAATTTCCGGGGCTGTTACAAAAGTAGAAATACTAGTCACATCCAAGCACGTATCCTTAGCCCGATGCCAATTGAGAAGTAAAAGATTTGTGGGCCTATGATCTCTCCCCTCCTCTGAAAGGAATCCCATAGGGGCCTCCTTATTATTATTATTGTTGTTGTTTTTTTTTTGTAAGTGTGAGATATATACCAAAGGAAAGTAATGAAATTACAACCTAAGTGACCATGGCATGAGCCACCTCAAAAGTGGTTAAAAAGGCCTCAAGCAAGAAAACTCCTTGGATGAGCCGCAATTAACTAACTCTCTAAGCCAAGAAAAAGCTAGTATAATCCTCATACCAGGGCAACAAGGTTACCCAAAAAGAGAAAATAGCTAACCTAGAAGCTATACACCAAAAACAGGCCAAAACCAAAAGGAGATAAAAAGGGCCACTATAATAGCATTAGTTGCCTAATTTCATCATTGCCTCTACAAGCTACAGTATATAAGATTTGCTTACTAACTACTTGAGGAGGCTTACAAATATTGCTAAACACTTTGTTGTTTTGTTCTATCCATATTTCATACACAACTTCAGCTAGACACATGAGAAAACTTTGCTGTTTGGGACCCTTGGACCTGCTACACCTGCTGCCACATCTGATTCCATCTGCAAGAGTAGCAGCGGAGTTGGTCTTGATACTTTGTAGGACCAGCTTCCAAATTTGCTTGTTGTAGTCACATTTAAAGAACAAATGCTCATGAGATTTCTTGTGGCCATTGCATAAAAAAAACAAGGGGTAATCTTAAGCTTCCAGCTGAGGAGTTTATCTGTGGTGGGCAGCCTGTTTTGAATTGCTAACCACGGGATGAAAGTACTTTTAGGCATAGCTCTATTATGGCATATAACTCTCCACCATGCAACTTTAGGTACCTGAGGTCTTAAGGCTTGATACATCATTGAGATCTTGTATTTTCCATGATTTCCCACTTTACGTACTCCAACCACCAATATGATCCACCATCTCTCCGCATTTCAATATTTTGTTTAAGACCCAAGAACAGCTCCTAGGATGGCAAACATCCCACCAACTGCTTTGTTTTTTGAAGTAATAAATGTGAACCTAACGAACCAAAAAGCTATCAGCTTTATTGGTGAGATCCCACAGAATTCTTCCCACTGCTACTTTGTTCCAGTCAGAAAGAGCTAATTAAAATATTCCAGCCCCCATTCACTTTTGGTAGACAAACTTGCTCCCAAGAAACAGGTTCTTTTTCGCTGCTAGCAACCCCTCCTGTCCAAAGGTACACTCTGCATTTAGTCTCAATCTCTTTCATGATTTTCTTAGGAAGAATAAAGATTTGGGACCAATAAGTCGGGATTCCAAAAAGGGCGCTTTTTATCATCTGGAGCCTTCCTGCATAGGAGAGTATCCTTGAGGTCCAAGAGGTAATTCTGAGAGTAATCTTATCCACCATTGGCCTACAGTCAGCTATGGAAAGCTTCTTGGAGGACACTGGTGCACCAAGGTAGTGGAAAGGAATGCTCCCTCTGATAACCCCTAACATCTCCTGTAAATGTTATTTTTCCCCTTCATTAATGCCCCTAAAGTAAACCTCACTATTGTTTAGGTTAGCATGAAGCCCAGAGGCTTTTGAGAATTTGTTGAAGGCTTGAAATAGAAGTGAGACAAAGCTAGTGTCAGCTCTTTCCATCAATAACTGGTCATCAAAAGACATCATATGTGTTATATACAGCTTCTCACATTTTGGATGATAATTGAAATCTCCATTATCCCTAAGGCCATACAAACATCTGGATAGATACTCCATAGCTATGGCAAAAAGAAAAGGGGACACGGGATCCCCCTGTCTCAGCCGTTTCATTGCTTTGAGGGGGCTACAAGGAGTACCATTGATTAAAATGGCATAAGACACAATGGTAATGCAGCTCATAAGCCATCCAATGAAGGTATGAGGAATGCCTGTCTCAGTTAGAATGACTTTAAGGAAAGGCGACTCCACTGAATCATAGGCCTTCCTAAGGTCAAACTTGAGCATGCATCTAGGGGATATATGCTTATGAGTATAACCCTTCATCAGTTCAGTAGCCAGGAGGATGTTATCTCCAATGTGCTTCCCTGGTATGAATCCAGCTTGTGCTTCATTAATTACTTCACCAATCACCAAAGAGAGCCTATGGGTGAGAATTTTGGAAATAATCTTGTAGAGAAAAGAGCAAAAGGCAATGGGCCTAAAATGCTTAACCATTTGAGGGTTAGGGATTTTAGGTATAAGTGTAACAGTTGTGCAATTCCTGTAATACCCGGTATTTTTGTACAATTATACGTATTTTTTATACAATATTTTAATACATAAATACGTATTTTTGTATGCAGTTGTATATATTTTTGTTAATTAAAATATTTATATTTTTATGTATTTTGGGTATATTTATATATTTTAATATTTTGTTATGTATATTTTCTAGTTAATCAATTTTTTTTCAGAAAAAAAAAAAAAGAAAAACTCTTCATCTTCTTCATCTACCTGCACGAGGGAGTGAAGAGTCAGGGGAAAAAAAATTATTGAATAGCTATCATTACCACCCCTCATTATATCTTCCATAACAATTACAATTTAACCAATGCTGAATGTAACTTCAGTTTTCCACCCATTTGAATTCCTGTCAGATTGAACTGAAATTACTGATCTGAGCAATTATACCTCTTTATATATAGATACCCTTCAACCCTTCATAGCTCATCTTCAATGTTTTCTCACATCACAAACAAAGAGGTATGCTGAACCATTTCTTATCCTCTCTATAAGGTGTAAATTTGTCAGTTGTTCTTAAAAAAAATGAAAAAAAAAAATGAAACAACCCACCATTGTTGAGTTCTTGTTGGTATTCAAGTCACCAGTTCACTCTCTGTTTTGGCTCCCTGACCTTCACGAGCCACTTTCCAAAATCTACTGTATTTGGTAAATTATTTCAACCATTTATTTGTGAGTTTGTGTGTTGAACAAAAAAAAAATTTTGAAGTTCATAGGATTATCGAACTGGGTGAAATGTACTGGGTTTTCACTCATTAGTTCATGTTCAATTCGTTTTTTTTTTTTCCTTTTGGCAAAAAGTTCAATTGGTATTTCTTTTATTCTACTCCTACTTTCACAGTTTCACGTGATACCTTTTTTTTCTTTCTTTTTCTTTCTTTCTTTTTCTTTTCTTTTTTTTGTTTTATTTATTTATTTATTATTTTTACTTATTTATTTATTTATTTATTTTTAAAACCTTTTCTTTCAATTTGTAATGATGAGATGAGTTTTGGACTTTTGGGCAATGTATTGGGAAATCGGCTAATTTTAGGATTGTGTTATTTGTAGACCGACGTTGAGTAAGGAGCCGTTTCGGAAATTGTTAGACCGTTAATTTACGCGCTTACGAGGTAATTTTCGATGTCCATCAACTTTAGAATCCCGTTAGGATATAGGTTATGTGACTTTTATGTGTATATGAAATGTCTAATTTTATAAGTTTCATGAACCGTACCAATTATTTTTGTCGAATGATGGTATTTGTGATGATAGTTCACTATATAATAGATATATATATACACAAGTATTATCGGATGATTATAATGTTGATTGTGTTACATTAAAATTGCTATGATGGTTATAGATGTAGACTTTGGTATCATGTATGTTTTGCACCTTCTATAAAAGTTTGGGTGACCAAATTATTTTGATTTATTCATTTTATTTTATAAAATTAGACATATTTTTGTATATTGTTTTGAGAGGAGAAAGAAACCCAAAAGGGTGATGAACAGGTTGCCCTGCTAGATGTTATTCTATTGGTGCACATTTGTGGATACCCAATAGGCTTCTAGTAGGTTATATTTAATTTTCTTTCTGTCTTCCTCCTAAGTCTTTTGGTGCGCGGTTAATTGCGGATACCCATTAGATTAGTGAGGGGTGTGCACACTAGCGACATTCTGTCAATATACTTTATGGCCAAAATTGTAGGGTGATGCGCAACCCTTTAAAAGTAGGTGGCCACTTGGGCCACTAGCGTTCTTTTTCTCCCTCTCGTTGGTTATTTTATTTTATTTTATTTTATTATGTTATCATTTGTGATTGGTGTAACCTAAAGCATTGAATTTATATTTTTGGGACGACATAAAATTAATTTACCTTGTTAGACAAAGTAAAATATTTTGCACTATATATGTTAGTAAATTTTCTTACTAGATTTACCAATTACATAAATATTTATTTATTTAGTTATTTTTACGGGATGGAGTAGTAATTACTCAGCTTTTCTGATTTTCGTTCCTTTCTTGTTTGTTTTTATTCTCTTACTGGTGCAGGTGGGTTTGGTGGTCATCGTTGAGTGAGGATGTATTAGACCTTGGCTTGTGGACCTATTACTATAAAAATCATCTAGAACTTTATATTTATTTAAAACATTTGTCCTGGGAGTCTTAAGTTAAATTATTCTCTATTTGTATTGTAATTTTGGAATTTCCGCTACGTACTTCATATGTAGTCCTTATTGTAATTGTGGTTTAAATGTTATCTTTACCTTGAAATTTTCAACTAAAACTCTTTTCCTTAGTGAATGGGTTATTTTTAAGTAACGCTCCCATATTTCGGAACCCGAGGTCGATCGGATGACGTATAGTAATCCTTCTTAAGGGTCTCTGAAATATCGGGGTGTTACAATTCCACTGTGGATCCAATATCCTGTGTTAAAGAACTCATTAACAGCTGCCAAGATATCTTCTTTGGTGATGCTCAGAGTATTTTTGAAGAAGTAAGCATTAAAACCATCTATGCCTGGGGCTTTTGAGTCTTCTATGTCTGTGATTGCATTGAGAATATCTTGGTCTGTGACCCTTGCTGTCAACAAATTATGGGACATCTTTGAGATTTGGGGGCCTCTCATCATAACTGGTATATCCACCCCTGGCAAATAAGGAGCATTTGACCCAAGAAGGGCTCTATAGTAGTGAGTGATTTCTTTCTCAATTTTCTTAGGCCAGTTGGTGATGGAGCCATCCCTTGTCTTGATAGAGTCAATTCTATATATTCATATTTTACCTCTGCTTCATAATTGAGAAAAAATATTTGTTATTAGAGTCTCCTAGCTTAACCCAACTCTCCCTTGATTTTTGCATTATTATTATTGTTATATATTATTAGATTTTATTATTATTAGTGCGCAACAAATTGAAGCGAATAAAGAACACAAATCGGGGCTAATCGGGTTTGGGTTTTTTTTTCAAATTTCAACCTCAAATCTGTTATTTAAGGGTTAAAATGGCACGTAAAGACCTTGAAAGGAAAATTTTTGACACGTAGATTAACACGCACAAATCGAGGCGAATAGGGAACGCAAATTGGGGCTAATTGAGTCGCTTTTTGCAAAATTCAACGTCAAATTTGACTCATAAGGGTTAAAATAACCAGTAAAATCCTGGGAGTGTAATTTTTTGGACAAATAGATTAATGGGCAAATCAAGGCAAATCGGAAACGTAAATCGGGGCTAATTCGGTTGTCATTTACAAATTTCGACCTCAATTCCGATCCTTAAGTGTTAAAATGATCCGTAAAACCTTGAGAGAGCATTTTTTTTTACACATAGACTAATGCACACATATTGAGGCGAATTGGGAACGCAAATCGTGGCTAATCGAGTTGTGTTTTTGCAAATTTTGACCTCAAATCTGATCCTAAATGGTTAAAATGACCTGTAAACCTTGAGAGGATAATTTTTTACACATAGATTAAATGCACGCAGAGCGAGACGAATCAGAAACGCAAATCAAGACTAATCAGGTCGTTTTTTTGCAAGGGCATAAGATACATAAAATCTTTAAAATGCTTCAATTGAAAGAGCAGAAGATACATCATATCATAGTGGTGAGGGAGGAAGCTTAATTTTTTTTAAAGAACAAAATAGAAGAATTTACCTCTCTTTATCTATCTCCTTAACAAATTAAAACAGTCCTATGATCTATCAAAGAAGAGGTGAACTCAACTTTGTATTTTTTATTTATTATTTTTTTTATCATGAACTCAACTTATTTCCTTTTTTTAATTTCTTTCTCTTATTTTCTTTCTTACTTCAAAATTAATATGGTCCCAAAAAAAATGTATAGTGGTTTATAACAACCTTATAAATTTATAAAGTAGATACAATAATATATAGTAATTAACTAACTCTTTTAGTATATTAGTGAAAAATCTAATTACATTAAGAAAAGTATATCAAACGTGTCTGTTGCCAAGAAAAATATCTTACAAGTTTTTTTTTAAATGATATGACTCAAAAGAAATTTCAGGATATATTATTTTGAAATTTAACCTCCCATAAAATGTAATAAGACTATCGTAAAATAAATGCCCGAAAACCTCAATACGAGGATCAAACGGTCCTACAAAAAAATTATTATTATTAATTAAGCTTCTTACGATGTCATATTATAGAACTTTTACACATTCTGACATTTTCTGATATTCATATAATGTAACTTACCCGTTCACATTTTTTATATGAAAAAAAATTGTGTACTATCATTATCATTACATTTGCTCTAAAATATTAGATTATAGAAAAACTAAACCGTGCATGGCACGGGTATTATCTAGTTCACCTAATACTTGACCAAAACTCTATTAAAATTGATTTATTTACAACGGGATCGCGACAAAAAAAATTATTTTTGACCTCCATTTTCTATGACAAAGTCACATTTTCACGTCGGAAAAAATAATTTACAGCCCTTTTTTCTACGATGAGGGTCACATTTTCATGACGAGAATTCTCACCTCAAATAGTATCTTTTCTTGTAGTGATATATACTTCTTCCGTTTTTAAATTCTTGCAATAAATGTACTTTTGACACTATTCATAATTTTTACTTTGATCGTAAATTGTCACTTGCAAATAAAGTAAAATATAGTCATTATGGGTGTAATACCCTTGAAATTCCTATTTTAAAACTCTAAATATCAGTAGAATTAAGACATAAAATATCATTAAAGAGAAATTTCCAAAGCATTACCGCCAACGTGTGAAAACGTTTCGGCTTATTCAAAATTTTGTAGCGGAAGAAAAAACAAACTTAATCACAAAATAAACCCAACTAGTCAAAGCTTACAGTTTGGAAAAATAAAAGGCCCTTAGTTAGAGAACAACCATTATTCGAAATCCAAAACATAAATGGAATAACATTTTATAATAAGTTCAACACAAGAATCATGAACTCTCAAATCACGCCAATCCCACGACAATGCGTATGCCAAAAACTTGAACTTCACATCATCAAGCTAACCTGTGTAATTCTGCTCCCCATAATACAAGTGTATAAATTGGTTCATAACAGGGTCATTAAGGCGAGGGTCATGACCAAAGAAGACACGCAAACAAAAGCACGTAATCAGCTAGAGCTGAGAGCATACATACAAAAGAAATGTATACCCTAACATGAAACCTCAATATAAGCAAAAATAAACACCCACATTTAACTTAATTAAATTAACATTATTTATTTTATAGTTGGATACGCATCGAACAGGCCTAATAAAAGTTGTCCATTAAGACGCCCTCTAAGGCGCAGTACTCGGTAGGAAATCGAGCAACAAATTCCACTATAAGGCGGTTGGGATCCCAAAACAAATAAAAGGGGTGCACGATGTCTCATGCCCCCAACAGGAGCATAATAGCTCCTCCCATGTATCCATACTCAATGTATATACGTTCTAAGAGTTTTGGTGCGAATCCTCTTTCACTTTACGTGTTTAGTAATGTTTATGAAATTCTGAATTTATTTACTACACTAAGGGTTCACAACAGATTAATACACAAAGTCAATCAATTGCAGATTTATTTATTTTTAATTTAGCGAAAACATATTTTATTTATGTCCATTAATGCTCATGGCCCCACACTTTGGTGGTAAATATAGAATAATGACTCTTGGCCCCACAAAAGGTGGTAAAATAAATAATGCCCATTGGCCCCACACGAGGTAGTAAATTAAATAAAATCTCTTCTTAACTTAACTCAACATGTGAGTAATTAATCTTGATTGCTACCTTCTAATACTTGCTTGAATAATAACTAAATTCAATCAACAATTTCAAAATGAGCATAACTATCATGATACCAACATATTCACAAAATTTCTCATTCAACTACTAACCAGAATGTGTCATATATGCATTCAAATCAAACCATCACGCATTCATACCATCAAACATAGTTCATATAACTTCCCTTAAGCATGATACTACATGAGATCAAGTTCTCGAGTACATAAGTACCTGGTATAGTAAACACGACTAGCTACTGCTAATTGAATTCTCGGAACTCAAAGTCCCCTACAAATGAACCAACGGAACTATTTAATACCCTCATCCTAATCAAGCTTTCCTATATGCATATTTCAATATTCCAGTTTCTATAAAATTCCAAAAATTATTTTTAATCCTTTCTTTTTAACTCAAAGATTACACTATTTAGCCCTCTATATAATTAAAATACTAAACAAACACTAAATTAAATATTTGAAATGTTGTTTTAGCGTGTAAACACTAAAATCCCAGCCTTTATAAAATCGTTAAAAGGCCTTTTAAAACGTCCCAAACGCGAATTTAAAGTTCTAACGTCACTCAATAACTCTTAAATATAATGTAACCGCAATTAAATATAATCTACTATCGATTAAAAATTTTCAAATTAGGCCAACGTAACAAGAATCACAACAATTAAAAATTTACTAAAACTTAGTCAAGCGATATTTTTAAGTCCCTAAAATCGTATATTTCTAAGAACGATCATCTACTAACATTATAAGGTCTAAATTATCAAAAACAACTACTTAATGTTATTTAAACAAAAATTCCAGCAACTTAAAACTCTTTAAAAAACTTAGAAAACACTTCTAACATAACTTTTAATCTCTACTTTACATATACTTTTGCTATAGACTGGTGTAGACTGGGCTTGTTTACTTCAGATTATATTCAGTTTAGTTCAGTTCAGTTCAGTTAATCTCTATTCAGTTCAGTTCAGTTCAGTTCATCTCTATTTAGTTCAATTAATACACTTCTATTTAGTTCAGTTCAGTTCAGTTCATCTCTATTAAGCTAATGTAAACGAGCCCTAAGTTTTGACCCAAAATAATTTAATTCATCAAAACATGCTAATTTTAATAACAATACATCATTAAAAAGTTCACAAAATATCTTTAAAAACAAAAAAAAAGGTAAAATTGACACCACCGGTCCATACTATTTTTCATCTGCTCATATCAGTCCCAAGAATTGATTATCCTAGAGTAGGTCCAACTATTACACAAACATGCCAAAAACAGTCCGGCTTACCTGTTGACCTATTGTAGCCGGTAATCCCCACTAAAAATCATGTGCTAGTCGAGTGTTATGGGTTAATTAATTATTTTCTAAAAATAATTTGATTAGCAATTAACCCCGACTAAAAGTCATGTGCTAGTCACGTGTTGTGCATTACCGGCTACAATAGGTCAACAGGTACACTACAAAAAATGTGTTCAAGAAAGACAATTAAAATTGTCCTTTTTGATAAACAATTTGTCTTCTTAGGTTATAATGACAATTTTAGTATTTCCCTCATGTTGCCCTTGTAACCCCGTTATATTAGGTTTCAAAGCCAATTTTAGATGTTTTGCCCTCTTTGATTCAATTCAAAAAAGGCAAACAAAATTGTCTTCATTGATCATCAACAAAGGCAATACATTTTGCTTTCCTTGATTGAAACACTTTATTTATTGTCAAATAGGACAAAGTTTCAAAAGTATAAGAGGGCAAAATAATCATATTGTCTTCATAGTTTATATCAATGAGTACAAAAATAATTGCCCTTGTGTGAATTTATTTTTTTTTTGAATTGTGTGAATTTCTTGTAGTGGTAAGTCAGACTGTTTTTGGCAAATTTTCTTAATAATTGGGCCTACTATGAGACAATCAATTGTTCGGACTGAAATGAGAAGATGACAAATAGTATGACCTAATGGTGTCAATTTTGCAAAAAAAAAAATTCACAGTTTATACATTAAAATTTAGATAAAATCAGTCTCTAATAAAACTATTCCAAGATTAGTCCATAAATTCACAAAACTCAACAAACTAACATGTTCATAACCAATTCTTTCCAAAACATAAAAGCTGAAATTTATTTTATCATCCCAAAATCATAATTGTATCTATTCCTAAACCATAAATCAGAATTCTAGGTTTTAAACAAGATTTAAACAACATATTTAAAAATCTGAAATCTAACCCTAATTATTATAAATAAAATCAGAAATTATAACATTATAACATATTTAAATCTAAGATCAAAACCTAAAAGATTATACATAAAACTTTAGTAATTAGATAAATTAATCAAGATTAAAAAGAAAGAATAAAGACATTTTTTTACAGTACCGTCGAGAAGCGGCGAATGGCGCGACGGCAAGCAGGCGGCAGGAAGGTGGAGAACGACGCGGCGGCGGCAGTCCCTCCGGTGGACCTGGTTGCTGCTGCTGCATGTTTAAATTTTTTTTTTTTTGAAATTGTCGAATGGGGAAAGGAGAGGAGAGAGATTGTAGGGGTTTATTTTTTTTTTTTTTCCTTTGGCAACTAACAATCTAACGGCTTGTAGGGTATTTAAAAGTTAGATTAGGCTTGTAAACTTGCAACAACCTAATTTTATTAAAAGCCGAAATTCTTTTATATAACAAAATTGTTGCCGATATACTTAAAAACGTGCGGCTATTTTTAAAATTAAAATACTCCTGGCAAAGATTTACAAAATATCTTATTATAAATATTTATTCTATATATAATTTACGTAAAACATATATTATAATATAAATATAAATAAATATTACGCCCAAAAATACGAGGTATTACAATGGGGTCTCGTAATTGGATTCGTCTCAACTCGTATTTTTTTTATTTAGTTATACTATAAATTTTAAAATACATAATTAGAGATTTATATTTGAAAGTCTTGTCTCAGCATACATAAAAAGGAATTTGTTGCAAGAATTTGAAAACGGAGAAAATATATATTTTTTGTGATGTGTGTTATAATATGTCTTAAGTCGGATTCTAATGCACTCTGCAGGTCACACTATCAAATTTTGCTAACACGCAAATCTGAAAGGGAAAACATAAGGAATTCTGACAAGCAAGGCCATTCCTAATGGTGTGTAGATCGAGACACCAACCACACACGAGTCCAATGTGAAAAGGGTCCCAAATTTTTTATTTTCTAATATCTATACTATATACAAAAATAAAGTATTGCTTAAGTCATCACTGTACACGTGTCATCACTAATTCTTTAAAAAATATATATCTATATTATATACTAAACAAAGTATTGCTTAATTCATCGTTGTACACGTATCATTATTTCATTAAAAAATTTCCTTCAAAACTAAATCATTATGTCAGTCTTTTTTTTTTTGTTAATTTATACATTTTTACAAGTTTCAATGTTAGTGGAGTTCTTTAAAATTAATAAACTCTTCATATTTTTCACATATAAAATAATTAGTTGTAAACAATCTACATTTATAATATGTACCTAGTTTCCTAATTTTTTTTTATACCGTGTCATTAGACTCATTACTTTAAAACAATCTACATTTTAGATTTTTTTTAAATTAAAAATGTATACTAACACCTAAAATATATACTACTTATGTCATATATATATATAGGGTTGGGTTCCGGTGAGAAATTTCTTAATGTGAGAAGTGTGAGAAGAGATAAATACATCAACTATGACCCAGAGGTACATCGACCACCAACTATAGGTACATTCACAATACTTTATAAATACATTGAGTAAAAATACATTATCTTTGTACGATAAATACATTGACTCTAAGTTATAGAAGGAGTAGAGAGAGAGAGAGAGAAGAGAGAGAGAGAGAGAGAGGATTGGCTAAAAACCAAAAGATGGTTGAAAATTAGACAGAAAATGGTTTAAAGGGGTACATTAGCAGTCGCAGAGTTACATTAGATGTTTAAAGGGATACAAATGGTTTTTAGCAAAAGTTACTAATATTTACAAAGATTGCCATTAGTAATCACACGTGTACCCCTTTAAGTGTCTAATGTAGGGGTTTTTAGGTTGAAAATGTTTTTAGTTGATCCTCTTCCTATATATATATATATATATATGTATATATATATATATGTATATATATATATATATGTATATATATATATATATATGTATATATATATATATATATATATATATATATATATAAGGAATAAGATCGTGTGAGAAAGGGTGCTTTAGGTGAAAAGGGTTTTTATGTGAGAAAACATCTGCACCGTTGACAATTTTAGATCTAAGGGTTAATGTTTGATCTTTATTTTTTTAGTAAGGGCAAATCAGTAATTTAATTTGATTTATATATTTCTAATTTTTTGTTAAAAAGAATCTTTTTTTTTATATAAAAAATCATACGTTTTTTTTTTAAATCAAACATTTATTAATTTTTTTTTAAATTATGCTTTTTAATATTTTTTTAATAAAAAATTCTGTTTTTTTTTTTTTAAAAAAAAAATTTATTAAGTTTTTTTCCTAATTTTTTTTATTTTTTTTAAAAAAGTCTATTTTTTTTATATATATAATCTAATTTTTTTAATCTAAAATTCTACTTCATTTTTTTTTTCGGAAGTACATCTTAATATGTTCCAAATTTTATATAGCCTCGTTTTCATGTTTGGAAAAGGACTTTTAAAATTTTCTAAATAGTCGTGCCCACAATTGTGTACAATGAAATTCAAACTGTATTCTAACTCTAAAATTCGAAGAAATTACCATTGAGGCAATCGTTCAACCTCGAACATATTACTGTATTAGATATTTCATCATAGACTTAAGACTTTAGCTTTATTTTTATTTTATTTTTTGGGGTGTGTCAAATCCGTTGTGCTTCATCAATTTCCCAATATATTTTCTTTTAAATCTTTGTATGTAAATATTTACTTTCTCCGTTCTCACTTTAGTTGCTACATTCATTTTTTTCACATTTTCTGAGTCACGAATCTAAATAAAAATATTTTGAAATACACATAATAAAAAATTATATATTTAAAAAGTAAATATGAACAATGTTACAGGTAAAAAACGTAGCAATTAAATTGAAAAAGATGGAGTAAATACTAGTAGCTTATTTATTTATTTGATTATATATTTAGGGTTGACGGTCTACGAAAATGACGTACGGTACGTATATGGTGTAAACCTTGCTAACGTAAACCTGGATTAGCGATTATATTATCAAATCTAAAGCATTGAATTAATCAATGATTAAGTAGGAGTTTATTTAAAATAATATAAGTAATTAATATATAGAGAGAGCAAACTTTCATCATCATTAGCGTCACATGATTCATCTTTCTGTAATGAGGCTGTTTGGTTGACTTAGAAGAAGCGCATTATGTAGACAGAAAGAGAAAGGAGGGAAATCCTTAAGGACCTTAATCACGCTTCATTGTTGTGGCCAACAACTGATATTGTTTTTAATTAATTTAGACAATTACTTTGTAATGTTTATTTATTTTAATTAAATAATTAAAGTATACATTAAACTATACATTAATGGCACCATCAACTCGGTTGCTTGTTTGCCATAGATATTGGTGGAATTTATGGCTATTGGTGTTAATGGAGTGGGATAATACTCGTAATGTTTTTTTTTTGTTTTTGGTGTTAAGTGAGCCACAAAGGCGGGGATGAGAATCGATCCCAGAATCTCCTGAAATCAGGAGAGAAGCACTAACCACTTGAGCTATCCCTCACTCTCCTAATGTTGATTGTGAGGTCGGCAGGGTCGTGTCTCGTGCAGTCGTGCTAGCTAGGTACATGTGTCATGGCTACCTTGTTATTGGACAAGATAGCCTAATCGGAATGCGAATAAGGTAAAGTTTATAAGGTATTTACTGTACATGACTTATCGGTCAGGGTCAACTTGCGCCATATTGTATCAGAAGTAATGTTTAAAGGAAGACCCATAACTGGTCTAAGCTCACGTGCCTATGCAATCGTGTCAGTGTGTCATGCCATACTTAGAAATTGAATATAAATATTTATTTTTTACGAATCAATAAGATCCCAAATAACAATATATATCAAATCTTACATATTAGAAGAAATTTAAAAGATTTTCCTTACGTGTGAACAATGTTAATGATTAATTTAGAAAATTCCAGACGAGTATTGTAAAATATAGGAGAATAGAAATATCTAGAGATACTCGTTAGTAGAACATTCTAGTATTAGATTAGTTTAGCATATTCTAGATTTATGTAAATAACCATTATAAATAGGTTGTTTGTGCATGAGCCCAAAAATGAGCCAAAAAGATAGCAAAAATTAAGAGTGCTCCCACACAATAGCAAGAAAAGTAGAAACAAGATTTCTACCACCTTAGAGTGAATATGATAGACATGAACTATTAAGAAAAACTGTTGTAATCAACTAATTACGATCAATGAAAATACATGTCTATCATACAAAAAATAGATCCATCAAACTTCTTCATGCGCCCAAAAATTTCCATCAAATAAAGCAAACATTAAAATGAATTTACAAATATTAGTCATAAGAGTTTAACAAGTTCACTATTTTTTTGTTCCAAATATACAATAATACAAAAAATATTAGTTACAAGAATAATTGTGAGTATTGTTCAACAACAAAGCAACGTTTCAATTATTGAGCAAGTAAAATCATTTAAGGTGTGAATCATTAACTTCAATGAAGGTCGGTCAAGCACTTGTTCATGCCATAATAATAATTATAGAAAAAAAAGCACTTGTTGGTGAAACATGAAAGGAGTAGATTGATGGCAATAATTTGTGTAGGGTAGACCTCGTCAACGGTTACCAATCCCAATCTTTTCACATTAATTGCCACGTGGATAGAAAATCTCCCAATACAGTATATATGATTTCATTCCATGATATCATCTCAATCCTTCCTTGCTGAAATGACTAACATAAATTAGAATGGATTAGATATTTAGATTGTATTGGATTAAGATTGTAATCCATAAAGTAAACACACGCTAAGTTTACCTCTGTTTTTTTAAGTTTATTATTCGAAGGTACAAGTAACAATTAGAAACAATAGAATGGTGCTCTTACGATATACTCTTTTTATTCGTAATATATTAATTGCAACGATTTGATATTTTTTCCCTTTACTTTATGTCAAATCGTTGCGGTTATTTTGTTACGAATAGAGTACGTTACTAACATTAGTTCAATCGTCCCAATAGCATAAGGATTAATGAATATTATTCAAAATTTTTAAAATTAGACCAAATGATAGATCATTCGTCATCAACTTAATTAATAAACTTCTTTTTACTGTAGATTGCATTTTTATGGAGAGTCATTTATCTAGACGCACCACCTTCTATGATTTCGATCCCATCATGTATTAAAAAACTCAAAAGCGAATCAACGATTTAATTGAGATTTTTTTTTTTGCTTCTTTCATATAACTATCGAGTTAACACTAGCTGTAACCTCCTAGGAGATGGGGGTGGGGCGGCAACGATCAACTTTCAACAATTGGTTTTGCACGCATTTTGAGGAAGCGATTTGAGGGTGTAATTGAAGGAATTATTCAAAATGGTTTTAATACAAGCAAGAATGTGATTATACGTTACTAATATTAAAATTATTTTGACTAATTCCTTCATTTACACCTTTAAATCGCTTCCTCAAAATGTGTGCAAAACTAATTGTTGAAAGTTTTATGTTACGGGAGGAGTACTATAAATAGAATTAGGCCCCATGATTTGATTAGGTAGGGTATTATTTTGTGAGAGTATGAAATTAAATAAAGCTGAACTGAACTGATCTGATCTGATTTGAAAAAGTCTAATCTAATCTAATTTGATCTGATTACTGTAGCTTTTAAGTCCAAAAGAACAAGGCCTTAGGTAAGCTATTAGCCCTGTTCTTTAGGACTGATCTTATCTGATCTGATCTGAACTGATCTGATTAGGTAGGGTATTATTTTGTGAGAGTATAGAAATAAAACAAAGCTGAACTGATCTGATTACTGTGCCTTTTAAGTCCAAAATAACACCAAGTTAGTGGAAAAAAAACATGGAAAAATTGTGGAGTAAGAATCTACTCGTATTAGAGAGGAAAAGAGAGTGACTTCCATTTTTTCCACGTAATTTACTGATTCAATGAGTACCATTTCTTCCTTGTGGGTCAACCCATAATTTATGATTATCCAATTCCATTTTCTCCCTTTTATTTTCCCTTATTATTGCAACTTTTGCAACTTTTGACATTTTTATTGGTTAACATATATTTCCACGGCTAATTATTAAACGAAAATATTAATAAAAATGACAATCATAGTGAAACAGATGAGTAAAATAACAACCTTTTGCAGCCAATCTTTTCAAAATACTTTCGTATAAATTTTTTTACAAGATTAAACATCAGGCATTATGTACTGTACATATTAAGCATTGCTTGTGCCTTAATTTCTTGCCGTTGACCAATTTTTTTAAGAAAAACTTGCTGAAAACAAATAAGTTACTGTACATTTTTAATTGTAACTTTACAAAAAAAATTATAAAGATTTTTGTATGTTAACAAAGAATAATAATTTTTTTAACTGGAGAAAATCAATTGGTCAACCTTAAAAACTAATGTCAAACTGAAAATGGCAAGATTTCTTCTTAAAAATAAAGCCGTACGAAGGTTTTAGATCATATAAAACATTGCAAAATGTTGAATTTAACTAAAAAATAACATAAAATTAAATATTGTTTCAAACAAAATTTTCATTTTTATTTTATATAGTAATAAATTATTCTAAAGCTATGCATTTAAACTTTAATCTTGCAACATATAATCAAAACGAACTCAACAAAATGTATACGTAGATTAATGAAAGTGGGAAGCGTTATGAATGGATGAAAGAAATATTCAGTACAAAAAATAAAATAAAAAAATTATCAAAATATATAAGTTGATCGAATAATAAAGAAGAGGTATTATATATTTACTCATAAAAGTCACCCTAGCAATTGTACAATTTCTCGGCCAAAATATTTCATAAAATTGAACTCCTAGATAAATAATCTCACTAATCATAGTACTCATAAATTTCGAAAACAAAAAGGCAAACATTAATCTATTGGATAAATGAAAAATAATGGACTAATTAATTAATTAATTAATTAATCAGAGCCAGAGAGCACCAGCTTGTTTGAGAATGGGCACCAATTCACCAGAAAGATGAGTAGCCATAACTTTTTCTAGCCCACCAAAAAGCTCTCCTCCCACAAAAACCACTGGAAATTGCAAGCTATTATTACTATTTTCACCAACATTATTATTACTATCACTATTATTATTATTATTATTATTATTAGTGAAAGAACTTAGAAGAAATGATTCATTAATCTCAGCATCAAAATGAAATACTGGGGGGTTTACTCCTAACCCAAGCAACAATTTCCTTACCACATGACACATACAACAACCACGCTTCCCGAACACGATCACCGGATTGTCTTTCACTAGACTCTCCATATTCGACATCGTACTGTCGATATTCCCATTCCCATTCCCACTCCTGGTGGGTCCCGCCACTGGTATTGGCGGGAGCGTCTCCCATCTTTTGTAGGGCAATGCCTCCTGCATCGCTACTTTAAAAGATATTTTATTATATTTCAGTTTAATTAAGATCAGCTGGTAAGATAGTTATTATTTATTTATTTGGCAAGAGTCTAAAGGTTCAGGTCAATAGGAAGGAGGGTTTAAATGTGTGGAATATTTGGTGTGAAAAAAAAAATATACACATAATAAATAAATAATAGTATTAAAGAAAGGGGTGAAAAGATGAGGAGAGGAAAGAGGGGGGGAGATGGTTGGTGGGAAAGAGAGGAATTTATATAGGAAGAGAGGAGGAGTTTACAATAAAAAGGATGTTGTGATGTGGGTGGGGTAAGAGTGACGACATAATTTGCGTCACGTAAACTGTGAGTGGGTCGTGGATGTCGTCACTGATTGCTGGATTATAATGATATGACGTTGGCATTGACGATGACCTCCTTCATATCCATTTCGAAAGCCAACTTCTATCATTTACTACTATAATAATATTGGCCTAGATTTTATGTCTTTGTTCAAATGAGGTATTTGGCTCGTTAGGTTTGAATAATGAATTGTTATGGAAATTTCATAGTATATAGATATGGAATATATCTAAAGTCTATGTACTCATATTAGTTTAAAGTTGTTTGATTTTATTGGAAATGATTCTAAACTTTATTAATACAGTAAATTATAATTTTATAGAGGAAGAGATGGATATGGAATTTTAGGGGTATAGAATAGAGTTAGAAACTTAGAACGACTATGAGATTCTATAGCTTTATTTGCTTCCTACTTGGATTATTGTTTCTTTAATTATAGGTTCTAACTATAACTTAGAGGTGATCACGGACTGGATTTGGGCTGGGCCTAATGCAAGAAATGAAGCCCATTAGTTGGACCGAGTTTAGGCTCAATTTTTTAGCCAAAGTTCAAAAATTTAGTGCGGGTTTTGAGGACTTTTTGGAGTTTTTCGGGTTGGGACTAAAAACTAACCAAAACTCTAATTTTAATTGAACGAAGCCCGCACAAAGAAATGAAAAACATCGAGCAGGCCCAAATTCGAGCCTAATTTGCATGTTCAAAGTCCGCAAAAAACAGACCGGGTGGAGTAGGGCCACGGGGTGGGCCACTTTTTATCAGGTCGACTATAACTATTAACTACTCCATATTTCGTTATTGAATTCTTTTGTACAATTTAATCCCTTTATTCAATTTTTTTATATAAGAAAAGAAAAACTGATTGACTCTGTTTTAGGGGGCCAACCAAGAGCATCCTTACAGATGATAAGGGAAAGAGAAGGGTCATAGGGATGGAGCCAACAAGTAATGGAACTGAAGTTATATCCTACATTCGCAAGGTAGTCTGCTGCTTTGTTTCTCTATATGAACGATTTATAACAGCATGGTCTAGGGAAGTAAGATCTATATTGGAATCTCTAATGAGAATTTATAGTTCTCAAGGAATATGTCAAATGTTTCTAATTGAATAATTGATAACCATAAGGTTACCTTCTTCTACGACTAAAAGAAAAATACTAAGAGAAACAGCTTGTTTAATACCTTCTCGTAGAGTCGTAGCCTCTGGAAAAAAGATACTAGCACTGCTATAAATTTTCTTAGTCGCAGATAAAATAAGCTCACCTTTGTGGTTTCTTATAATGAAGCCAATATATAGTTGTGTTGTTGGAGTCGTATTTTGACTCGTCAAAATTAAGTTTAAAATAGTTATTCGGAGGGGGGAGGGTCCATAGGCATTGAGTTAGTTATTGTTCGTAGAACAAGAAGAACTCTTTTTCTTAAATTTTTTGGTTGGGGAAGTCGAAGTATTATCATCAGGATGTTTCATTATGTTAATAAGGAAATTAAATATTTATTTGGTAGCTTTGGGAATGATAGTTGCCTCATTTATTAATGACTAATGAATTTCGGTAGAACCAAATGTGCCACCAAATTATAGCAATTTTGCTAAAATTTATCAATCCCTGATTACTTTTTATGTCACAAATGTTTTCAAAGGTAGATAAATTTTGATTAAAGAACGAGCGAGGCCAATTAGAAGGACTCAAATTAGAGAAGAGGTTTTTGGAGAAAGGACAATTAATCAAAATATAATTAGTATCTTCTGAATCGTGATTACAAAATTGACAATCTTGGGGGATATCTGTAAGTAACACCCCTATTCTTGGGTAAACATGAGCCCACTAGTAAATATTGTCCTTTTTGGGCCTTAGCCCGTAAGGATTTGCTTTGGAGTGGGAACGACCCACCCAAAATTAAAGGCCTCTACTAGGTTGAGGTATCCATCTCTATATAAAAAAGATTTCGTTCTCCTCAACTTCCGATGTGCGATGACTTTTACTCCCTTTTCCCACCCCTTAAAGGGGGCTTGCGTCCTCAAAGACACTACAGAACACCGAAATGGGTTGCGGCTCATATACCATATGTAACACCCCTACCCTTGGGTGAACAGGAGCCCACTAGTAGATTTATTGTCCTTTTTGGGCCCTAGCCTACAAGGATAGGGGTGTTACAGATGGTATCAGAGCCAGGACCCATTTCGGAGTCCTATACTGCCTTCAAGGATGCAAGCTCCTTTAAAGGAGGGGAAGAAGGTGCCTAACTTACAATATCAATATTGCTTCTGAAAAGACGATAATATTTAGTGTAAAGTGCATTAACACATATCTTCCATAAGAAATTTTATATTTTGTTTGGTAAAGCAAGATTCAAAATCCAGTAAAAAGGAGCAGGATTGAGGGTAATGTTAACATTTGAGATAAGATATGCTACTGACTTAATAGAGAATTTACCAGTTGAGGAGGTATAGCCCCTTTTTCATATAAATGTATGTTGGACGTTAACTCTTGATTTATATTTCTTGAAAATTAGTTGTTTTGACATCATTAAACATTGGCGGTGAAGGAATATGTCGTCAATAAAAATTGAAACTTGCACTTTGAGGATCTGACAATATATCTAAAGTCAATCTTAACTATCTTTGCACAACGTGTTTGAAGGATCAATATTCTCTTTCCAAGGGGTTTTTTTTTTATAAAAAAATTGGATTAGTTATTGGCATCAGCGAAGTCGACCCTAAATGGATCATCAAACGTAAAAAATTTATAAGAGTATGATTTAATCAGATTTATGAGCTCTATAAAGATAATTAGTTTTTGAATTATTATGTACTTTTAAATCAAATGGATGAAAAAACAATTGAATTACATTAATAGGATAAATGACGACCCAAGTGTGACATTGAGTATGGAGGAATGAGAGAAGATAAAGATAAAATTGTTTCCTTTTATGTTTACTTGTAGACTTGTAGTGATGCCATATAATCCATTGTGATGGTATGAGTGATGTCAAGTGGACAACTTGGGTTATATTGACAAATTACTACTCCATCTTGTGATAAAAATATTCAATTAAACTTTATTACTTTATAATATATGTCACTATTATTTTTAAACAATCAATTTTCTTGTCCAAAAAAAAAATGCTCTAATAGTTTTACTCCTTTAATTTCTTCTTCTTCTATTCTTATATAAGCTTTATATTTTTTTGTCCCTTTTTTTTATTTGCTTCATGGAAGCCCATGATTTCCTTAATAATAATTCACCTAACAAGAACACTAAAAAGCTCATATTTAAAGCAAATTTTAACGTGCTCCTAAAATTTTCTATTGAAGGAGAATGTTGGGAGTATAAAGGGACAAAGGAGGTACTTTCATTCTTGATATTTTGTGTTAATATAGTATTATCACTAATAGGTGTGGCGTGTTGAGTTTGTGTAAATAAGAAATTTAAGGACCTTCATATGAAACAGAAAAAGACTAATGTAAAAGCTTTAAAGAATAACTCAAAATAAAAATGTTAAGAATATATATTACCTAATATAGGGAATATTAATTGTAAGAATAAGTCATTTTAAAGGCAATAAAAATGTTGCTTAAATGTAAGTTTCATCTATTCGAATCCAATTCGACCAAAAAAAAGACGTACAAAAAGATACTTAAAACGAAAGTGTGATTAAGGTGAAATTCTTACCAACTGCACATCTGCAACAGGTTGCAATTGATCATGATCATACCAACCATACTATACATGCAATACCATACGGTCATACATATCCGGTATCCCATCTAGATTTGTTGGACATACACGTACAACACCATTCCTCCTTCAAGATAAAGTTGTTATAATAGAGAAGCACCTTGCACCATTGAATGTTTAAATATCTAGTCCATAAACATCCAAAAAAAAAATGACACATAAATGCTTTTTTTACGAATTCACACAATAATGTGATGAAAATAAATATGGCAAATTGGCAATCAAGTTATCCCTTGCTTGAAGTGAATTTAAGTCTTTGCGAAGTTATACTCCTATTCTCGACATATAATTTTAAAAATTAATATTTATAAATACATATTTAAAGAAAAAAATATAAAATAACGTATTAGAAAATAAAATATACATATTGGGATGTCAAATTAAATTTTTGGATGACCAAAGTATTCTCTATACTAATAGCAATGATGACAATAATAATAAAGTAAGATCTAATATTATATACTCCCTCCATACTTTTTTCACATCTCTCAAAACACAATTTTAAATATAAATATCTTTAATTATACATAAGAAATAATTATAAAAATTATATATTCGAGAAGTACGTATTGAGACAAATCAAACGGTATTCTGCATAATTAGGTTTTTCCTCACACATATAAAATCTAAGAAAATCAAAATTACAACATAAAGACTGCTCAATGTAAAAATGGAGCAGTTTTTATGGAAGAGAGAAATGCATTATTAAAAAATAAAATTATTTGGGAGTGGGGATAACGATGACGATCCAACGCGGCACACATGGGTAAGCGCCGACCAGTATCAATTGTCACTTAAAGTAGCCAATTCAAGGGGGTAAGAAGTTGCATACATATGACATTACATACAACACACAAATGTCATTTTCGGCATATGTATATATATATATATTTTTCTCACGCACTAAAGCGTCACGAGGATTATGGTTTAGAAGGTAAAAATGTTGGCCCTTTTGTGGTTCATGGGTCCTACCTTATTGCAGTATTACAAGTATTTTTAACATGAGCCTCATGGGAACTTTTTCCACCTCAAAAAAAAAATAAATCTATGAAACTAGAAATTGTATCTGATGGGGCAAAATGTACCCATTAGTTATTGGGCCAGTCACTTCAAAAGACAAGGCCCAATCCAGTCATTAGCATATGAAAGAGGCACGTTACAAGGAAAGCCTTCAAAAGACAATCAGGCCCAGATACAAGACAAGGTCTTTACAAGGGGCCTGATCCACTAAGTCCACGCTCAAGCACCCACCTGGTCCAGATCACATCTACCAGGTCCAGGGCACAATCACCTGGTCCAGATCATATCTACCAGGTCCAGGGAACGCATACCAGATCCAGGGTTGCTGACCAGGTCCAGCCCAGCCTACCAGGTCCAGTTCAACCTACCAAGGGCAGTTTACTCCCACGTTCTCATGGTACTATAAATACTCCATGCCATGCACATGCCAAGGTATCCAAAAAATACTACACACCTCAAACTTCTGCCTCACTTTCTCTCTCTACATTTGATCACTTTACTAACTTGAGCGTCGGAGAGTCTTTTCCCGGAACACCTCCGAGGGTAGCTCACGTTTGTTCTTTGTGCAGATCAACATGCTCATTTACGTGCATTTGAACTAGCTCTCGGCCCATAAAACATTAACATTGTTGTGAACCAAAAATCACCTCAACAATTTGGCGCTAGAAGGAGGGTACGAGTGCCATATTCAGTTCATTTTCCACCTCCAACATCCTTGAATCATTTCTGAACACGGTGACCGTCCAAGCAAACGCCCATAATGCTCGAGCCAGAAGAAAAGTGGTAGTGTGCATACGCCTCGTGTGACACCAAGTCACCGTAGTGCAAGTGCCATGCCAACACCTTCTCAAGTGGAAGAAGCTTTTCAAATTCTTCGTGCAGCATCCCTACTGAACGAAGAAACGGAAATAAGCGAGCCTAGTGCAACCAAACGATCGGAGGATGAGGATGAGCCGTCAGACGAGGACTACTCAGTAGCCCCGTCACGCCCATCCTCCTCCGTTGGCACGAAAAGACCATCTACTTCAAAAGCTCCATCCAAAGATGACCCAAAACAACCTCACATGCGTAGGAAGTTAAACTACTCACGGGGGTCGGGTAGTAAAAAAGCTTCAACCAACAAGCATAGATCCACCCCACCTGCATCTCTTCCAGGGGGGTTGGGAAGAAAGTGATTGGGATAAGACGAGGAAGGCACGAGATCACCCTAGTTGGTTCTCAACCTCAACTAAAACGTGGATGTAGGACGAAATGGTCCAGGCAACCCGTGAGGTGGTCAGGGGACCACCAACTGCTCGTGAGACGAAGCACCGTCGTCAGTGGTCTCTGTCGCCTCGTACCACTGTCCGGGAGGAAGCTAACACGGGGTCTTCCTACCGGACCACAGTGTACGATAGGGTAGGCGTGAGGACGCTAGTACATCAAAGGTTGGGTGCAACAGCCTCCATTCAGGACAGGTTGGGAGAGCCAATATCTGTCAGGCATAGGTTGGGCCCAACCTCCGTAGATAGATCAGGTTGGAGCCTATACAACATAGGACTCCAGGACCACCCACGAGTCTCAGAGCAGGCAGGCCACCAAGGCTAGAAATAAGAACCCCCACGAAGTCACCGTTCCATGCTTCGGTTATCTTCGAATCTTTCCAGAGGGTGAAGCTGCCTGGTCATATCAAATATGACGGAACGGGGGACCCTAACGACCACATCCAGCTTTATGAAGGTCATATGTACCTAGGCCCCTACACAGATGCTACCTGGTGCAAATATTTCCCTACCACCTTGACAAGCCTGGCCCAATCTTGGTTCCAAAGTCTGCCACCTGGTACCATCTATGACTTCACCCAACTCACAGAACAGTTCACTAGTCATTTCATGAGCGGACGAAGAAGAGAAAATAGCTCAATGGAGCTCATGAGTGTCAATCACAACAGGGAGGAAAGCCTGCGAGAATACTTGGCTAGATTCAGCAGGGAGGCCATTGATGTGTCTCCCCTCAAAAAAGACATAGTCATGATGGCCTAGAAATATGGCCTGCAACCAGGGTCATATAGAGACCACCTGGTTAGGGAAAATATCTCCACCCTCACAGAGGCAATGCAGGAGTCCGACAAGTTCATCAGGACAGAGGAGTTCAACAAAGCTCTACGAGCTCCCCCTGGTGAAAAGGGAGGACAACAGGAAAAGAAGGGAGATAAAGGAAAAAAGGAACAAAGGGACTCAAGGAAAAATGATTTTCTAACCTTTGACTCCTACACCCCCCCTAACCGTATCAGTGGCAGAGATTTATGCTACCCACAAGAATGAAGACAAGTGGCGTAGACCACCACCCATGAAGACAGTTGGGCGAGAGAGGGACCTGTACTGTGATTTCATGACTGCCCTGGTCATGCCACAGAAAAGTGCAGGACCCTACGTGATAACATTGAGGACCTGATTAGTAGAGGGTACTTCAAGCAATACAAGGACTGGAAGGCTGCTCGCGAAAAAGGAGGCCCTGCTCACGAGAAAAAGCGTGACCAGGAGCCACATAAGAAGAAGGCTCCAGAGACACCCTACAACATCATAGTGGTCATCTTTGGAGACCAGCCTTCCAGCAGCTCCCTACGGGCAGACCTGCGAGCCATGACATCAGGCAGGTCGTACCAGGTTAGAGACCTGCCAAATAGCAGACCATCTGTTTTTCCCACCATTTCATTCGGACCAGGGGATTGTGAGGGAGTATCTTACCCTCACAACGACCCCCTGATCTGCTCAGTCCAAATTTCTCACAATTTGGTGAGAAGAGCTCTGATCGATGAAGGCAGCTCCATCAACATTTTGTATGCTACATGCTTCCATAAGATGGGCCTAAAAGACAACATGTTAGTACCCTCCCCTGGTCCTATATCAGGCTTAATGGGTGAATCTGTAACGACCCGACTTTTATAGGTTGTCAATTTACGAAGGAAATCGACAAATGGATCATTACCAAACAAAACATATTAAAATATTATAAGTTCAAGAGTTACTTTTATTAATCATTAACTAATGGAAAGATAAATTGTCCATAAATCCAATAAACCACATCTAAAACTGTTTATTCCCAACATGCTGGGCAAAACAAAGAATAATAATAACTGAAAGAAAATAAAGTAGACTCCGGGTCTCCTCTATAAGTCTTGCCAAAACACTCAACCCGATCCATACGAAAGCCCACTTATTCCTCAGCATCATCACCTGAAATGGGGGGGAGGGGTTCCAACATTAGTGACGAGTAACTAGGCTGTCCCACTTAAATGTGGAACCATAAACCATATAATATCATAGAATCAACCAAGAAAACGTACCAAAAATACACGTATAAACGTATAAAAAATATATGCAGATACGTATAAAAATACATACAAAATACGCATAAAAATACATACGAAATACGTATAAAAATACATACAAATACGTATAAGAATACATACAAAATACATATAAAAATACATACAAAATACGTATAAAAATACACACATATACATACATAATTACATACATGTCAGACGTACGCAGCGAAATTAAAGACTTTACATATCATACTTATAATATTACATAGATAAATACATAGATACACACTTTAAGTAATTATATTAGCATTCAAATAACATACCAAGCCGTAGAATACATGTCTTATCATGTTATTTCCCAATTCCCCATCTTATCCATCTTCTTAAGTGCATGGACCGGTCATTATAGCTCGTAAGGATGCCCGTGTACATCCCAACTTTCCTAAAATGCGCCGGGAGAACCCGTGTATTCTACCCGTAGCTCTCCATTGGAACAACTAAGCCTAAGCTATGGCCATAACTTCTAAATAGTAGCCCGTGTACTACTACTTAGACGACTACACATCTTAAGATCCAGAACTGCCCAGAGACCGCAGTAGGGCAGTGGCTTCGACTTAACCTAATCTGGTGACCCGTGTATCACCAAACAGGCGTCCACTTCTTATCTTATCTTATCTTATCTTATCTTATCGACATGGCCATCATGAGACCAATACTTCTTATCATCTTATCATCTTATTCTTATCATCGAGTTAATCCTTTTTCCTTCATATGACAACTTATCTTCTTAATTCCCTTTATTCCTTTAATTCAATTAAATCCTTAAATCATAAACTAAATTATTATAAGCCATAAATTAAATTAAATTGATCATCCTTTTATTAGAGCCACTCGACATTTTCTAAACAAATAAATAATTAAAATCGACTTCCTTAAATCATCATATAAACAATTCAATAAATCAATTAAATCATCAAATGATTATATAAACTAACAATTATCAATCAATATTGCATAAAAATGTGAGAAAAATACCCTTGTTCATCATCATACCCACTCGACATTTTCATCACAAAATAGCAAAATTAGTACTTTAAATTTATCAAACAAAATTATCATAAATCAATCATTTAAACTTAATAATAAATAATAAATTCATAAACTAAACATTTAATTATCCAAACATGAATCAAAACAAGATAAAAATTCATCCTTTTTCTATATAATAATACACGGTCATCATGGTAATAATAACACTCTAATTCTTGATCTAAATTCTACTCTTAGTTATCATAAATTAATTAATAAAACAATAATATAAACTATAAAATCATAATCTAACTGATAATCATGAATTTATACTAAACATGGATAAAAAATCAAGCCTTTATACTATATAAAATTCGGCCAAACAAGAAGTAAAACATGACCACAATTAATTTCAAGAACTCATAGAATTATATTTTTATCTTGTTAAACTATCTTTAAATTATTAATTAATTACTAATCAAGAACCAATTTATAATTAGACAAGTAAAATTTAAATCTTTAGTTCTTTTTGAAATATTGGACCACTCGACATTTATGGGCAATGAGAACAAAATTATAAATTAAATTCAAGATTAATTAGGCAATTTGAATAAATTAGGATCATACTTTTAATCAAGGAATCATAATAAGAATCAACATAAAATCATGTGAATAATTCAACATCCACACGCATGGTTCAAGAACAAAATTTAAGGTTTTTAATGCGATTATTCTAATCAAGACATGTAATTTAAGGTGACACATAATTCATAGAATTAATTAAAAATACACAGATTCATTAAAGATCACATAAAGATATCAAGAAACAACATAAATATTAATCAACATATGGTTCGAACAACATAGGCCTAACATGATACTAATTCAATCAATTTTCCTAGTTTAATCCTAATCAACTATATGGAAAATTAATCCAAATTCAAGGGGGTTAGTCTAGTTACCTTGAATCAGGAAGAAAACAGAGAACGAATCGTTGCTTGGGGGTTCGAAAATTACACGGCTCCTTAGGGGTTTGTGGGTTCTTTTGAGAGTTCAAAGTTTATGATGTTAGGATAATCGGATATGAGTTTTGTTCCCTATAAGTAATAATAAAGAACAAAAGAATTAATTAAAGAAAATAAAATAGAGGGGGCCGTGTAAAAGGAGAAAAATTGGGGGAAGTTGAGTGAGAATAGGAGACTTGGTAAAGGTTAGTTAAAAATAAGATTTTTAGATTGTTTAGGATTATCAAGATATAAACTAGATATTTAGAAATTAAATTATCTAAATAATAATAACAATAATTGAAAGAAAATAATCCTTGGCCATATAATAGGAGGGCCGGCCAAGAGGTGGGAAAATTGGGTCATTGGGCCCAATTTTAAGACAAGACAAAGGAATAAAAATTAAACAGTCCAAATAATTGGGCCTTTTGGACTTAGAATACTAAAATAATAATATTTAACCACGAAATTTTTTGGCCTAGAATTTCGCGTTATTACAGTCACCCCTCCTTAAATAAATTTCGACCTCGAAATTTACTTAAAGAAGCACACATAACACGCAGAAAACAAAACATAGCACACAACAAAAATAAACAAAAACTACTGCATACCTGCTTCAAAGAGCTCGGGATACTTATCCCTCATTGAAGCTTCCGTCTCCCACGTAGCCTCTCCAAACTTCTCGCTACACTAGAGTACTTTGATCAAAGGCACCACCTTTCGTCGCAACATCCGATCCTGGCGGTCCAAAATCCGTACCGGCTTCTCATCAAAGGTCAGGTTCGACTCTATCTCTAACGATTCCACCGGGATAATATGGGAAAGGTCATTCATGTATTTCCGTAGCTGGGACACGTGAAACACATCATGAACCTTCGATAGATCCGGAGGCAACGCCAATCGATAAGCAACTACTCTGACCCGTTCCAGAATCTCATATTGCCCGACATACTTGGGTCTGAGCTTACCCTTCAGGCCAAAACGAGTCACGCCCTTCATCGGGGACACCTTCAGCAGAACTTTGTCACCCACCTGAAATTCGAACGGCTTCCGACGTCGATCAGCATACGACTTCTGTCGACTCTGAGCTGCCTGTAACCTTGCCCTGATGATCTTGATCTGTTCTACCATGTCCTTGATATGACCAGGACCAATCACCAAAGCATCGCTGATGTCGCTCCAACAAGTAGGGCTACGACACTTGCGCCCATACAATGCCTCATATGGAGCCTTCTTGATACTAGCATGATAGCGGTTGTTGTACGAAAATTCCACCAAGTTCAAAGATTTAACCCAAGTCTGCTGGAAATCTAACGCACAAGCCCGTAGCATATCTTTTAGCGTTTGGATGGTTCGTTCCGTCTGATCATCTGTGGCTGCGTGAAATGTTGTACTCAGATTAAGCTTAGTTCCAAAAGCTTCCTGCAAAGACTTCCAGAACCGAGACAAAAATTGGGGATCTCGATCAGACACGATATCCTTAGGTACACCATGCAACCGTATGATCTCCCTCGAGTAAGCCTCCGCCATCTTCTCCATCGACCAAGTTACCTTCATCGGAATAAATCGGGCGACTTTAGTCAAACGATCAACAATTCCCAAACGGTATCCAAACCCATAGATGTCGCGGGTAAGCCCACAATAAAATCCATGGATATGGAATCAAATTTCCATGTAGGTATTGGGAATAGCTGCAAAAGTCCACCTGGTCTCTAGTGCTCAATCTTGACCTTCTAACAGGTGACACACCGCGCAACGAAGTCTTCGACTTCTTGCTTCATTCTAGGCCACCAAAAGTATTCCTTCAGGTCCTTGTAGAGTTTTCCACCACCTGGATGCACCGACTAGGGAGTATTGTGAGCCTCCTCCATGATCCGATTCTTCAACCTCGAATTTTGGGGCACACACCAGCTGTTCAGGAGCAAACTTTAGTATCCATTAGGTGAAAACAATTTAATTAAAAACTCTTAACTCCATTACCTGTTATGGAACTTCATACTGCCGTCTGCTTCAATCGTGAAGTCTTCTTCCTTGCCTTGAAGTTTGGCTTCACGAATTTTCTCGAGCTGCAGGTCCTCCTTCTGACTTTCCCGTAACTCTCGATATAAGCTGGGTTCAACGCTCATAGCATTGAGATAGACTCGTGTACTACGCAGCATTAGCATCTCAATCTCCATTTTGCGAAGATCAAAACGGATTTCCTTTGGAAAAACCGCCATCTTATTGAATGAATGGTGATCCTTACGATTGAGGGCATCTGCTACCCGATTGGCCTTCCCTTCTCAATAGTCAACTAAGAGGTCATAATCCTTTATTAACTCGAGCCATCGTCGCTGCCTCATGTTGAGCTCCTTCTGAGTGAAGATATATTTCAAGCTCTTATGATCGGTGAACATCTTGTAACTAGCTCCATAGAGATAATGTCGCCAAAGTTTCAAAGCGAACAATATAGCCGCCAACTCTAAGTCGTGAGTAGGATAGTTCTGCTCATGAACCTTGAGTTGCCTCAAAGCATATGAAATCACCTTGCCTTCTTGCATCAGAACACAACCTAGACCCTTCTTGGACACATCACTGTAAACTTCATATCCCACACCTTCATCTGGCAGAGCAAGAACTGGCGCAGATACAAGACTCTGCTTGAGGGCCTGGAACGCTTCTTCACACTGATCTGTCCACAGTTACTTGCAATCCTTGTGCAACAATTTGTATTCCCGATGACAAGCAAAATCCTCTCCCGATGGTAGAGTTATCACAGATTTTACAGGAGACACTCCCATCAGGTTGGCTTTCACAATAAACGATCTTGCAACAAAATACGCAGTGGCACCCGTATCAAACAAAACATAAGCATTAAGATTATGGACAAGGAAGGTACCCGTGACCACATCTGGCTGAGCATCCGCCACCTCCTGAGTCATGCTGAAGATCCTGTTCTTTACCAGTGCCAGACCACTTATTGCAGCTGGGCCCTTCTTAGGACAGAACACCGACTTGTGACCTTCCTGACCACATTCAAAACACACGATCGGTGACTCGTCACATCTCTTGCCCGGGTGATACTCTTTCTTGCAGCCTTGACAAATTCTCGGGCCTTGACTGGGAGCTGGTCGAGTACTCTGCTGAGGTTTCTGAGTAGACTCAAACCGAGGCTTCTTTGCTGGTTCTGGCGCTAGAACCGAAGGACCCTCTTCTTAGTTGTTTCCTCCTCGGAGACTGATGCATGAATTTCCAGAGCCACTTCATACGCCCTCTGGAAGGTTGTTGCTCTGCTACTAATCACATGAAACCCGAATGCGAGGGTCCATCTTCTTTATGTACCTCTTGACTCTCTCGGCTTCAGAAGGAATGACTGCAGAAGCGAACCAAAAAAGCTCTGTGAACTTGTCCGTGTAAGCCTGGAGGGACATGCTGCCTTGAGTGAGTATGAGGACTTCTTCCTGCTTCTGCCACCTCAGCTCATCAGGATAGAACCGGTCCTGGATCTTTTTAGTGAAGTCTTTCCAGTCCAAGACTAGATCTGTCTCGGGGTTGGCCCGTAAGGCACTCCACCAGTTATCAGCTTCGCCCCTCAAGTAGTAAGATGCTATCGGGACTCTTTCCCTCTCGGAACACGCTAGATGTAACAGCCCCGGAAATTCGGACCCTTTTCCTTCCTTTATAAAACTTAAATTTTACTAAAATCATAGCCCGAATTTCTAGAGTTGCTACTCATACGCCCACTTCTGATAAGAAGTGGGTATACGAATAAGTAAAAGCAGGATCGTAATGTTTTCAAATTTCAAAATGGATTTTATTCATAAATACCAAAGCCGTACAATGTTTAAAAATATTAAAAGTTAAAATAACTTATTACAAGATGTTCAGCTAATGCATAAAGCCTATGATCAAAGGGTTTAGCTAATTCCAACAGGCATTCCTCATCGGCCTCAAACAAGTAAGCCATCCTACTACTCACCTGCACAAAACCCCGAAGGAAAAACAACAAACAAACAATAACATAAAAAATCAGAAAAACTGAGTATGATCGACTCTACCCCGTAAAACGGTTTTGGTTTAAAAACAGTTGACACACAAGAGACATAGAACCTCAGCTGAACCAATATTTATCCAATTCACAAATTTTAGAGCAATTATTATTCAAGATTATTTATTTGGGAAAGTGAACGCGATAGGGCCTGTTTCATCCCGTCACGGACTTTTCGGCCTGGCCTGCAGCTTGTCGACAGAGTGTCCCGAGTGTATACATCCCTCACAGAACTAATGCGTATCCGCAAGTGCGCGCCAGAAGTTCAGGAGGAGGACGAAAGCAGATTATAACAGTTACAAAGTTTCAACGACGATTCAACACATGTCCGACCTATTGCGTGTCCACCATAACAATAGGCCCACATTGGGTACTCCCCAATGAGACACCGTTCATCAACCTAATAGGTCGTCACCGTTCGGGCTACTTTCCCTTTGAAGATTGTTTCACTTTAAGTTTAGGTTCATTTGGTTTTGAAAATCATTTGAGTGAGAACAATAACCTCGAAATAAATCAATCAAACCAAACTCCGCACTTTAAGAATTCTTCATGAGAATCAAACCATAAGGCAACTTTGCCAATCCGAATTCAACAACTCAATAACTCATCGTTCATCCGTGATAACCACTTATACTTCTTAAATCAAGGCAAGTTCAAACATTCACCAATCCATAAGCAAAATTCCATGACATAAATAGTTCATTAAACAATCGAATTGCTAAGAGCGTCAAGCTTTTCCTTCGTACGCCCACTTCTGATAAGAAGTGGGTATACGAATAAGTAAAAGCAGGATCCTAATGTTTTCAAATTTCAAAATGGATTTTATTCATAAATACCAAAGCCGTACAATGTTTAAAACCAAAATATTAAAAGTTAAAATAACTTATTACAAGATGTTCAGCTAATGCATAAAGCCTATGATCAAAGGGTTTAGCTAATTCCAACAGGCATTCCTCATCGGCCTCAAACAAGTAAGCCATCCTACTACTCACCTGCACAAAACCCCGAAGGAAAAACAACAAACAAACAATAACACAAAAAATCAGAAAAACTGAGTATGATCGACTCTACCCCGTAAAACGGTTTTGGTTTAAAAACAGTTGACACACAAGAGACATAGAACCTCAGCTGAACCAATATTTATCCAATTCACAAATTTTAGAGCAATTATTATTCAAGATTATTTATTTGGGAAAGTGAACGCGATAGGGCCTGTTTCATCCCGTCACGGACTTTTCGGCCTGGCCTGCAGCTTGTCGACAGAGTGTCCCGAGTGTATACACCCCTCACAGAACTAATGCGTATCCGCAAGTGCGCACCAGAAGTTCAGGAGGAGGACGAAAGCAGATTATAACAGTTACAAAGTTTCAACGACGATTCAACACATGTCCGACCTATTA
The DNA here is from genome assembly GCA_951394345.1 of Salicornia ramosissima. Classification (NCBI taxonomy): domain Eukaryota; kingdom Viridiplantae; phylum Streptophyta; class Magnoliopsida; order Caryophyllales; family Amaranthaceae; genus Salicornia; species Salicornia ramosissima. Next base: position 18,799,778 of record OX596240.1, on the reverse strand, counting down.
CGTGTCCACCACAACAATAGGCCCACATTGGGTACTCCCCAATGAGACACCGTTCATCACCCTAATAGGTCGTCACCGTTCGGGCTACTTTCCCTTTGAAGATTGTTTCACTTTAAGTTTAGGTTCATTTGGTTTTGAAAATAATTTGAGTGAGAACAATAACCTCGAAATAAATCAATCAAACCAAACTCCGCACTTTAAGAATTCTTCATGAGAATCAAACCATAAGGCCACTTTGCCAATCCGAATTCAACAACTCAATAACTCATCGTTCATCCGTCATAACCACTTATACTTCTTAAATCAAGGCAAGTTCAAACATTCACCAATCCATAACCAAAATTCCATGACATAAATAGTTCATTAAACAATCGAATTGCTAAGAGCGTCAAGCTTTTCAAAATCATGTGCATAGGAGAAAGTTTTCGAAAGAGTAATAATATACTTATAAACACATTTTTCGAAAATATGTATGTATATATATACTAAATAATTTTCAAAATTAGTAGAATAAAATTTCATAAAACATTTGGAGATTTTAAGTTACAAAAATCATAATATAAATACATGGCATATTTTCAAAAAATTTGAAATTATAGTTTCAATTCATGAACATTGTTTTTCGAAAATTTCAGATTTTATAATTATAATAACTAAGCTTCTATTGGACTTCTAATGGGTATTTGGTACATAAATTTTATGGTCTAAAACACATTTACACAACCCTTAGTCCAAAAACAAGTTTTATTTTGATTTTCGAAAATAACGAAAGCATAGTTAGGCTATTTTAAAAATCTGGACAACAACTAAAGTTGGCATAGAATGCCTTTAAAACCATCAGATTTGCCCTCAAAAACATGGCTAAAACATTCCTTGAATGCCCATGCATTCATACGAAAAATACTACCACTATGCACACAACTAATCATAATTTTACGTCATCAAAAAAATCTTAAAAACAATAACTAAAATAACTACTTAAACATGCATATAACTTCTACTAAAGCATAAAACTATAAGGCATAACTATAAAGCATTAAAACTACGCTAGAACATAAAACTAAACATGCTAAAACAAAAGCGTAAAAAAAAATAAACTAATCTATCCTAAGCATACAAGAACCTAAGGCTAAGAAAGCGGTAGACATCGAAGCATACCTCAACGTCTGGAAGGCTACTTTAAGATTCGCTCCCTCCTTAGAAAATTAAACTCAATTCTCTTGGTTATTCTTCCGTGAAAACTTTTCACTTGTTACTCCTCTTTTATTAGAGGAGAAGTGGAAGAAATGTTGAGAGAATTGTGAGGTATGATGGGTGGTGAAGGGGGTTATTTATAGGGTGGAAAGGTGGAGGAAAGTTGTAAACTTTCCATGTGGGACAAGGAGTGAGTGGTGGTGGTGAGGGCCGTGTGGGAGGGGATAAGGGAGGGGTGAGTGGTGGTGATGGTGCCTTGGGAGTTGTGTTGTCAAGGCTTAAATGCTTGTTGACTACTTTGCTAAATTAAACTAATTACGCGACAATTAAAATACGGCATGCATAAAACGAACTTTAAAAAAAATAAAATTCTAATCCATAAAAATATTTTTATTTGCCAAAAATATTTTTCCATAAAATAAAATAATTTTCGCAATATATATATATTATTTTCGAAAATAAGTACATGTTTATTTATTTTGAAAATATTCCAACTTCAAAAATAACTTATTATTTTCTGAAAATAATATTACGGCAAAATACTTTATTTTACTAATAAATACCTTTGAAAGTAATTTCGAAAAGCTCTTTTATAAAATATAAAACCTTTTTTATAGAAGATATTATTTTTGAAAATTCTTGAAAAATTACGGGTATTACACTAGAGCATCGAACAATTTCCGCATTTCTAGAATCCATTTCTCGAGAACGGTTGGGTCTGCTGCCCCATCTTAGACCGGAGGTCGAAGTCACGCAAGTCGATCAAACGAAGACTGGCCGCTCGACGGTTGGACGCCTCTTTGTGCTAAGGTGAGGATAGCATCCTCTAATGCTCGGCGCATAAATCGTGAGTAGCGTTCCGGGGTCGACATGCTACAAAATAATGACTCGGTTAGCATAATCATACATGCACGAAAATCATAAAAGACGCTCGGAAAAGTACAAAATATCCTATCCCAGGCTTCTACCCATGGCTTCACTCGCTTAAGTTTTCCATTTTAGGCTAAGTTGCACTCGTGATAAATAAAGCACTCGTCTTTCAAGCTACTTATGAAGAAGTAACTTTAGGGTCTTAACGACCCGACTTTTGTAGGCTGTCGATTTAAGAAGGAAATCGACAAATGGATCATTACCAAACAAAACATATTAAAATATTATAAGTTCAAGAGTTACTTTTATTAATCATTAACTAATGGAAAGATAAATTGTCCATAATTCCTTATTAATCCAATAAACCACATCTAAAACTGTTTATTCCCAACATACTGGGCAAAACTAAGAAATAATAACTGAAAGAAAATAAAGTAGACTCCGGGTTTCCTCTATAAGTCTTGCCAAAACACTCAATCCGATCCATACGAAAGCCCACTTATTCCTCAACATCATCACCTGAAATGGGGGGGGGGGTCCACCGTCAGTGGCGAGTAACTAGGCTGTCCCACTTAAATGTGGAACCATAAACTATATAATATCGTAGAATCAACCAAAAAAACGTATCAAAAATACACGTATAAACGTATAAAAAATATATGCATATATGTATAAAAATACATACAAAATACGTATAAAAATACATACGAAATACGTATAAAAATACATACAAATACGTGTAAGTATACATACAAAATACGTATAAAAATACACACATATACATACATAATTACATACCTGTCAGACGTACGCAGCGGAAGACTTTACATATCATACTTATAATATTACATAGATAAATACATAAATACGTACTTAAGTAATTATATTAGCATTCAAATAACATACCAACCCGTAGAATACATGTCTTATCATGTTATTTCCCAATTCCCCATCTTATCCATCTTCTTAAGTGCATGGATCAGTCATTATAGCTCGTAAGTATGCCCGTGTACATCCCAACATTCCTAAAATGTGTCGGGAGAACCCGTGTATTCTACCCATAGCTCTCATTTGCAAGAACTAAGCCTAAGCTATGGCCAAATTTGCTAAATAGTAGCCCGTGTACTACTACTTAGACGACTACACATCTTAAGATCCAGAACTGCCCAGAGACCACAGTAGGGCATTGGCTTTGACTTAACCTAATCTGGTGACCCGTGTATCACCAAACAGGCGTCCACTTCTTATCTTATCTTATCTTATCTTATCTTATCTTATCGACATGGCCATCGTGAGACCAATAATTCTTATCATCTTATTCTTATCATCGAGTTAATCCTTTTTCCTTCATATGACAACTTATCTTCATAATTCCCTTTATTCCTTTAATTAAATTAAATCCTTAAATCATAAATTAAATTATTATAAGCCATAAATTAAATTAAATTGATCATCCTTTTATTAGAGCCACTCGAAATTTTCTAAACAAATAAATAATTAAAATCGGCTTCCGTAAATAATCATATAAACAATTCAATAAATCAATTAAATCATCATATGATTATATAAACTAATAATTATCAATCGATATTGCATAAAAATGTGAGAAAAATACCCTTGTGCATCATCATACCCACTCGACTTTTTTCATCACAAAATAGAAAAATTAGTAATTTAAATTTATCAAACACAATTATCATATATCAATCATTTAAACTTTATAATAAATAATAAAATCAAGAACTAAACATTTAATTATCCAAACATGAATCCAAATAAGATCAAAATTCATCCTTTTTCTATATAATAATACATGGTCATCATGGTAATAATAACACACGAATTCTTGATCTAAATTCTACTCTTAGTTATCATAAATTAATTTATAAAACAATAATATAAACTATAAAATCATAATCTAACTGATAATCATGAATTTATACTAAACGTGGATAAAAAATCAAGCCTTTATACTATATAAACATTCGGCCAAACAAGAAGTAAAACATGACCACAATTAATTTCAAGAACTCATATAATTATATTTTTATCTTGTTAAATTATCTTTAAATTATTAATTAATTACTAAATCAAGAACCAATTTATAATTAGACAAGAAAAATTAAATCTTAAGTTCTTTTTGAAATATTGGACCACTCGACATTTATGGGCAATGAGAACAAAATTATAAATTAAATTCAAGATTTTAATTAGGCAATTTGAATAAATTAGGATCATACTTTTAATCAAGGAATCATAATAAGAATCAACATAAAATCATGTGAATAATTCGACATCCACACGCATGGTTCAAGGACAAAATTTAAGGTTTTTCATGCGATTATTCTAATCAAGACATGTAATTTAAGGTGACACATAATGCATAGAATTAATTAAAAATACACAGATTCATTAAAGATCACATAAAGATATCAAGAAACAACATAAATATTAATCAACATATGGTTCGAAAAACATAGGCCTAACATGATACTAATTCAATCAGTTTCCCTAGTTTAATCCTAATCAACTATATGGAAAATTAATCCAAATTCAAGGGGGTTAGTCTAGTTACCTTGAATCAGGAAGAAAACAGAGAACGAATCCTTGCTTGGGGGTTCGAAAATTACACGGCTCCTTAGGGGTTTGTGGTTTTTTTCGAGAGTTTAGAGTTTCTGGTATTAGGATAATAGGATATGAGTTTTGTTCACTATAAGTAATAATAAAGAACAAAAAGAATTAATTAAAGAAAATAAAATAGAGGGGGCCGTGTAAAAGGAGAAAAATAGGGGGAAGTTGAGTGAGAATAGGAGACTTGGTAAAGGTTAGTTAAAAATAAGATTTTTAGATCGTTTAGGATTATCAAGATATAAACTAGATATTTAGAAATTAAATTATCTAAATAATAATAACAATAATTAAAAGAAAATAATCCTTGGCCATATAATAGGAGGGCCGGCCAAGAGGCGGGAAAATTGGGTCATTGGGCCCAATTTTAAGACAAGACAAAGGAATAAAAATTAAACAGTCAAAATAATTGGGCCTTTTGGACATAGAATACTAAAATAATAATAATTAACCACGAAATTTTCTGGCCCAGAATTTTGGGTTATTACAGAATACCCAGGGGAGAAATAAACTTACATGTCAAGCTGGGACTGGAGGATTCTGAAAGGATTTGCATGGTGAGATTCCATATGATAGATGCAACTTCACCATACAATGCCATTCTTGGCAGAAATTTCATGGACCAATTTGAAGGTGTAGCATCCACTTTCCATCTATGCTTCAAGTATGTGACTGATGCCGAGGGGGTAGCCACCCTCAGGGGATCTCAAGAGGCTGCCAGAAGCTGCAACCTGACCCAAATCAGGCACTCCAGGCCTGAGGAAGTTGCCAGGAACAGAAGGTTTGCTCATGAATTATCTGAGTTAGTAAAAAACAGCCCCAACAAAGTTCGCCTGACGGGGGAAGAGCAGCCTCAACCAAACAAAATCTTCACCACCAGTCATACTACTACCAACACATCAATGGAGATAGACCCACACCAGGACCCAGAAGCCAGGCCATCTGAAGAACAAATCAGAGATCAGGCTATTCAACCTGCTCAGGCCACGGAAGAGATTCAGTTGGAAGAAGGGATAGGCAAAACTGTCATCATATGGACGGAGATGAATAGAGAGGAGAGGTGTAATTTGATCACCCTGCTCAGGTCAAACTGTGATATCTTTGCCTATGAGGCCAACAACATGCCTGGTATAGACCATGTTCTAATCTCCCACCACTTGAGTGTCTTGCCAGAGGCAAAACCTATCAAGCAAAAGAGAAGGAACTTCTGTGCTGATAAAAAAAAGGTTGTCGAGGCAGAAGTCAACAAGTTGATCAAGGCAGGCTTCATCGAGCCCTATGAATACCCTGAATGGCTGGCCAACGTGGTCATGGTGAAGAAGTTCAATGGAACATGGAGAATGTGCGTAGACTTCACGGACCTAAACAGGGCCTGCCCTAAAGATTTTTATCCTTTGCCCAGGATAGACCAGCTGGTAGACTCAACCAGTGGACATGCCATGCTGAGCATCATGGATGCTTACTCCGAATACCACCAAATTTTCATGCACCCTGAAGAAAAACACAAGACAACTTTTATCACTAGCTGTGGAGTGTTCAACTATGTCATGATGCCATTCGCCTTGAAGAATGCAGGGGCAACATATCAAAGAATGGTGGACAGGGTCTTCAAAGACCAAAGAGGTAGGAACCTGGAGGTGTACGTCGATGACTCCATCGTCAAATGCGTGCATACAACTGATCATGTTAAGGATCTACAGGAAACCTTTGCCAACTTAAGAAAGCACAATGTAAAAACCGAACCCCAAAAATGTGTGTTTGGGGTCAGATCAGGCAAGTTCTTGGGATTCCTGTTGAGTCAATGAGGAATTGATGCAAATCCTGACAAGGTAAAGGCAGCCCTAGACCTACCAGAGCCCAGATCAGTCAAGGACATTCAAAGGCTAACTGGTCGAATGGCAGCCCTGTCCAGGTTTATTGCCACGTCCTCAGAAAAGACCCAGCCTTACTTCAAAGTCCTCAAGGGCAACAAGCAATTCACTTGGGGCGAAGAACAACAAGAAGCCTTCAAGCAATTGAAGAGCCATCTCACAACACTTCCCACTCTGGCCAGACTTGTACTATGTGAAGTTCTATACCTGTACATAGTTGTGTGCCAAGAAGCTGTCAGTGCAGTACTACTTCGAGAGGAAGGAAAAGTTCAACAACCAATCTATTTTGTGAGTCATGCCCTGGTCCCAGCTGAGACCAAGTACCCCCTGATAAAAAAGCAGCCTATGCAGTTGTTCTAGCAACCAGAATGCTCAGGCCCTATTTCGATGCTCATGAAGTGGTGGTCCTCTCAAATATGCCCCTAGGAAATTCTCTAGAGAAACTGGACAGGTCAGGTAGGATATCAAATGGGCTTTGGAATTAACTGCCTTTGGTATCAAAATCCAGCCTCGACATGCCATTAAAGCGCAAGCCCTGGCCGACTTCCTGGCTGAATGCTCCTATCACGAGGAAGCAAAAGAAGACCCTGGTCCATGGATTGTTTATTCAGATGGCTCATCTCAGCAACAAGGATCAGGAGCAGGGGTGGTCATGATCTCACCTGAAGGGGATGTGATTGAGTATGCTTTGAAATTTCAATTCGCCGCCACCAACAACGAAGCAGAGTATGAGGCAGCCTTAGCAGGCCTTCAACTATGCTCAACAATGAAAGCCACCAAGGTCCACCTGTTCACAGATTCACAACTAGTTGCCAACTAATTCAACGGAGTATATGAGGCGAGGGAACCAGCCCTGGTGGAATATCTGAAAGTGATGAAAGACCGGTCCTCTAAACTAGAGGAGTTTTTGGTACAACTGATCCTAAGGGAAGAAAATGTGCAAGCTGATGCACTAGCAAAGCTGGCCAGCTCCACCCTGCAGGAGCTGACCAGGAGGGTCTTTGTGGAGATCTTGCCCACGAAATCAATCAAGCAAGTAAAGGAGTGCACCTACCAGGTGGACTTATCAACAAATTGGATGAGTGAAATCATCCACTTCAAAACAACAGGCCAGCTTCCAACTGAAAGGAGTCAGGCCAGAAAGATCAGGAGGAAGGCTACCAGGTACACCCTATTTGATGGGGAACTATATAGAAAATCTTTCACAGACCAGCCCCTGTTAAAATGTGTTGACACAGATGAAGGAAATTATGTCCTTAGAGAGGTTCATGATGGCATTTGTGGTCACCATATGGGGGGCAGAACCCTAGCACACAAAGCCCTCAGAGCTGGGTATTATTGGCCAACCATGTTAGCAGATGCAAGGGGCCTGGTCAAGAAATGTTCCAAGTCAGAAGTTCTCACCCACGATATCACAGCCAGCAAACGATCTCTGTCCCATCCTCAACCCTATTCCGTTTGCTCAATGAGGCATGGACCTGCTAGGTCCTTTCCCCACTGCCCAGGGGGGGAAGACATGGCGGATAGTAAGTATAGACTACTTCAGCAAATGGATAGAAGCAGAAGGTTTGACCACTATTACAGAGAGCAATGTCAGGCAGTTCATCTGGAAAAGTATTATAACCAGATATGGAGTGCCCAGGTGCATGGTTTTTTATCATGGGAAGTAGTTCGACAACGAGCCTCTCAGAGATTACCTCACCCAGTTCCACATCAAATTTGCTTACTCTGAGTATGTCATCTTCAGTCCAATGGCCAAGCTGAAGCAGCAAATAAGCAGGTTCTGAATGCTCTAAAAAAGAGACTGGATGACAAAAAAGGAAGGTGGTTATGAAAACTCCCCAGCACACTCTGGTCATTGAGGACCACCTCCAAAGAGTCCACCTTTATGAAGCCAAAACCAACGACCAAGTCCTCTCTGAGAACCTGGACCTACTCGATGAGGTCAGAGAAGAAGCTGGAATCAGGCTAGCTGCTTATCAGAACAGGATAAGCAGGTACTGCAACAGAAAAGTTAAGAACAGGCCCATCAAAATAGGTGACCTGGTCTTAAGAAAAGTTGCAGTTGTTCAAAAAGATAAAATTCATGGGAAATTATCAGCAACCTGGGAGGGTCCTTACCAAGTGTATGAAGAGTTGTCCACATCAACATTTCGTCTCATGGACCTGGAAGGGAATCAGCTACCCAGTAATGGAATGCTGATCAGCTCAAGAAATACTATTTTCCTAGTTACTATTTTCAAAGAACCATTGTAAAAATGTACAAACAAATTTCAATTATCAATGAAAATTCAAGTTTGCTGCTACAACTCGTTGTTCAAAGGAATACAAAAAGTCCTGGTCTGGTGGGGCAGGTGAAAAAGGTCTGCCTAGCAGATACAACTGGCCTCATTCCTAGCCCAGTCCATGCATTTGTTTGGCCTAAGGTCATGCACAAATGCATGCATCAAAAGTTCTGGTCTGGTGGGGGCAGGTGGAAAAGGTTTGCTCAGCAAGCACACCTGGCCCCATTCCGAGCCAAGTCCATGCACTTCTTTGACTCAAAATCATACAAAAGTGCATGCCCTAAATGATCTGGTCTTGGGTAGGGTAGTGCAAAGAATTTGCCCAGCAAACACACTTACCCAAATGCCATGGCCAGTCCATATGCCTATTTGGCCTCAGGTCATACAAAGGGATATGCCCTAAACGATCTAGTCTTGGGTAGGGTAGTGCAAAGTGTTTACCCAGCAAACACACTTACTCAAATGTCCTGGCCAGTCCATATGGCTATTTGGCCTCAGTTCATACAAAGGGATATACCTCAAATGACTTGATCCTGGGTAGGGTAGTGCAACGAGTTTGCCAAGCAAACACACTTACCCAAATACCCTGGCAAGTCTATGTGTTTATTTGGCCCATGGTCATACAAAAATACATGCATTCACAAATATCGAACACTAAAAAAAGAAGTAAGGCAAAGAATTTGCATTCACAAATATCCTGTAACCCATATCTGGTCAGAAGGTCACTTTGTCACCTTCCAACCAGGGGGGGCAGAGAGTATACACAACATATATATAGCACATATAAATATTTGCGGAGAAAAAAATTCATGCAAAAACCACACATTCATAAAAATCAAGTGTCAGCCAAATATTCAAAGGTAGGATAAAACACATCCACCCCCTGCTAGATGGTAAAATGAGTATCAGAAAATTGCATAAGTTTACTACTAACAGGCACGACGACCACCTGGCTCAAAAATGCCCAAGCAGAGACCAAAATAAATTGTTCTTACAAGTAACGAAGATAATTCAAAGAAAAACGAAAAGCTTAAAGGGCACAAGAGGACACCACCAACATGCTCCAGAACAGGTCAGCAAAAAGCATGACCAGACGTGCTAGAACAGGAAGAGGCACTCCCCAGGTTACCAGGTGATCGCCAAACTTCCTAGGCAGAGGGTGAGCCCTTGCTATCCTGGTTTCCAGGAGCACTCTGTTAATCCTCAATGGTTGGTCTGTCCTGGTCACCCCCTCCATGACCATCCTCCACTTCAGTAGTGGGAACATTTGAACTATGAGCTGCACTATGGTGGACTTCCTCTTGTACAGGTTGAGCAGCAGCAGGTTCAGTAGCTTCAGTATCAGGGTGAACAGGCTCCTCTATAACAGTAGGTTGAGCAGGAGTTGGAGCATCCTCAAGTGCTGGGGTGGCAGGTGTACCAGGAGTCAAAGGATTCAGGTACTCCTGGATAAAAGAAGGAAGCACTTCACCAACCAGGGGCATTGAACCCTGGCCAGCTCTGTAGCTCTCTTCCACCACCTCCCAGTCCACATCTGGGTACCTGTGCTTGACACACCTAAAAGCAGATAGCCAAACGTCAAAGAAATAGTCGTTAAGCTCTTGATCATTCCTAGTCAGGTGAGCCCTGGACTCCAGCTCCTCCTCAAGCTCCCTCAGCTGAGTTTTCATTTTCTCTTTGCTGGCCCCAAGGGCCTGAACCTCCTCAGTCATGGCCTGGTTATTTTTCTCAAGCTTCGTCAGCTGCTCATCTTTTCTCTTACCAGCCTCCTCCAGGTCCTCAACCCTGGTCTGAAGGTTCTCCCTGATCTGGTCAGCATTGTTCCCCTCTTCAGAAGCTTGGACTCTGACCTGCTCTACCTGCTCTCTGGCCTTTGGAAGCTGCTCTTGAGCCCCCCTAAGCTGATCCAGAGCCTCATCCCTAGCCTATTCAGCAGCTGCAATTTTTGCATGGAAAGCCTCAAAGGCCTGATTCTGCTCACTAAGGACAACTAGATAGCTCTATTTGGTGGAGAGCACTTCATCTTGCAGGCCACGTATCTTTTCTCCTGCATAGGTCAGATAGGGCAGTCCAAACGTTAGGAACTCACTGGCCACTAGCCCGTACTTCACCACCTACAAAGAGACAACAGTTTACAAGTTTTAAACTAAAAATATAGCAGACTAATCAAAGTAAAAAGAGGGTAGGAAGAATTCATACCAGCCCAATCACCCATCTCAGAGTGATCCCAGGGTTGGCCACAGAGCTGGAAGGTCTGTTCTGAGGGCCCAGAGCACGGTGTAACATCCCCCTGATGTACTTATCAGAAGCCTCGCCAGGGGCAGCGTCAAACCTCCCCTCGTTAGGAACAGGAAACTCTGAACGAAACAGGGCTGCCAACTGTGATGGTAGATTGTAAGATGGAAGGGTATCATGAGCTGGTGGTGTTTGTGTTTGCTCTGTTGTTGTTGTTGTTGTAGCTGTTGGAATTGCTATTGTTGTTGTTGGAATTGCTATTGTTATTGTTGTTGTTGGAACGGCTGTTGCAGTTGTTGTTGTTGTAAGAATTACTGTTGTTGATGTTGTTGCCTGGTTTTCAGCTGTGGAGGCACCAGGTGCCTCCAAGGTTAACTTCTTTACCCCCACAATGGGGGCAGGGGTAATAGAACTGTGAGGGCCAGCCAACTCAGCAAACCTCCCACTCCAGTTTGAAAGCTGGGAGTAGGAAGGCATGTTAGATAGCCCGGCCCCATCAGACAGATCGCTCCCAATAAGGAACTCATCCCCATCACCAGGAGATCCAAGGTCCCCCTGAGCCAGGTCATCTCATCCCCACCAGCAGGAGATCCAAGGTCCCCCTAAACCAGGTCATCCTCATGGATGGCCATGGCAATGCGGAGTCCCACCTCCTCTTGGACTCTCCTTCTCCTCCTCAGCCTCAAAGGCTCCTCATCCTCATCACCATCATCATCATCATCAACTGTTAGCACCTCCTTGCCCTTTCTGCTTCCCTCCTCGGCGCCACCAGGATACCTGGACCTCTTACCTGCCAGGGCCCCACCTTCTTTAATCACTAGGGAAGATCCCTGGAGCATGGTCACAGCTGCCGTAGCACTCCCGGCCACAGGAGGAGCTAACCCAGCACTCCTCCTGGACCTCCTACCTGGTCCAGTCACCAACCTGGCAGCAATAGAGGAGGGAGCATCAACATCAGCCTTGGGCCTAGGGGGCAACCTGCTTGGAGCAGCCCTAACAGTATCAGGTTCGAAGGGCAGAAACCTAGGAGCAGGACGAAGAGGGATGCTCTTGTTATTCTCCAGAAGGACATATTTCATCCTTGCTGGAGGGTCCAAAGGGATAACCCTGGAAGGTTTCCCATCCTCGTCTACTCCCAGCCTCTCGTAGTCCACAATCTCTCGAGCTTCAACTACCATAACCAGGTCAAAAGATGATAAGACCAGAGATGCAATTAAGATGACCTAGATCAAGATGACCAGGGCTCATAAAAGCAAAGAAACATGACCAAAATAAATTGAAACAAAAGGATCATGCAATAAAAATAGTTAAGAGAGGATACCTTTGGTCATTTTGCAGCTTAGGCTGCACGGGGCCAGGTAGGCCTCATTCCTAATCAGATCGAGGTGGGGGAGCCAAACAACAGGCGAGGCACTTCCAATACTGCTGGTGGAGGGGTGAGCAGCAAACTCCCTGACCACAGCCTGCTTGGCAGCAGTTAAAGTCTCAAAGGCGACCCAGTCCGTACTCCTGGGCCTAGTCCACTCGGTCCTCGGCATATAGACGTTGGGGTCACTACTCTGCAAGGGGACCACCAACCAAAGAAACTCATAGTACCAGTGCCCCATTTCCCTAGGCTTAGGGTAGGTGCTAGCATACGTCTCATTATCCTGCCTCAGGACCTCCACTGTCCACCAACCCTTGGGCACATTGGACCCCCTGTAAGGCTTAAGCCTATACATGGTCCTGAAGACTCTTGAATTCAGAGGAACCCCCCTGAACTCACACACCCAAATAAACCCAACCAGCCTTTGGATGGTGTTGGGCACCAGCTGTGACAGACAGACATTCCAGACCCCCAGCATCTCCACAATGAAAGGGTGCAGGGGGAACCTGATTCCTGAGTTCATGTGGCCCGGTTCAGGATCCCATGCACAGGACCCAGAATTCATCGCAGAAAGGCGATATCCATCCAGACCAGGGGCAAGAGTCAGAACATTTGCCCTGGTCACCAGGCTTGCCTGGTGCATCTTCCCCAAATATACAGTAGAGGACCTGATGTTCATGACCCCAGAAAGAGCTTCGGGGTCCTCCCACCTTACAGTGACCCAGCGATTCGATGCATCCAAATAATGGTCCTTATCAACTAGACCCCCTATCCTTGCTTGGACCCTGTGGTCCTCATTTTTTACAACAAGGGCTCTCCCCTGTTCAGGTTGTTCTGCAAGATCCCTCTCCATCTCCTGTAGCTGCTCAGCAATGATGACGTCATAGCTAACGTCAGGGCCATCATCGAAAAGCTCGTCTCCAGCCTCGTTATGTGTAATTGAGAAATCAGAGGTAGATGGTTGCTCGGCCATTTTTGAAGAAGAAAGAGTAATTCTTGGAGGAATTAAGTGGAAGAGAAAGTGAAGTGCTTAGAGAATTTGGGAGAGAGAGAGAGAAAGCAAAGAGAATTTGAGAGTGAAGAGTTTTTCTGAATAAATTTTGAAACCTCTTCGACTCCTTCCTTAAATACGGCTCTCTCACCCCTCAACCCACTAAACACGAAGGTAAGTGGATCAATTAAAGTTGCCATAACTGCTGCTCTACGTTTCTCAACTGCCCAAACAAAAATCTTCAAATTCAAAAGAAGAAGAAGACTGTTTCAAAGGTCCTGCTACCAGGGCCATGGCCCACTCGATAAAATCCATAAAGATTCCTCCCTAATTTTTATGGACTTGGGCGGCAAATTGATGGGGCAAAATGCACCCTTTAGTTATTGGGCCAACCACTTCAAAAGACAGGGCCCAATCAAGTCATTAGCATATGAAAGAGGCACGTTACAAGGAAAGCCCACAAAAGACAATCAGGCCCAGATACAAGACAAGGTCTTTACAAGGGGCCTGATCTACTAAGTCCACGCTCAAGCACCCACCTGGTCCAGATCACATCTACCAGGTCCAGGGAACAATCACCTGGTCCAGATCATATCTACCAGGTCCAGGGAACGCGTACCAGGTCCAGTTCAACCTACCAGGGGCAGTTTACTCCCACGTTCTCATGGTACTATAAATACTCCATGCCATGCACATGCCAAGGTATCCAAAAAATATTAAACACACCTCAAACTTCTACCTCACTTTCTCTCTCTACATTTGATCACTTTACTGACTTGAGCGTCAGAGAGTCTTTCCCTGGAACACCTCCAGGGGTAGCTCACGTTTGTTCTTTGTGCAGATCAACACGCCCATCTACGTGGATTTGAACTAGCTCTCGGCCCATAAAACATTAACATTGTTGTGAACCAAAAATCACCTCAACAATATCTATTTAGATTAATGGGCAACCGACCATTAAACTACCAAAGTAAAAAGGCAAACAAATGTGATCATAATTGCCAATTAAGTAAGTATTGAAAATTATAGGTTTTTGTTCTTTTAGAATGAATTAATTTAATTTGAATTGAATTATACTAACTTATATAAAATTAAATTTGATTAAGTTGAAACGAATTTAGCTTTAAAAAAATATAGGCTGAAGGTAAGTCCAAAAACTTTGGGCCTAAAACAACAAGAAAATCTCGTTCGCCCGACCGATTTTACTGACCGACATTTTCTTAGTCGAAAAATACAGACCGCTCCCGACTGAAAACAGTCGGGAGTTTTTTTTCGATCGTAATGACAGTCGAAAATTTTTTACCGACCGATAGAACCGTCGGTAACGGTCGGTAAATTTCGATCGTCTATGTTCGATCGGAATTTACCGACCGTTACCGATTTTTCTGTCGGTCGGTAAATTTTTAGACTCTTTTTTAAAAACAAGTCGTGATTTTGAATCACCAAATTTCAATCTCTCTCCACTCTCTCTCCCTCTAACGTTTGAAAACCAACCCCAAACCCTTACTCTCTCTCTCTCCCCTCCAGCCACCCACCTGCGATCGGCGTCTGCCGCACCTTTGGCCTCTCTCTTTCTCCTTCTCTTTCTTTCTCCGTCTTCCTGTTCTGCCGCCGTTACCGCCCCTCCTGTGCCGCCGCCGTCCTCCTCAGATTGTTGTTAGGGTTTTTTTGTTTTTCAATTTATTGAATTATGTGTGTGTATATGTATTTGTATGTATTATGTATGTATTTGTATGTATGTGTATATATTATGTATGTATTTGTTTGTATGTGTATGTATATGTATTATGTATGTATTTGTATGTATGTGTATGTATTATTTATATATTGTTTTACTTTGAATTTATTAAAGTTTTATTGAATTGTTTTGTTTTTTTGTCCAAAAATTTCTATGAATATGTATTTATTTATGTATTTGTATGTATGTTAATGTATTATGTATTTGTATGTATGTCTATGTATTATATATGTGTATTATGTTAGTTTCTTTTGAATTATTTTGAGTTGTATATATTTGAATGCTACATTTCTTTAAAACTCAACAAACTTGTTCCCCACAGCTTTGAATAATGAAAATAAACTTCGATGTGGTTTGAAATAATAAGATATGATTGTTTGGGCAAGTAAAAATTATTAAGGGCGAAAATGGCCAATTTATGCGATTTTCGTTCCCAACACGACCGTAGGACCCCTAAAACTCGACGAACTCGTTCCCGATATAGCTTAGAATAATGATAATAAACTTCAATTTGGTGATAAATCAAGAAATATGATTGTTGGTTGAAAGTTGAGTTGTATTTATTTTCAAATACAAAATTGCCTCTATATTTGGTTTATTATGAATCTTTGTAATTCTTGTGAATGAATACAATTAAAGTAGAAGTAAATATGACTTAAATATATATACATGTGCATTACATAAGAAAGCTTTAAGAAGAATTAAGAAAAACTAAAATAAGATAGGAGTACGTGAAGACATTGAAGGATGTTTGAATGCTTTGAACTGATATTTGTTAATGGCTTAGAATAGGCATAATCGAAATGAAAAGGAAGGAGCGTGATTGGATGTACAAGAGACACGATAAGGACAACAAACTTCGGGATGAGTTCATCAAAGGGGTGAATGAGTTTGTTGCCTTCTCTCAGCAGCACCCTGAGCTTAATGACAGGGACAAGATAAGATGTCCGTGTGTTCGGTGTAAAAACTTGAATTACTTGGATGTGCGCAACGTAAAGGTACATTTGTATAAGAAGGGGTTCCTTCCGAACTACTATGAATGGTTATGTCAAGGTGAAAGGGCGAGTATAGGGTCACCTCGTCTCCTACTCATCCGAATCCTTATAGGGAAATGGTTGTCGATGCTTTTGGGAACAACGTGGACCCACCATTCCTTGAGGAGGCAACTTCGGCTGAAGAAGAACCAAATGCGGAAGCGAAGATGTTCTTCGACTTGCTCAAGGCAGCCGAGCAGCCTTTGTATGATGATAGCAACATCTCTGTGTTGGAGATGGCTTCTAGAATGATCAATTTAAAGTCTGAGTGCAACTTGCCACTCAGGTGCGTAGATGGTATTGGGTCATTGGTGAACGATGCGCTCCCCACCACCCAAAAAACTAAGTGTAGCACCTATTACGACACAATGAGGTACTCAAGGGATTAGAGCTTCCTCACGAGAAGATACAAGCATGCCCGAATGGATGTATGCTATTTTGGAAGGACGATGCTGAGCTTGATAAGTGTCATCATTGTGGGTCGAATCGGTTCAAGAAGACTTCGAATGACAATTTCGTTCCCGTAAGTTTTCTGGTGTACTTCCCAATAACAGCACGATTACAAAGGATGTTTGCCACTAGGAACATTGTTTAGGATATGACATGGCATTCTGACAATCTTCGAGGGCAAGGGAACATGGCTCACCCAAGTGACAGTGAAGCTTGGAAGCACTTCGACAGGACCTTTAAGGACTTTGCGTCCGAGCCTCGAAATGTTAGACTTGGTTTGTTTACTGATGGTTTTTTCCATTTTTGGGAAGTTTGGAAAGCAATACTCTTGTTGGCCTATTTTAACTACACCTTACAACATGTCACCGTCCATGTGCATGAAAAAACCTTTCATTTTCCTTTCCTTGCTTATCCCTGGGCCAAAAAATCCGAAGGACGATTTGGATGTCTACATGCAACCTTTGATTAATGAGTTGAAGCATCTATGGTCGGTTGGGTCCTTGACTTATGACATCTCAAAGAAGCAAAATTTCAATCTTCGCGCAGCCTTGTTGTGGACTATCAGTGACTTTCCAGCATATAGTATGGTGTCAGGTTGGAACACGTTCGGTAAAAAGGCGTGTCCATATTACATGGAGAAAAGGAAGGCCTTTTGGCTACAACTGTAACGACCCGACTTTTATAGGTGATAACCGACTTTTTGTTAGTGTTTTTCTTAGCTTTTAGGTTAGTTTTATAGCTTAGTTTTCCCTTTTCTTATTTCATTTTGTCATTTTTATTTCCTTTTTGTAGTTTAGTTGTGCTTCGGCTATTTTGCAGTATTCTTGCTATGTGCTACTCCTTTTTGGTCGTTTTCCCCATTTTTGTAGGTAATTCATACTTCACGGAATTCGACGAGTCGTTCGAGCATTGGATATCTGAGCCAAGGCAAATTTAGAGGCTTTTTACAAAAGGAGGGGTCGCTCCCCTAGTAGCACGGTCGCGCCCAAGCTCTGAAATGAAGAATTAAGCACCTGACCAAAGGAGCGACCGCTCCTCTTCTTTGCACGGTCGCTCCTATAAAGCAGCGGTTGCTCCTCATGCTTGCACGTCCGCTGCTTTTAGCAGCTGTGTTTTCTCGCGTTTTCTGGCCGCGTTTTTGCTTTGTAAATTACTAGTGTATATATACTTTGAAAGCTCGTCTTGTAACCCGAGATTGGAGCTCGTGAGAGTTTCTTCTCTCACCATAGCTTAGCTTTATAACCCTTTAGATTTCTTTGGTATCAAACACTTTGATTTATGTATTGAATCTCTATTTTTGTTCTTCAATGTTTTCTTAGCTTGCTCTTCAATCTTCAAGGTACTTTATTGCTTCCTTTTATTACTTTGATTTCTTGTTTTTTGTTGTTTAATTATTAGTTTAGTTGTTTATGTTTGTTATTTATTTGTTGTTTTAGTTATTTATGTTTGTTTCTTGTTGGTTTTAGTTGGTAGTTTATTTAGGTTTTGGTGTTAGTTTAGTTTTATGTTTAATTGTTAGTTTGTTAGGTTAGTTGTTCTTAGTTATAGGTTTTAGTTTGTTAATTTAGTTATTCTTAATTTTAGTTATTATTTATGTTTCTAGTTTTAGTTTTAATTATGTTATTGTTAATTATGTTTGAGTAGTTTAGTTTCTAGGGTTTTGAGTAATCTTCTCAAATCCTCTATGTTTGTGGTTTAGTCGTGTTTAGGCTTGGTTGTGATATTGTCGGTACCTCAGGATTCGGTAATGTTGAGTCTGGTGTCTAGCTAACATAGGATTCATTGAAGAATCCCCACCGAAGGACCGAAAGGTGAATGTGGGTGATGACTTCCTTTGCCCGATTGATGGAAGCACCACGAAAGTTGGGCCTTCGATTAAGGGAAAGTGACCGGTCTTCGTGATTTTGTGCTTAAGGCTTGATAGACGTGTCGCAACACGAAAGTGGGTTGTATATGTCTTTTCGGTTATCGTACTAGCTCGAAAGAGTAGTGCGATCTTAGAATGACCTCCCCTTTATCCATGACCTAAGTCTAAGTTTGATTGATTCACAATTCATGGTGGTTTGAGTTGTGATCTCTTACCCTAGTCCCTTTTATTCTTGTTTCCATAGTGTATCTTTAGTTAATTCCCGTATTTCTCTCCACCTCCCGCGACCATCATTTGTCCTAGCTTGTTCGACTCTCATGCCTAGACTAGTGCGAAGTACCTTCCCCATGTTCGACACCCCCACTCTTACTATGACGGGGATTTTATTTGGAGAAAACACCTCCTATCAAATTGGCGTCGTTGCCGGGGAAGGCAACGCCATTAGTTTAGGTTGAGTAGAATGGTTCTAGGTCTTTCTTTTTCTTTATTTTTGTGAATATTTAGGCCTTATGGCCACTTCTTTGATCTATCCCCAATATGAGCATGAACCATTTTGGATGTATTATGATAGGATTGGAAGCTCTCTTCCTCCTAATCATAATTGTGATAAGTGGGATATATGTAATGTAATGTATGAGGGCTTGAATTATGAAACGAGAAACTGGGTTGAGTTGATCTCTTATGGTGATTTCTTAGCTTTAGACTTGGATAGAGCTTGGCTTTTTCTTCGCGTGTCTAGCTAAGGAAACCTATGAGTGGGATATGACTACCCAAGGGATACATGACTTTAGTAACGAGCCGAGCTTATTTGCGGAATATGGCTTTAATCATCTTCCGATTCATACCCCTACCTTGGATGTTGATCATCAATACTCGCAAGAGCATGCTCTGGATGAGTTTATACAAGGTGGTGTGTGAATTCCGATGATTCATCGCATAATCTTCAAGTCGAGCCCGTTGTTTGTGACTTTAGTTATGATTTTGATCCATCTCCTCTCATTGTCGTACCAACCATCTAAACTCACATAGACGTTGATGTTTCATTGCAATGTCATGATGAAAATCATGACCCTCCCGTCTCGTCATGTGATGTTGTATTGGATGAGGCCTTCTTCGTTGAGTCTAGTGAAGTTGACGAGGTCATTATTAATGTGGAGGATGTGGTTATACCATCTTCTCTTATTCCCTTTTTAGGAGGATTTAGCCTTGTTTATTCACATCCCACTCCCCTTCCATCCATGCTTATATCACCCCCATCCGAGGGCACCATCTCTTGTTTTGATTCCAATGTTTCTCCTCCAGAAACCAAGGCAAGGGAGGTGTTTGGGAGTGTTCCTTTTCTTTTATTTGATTTTTCTTTTAGTAGTTTTTATTTTGATTTTCCTCCCTGTGGGCACTCACTCCCACATAAGCATTGGATGCCGGTTTTTAAACCGTTCCCTTTGCTTAATTTGATCATTGCTTATGTGGTTTTTAGTGAGTTGAGTGCTAGTGCATTTGATAAGCTTTCACGAGCTTTGCGGCGCTATTTATTGAGGCCCGGGTGTTTGTGTCTGCTGGATGACTTTGATGTAAGTTTTGTTACATCTTAGTCCCTATGTCCGGCTAGTTCGTCAGGCTCAAGACGTTAAACAAGCGCTTCTCGGGAGGCAACCCGTAGTTTAATGTTTTTTAGAGTAAATTTTTGTGTTTGCTTTTATATTATGATTTTTGAGGTCCATTTTATGCTCGTTTTGGTATATTGTTTGAATGTTGTGCAGATAACGAGCATAAATGTGAATGCCATTTCTGGAACGAGTATGAGCAAGAGGTAGTGGCAATGTTATGAACCAAAGGGGTGAAATCAGAGGCATTCGATCTAGACAAACTCCCCTTTGGTCATTGGAATGCAAAGGAAAAAGAGCAAAGCCAAAAATTTGAAGCAGAAGAAAGGAACGGTCGCTCCTATATTATGCACGACCGCTCCTATAGAGGAGCGCCCTCAATGAACAAGAGGCAGTAGCTACTGACTTCAAAGGAGCGGTCGCTCCTTCCATACGCACGACCGCTCCTTTGTACAGGTGCATTCTTTCTTTTGAATGTGGAATCAGGTAGTGGCTGAGTTTTCCAAAAGGAGTGGTCGCTCCTTAAAAATGCACGGCCGCTCCTTTGGACGGGTCGAAATCACAGTGGCATATTTAACAAAAGGAGCGGTGGCTCCTAAACCTTGCACGGCCGCTCCTTTCGTTCTGAAATGTTTTTCATAAGTCGTGACCTTCTCTCTCCTCACATTTCAAAAAACAAAAAAAAAAACAGAGAAAACAAGCAGATAAGCCATCCACGAAGAACCCTAGCTCTTTCACCCCTATCTCCTTCTTCTCCATCATCCTACCTCCATTAAAGCTTCAAGGAACTTCCTTCCTTCCTCCATCCCAATCTCACATTTTCTCACTCAAACTTTCTCCTTAACACTTCCACTCATCTCTCACACTCCTCACCTTCCAAAATTCGAACCTAGGGTTCGAATTTCTTCATTTCAAAAAAAAAAAAAAAAAGCAATTATTGAGTTTAAGGTTCGAATCCTTCACTTAGGGTTCGAATTTTTGGGTGATAGGGTCGAAAAAATTAAAAAAATATATATACTAAAAAAAATCCGAAAAAAAGGGGGTTTTGGTAGCCATTGTTGTTGGTCTAAGCATTACAAAACAAGTCTCATTGCAATTCTTCACTTCAAGGAGGTAGTAAGGGGTATATTCATACTCCCTTTTGGTATAAATTCTTCAACCCTTTTCATTTCCAAGTATATTTTTGGTTCATTTCTTGTATTTTGAACTTTATTTGTATGAATTTGTTGGTTGAATTTTGATTTAATTGTTTAATATCCTTGTTGGTTGGATTATTTTTTGGATTTGTTGTTTGAATTTAATTGTTGAATTTTAGGTGACACTTTGTTGCTTGATTTTCATTGATTTGTTTGTTTTTGTGTGGCTTTAGGGCAATTGGAGTTAGGCCCCTTAGTCATTGACTGGGTAGGTTTGAAGCTGCTAGATTGACCTTAGGACTGTTGTTGGACTTTTTTTTTGTTGTCGTTTAATTACGACATATTATTTGCAAGACAGTTTTAATTGCTTTTTGGTTGCTTGATTCCCTACCCATGGCCCCTAAAAAACGGCAACGTGGCTCAAGCTCGGAAAATCCTGATGTCGAGCGTGAGAACGATTCCGTTCCACCTCCTATCCGCACACAAGGCTTCTGGGCCCAATTTGAGACACTTGGGTCTCGGAAGATCCACCCCACCCGATTCTATGACCCTAGCATTGCTAGATTTTTAAGGGTGCATGATGTGGTGCAACAGCTCGCCACCAACTTTGGTTGGGGCGAATTTTTGGATTTACCCCCGGAGTACAAATTTGTACACATTGTCCGCGAGTTCATTGCGTCATTGCACTATGAACGGACCTCATCGGACGACGAATTTCCTAAGTACAACATTCAATTTCAGTTGTACAATAAATCACACAAGATCTCTCTGACTCGTTTAAACGAGATATTTCACTGTGATCCTCAGAACTCTATTTTTAACTTAGGCGAAATCGAGGGATTTAACCCTGCAGCGGTGTGGCGGACTATGTCTGGAGCGAGCGCTCATTTTGTGAGCCGAGAGTGTTATGCCTCGGAACTCCAACATCCCGCCATCCGCATTTTTCATCGGCTCATTTGTTTTTTGGTTTATTCAAAAGCTGTTTTGAGTAAAATCAACGCAAAAGAGCTAAAGATGCTTTACCTCGCCGCCTACCCTTCGGAGGATCCAACCACCCGGATTAATATCGGGTGGTTCTTTATAGAGAGATGTTGTGAGTTACGACAGGAGCGCCACCGTACAGGCGCCATCCAGCTAGGGGGCCTAGTCACTGTTATAGCCCGCGCCCTAGGCCACGAGCGCTACTTCACTCGTTCTGAGAGAGCTGGTTCACACTACCTTCTCGATGACGAGTACCTCACGAACCTGTGTTTCATACGAGTTCTTCAGCTGGAGCGTCGTTATAGCTGGATGGTGGGAGGGACCCATCATTCTTATTTGCCGATCCTCATAACTCTATTTTTAACTTAGGCGAAATCGAGGGATTTAACCCTGCTGCGGTGTGGCGGACTATGTCTGGAGCGAGCGCTCATTTTGTGAGCCGAGAGTGTTATGCCTCGGAACTCCAACATCCCGCCATCCGCATTTTTCATAGGCTCATTTGTTTTTTGGTTTATTCAAAAGTTGTTTTGAGTAAAATCAACGCAAAAGAGCTAAAGATGCTTTACCTCGCCGCCTACCCTTCGGAGGATCCAACCACCCGGATTAATATCGGGTGGTTCTTTATAGAGAGATGTTGTGAGTTACGACAGGAGCGCCACCGTACAGGCGCCATCCAGCTAGGGGGCCTAGTCACTGTTATAGCCCGCGCCCTAGGCCACGAGCGCTACTTCACTCGTTCTGAGAGAGCTGGTTCACACTACCTTCTCGATGACGAGTACCTCAAGAACCTGTGTTTCATACGAGTTCTTCAGCTGGAGCGTCGTTATAGCTGGATGGTGGGAGGGACCCATCATTCTTATTTGCTGAGCCGGAACGCTTCTGATATTACTTGGAATCGTCCTTGGCTCATTTCACCTAATCTCGTCTCGGAGGAGGACAATCGCATCATTGCTGAGACTTTCCCCTCCCATGCTGTACGGACTGAGTGCGCTTCTCGTAGAGAGCACGTGCGAGGCCGACAGGATGCGGTTCCCGAGGGGCCCCCGACTGGACCCACCCTTGAGCAGGGAGAAGCTTCTAGCTCCTCCCAATTTGATTTTGCACATGCTTTCGCGCAGCTTAACTCTCGCCTCGATCACATAGAGGGCAGGCAAGCTACGCGAACCGATGTGGCTCAGGGGTTTGGACATATTAGCTCGCGCCTCGATCAGATCGAGAGCGACCGAGCTACACATGACTTGATGAACGCCCAGCTCTATCACTTTCACGTGAGCCGTGGCGATTTTTCCCCTTACCTTAACTACCCATTTAGACCTCCTCAGCAAGGAACCCCACCAGGGTGGAATGATAGACAACCCACTTACCCTTACATCCCACCGCGGGACCACCCATCCTTTAATTATCGCATCCCCGGTGCTTGTAACCCTAATGGGGACCCTACGATGCCTGAGAATGGTTGGCTCCCTGATTACCATGGCGGTTGGGAGCCCTTTGCTGAGCGACCTTTCGAGATAGGCATGTATCCGAACAGGCCTGATTACACTCTCCCACCTCACGTTAGTGACCCTATTGACACGCCCGACGGTGTGGATTTGACCTTTAACTTCCATCCTTCTGAAGAGGATATCCGGTTACGTGAGGATTTGGACCGACGTATGCGGGAGCACTGGGACAGTGCTCCACATTAGTTTGGGGGGGTATTCCCTTAGGTCACTTGGTGCTTTCTTGCTTAGTTTAGGGGGAGTTTTGTGGGGGTAGCCTAGTGCTCATTTTTCTAGTGATCTTCTAGTCAGTCCAGCAGGTGTTCTTGTGCTGTGCAGCTGTTCTTGATTGGTTGTTTCCTTTTAGGTGTAGTGTGCCTCCGTGGTTTCTTTGCTCCTTTGATTATCCAAATGCTTTGCATATTAGTTTATTTTCGTAGTTTATTTTTCTTTTCTTATTTTCCTTAGTTTCTTTTTATTAGTTTTTGCATACTAGTTTATTTTCTTTTACTTTTCTCGATTTTTGCATGTTGCTTATTTTCGTAGTTTATTTTCTTTTATCCCTTTTATTTTTCTAGGTTTAGTCGTCTCTCGATGACAAAACTAGGGGAATCCTTATAGGGACTTTTCTTTCCTTAAAAGTCTCGAGTCAGCACAATTTTCAATACTTTTGTCTAACTCTTAGGATAGAATGCTTTTCCCTTTTAGGAGAACCCTTTAGGACTAGATGTGTATCCAAGTCGGTTTGTGGTACAAGGTTGTCCCTTGTTTAGTTGACGCTGAGTCGGTGGTTTTTGAACCTAGGTGAGGTTTCGAGCTCCTGCGTTAATTAGACCCTTTTAGGGTTATTCATTTCTGAGCGTCGCATTGTATCCCTCGTCGGTTTTAGTTTATCTGTTTCTTTTGGCTCTGATTTTTGACTTGTGAATTGCTACCGCCCTTTCGAGACTTGGAACATGATTTAGGCACGATCTTACGTCATAGCATCGAGTTTATTTTCGGTCCTTGTAAATTTTGTAATAGTGTAATTATTCGAGTATTGTAACTCCTTCTCTAAACAAAAATTAAATTAAAAAAAAAATTATTAATTAATTATGTTTATTATGTTGTGTTTTTAGTTCTAATTGTTTATACGCTTGTTTTTCTTTTTTATTTTCTTTAAAAAAAAAAAGAAAAAAGAAAAAGAAAAAGAAAAAAAAGAAAAAGAAAAAAAATGTACATAATTAGAGAAGGAGATAGTAGTTTTCTTAGTCGACCAGTGTCCTATTGTAAATTATCCTAACGGTCGGTTGGTAGTTATTTGTAGTTTCGGACCTTGTATGTAAGATGCTATGACCTTAAGCCCTATTGATTTCATGTTCTCGAAAGGTCTCATCTTTGGTATGCGGCGTCACTTGACAAATTTCGAGAGACGCTAACTCCGGCGACACGTGAGTGTCCTTTCCTTTGTTCTTCATGACTCCCTCACGGAGTATTTTTCCTACCACTGACTTATGTCTCAGATTATTCAAGGGTGTTTGACCGTTGTTAGGTTGTTTAGGCTTGGATACCTCGTAGTCCTTTGAGGTTCTAATGTGTGAAAGGTTTCAGTCCTTAGTTTAGTTAGTTCCTAGCATTGGGATTTGTGCGTCTTAAGACTGTAATAGGAGTCCTTAGTCCCTTGTAGAATTCCTCTCCTGAGGGATTTCTCGAACTCTTCGCGCGGTAGTTGCTTGGGGACAAGCAACGTTTTAGTTTAGGGGAGTTTGATAACCGACTTTTTGTTATTGTTTTTCTTAGCTTTTAGGTTAGTTTTATAGCTTAGTTTTCCCTTTTCTTATTTCATTTTGTCATTTTTATTTCCTTTTTGTAGTTTAGTTGTGCTTCGGCTATTTTGCAGTATTCTTGCTATGTGCTACTCCTTTTTGGTCGTTTTCCCCATTTTAGTAGGTAACTCATACTTCACGGAATTCGACGAGTCGTTCGAGCATCGGATATCTAAGACAAGGCAAATTTAGAGGCTTTTTACAAAAGGAGGGGTTGCTCCCCTAGTAGCATGGTCGCGCCCAAGCTCTGAAATGAAGAATTAAGCACCCGACCAAAGGAGCGGCCGCTCCTCTTCTTTGCACGGCCGCTCCTATAAAGTAGCGGTCGCTCCTCATGCTTGCACATCCGCTGCTTTTGGCAGCTCTGTTTTCTCGCGTTTTCTGGCCGCGTTTTTGCTTTGTAAATTACTAGTGTATATATACTTTGAAAGCTCGTCTTGTAACCCGAGATTGGAGCTCGTGAGAGTCTCTTCTCTCACCATAGCTTAGCTTTGTAACGCTTTAGATTTCTTTGGTATCAAACACTTTGATTTATGTATTGAATCTCTATTTTTGTTCTTCAATGTCTTCTTAGCTTGCTCTTCAATCTTCAAGGTACTTTATTGCTTTCTTTTATTGCTTTGATTTCTTGGTTTTTGTTGTTTAATTGTTAGTTTAGTTGTTTATGTTTGTTATTTGTTTGTTGTTTTAGTTATTTATGTTTGTTTCTTGTTGGTTTTAGTCGGTAGTTTATTTAGGTTTTGGTGTTAGTTTAGTTTTATGTTTAATTGTTAGTTTGTTAGGTTAGTTGTTCTTAGTTTTAGGTTTTAGTTTGTTAATTTAGTTATTCTTAATTTTAGTTATTATTTATGTTTTTAGTTTTAGTTTTAATTATGTTATTGTTAATTATGTTTGAGTATTTTAGTTTCTAGGGTTTTGAGTAATCTTCTCAAATCCTTTATGTTTGTGGTTTAGTCGTGTTTAGGCTTGGTTGTGATATTGTCGGTACCTCAGGATTCGGTAATGTTGAGTCTTGTGTCTAGCTAACATAGGATTCATTGAAGAATCCCCACCGAAGGACCGCAAGGTGAACGTGGGTGATGACTTCCTTTGCCCGATTGATGGGAGCACCCGGAAAGTTGGGCCTTCGATTAAGGGAAAGTTACCGGTCTTCGTGATTTTGTGCTTAAGGCTTGATAGACGTGTCGCCGCACGAAAGTGGGTTGTATATGTCTTTTCGGTAATCGTACTAGCTCAAAAGAGTAGTGCGATCTTAGAATGACCTCCCCTTTATCCACGACCTAAGTCTAAGTTTTATTGATTCACAATTCATGATGGTTTGAGTTGTGATCTCTTACCGTAGTCCCTTTTATTCTTGTTTCCATAGTGTATCTTTAGTTAATTCCCGTATTTCTCTCCGCCTCTCGCGACCATCATTTATCCTAGCTTGTTCGACGCTCATGCCTAGACTAGTGCGAAGTACCTTCCCCGTGTTCGACATTCCCACTCTTACTACGACGGGGGTTTTTATTTGGAGAAAACACCTCCTATCAATAGGCTGTCGATTTACGAAGGAAATCGACAAATGGATCATTACCAAACAACACATATTAATATATTAAAAGTTCAAGAGTTACTTTTATTAATCATTAACTAATGGAAAGGTAAAATGTCCATAAATCATTATTAATCCATAAATCCACATCTAAATTGTTTATTCCCAACATGCTGGACAAAACTAAGAAATACTAACTAAAAGAAAATAAAGTAGACTCCGGGTTTCCTCTATAAGTCTTGCGAAAACTCACAACCCGTTCCATACGATAGCCCACTTATTCTTCAACTTCATCACCTAAAATGGGGGGGGGGTCCACCGTTAGTGGCGAGTAACTAGGCTGTCCCACTTAAATGTGGAACCATAAACCATATAATATCATAGTATCAACCAAGAAAATGTACAAAAATACATGTATAAACGTAGTAAAATACCTACTAATATGCATAAAAATACATACAAATACGTATAAACTACGTATAAAATACGTATAAAGTACCTGCAAAATACATATAAAAATACATACAAATACGTATAAACTACGTACAAATACGTAAGGAAATACGTACAAAATATGTATAAAGTACCTGCATAATACGTATAAAAATACATACAAATACGTATAAACTACGTAAAAATACGTATCGAAATACCTGTAAAATACGTGTAAAAAAAAATACATATACATACATAAATACATACTTACATACCTACATAAATACATACATGACTATATACGTGTCAGACATACACAACGGAAGATTTAACATATCATACTTACAATATTACATAGATAAATACATAAATACGTACTTAAATATCATAACATCATATAAATAATATACCAACCCGTGAATTACATATTTTATCATGTTATTTCCCGTATCCCAACTTAACCATCTTCTTATGCTTATGGACCGTCTTTATAGCTCGTAAGGATGCCCGTGTACATCCCAACTTTCCTAAAATGCGCTGGGAGAACCCGTGTATTCTACCCGTAGCTCTCCTTTGCAAGAACTAAGCCTAAGCTATGACCATAACTCCTAAATAGTAGCCCGTCTACTACTACTTAGGCGACTACACATCTTAAGATCCAGAACTGCCCAGAGACCGCAGTGGGGCAGTGGCTTCGACTTAACCTAATTTGGTGACCCGTGTATCACCAAAGCGGCGTCCTCTTCTTATCTTATCTTATCGTATCGACATGACCATCGTGAGACCAATACTTCTTATCATCTTATACTTATTCTTATCAAAGTCAATTCCTTATCACTACAACTTATCTTCTTATTTCCTTTATTCCTTTAATTATACTAATTCCTCAAATCATAAACTAAATTATTATAAGTCAAATTAAATGAAATTGATCATCCTTTTCATAGCATTATTCGACATTTTTAAATAAAACAAGAATCAAAATTAACTTCTTTAAATAATCACATAAACAATTCAATAGATCAAATAATTCATTAAATAAATAAATAAACTAACAATTATCAATTAATATTGCATAAAACATAAGAAAAATAGCCTTGCTCATCATCATAACCACTCGACATGATAACTATCATAAATCAATCATATAACTTAATAATAAATAATAATATCATAAAACATGAATCAAAACAAGTTCAAAATTCATCCTTTTTCATATAATAATACTCGGCCAACATGACAATAATATTACTCGAAATTCTTGATCCAAATTATATTCTTAATTATCATAAATTAATTAAATAAGCAATAACATAAATCATAAAATTATAATCTAATTATTAATTATGAAATTATGCTAAACATAGATTAAAAATCAAACCTTTATATGATATAATTATTCGGCCAATCAAGGAATAAAGCAAGATCAAAAATAATTTCAAGAACTCATACAATCATATTATTATCTTATTAAATTGTCTTTAAATTATTAATTAATAATTAAATCAAGATTAAGAATATATTAGAACAAGAAAAATTGGAACTTTAATTCTTGAACAAAAATTAGGCCACTCGACATTCAAGAAAGATGGGGCAAAAATTTATAATTTTAATTCAATATTTTAATTAAACAATTAATTAATTCAAGATCATACTTTAAATTCATGCAAACGTCATAAAATCAACATAAAAATTCATGCTAATACTCGACATTTACACGCATAAAACAAGATTACAATTCGAAATTTATCATGCAATTATTCTAATCAAGAAATGTATATTTAGATAATAATCATGCATAGAATTAATAAAAATAACAAAGAATCACTAAAAGATCATAAAGAAATATCAAGAACATATTAGACATGCATATGACATGGTTCGAAAATTACAACTTAAGCATGATACTAATTCATTCAATTTTTCCTAGTTTAATCCTAATCAACTATATGGAAAACTAACCAAATTTAAGAGAGATAGTCTAGTTACCTTGAATTAGGAAGAAAAACAATGAAAATTATTCTTGGTTTGGTACGAACTCCACACGGCAGAAGGGTTCTTTGTGAGTTAATTTGAGAGTTTAGAGTTTTTGATATTAGGATATTAGGATATGAGTAGTGCTTTTTATATACATAATAAGAACCAAAAGAATTAATTAATAATAAATAAAATAAGGGGGGCCGTGTAAAAGGAGAGGAAATAGGAGGAAATTGAGTAATATTAGGAGACTTGGTAAAGGTTAAAATAAAAATTAGATTTTTAATTTAGAAGGATAACTATTATATAATTAGATATAGAGTTATCTAATTAATAATTATAAATAAAAAGAAAAATGATCCTTGGCCAATTGCAAGGAGGGCCGGCCAAAGGGAAGGAGGATTGGGTCATTGGGCCCAAATTTTAAGATAAGATAAAGAATTAAAACTAAACAGTCCAAATAATTGGGCCTTTTGGCTTAGAATACTAAAATAATAATAATTAAACACGAAATTTTCTGGCCCAGAATTTCGGGTTATTACAGTCACCCCTCCTTAAATAAATTTCGACCTCGAAATTTACTTAAAGAAGAACACACAACACGCACCAAAACAAAACACAAAACAAAAATATAACAAAAACTTCCGCATACCTGCTCCAAAGAGCTCGGGATACTTATCCCTCATTGAAGCTTCCGTCTCCCACGTAGCCTCTTCAAACTTCTCACTACGCCAGAGCACTTTCACTAGCGACACCACCTTACGTGGCAAAATGCGATCCTGGCGGTCCAAAATCCTTACCGGCTTCTCTTCGAAGGTCAGGTTCGGCTCGATCTCTGACGATTCCACCGGGATAATATGAGAAGGATCATTCACGTATTTCCGTAGCTGGGACACGTGAAACACATCGTGAACCTTCGATAGATCCAGAGGCAATGCCAATCGATAAGCAACCGCTCCGACCCGTTCCAAAATCTCATATGGCCCGACATACTTGGGTCTAAGCTTACCCTTCTGGCCAAAACGAATCACGCCCTTCATGGGCGACACCTTCAACAGAACCTTGTCACCCACTTGAAATTCCAACGACTTCCGACGACGGTCCGCATACGACTTCTGTCGACTCTGAGCTGCCTGTAACCTTGCCCTGATGATCTTGATCTGTTCTACCGTGTCCTTGATATGATCAGGAACAATCACCAAAGCATCGTTGATGTCGCTCCAACAAGTAAGGCTACAACACTTGCGCCCATACAACGCCTCACAGGGAGCCATCTTGATACTAGCATGATAGATGTTGTTGTACGAAAATTCCACCAAGCTCAATGATTTAACCCAAGTCTGCTGGAAATCTAACGCACAAGCTCGTAGCATATCTTCTAGCGTCTGGATGGTCCGTTCCGTTTGGCCATCTGTGGCTGCGTGAAATGTTGTACTCAAATTAAGCTTAGTCCCAAAAGCTTCTAGCAAAGACTTCCAGAACCGTGACAAGAATCGGGGATCTCGGTCAGACACTGTGACGACCCGACTCGCTTAAGCCGGCGCGGAAGAAACCGACGAGTCGAATAGTGAGTTCTAACAAACTAAAATACTTAAAAATTAAAACAAAACTTCAAATTGAATATATACTAAATCCAAAAGTACAACACCCACAAGATTGTACATGTCTAAACCAAAATGTCATTACTACTACTACGAACCATATTAACTCCAAATTAAGTGTCAGAGTTAGAAAATACAACTATCACTACTATAGTCCAAACTAGAATCGTAGAACAATAAAACAAGTACTAAACAACATCGGCACTCGCCCAACCCAAAGCTAAGCAAGAACCTCATCATCAGAATTACCTGAAAAATAAACAACAGTCCACCGTTAGTGGCGAGTAACATAACCGTCCCACCCTAACGGGGATACACAAGACCATAGCATAAAACAAGCAAACAAACCAAACATACAACATACAACCACAACAAGTAATCATGCTGACTCGACTAACTTTAACCATTAATTAACATATCTTAAACTTTGGCGCAATCATTTACATATTAGACCGGACTATGCACGTACGAACGCATCTTACGCGATCGAACTTTCTACTATGCCAGGATTGAGAATCTTACTCCCAACACCATGAAACTTATCTTACGGGAAATCCATATCAAGAGACAACATAATAAGATCTCCAACTATCCCAATACCGCGGATAGGATAGGGGCAACGTCTTAACCCAATTCTTAGAATCTTACTCTAAGATTAGGCATCTAATAGTAAAATCAAGCTAATCTTTAACCGAAATTTACATTCTTAGTTAGTCTTAAGTTGCATCTTACGCCTAGACTCAAGAATAACATGTAAATCAACAAATCTTGGAACCTCAAATACCATTCTTTAACTTTCTTTATCTTTTCTTTAACTTTCTTTAACTTTCAAGACTCGACCAAGAACTCATAAAGAACATAACAATATTTCAAGAACCCAATCAAGATTCAAGAACTCAACCAAGAACTCAATCAAGATTCAAGAACTCAACAAGATTATCAAGAAATCATAAAGAACTCATCATCAAAGTTCACGCATATCATAGGGAAAGTTTAACAAATTTTCATCAACTTGTAAACATCAAAACTTCACGAAACTTGAACATGATCAACATCAAATATGGAATTATTTAAACATCAAAGATTACATTGAATCATAGCAAGAATAACATAAAAATATCACCCCCAAATCAGCCCCAAATTCACGCATGAAATGGGTATAAAACATCAATTCCGGTTCAATCTAATCACTTATTCTACCCTATGAATCATAGTATACCTATTATGATTTCGATGGCACGTTACCTTAATGAACAACAAGCAATTAAACACCAAAAACTTGCTGCCCGGTACTCAAATACACGGCCCTATCAACACTCAACACGGCACAACCGTGCACCACCACGAGTCACTTGGCAGCACCTCACGAGCACGACCCCCACTGCTCGCAAGCCTCCGTCCAAACGAATCGGATCTCCTTCTGTAGGAGACTAGTCATCGGCCTAGCAATCTTGGAGAAGTCCTGGATGAATCATCGATAGTATCTGGCTAATCCCAGAAAACTACGAACCTCCGCCACATTTCTCGGGCTACTCCATTCAACTACAGTCTGAACTTTAGCTGGGTCTACCTTAATGCCTTCTTTGCAAATTACGTGACCCAGAAATGCTACTTCGCAAAGCCAGAACTCACACTTGGAGAGTTTCGCGAACCACTTACTCCTACGTAATATCTCTAGTACCAGCCGGAGATGCTCCACATGCTCAGACTCATCTCTCGAATAAACTAAGATATCGTCTATAAATACTACGACGCACTTATCGAGCAAGTGATGGAAAGTCCGGTTCATCTGGTCCATGAACACGGTTGGCGCATTAGTGAGGCCAAAGGGCATCACCTCGAACTCGTAGTGGCCGTATCTCGTACGAGAAGCGGTCTTCGAGATATCTTCTTTCTTGACTGGAATCTGATGATATCCAGATCGAAGATCTATCTTCGAAAACACTCCCGCTCCTCGTAACTGATCGAACAGGTCCTCAATCCTAGGCAACGGGTACTTATTCTTGATAGTTACCCGATTCAACTCTCGGTAGTCTATGCATAGGCGCATACTACCATCTTTCTTCTTCACAAAGAGCACGGGTGCTCCCCATGGAGAAACGCTCGGCCTAATGAAGCCCTTGTCGATCAAATCTTGAAGTTGCGTCTTTAACCCTTGAAACTCCGATGGTGCCATCTGGTAAGGTGCCTTCGAAATCGGCGCTGTCCCGGGTGCTAAGTCGATATGAAACTCGACGTCGCGCTCGGGTGGAACTCCTGGTAGCTCATCAGGAAATACGTCTCTGAAATCCCTCGCTACAGGTATATCGTCCAACAGACGCTCCTCAGTCAAGTCCCTTACCTGACATAAGTACACCATATCGCCCTTCTGGCGATGTTTCCTCATCTTTAAGGCTGAGAATACCTTAACTCCTTTCTTAAGGACGAACCCAGAGTAGGTAACTCGGTTGCCCTGCGATCCTCGGAATGTCACTGACTGATCTCGGCAACGAATGATCGCTCGATACTTCGACAGCCAGTCCATACCCAGGATAACATCGAACTCCATCAACGGGAACTCCTTCAGATCGGCCGTCGCTTGCTCCCCAGCTATCATGATAGGCACTCCTCGGAACTCGCGCTGACAAATAAAATCCTCTCCTGACGGGAGAGTTATAACTGAACTAACAGGAATGCTGCCACGAAGATTAGACCTCGAGGCAAAACTACTAGCCACAAAAGAGACAGTAGCACCAGAATCAAATAAGACAAATGCTAGCACACCAGAAATAAGAAATCTACCTGAGACGACGTCGGGCTGAACCTCGGCCTCTGCCTCAGTCATACAGTAGACTCGGTTCTTCACCGGAGTCTTAGTCGGTGTCGGAAGCTGCTTGATCTCGGTGTCTGGCTTCCTCTTGGGGCAAACTGACGCCTTATGGCTTTCCTTCCTGCAGATAAAACAAGCTATGGGCGAACCGTCACACCGCTTCCCTGGATGGAAGTCCCTGCCGCAGC
Organism: Salicornia ramosissima; assembly: GCA_951394345.1. Classification (NCBI taxonomy): domain Eukaryota; kingdom Viridiplantae; phylum Streptophyta; class Magnoliopsida; order Caryophyllales; family Amaranthaceae; genus Salicornia; species Salicornia ramosissima. The sequence continues at coordinate 18,765,698 of OX596240.1, read as the reverse complement.
CTCTGCATCTCGAGCCATAGGAACCCTTATGCTAACTCGTGGTCGGAGGGGTACTGCTAGGAGCACTAAATCGAGGCTTCTTAAAAGAAGACGATGTCGCTGGAACCTGGGTCCTCTTCCTGTTCGCATCCTCCTCGATCGTCGATGCCTGAATCTCGAGTACTACCTCATAAGCCTGTTGAAATGTCTTCGCTCCACTGCTGATCACGTGAACGCGAATCCTCGGATCTAGCTTTTTGATGTAGCGCTTGACCCGCTCCTTCTCCGATGGAACTACAGACGTAGCGAACCTCGATAACTCCGTGAACTTGTCGGTGTACGCCTGAACTGTCATCTTACCCTGAGTAAGAGTAAGAAACTCCTCCTGCTTCTGCCACCGCAACTCGTCAGGTTAGAATCTCTCCTGGATTTTAGCTACGAACTCGATCCACGACATCGAATGTAAGGGCAAGCACGCGTCCTTAGCTACAGTCCACCAGTTATCGGCCTCTCCTCGCAAGTAGTAGGCGGCAATCTGCACCTTCTCGTGCTCGGGGAAAAACGTAGCGTCGAAGAGCTTCCCCATCTCACGGATCCAACTCTCCAGGATAGTGGGGTCAGCAACCCCATCGTAGGTCGGAGGTCGATGACGTGCGATACGATCGAACGTCGACTGTGTACTAGGCGTATGACGACTATGGTGCGCCAACGTAAGGATCACTTCCTTGAGCGCTCGTAACCTCTGTCGTCCCGTACTCAACTGGCGAGGCGAAGACATGCTGCAACGCAATAAAACAAAGACAATGCCAAAGAATAGTGTCAGTCATACATCCCCACTACAGTCAAGTACACAAAATCAAAGAGAAAAAGAATAGAAAAAAAGTCTTATCCCGATTCTTCTACCCGAACTCTTCTCCCTTATACTTAAACTTAATTTGGGTTCATTCACTCGGGAAAGATAAAGCTCTCAACTCCCGGGTTTACTTAAGTCCTAAAACTTTACTTAAAACATATTCGACTCTGATACCAACTATGCCGACCCGACTCGCTTAAACCGGCGCGGAAGAAATCGACGAGTTGAATAGTCAGTTCTAGCAAACTAAAATACTTAAAAATTAAAACAAAACTTCAAATTGAATATATACTAAATCCAAAAGTGCAACACCCACAAGATTGTACATGTTTAAACCCAAATGTCATTACTACTACTACGAACCATATTAACTCCAAAATAAATGTCAGAGTTAGAAAATACAACTATCACTACTATAGTCCAAACTAGAATCGTAGAACAACAAAACAAGTACTAAACAACATCGGCACTCGCCCAACCCAAAGCTACGCAAGAACCTCATCATCAGAATTACCTGAAAAATAAACAAGAGTCCAACGTCAGTGGCGAGTAACATAACCGTCCCACCCTAACGGGGATACACAAGACCATAGCATAAAAGAAGCAATCAAACCAAACATACAACATACAACCACAACAAGTAATCATGCTGACTCGACTAACTTTAACCATTAATTAACATATCTTAAACTTTGGCGCAATCATTTACATATTAGATCGGACTATGCACGTACGAACGCATCTTACGCGATCAAACTTTCTACTATGCCAGGATTGAGAATCTTACTCCCAACCCCATGAAACCCATCTTACGGGAAATCCATATCAGGAGACAACATAGTAAGAACTCCAACTATCCCAATACCGCGGATAGGATAGGGGCAACGCCTTAACCCAATTCTTAGAATCTTACTCTAAGATTAGGCGTCTAATAGTAAAATCAAGCTAATCTTTAACCGAAATTTACATTCTTAGTTAGTCTTAAGTTGCATCTTACGCCTTGACTCAAGAATAACATGTAAATCAACAAATCTTGGAACCTCATATACCATTCTTTAACTTTCTTTATCTTTTCTTTAAATTTCTTTAACTTTCTATAACTTTCAAGACTCGACCAAGAACTCATAAAGAACTTAACAATATTTCAAGAACTCAACCAAGAACTCAATCAAGATTCAAGAACTCAACCAAGAAATCAATCAAGATTCAAGAACTCAACAAGATTATCATGAAATCATAAAGAACTCATCATCAAAGTTCACGCATATCATAGGCAAAGTTTAATAAATTTTCATCAACTTGTAAACATCAAAATTTCACGAAACTTGAACATGATCAACATCAAACATGGAATTATTTAAACATCAAAGATTACATTGAATCATTGCAAGAATAACATAAAAATATCACCCCCAAATCAGCCCCAAATCCATGCATGAAATGGGTACAAAAAATCAATTCCGGTTCAATCTAATCACTTATTCTACCCTATGAATCATAGTATACCTATTAGGATTCGGATAGCATGTTACCTTAATGAAGAACAAGCAATTAAACACCAAAAACTTGCTGCCCGGAACTCAAATACACGGCCCTATCAACACTCAACACGGCACCACCGTGCACCACCACGAGTCACTTGGCAGCACCTCACGAGCACGATCCCCAATGCACGGACACACTGTACGACCAGCCACGAGCCACGGTCCTGCTACACGGCTCACCACATGAACCACCACTTGCACACACGGCTTCCACACGACCCACTCGAACAAGACCCAAAAACAAACCCCGAACAAGAATTCTTGATTGAAAACTATTAAGATTATAGTGTTTAAAGTTACTTAAAGATCAATGAATGTTGAATCTTTAAGTTTGGGTTTGGAATTGAAGATGAACAACAATTGGGTTCTTGATGCCAAAAATGGCGTGTGATGATGGCAAATGGAGGGAGTTTTTTGTTTAAACTTTTGATGGCAAAGGATGAGCAAATGAGCAAAATGGATGCTAAGCCTTACAATCACCTTCTATTTATAGAAGTGATCAAGATGTGAATCATGAAACAAGTGGCAAAATAAGCCACTAACCATCATGGGAAAACCGGACAAGACAAGGGAAAATGGGCCAAATTGGGCTTTCGATAAATAATTGGGCTAATTGCACTCTTGCATGTTTAATCATGCCTAAATCGATTGGGCCCAACAATATTAAATAACTAATTAGAAAATTAAATAATAAAAATTCTAATTAATTAAATAATAATAAACAATAATTCATCGAATAAAACAAATCAAAATAAAAAAATAATAGTCCGAATAAATTCAGACTATACATAAAATCACATAAATAAACAAATAAATCGACGACAGAAATACCGATAAATCTGGGTCATTACAACCTCCCCTCCTTAAAGAAATTTCGTCCCGAAATTTAAAGCAAAGGAGATTGTTCACCCTCAAACAGCTCCGGGTACTTCTGCCTCATGGACGCCTCTGTCTCCCAAGTCGCCTCCTCATGGTGTTGATTTCTCCACAACACCTTGACGATCTGGACTTGCTTACGCCGGAGGGTCCTCACTTCCCGATCCAAGATTTTGACGGGTCGCTCCTCGAAAGTCAGATTCGGCTCAAACGTGGCCGACTCCACTGGGATGATGTGGGTAGGATCAAGTACATATTTCCTTAGCTGGGAAACATGGAACACATCATGAGCATTAGACATACTAGGTGGTAATGCCAACCAATATGCCACCTCCCCAACTCGTTCCAGTATCTCGTAAGGTCCCACGAATTTCGGTCGAAGCTTCCCCTTTTGACCAAAGCGTGTCACTCCTTTGAATGGTGAAACCTTAAGCAAGACTTTGTCACTTACCTCGAAAGCCAGCGGTCTACATCAATTATCCATGGATTTTGTTGTGGGTTTACCTGCGACATCTTCGGGTTTGGATACCGTTTGGGTAATTGTTGATCGTTTGACACAAGTATGTTGCTTCACCCTTGCGCTGTAGGCTACACATCTTCATTGCAGACACCACCTTCAGACTCTTGCTCATGGGCTTCCCGACATGGGTTACCCTTTTCGCGTTGGGTCCTCGCAAAGTAATAGCCTGATCGTGACAACGAATATCTGCTCGATACTTTGCTAGCCAATCCATCCCTAAGATTACATCGAACTCTTTCACTCTGGGAACAAGCTAGGGCATCGAACAATTTCCGCATTTCTCGAATCCAGTTCTTGAGAACGGTTGGGTCCGCTGCCCCATCGTAGACCGAAGGTCGAAGTCGCGCAACTCGATCAAACAAAGACTGGTCGCTCGACGGTTGGACGCTTCTCTGAGCCATAGTGAGGATAGCATCCTCTAAAGCTCGGCGCCTAAATTGTGAGTTGCGTTCCGGGGTAGACATGCTACAAAATAATGACTTGGTTAGCATAATCATACATGCACAAAAATCACAAAAGAAGCTCGGAAAAGTACAAAATATCCTATCACAGGCTTCTACCCATGGCTTCACTCGCTTAAGTTTTCCATTTTAGGTTAAGTTGCACTCGTGATACATAAAGCGCTCGTCTTTCAAGCTACTAATGAAGAAGTAACTTTAGGGTCTTAACCTATGCTCTGGTACCAACTGTAACGACCCGACTTTTATAGGTTGTCGATTTACGAAGAAAATCAACAAATGGATCATTACCAAACAACACATACTAATATATTAAAAGTTCAAGAGTTACTTTTATTAATTATTAACTAATGGAAAGGTGAAATGTCCATAAATCATTATTAATCCATAAGTCCACATCTAAACTGTTTATTCCCAACATGCTGGGCAAAACTAAGAAATACTATTAACTAAAAGAAAATAAAGTAGTCTCCGGGTTTCCTCTATAAGTCTTGCCAAAACTCACAATCCGATCCATACGATAGCCCACTTATTCTTCAACTTCATCACCTGAAATGGCGGGGTCCACCGTCAGTGGCGAGTAACTAGGCTGTCGCACTTAAATGTGGAATCATAAACCATATAATATCATAGTATCAACCAAGAAAATGTACAAAAATACATGTATAAACGTAGCAAAATACCTACTAATACGTATAAAAATACATACAAATACGTATAAAAATACGTAAGGAAATACATACAAAATACGTATAAAGTACCTGAAAAATACATTTAAAGTACCTGCACGATACGTATAAAAATACATACAAATACGTATAAATACGTATCGAAATACCTGTAAAATACGTGTAACAATACATACATATACATACATAAATACATACTTACATACCTACATAAATACATACATGATTATATACGTGTCAGACATACACAGCGGAAGACTTAACATATCATACTTATAATATTACATAGATAAATACATAAATACGTACTTAAATATCATAACATCATATAAATAATATACCAACCCGTGAATTACATATTTTATCATATTATTTCCCGTATCCCAACTTAACCATCTTCTTATGCTTATGGACCGTCTTTATAGCTCGTAAGGATGCCCGTGTACATCCCAACTTTCCTAAAATGCGCTGGGAGAACCTGTGTATTCTACCCGTAGCTCTCCTATGCAAGAACTAAGCCTAAGCTATGGCCATAACTACTTAGACGACTACACATCTTAAGATCCAAAACTGCCCAGAGACCGCAGTAGGGTAGTGACTTCGACTTAAACTAATCTGGTGACCCGTGTATCACTGAACCGGCGTCCTCTTCTTATCTTATCTTATCGACATGGCCATCGTGAGACCAATACTTCTTATCATCTTATCATCTTATCATCTTATTCTTATTCTTATCAAAGTCAATTCCTTATCACTACAACTTATCTTCTTATTTCCTTTTATTCCTTTAATTATACTAATTCCTCAAATCATAAACTAAATTATTATAAGTCAAATTAAATCAAATTGATCATCCTTTTCATAGCATTATTCGACATTTTTAAATAAAACAAGAATCAAAATCAACTTCTTTAAATAATCGCATAAACAATTCAATAGATCAAATAATTCATTAAATAAATAAATAAACTAACAATTATCAATTAATATTGCATAAAACTTAAGAAAAATACCCTTGTTCATCATCATAACCACTCGACATGACAATTATCATAAATCAATAATATAAGTTAACGATAAATAATAATATCATAAAACATGAATCAAAACAAGTTCAAAATTCATCCTTTTTCATATAATAATACTCGGCCAACATGAAAATAATATCAATCGAAATTCTTGATCCAAATTATATTCTTAATTATCATAAATTAATTAAATAAGCAATAACATAAATCATAAAATTATAATCTAATTATTAATTATGAAATTATGCTAAACATAGATTAAAAATCAAGCCTTTATATGATATAACTATTCGGCCAATCAAGGAATAAAGCAAGATCAAGAATAATTTCAGGAACTCATACAATCATATTATTATCTTATTAAATTGTCTTTAAATTATTAATTAATAATTAAATCAAGATTAAGAATACATTAGAACAAGAAAAATTGGAACTTTAATTCTTGAACAAAAATTAGGCCACTCGACATTCAAGAAAGATGGGGCAAAAATTTATAATTTTAATTCAATATTTTAATTAAACAATTAATTAATTCAAGATCATACTTTAAATTCATGCAAACGTCATAAAATCAACATAAAAATTCATGCTAATACTCGACATTTACACGCATAAAACAAGATTACAGTTCGAAATTTATCATGCAATTATTCTAATCAAGATATGTATATTTAGATAATAATCATGCATAGAATTAATAAAAATAACAAAGAATCACTAAAAGATCATAAAGAAATATCAAGAACATATTAGACATGCATATGACATGGTTCAAAAATTACAACTTAAGCATGATACTAATTCATTCAATTTTTCCTAGTTTAATCCTAATCAACTATATGGAAAACTAACCAAATTTAAGAGAGATAGTCTAGTTACCTTGAATTAGGAAGAAAAACATTGAAAATTATTCTTGGTTTGGTTCGACCTCCACACGGCACAAGGGTTCTTTGTGAGTTAATTTGAGAGTTTAGAGTTTTTGATATTAGGATATTAGGATATGAGTAGTGTTTCTTATATATATAATAAGAACCAAAAGAATTAATTAATAATAAATAAAATAAGGGGGGCCGTGTAAAAGGAGAGGAAATAGGAGGAAGTTGAGTAATATTAGGGGACTTGGTAAAGGTTAAAATAAAAATTAGATTTTTAATTTAGGAGGATAACTATTATATAATTAGATATAGAATTATCTAATTAATAATTATAAATAAAAAGAAAAATGATCCTTGGCCAATTGCAAGGAGGGCCGGCCAAAGGGAAGGAGGATTGGGTCATTGGGCCCAAATTTTAAGACAAGATAAAGAATTAAAATTAAACAGTCCAAATAATTGGGCTTTTTGGACTTAGAATACTAAAATAATAATAATTAACCACGAAATTTTCTGGCCCAGAATTTCGGGTTATTACAACAACATGGTGGCAAAGTATGATGGTTTCATTGCCATCGTCAGTTTTTAGATTCCGACCACCCCTTCCGAAAGAATAAGACAGCTTTTTGTAAGAACAGAGTTGAAAATGACTCGGCTCCTCATATCATGTCAGGTGAGGAACTGTGGCAGTGTGTGAAGGACTTTCCGAAAGCAACTGATGGTCCTGATGCTTTGAAGCAATTGAAGAAGAAAAAAATGGGATGGGATAAGCAATCCTGTTTGTGGGACCTACCGTATTCGAAGGATTTGCTGCTTCGGCACAACTTAGACGTCATGCATACTGAGAAGAACTTCTTTGAGCAGCTCATCCACACCGTCATGGACGTGAAAGACGAAACGTCTGACACTATAAGTACGAGGAAAGACACGAAGAGTGTCTGTAGGCACTACAACATTCCGTGTTTTTAACGTCCGCCATAAGCGGACGTTAAATTAGCGGATAGCGGACGTTAAGATATTTAACGTCCGCCAACGGATGTTATACCACTGACGTATTTTTTTTGGTCCCTAATGTGGTGTTTAATGTCCGCTTAGCGGACGTTAAATATCTAACGTACGCCTGATGTGAGTAGCGTCCGTTTATGGTGGACCTTATTATTGCGTCCGCTATAAGCGGACGTTAACTTCCTTGACAAGACTTTCAAATTCGCTTCTATGGCGGACGTAATATATTATTTGACGGACACTAAATTTTTTTTTATTAATTTGAATTAATAATATTCAATATTATATTTTAAAATAATTATTTCATTAATTATTTGCTTCATCTGTGCAATTCACACCTTTTTTCATTCGTTGACTATCTATCTGCTTCATTCATACAAATACCTGTTCCATTGCATATTATAAATATCCATACACAATTTTTCATACAAAGTTTTTACTAATTAATATTTCATATAATACCAATCCAATCTAATACAATTAATATTTATACAAAGTTGTTAGTACTAGTTTTCAAATACTAATAAAAAAAAAGAAAGTAAACCTAGCTATGTTGCACATGTTCCGCTGGCCCCTGAGCCGTCATCTGGGCCGCCGCCGAGTGGCCGCCGAAACTGAGACATGTCTACACCGCTACATTGGCTTAAGACATTGCTGTAAAACTCTAGCAACGTTTGCATCTCGGCCACCTTCTATTTTTCCTTATCTCTCTCCTGTTCTATATCAACAAGTCGGTTATTCAATTGATCTATTGCGGAAGGAGTGTTTGAAGGGTTATTCGCTCGACTTTGTCTCTTGTAGTACATGTCTGCACTACTCCCCAATCTAGAGACTTTGCCCCTTTTCCTACCACCAACTGTGTAAAAAAAAAAACCTCATTCGGGGTCTTTTTCACATCACTTGCTTCACATTCAGCAAGATTTTTTTCATAACTCTCCTGCAAACATTGAGATACGTGCAAGACATATAATCAAGTCATTTCATGATTTCAAGCAACTTGCATGTTGTAAAACATATAAGTGAAGAGATCAACACTCATTGGCATGGTTTAGGTCATGTTAAGAGCATTTCGGAACGATAAGTATCCAAAACGGCCATTTTGGGTCGTTTTGGAGCGTTTCATTACCCAATTTCAATCTAATCAAGTCATTTCATGATGTCAAGATATGTTCATGTTCTAAAACATATAAGTGAATATATCAACACTCATTGGCATGGTTTAGGTCACGTTAAAGGCATTTCGGAACGATAAATAGCCAAAACGGCCATTTTGGGTCGTTTTGGAGCGTTTTATTACCCAATTTCAATCTAATCAAGTCATTTCATGATGTTAAGCTATGTGCATGTTCTAAAACATATAAATGAATAGATAAAAACTCATTGGCATAGTTTAGGTGACGTTAAAGGCATTTCGGAACGATAAATAGCCAAAACGGCCATTTTGGGATGTTTTGGAGCGTTTTATTACCCAATTTCAATCTAATCAAGTCATTTCATGATTTCAATCTACGTTCATGTTCTAAAACATATAAGTGAATAGATCAACACTCATTGGCATGGTTTAGGTCACGTTAAAGGCATTTTGGAACGATAAGTAGCCAAAACGGCCATTTTGGGTCGTTTTGGAGCTATTTATTACCCAATTTCAATCTAATCAAGTCATTTCATGATTTAAAGCAACGTGCATGCTCTAAAACATATAAGTGAATAGATCAACACTCATTGGCATGGTTTAGGTCATGTTAAAGGCATTTTGGAACGATAAATAGCCGAAACGACCATTTTGGGTCGTTTCGGAGCGTTTTATTACCCAATTTCAATCTAATCAAGTCATTTCATGATTTCAAGCTACGTGCATGTTCTAAAACATATAAGTGAATAGATCAACACTCATTGGCATGGTTTAGGTCACGTTAAAGGCATTTCAGAACGATAAATAGCCAAAACCGCCGTTTTGGGTCGTTTTGGTGCTTTTTATTACCCAATTTCAATCTAATAAAGTCATTTCATGATTTCAAGCAACGTGCATGTTCTAAAACATATAAGTGAATATATCAATACTCACTGGATGGTTTAGGTCACGTTAAAGGCATTTCGGAACGATAAATAGCTACTTGCATGTTCTAAAACATATATGTGACATGAATACTTACCAAAACACGCTTCGCTCGATCACTTTCTACTACCTTCCCCTTGCCAGCCTCATCTCGAGCATGCGTTTCAAGGTACAACTCCGTAGCAGTGGGTAGCCTTCCTCCACTTTTGGTGGCCTTCGGATATATATATAGAATTTGATTAACTTTTTAAGAAAATGACCCTACTGTACGTTATTTTAGCAACATACTTACCAATTTACGTGCATGCAGCGCTGATGACATAGATCCCTGACAATGAGAAGGGGGTACGGGCTTGCTCAGATCACCACCTGCCCTATATTTCTTTGCCTTTATAGACTTTTCCTGGTAGATAGGATCCTTTGCATTCTCCATCATCTGCTTGTGGACGTCCAAAGACATCCACCTAGGTGGGACTCCTTTTTTCTTCTTCGTGACATAGTTGTGTATGTCCTTCAATCGAGTTCCGGATTTCTTATCAAAGCCCCTCCTAACCTCAGTTTGGATCTGTGGTTTCCATTTTGTTGACATATTCCTTTTATGTTTTGATGATGACATAAACCTCAAACTTAATTACTAATAAATGTCTTTGAGTTCTTGGAGAATTTTAGGTCTTGAAGATAAATAAGCATTGAAGATTCAAACATGAAGATTCAATCATTTGAAGAAACAAGATGGTGATTTAAGGGAAGGTTCGAAATATGAATCGAATATGTTGTTGTCGAGTTTCTACAGAGAAATCAGAGAAGTTCCTGAAGATAATTCAGCAAGGAACATGAGAAGAACTTCAAGTATTCCAATGAATCACTTTATGAAGAGAAGAGAAGCATCCATGAATGTTATAATATAATATTCTAGGGTAAATGTAAGTAAGTGAATGCACTCAATCATACTGAAACTGAGTCGTGTCTGTCAGTGGAACTTTGTGTCCAGTTCCTAGAGGAACTTGTGTCTGTCAGTATCCTTAGTTATGTCCACGAATTTAATAGGTTAAATAAATTAAATTTTCATCATTAATATTTAATTTAGGTGTTGAAAAAGTCAGTCAAATGTAACAAGTTAGTGAGTCCTTAATTGTAGGGGGGTTACAACCACTTAGTTTGAATTTGGCATGGTAAAAGTTGGTTAGCTAAATTTAAGGATTATTCCCATTGGTATACCTGAGAATTTGCGTATTCCCAGTGGTATACATGCATAAGTTTCAAAAAATCCCAGAGGTATACCTATATAAATAATGGAATTCAACAACCACTTTTAAAGGCTCTTTTAGGCCATTAAATACCACTAATTCGACCATAAACATACTTAGTTTAACTATCGTTAGTTTTTTTGGGTAACCACAGTTGACTAAATAAAAATAAAAAACTGAATTAGTGGTTGTTAATGTCCTAAAACAACCTTTAAAAGTGGTTATTGAATTTCGTTATTTATATAGGTATACTACTTGGATTTTTTAAAACTTAAATATACCACTGGAAATATCCAAATTCTCAGGTATACCAATGGGAATAATCCTAAATTTAAGGGATTGTTGAGTAGTCATGGATTTTAATTCTGAAAATTAAATTTAGAGGTGTTAAAATCTGTTATTAAAAAGTCAACATTTTAGGTTTTATTGTCCTATTATTTAGGAAACAAATAGGAGTGGTGTAGTGGTGTGTTTAACGTGTGTGTGTGGGCGTATGGTTGTCAATTTTAGTTGCCCATTCTCTAAGTAATCTCTAACATCCACTACTACTTTAAATAGCTCAAAACTTCTTACCAAAAACACACGACACTCAGAGCATAAAAGTGAAGAAAATTTTAGAAAATTTACTTAAGTTGTGTCACAGTTCCATTGAAGTTCCAAACTCATTTTTGTGTGCATTTGCTTACTAGAATTATTATTTTGAGTTGTAATTGAGAGAAAGAAAAGAGAAGTGTGAGAACATAGAAAGAGAACAGAGAAGAAAGAAAAGAGAAAGTGAAAAGAAGGAGACAAAGAGAACAGGATCCTAAGTTCCACAGGAACTCACGAGGTCCAGAGAGAGGTTTAGGATTGTAATAGTTTACAAGGCCTTTATATAAAAGTGGAGTTTTTCTTCCTTGGGCCAGGAAGTTTTTCTCGGTGAATTCTTTCTTTTGTTATTCAATTTTCATTCAAGTTCCTTTCGTTTCAGTTTCTGTCGAAAATTTGTACTACAAGTTCCACACAGCAATTCATCCCCCTCTTGCCGTGTTCCTACTGGAATAAAAATTGGTATCAGAGCAGGAACTCAGACCGTTCAAGACACCTTGACGATAGATCTGGGCAGTATGAACACTTGTGAGAAATTGGAAGAAGGGTACTCATCTCAGAGACCTCCCATGTTTAATGGGAAATTCTATGCATATTGGAAAAATCGGATGGAGATCTATATCAAAGCCAAAAATTATTAGGTATGGAGAGTCGTTGAAGTCGGTGACTATAATGTAACCAAAACTAATGCTAATAATGAGATAGTTCCTAAAGAAATATCTGAATATGAACGTGAAGACTTTGAAAAAATGGAAATAAATGCAAAGGCCATAAAATTACTTCATTGTGGTTTTGGACCCCATGAACATAATCGTACTATGGGGTGTAAGAGCGCAAAACAAATAGGGGATTTATTACAGATAACTCACGAAGGTACTAATGAAGTGAAAAGGTCTAAAATTGATTTATTGATCTATAAATATGAAAGGTTCAAAATGTTGCCTAAGGAATCTATTCAAGATATGCTTACTCGTTTTACTAACATTATAAATGAGCTTGTTTCCCTTGGAAGAGATATACCAATTGATGAACAGGTTAGAAAGGTCTTGAGGAGTCTTCCACAAGACGAGAGATGGAGATCTAAAGTAACAACACTTATGGAAAGAAAGGACTTTACGAAATTCAACATTGAGCAATTGGCGGGTTCCTTGCTAACCCATGAACCACATCTGGGAACCAGCGGAGAAGGTTCCAAAAACAAAGGGTTAGCATTGAAGGCAGAAGAGAGTGATGATACTGAAGAAGACGACGAGACTGCAATGCTCGTTAGAAAATTCAAAAGAGCCTTCAACAGAAACCGAAGTTCCTTCAGGAACTCTGGAAAGAAATTAACGAGTTCCAAAAAGGACTTTGGATGTCACAAGTGCGGCTCCACTGATCACTTCATCAAGGAATGTCCAAAGTGGGAAATGAGAAGCCTATGTCCAAAGGGAAGGAACCATTTAAGGAAAAGAAGGATTACAACAAAGAAAAATACTACAAGCCTTCTTATTCCAAAAATGATGTTCGCAAAGCAATGATAGCTACATCGGGTGATTCTGAATCACAAGAAGAAGAGGAGGAACAGCCTGAAGAGGAAACGGCTCAATTGTGTTTAATGACAAGATCTGATGTGCATGCACGAGTTCCCACAGGAACTCGACAAGAAGGTAAGCCTCAATCCTTATTATTTAAACTCTCTGCCTAAACAAAAACTTGTTGATTTAGTTATTCTTTTTTATAAAAATTGGATGACTGTTAAGAGAGAAAAGAATGAGTGTGAAAATGCACTCAAAGTTAGTAGGGAACATAGTGATTGGTTTAAGGGTAATAAAGTTGAAACTGAAAATAGATTCTTTGACCTATTTGATAAAAACAATGTTTTAATTGACTAAGGTTAAAAATCTTGAAAAAGAATTAAGCCAAACAAAAATGGAACTTAACTACTATAAGTTGATTAATCTTAGTTTGAAATCTGAAAATTCAAGTGAAAGTTCCTCCAGGGTTTATGATATGAAGGAACTCAAGACTGATCTGGAAAAAACAAAATCTGATAATAAGAAATTAACATAGGAACTTAGTGAAATAAAAAGGGATAAAGATAATCAACGAGAAGTTCCACAATGGATTCTGAATGCCCAAGCAAAGAGGACTGAAGGTCTGGGTTTTAACTATAAACAAAAAGGAAGCAATCAGAAAAAAAATATATGAAACTTCCAAGCAGCAGAATCTGTCTGTTCTGCGGGAACTCAGGTCATCTAAAGGACCAGTGCTCCAAAAGGAACAACAGCTTGAAGCTGAATCATAGACATGTTAATCTGAAATGGATTGAAAAAACTTATGATGATGTGTCTACAAAGGAACCCAAGGAAACCTAGGTTCCTCAACCTAACCACTAATTATTATTGCAGGAACTAGTGAGGGGGAACACCACATGGTACCTCGATAGTGGATGTTCCAAGCACATGACCGGAGACAAATCTAACTTTCTCTCACTAGTAGCCTATCAGGGGGAACTGTGACGTTCTGTGACAATCAAAAAGGTAATATAATTGCCGTAGGTAAGGTAGGTAAGTCAAGTTCCCATAGCATAGATAATGTCTTTCTTGTAGATGGTTTGAAGCATAACTTATTTAGTATTTCGCAATTTTGTGATAAAGGAAACTCTGTACATTTTACTAATGAGTGTAGTAGAATCATCAACAATGACACTAATAAAATTATTCTTGAAGGGAAACGCAATGGGAACACATATACTGTGGACCTTGAAGCAACTCCCAAAACTACTCTTACTTGCTTAAGTGTCATTGAGGATGATCCACTACTTTGGCATAAACGAATGGGACATGCTAGCCTTTCTCTACTGGATAAATTGAGAACAAAAGAACTAGTTGTTGGTTTACCAAACATCAAGTTCCAATGTGATAAATTGTGTGATGCATGTGCTAAAGGCAAGCATGTTAGAAGTTCCTTTAAAAGTAAAAAGCTCGTGAGCACCACAAAACCATTGGAACTTATTCACATGGATTTGTGTGGGCCCATGAGAGTCCAAAGTAGAAGTGGAAAATTGTATGTCTTAGTCATAGTTGATGATTACTCAAGATTTACTTGGACAATGTTCCTTCATAGCAAAGATAAGACTTTTGAAGAATTTGTTTGCTTTGCTAAGAAGATACAAAAGTCGAGTGGTTATCAAATAATTCACTTACGATCTGACCATGGAACTGAATTTGAAAATCAAAAGTTTGATGAGTTTTGCAGGGAAAATGGCATGGATCATAACTTTTCCGCTCCTAGGACACCACAGAAAAATGGTGTTGTGGAGAGGAAAAACAGGACTTTAGAAGACATGGCAAGAACAATGCTCATTGCGAGTGGATTACCTAGGAACTTCTGGGCTGAGGCCGTTAATAAGGCATGCTATATAATTAATAGAATCATGTTAAGACCCATCACAAACAAAACTCCCTATGATCTAATGAAAGGAAGAAAACCAAACATTTCTCACTTGAGATCTTTTGGTTGCAAATGCTTCGTGCACAATAATGGTAAGAGGAACTTAGGGAAGTTTGATGAGAGAAGTGATGAAGCCGTGTTCCTAGCATATGCCACTGATAGTAAAGCATATAGATTTTATAACAAGAGGACATTAAGTGTCGAGGAAAGTGTACGTATTTTATTTGATGAATCTAACCCAAATATAAATGGTGATACTAACATTTTGCAGGAACTTGAGGACTTAGAGATAGGTTTGGTTAGAAAAGATCAAGATGAATAAGAGTTAACATCCAATAAAAAAAGAGCAAATATTCCAGAAGAACGACCTCATGTTGAAAGACAAGAAGAGCTAGTTCCTGAAGGAACTCAGGGGGAAGTTCTAGAGACTGAGGGGAACTTAGGAGAAGAGATCAGAGTTCCTGAAGAGACTGTAGAAAGACCAGTTCTAATTAGAGACTTTGATCCAAAACCTTGGAAACATCATAAATCCCACCCTCTTGATCTTATCGTAAGTGATATAGGGAAAGGAATTCAGACGAGAACTCGGATCAGGAACTTCTGTGTCCATGGTGTGTTCCTACCATCATTGAGCCTCGAAATCACATAGAAGCACTTGAGGATGCAGATTGGATACTATCTATGCAGGATGAACTCAATCAGTTTGAAAGGAACAAGATATGGCACCTTGAACCAAAACCGGAACACCAAAAGGTAATTGGATTGAAGTGGGTGTTCAGGAACAAGCTAGATGAACATGGCACAATCGTTAGGAACAAGGCCAGGTTAGTTGTAAAAGGATACAATCAACAAGAGGGTATAAATTATGAAGAAACATTTGCTCTGGTAGCAAGGTTAGAAGCTATTAGAATTTTAATTGCTATTGCTTCTTTCATAGGTTGTAAATTATATCAAATGGATGTTAAATGTGCTTTTTTCAATGGATTTTTATATGAGGAAGTTTATGTGGAACAACCTCCTGGTTTTGAAAACTCTAAATTTCCTAACCATATCTATAAGCTTGACAAGGCTCTTTATGGGTTGAAGCAAGCTCCTAGAGCATGGTATGAGAGGCTGTCCAAGTTCCTTTTGGAAAATGAAATTAAAAGAGGAAAAGTTGATAAAACTTTATTTTTAAAATCCAAAGGAACTGACTTCTCATTGTCCAAATCTATGTGGATGAAATAATATTTGATGCTACTAACGAATCTTTGTGTCAGGAATTTGCAAATTTAATGAGCAAGGAATTCGAGATGAGCATGATGGGTGAGTTAAATTTCATTCTTTGTTTACAAATAAAGCAAACTGAAAAAGGGAATTTATATTCATCAACAAAAATACATAAAGGAACTTCTAAAGAAATTTGGGATGGAAACATCCAAAATAAATCACACTCCTATGGGAACTAACACCAGATTGGATGAAGATCCCAAAGGAACTAGTGTGAGTGAAAAGCAATATAGAGGCTTGATAGGTTCCTTATTGTATTTAACTGCTAGTAGACCAGATATTTCTTTTTGTGTTGGTGTATGTTCTAGGTTCCAAGCAAATCCAAAGGAATCACATCTCACTGCAGTCAAGAGGATATTGAGATATTTGAAAGGAACTAATGATCTAACACTCTTCTATCCTCACAATGACACATTTTAACTCAAGGGATTTGCTGATGCGGATTATGCCGGTGATTTGGTGAATAGGAAAAGCACTTCAGGTATGGTTCAGTTCCTTGTAACGTGTTTAGTTTCTTGGAGTTCCAAGAAACAAAACACAGTTGCTTTATCCACTGTAGAAGCCGAATATGTAGCAGCTGCTGCATGTTGTTCACAACTTCTTTGGATAAAACAACAACTAAGGGACTTTGGTATTAATTACAATTGTATTCCTATATATTGTGATAATACTAGTGCCATTTGTATATCAAAGGATCCAGTTCACCATTCACGTGTGAAACACATTCACATACGTCATCACTTTCTAAAGGATAATGTAGAAAAAGGTTTGATAAAACTTGAATTTTGTCAAACTGAAGATCAAATTGCTGACATATTAACTAAGCCATTGAATAGAGAAAGATATGAGAAATTGCGGATGGAACTTGGGATAATAAAGTTAAAGTAATTCGCCAAGAAGTTCCTCCAAGTACGTCAAGTCAATTATCAAAGTTCCTAGAATGATTTTCATTGCAATTATGGTGTGAAAGCATGTTCCTAATGGAATTTGAGATTTGTACTCGTAAATGTCTATCAATATTACTCTTATTTTCATGATTGCTATTTGGATGATGAATTAAATATGTGCATCAATATGTTCCTATGATTTTTATTTTTTATTTATTTCTTTTTACATCTTTTTATATAATTTAATTTATTCCACAAATTAATTTATTTTTCCATAAATTAATTTCCTTTTCCACAAATTATTTTTTTTTCACAAATTATTTTTCATTTCAAATCTACCCATTAGGAGAGTCAATTTAGAAGAGTCATCATGTTCAAAATTTTATAACTGATTAATTCAAACTTGTTTAAACCTCTACCTAAAAATAAGGAGAGTACATGGGAGAATCTTTTACTAGCTAAACAAATTAGTTGAGTCATCATGTTATAGTAACAACCAATTCAAATTTCAAATTTCAAATTTCAAATTTCAAATAAAAAAAAAAAAAATTGAAACAGGTGAGTCTCTACTCACTTTACCCACTTCCTTACTTCCTTTACCCACTTTCATTTTCTCTTTCCTATTCAAAAACCACGACCCACTACTCTCCTTCACCAAACTTCATCTTCTTCATCTCAAGAAAACCCACAAAAATTCAAGAAGCTTTATCCATCCAATAATAGCATCCGGAATTTCCACCTCCATTAATTGATCCCTAAACTCACCAAAACCCTCACCAACTCAAGAAAACTCCAAATATCCAAGCAAAATTGCAAAAGCCGAAACCCTAACTTCAAGAGCAAAATCAAACAAGAGGAAGCTTGAGGAAGATGATAGTCTCAAATTCGATCTGGAACTTGGAGAGGACGACACTCCTGAGACCACGGAGCTTGAAAAATCGCTTGAAAAGGAACTCTCCAAGTTTTCTCCGGGTTTAGTCGTGAATGTCGAGTGGTGTCGGGACTGTAAGTACACTCAATTTCTTGATATTTTAGAGAGTCAAAATTGGATTAAATTGTTAGGAGAACATGCTAATGACTATGTTTACTCACATGCAATCTTAGAATTTTGTTAGAACTTTAACTGTAAGAAAAATGTTATTATGAGTAGTGTAAATGGAGTAGATATTCAGTTTGATTCTGCTGTTTTGGCTCAATTATTTGAGGTACCGGATGATGGGTATGATCAATACTTTAAGGGAAAATATAATTTGAAGATTAATGGTGTGTGCACAGATGACATAATTGTGAGTTTAAATGGGGAAATTGGACGAACTCATGTCGCGCTCGGTTCGTTAAGTCTGTTAAAAGAGTTTTTGTTCAATTTAACATGGAAAGCGATTGTTCCCCGAACTCAAAAGAGGAATGACGTTAATTTACTTGATTGTGTTATCATATATTGTTTGGGTAACAAAATTCAATTAAACTTTCCAAGTTTAATGATGTCACACCTCACTCACTCGGTTATGCAACGTAATAAAATTGGCTATAATACTCTCTTAACCAAAATCTTCAAACACTTTAAGGTCCCATTTGATGGCTACAAAAGGATAAGTTTGAAGCGGGACCAATTTGTTCAAGGTTCCACTTTGCGTACTAACCATTTAGGGGTTTTAGATGGAAAAACTGAGACATATGCTGAGGTTATGAGGGTGGAGAATGAGTGTCAACAGAAGAAAGCTGCAAAAAAGGGGAAGAAAGTGGTGAGTGATGAAGCTATGAATAAAATGGTATTAACAAGGAAGAGTCGAAGGATTCACTCTAAAGTTAAACCTACTAGACCGACTCCTTCCATTAATCTGGTGGAAGAGGATGATGAGCAACTTCAAGGTAAAATTTCTAAAGCAACACCTGACGACATTGTGGTTGAAGACATTCTGCTCCAGATCCTCAAGGCACTTTAGTACTTGCATACCAAACAAGAGGATCTCGAAGGACAAGTGTTTATGATGTGTCAAACTCTTACTAACATGGCTGCTACATCTGAGCAACGACATGCTGAGATCCTTCAAAGCTTGAAGGAACTTGACGTTGAGGAGGTTGTACCCTCTGTTGATGATGCTGGAAGTCCTCCGACAGGAAATGATGTAGGCACTAAAGAAGTTCCTTCTGCAGCTGTTCCTACTGCTGACTGATGATCTTCCTCCTTACCTTTTCTTTTGCCTCTTACTCATCTTACCTTTTTCTCCTATTCGATATGGTTGTAATACTAAACATGATTTAGGTTTTATTATGTTTTCTTCTTGACATTTTCGTTTTTTTTCTTTTCTATTTTTTTTTTTTTTTTTTTTTTGCATCTTAGTAGTTGGGTAGTAGCTACTGTCTTTTGTCTCAGGAACATATATGTGTTATATTTTGCTAACTTCATCCATGATGCTTTTATGATGACTAATATTGCTAGATTGCTACTTGAGTTATTTTCTTATTCTAGAGATTAGGTATCTGCCATTACTGGTTTAATGGTGATGCGATGAAAAATGTTTATGGAGTGATGAAATTGATGTTGATGATGCCAAAAGGGGGAAGAATTGCAAACTAAATTCTTTTTCATCTTATTTTCTCATCTTATTCTCATATGAAATGAAAGCTTTCTTTAATGGCATATGTGGTAGAAAAGTTCCTATCTTTTGTAAATAATTCGTTTGATTCCATGTGAAGTTAAGATTTATATAACTTGATAGTAAATTTTAATTTCGTTAGTTATTAATTAGTTTAATTTGCATTTATTTAATTAAACATAAAAAATTCAAAAATAAAAATTCAAAAATATTTAGTTTAACGTTTTTATTTCATAAAGTGGAAAAATAAAAAAATAAAAAATCTTTTTTCAACGAGTTTATTTGTTTTAGTCTTCAATTAAGTTTGCCTTGGTTTGTCATCATCAAAAAGGGGGAAATTGTTGACATATTCCTTTTATGTTTTGATGATGACATAAACCTCAAACTTAATTACTAATAAATGTCTTTGAGTTCTTGGAAAATTTTAGGTCTTGAAGATAAATAAGCATTGAAGATTCAAACATGAAGATTCAATCATTTGAAGAAACAAGATGGTGATTTAAGGGAAGGTTCGAAATATGAATCGAATATGTTGCTGTCGAGTTTCTACAAAGAAATCAGAGAAGTTCCTGAAGATAATTCAGCAAGGAACATGAGAAGAACTTCAAGTATTCCAATGAATCACTTGATGAACAGAAGAGAAGCATCCATGAATGTTATAATATAATATTCTAGGGTAAATTTAAGTAAGTGAATGCACTCAATCGTACTGGAACTGAGTCATGTCTGTCAGTTGAACTTTGTGTCCAGTTCCTAGAGGAACTTGCGTTTGTCAGTATCCTTTTAGTTAAGTCCATGAATTTAATTGGTTAAATAAATTAAATTTTCATCATTAATATTTAATTTAGGTGTTGAAAAAGTCAGTCAAATGTAACAAGTTAGTGAGTCCTTAATTGTAGGGGGGTTACAACCACTTAGTTTGAATTTGGCATGGTAAAAGTTGGTTAGCTAAATTTAAGGGATTGTTGAGTTGTCATGGATTTTAATTCTAAAAATTAAATTTAAAGGTGTTAAAATCTGTTATTAACAAGTCAGCATTTTAGGTTTTATTCTCCTATTATTTAGGAGTCAAATAGGAGTGGTGTAGTGGTGTGTTTAACGTGTGTGTGTGGGCATATGGTTGTCAGCTTTAGTTGCCCATTCTCCAAGTAATTTCTAACATCCACTACTACTTTAAATAGCTCAAAACTTCTTACCAAAAACACACGACACTCAGAGCATAAAAGTGAAGAAATTTTTAGAAAATTTAATTAAGTTGTGTCATAGTTCCATTGAAGTTCCAAACGTATTTTTGTGTGCATTTGCTTACTAGAATTATTATTTTGAGTTGTAATTGAGAGAAAGAAAAGAGAAGTGTGAGAACATAGAAAGAGAACAGAGAAGAAAGAAAAGAGAAAGAGAACAGAATCCTAAGTTCCTACAGGAACTCACGAGGTCCAGAGTGAGGTTTAGGATTGTAATATTTTACAAGGCCTTTATATAAAAGTGGAGTTTTTCTTCCTTGGGCCAGGAAGTTTTTCTCGTTGAATTCTTTCTTTTGTTATTCAATTTTCATTCAAGTTCCTTTCGTTTCAGTTTCTGTCGAAAATTTGTACTACAAGTTCCACACAGCAATTCACCCCCTTAGCTCTTGCCGTGTTCCTACTGGAATAACACATTTGTAATAATCCTGCAAAATCATAAAAACAAATAAGGTTTAAATGAATTATAATACAATTAATTAAAAGATTTTTTCGATCGTACCTTGAAAAAATTGTACCACTTATCTTTGGTCCCATTATTGACCATTGAATAGTTCCTCCACGGTTTGTGAAAATACTTCTTGATGCCGTCTGTGATGGATCGTGCTACTGTGGAATCTTTAAACCTTGCAAACAAAAATTGTAAAAAATATCATGTTTTCAGCAACAATATTACATGCAAACTAAAACCAACTAGACAAAATATACTAAACTTAACTTACCAAAGTCCTTCAGGATCCAACTCCTTCTTGCCTTGCAAAGGAGGTGTATCCTCACCCAAGGACTCGTGATCGTTGTCATCATCTTCTTCTTCCGCCTCCAAACCAACTTGTTTTTCATGAGGTATAGGTGTAGACTCTCCTTCTTCTATAGGTGTAGATCTACCTCCACCACCCTTAGATCTACCTCCGCCTCTTCTTCCACCTCCATGAGAAGACATCTGCATGCAACATGTTATAAAATAATAAAATATTAATATTAGAACAATGTTATTAAATAAAAGCTACTTAAAGTGATTAAAAAATTCTACACAACTAAGATTAAGAGTCATTGAAATTGTATTATAAAAGCTACTTAAAGTGATGAATTACAAATAAACATATACTTAACTTTTTTAAACCAAGATTGTATAAATAAATTCTATTATAAAATCCTTTCAAATAATTATATTTATTTCTTTAAGTTAATACTTATTACGTAGTTAAAGTTGGATTAGAATAATTTAGTATACCACTATCCGCAACACAATTATTATATGCTTCGCATAAAATTTAATCTAAAACTCTAAAAAAAACCATAAAATTGAAAAACCTAAATTCTAGACAAAAGACGAATAAAATTCAACCTAAAACTCTAAATAAAATAAGTATAAAATTCACAAATCTAAACAAAATAAGCATAAAATTCATTCTAAAACTCTAAACAAAATCGACATAAAATTCAACCTAAAATTCTAAACAAACTTTACACATAAAATTCAACATAAAACTTTAAACAAAGTAATCATAAAATTAAACATAAAACACTAAACAAACTAAGCATAAAATTCAACATAAAACTCAAACCATAGTAAACATAAAATTCAACCTAAAACTCAACATAAAATTCAATAATTTACCTTCAAAATGGGCTAGTCTTTGCCTTCAACTTATTTCACTCAAATTCAAACTTCAAATCAAGCAAATTCAACCTTAAAGCATGGAATTTAAAATTTATAGTTAACATTTACATAAAACAAAGAAAAATAAGGAAAGAGAGAGTTAGGGTTTCAACCTAGAGAAGCAAGTGGAGTGGGGACGGTATGGTCTCGTGGGCAACGGATGCTACAACACGGCGGTGAGGTGGCATCGACGGGGGCGAGGCGGTGTGGGGAGGCGGTCGTCGATGGCATAGATGTAAGAAGGGTTTCGTGCTTTTGGAAGGGATGAATGCTTCTGGGTTTAGGGTCGAAAAGTGCTTCTAACATTAAAAAAAATAGTCGAGAAGTAACGTCCGCCATAAAACGGACGTTACCTTTAAAAGGCCGATGTGAAAAACGCGGACCTTAAACGACTTAAAATTCAAAAATCCCGCCTTTTTAACGTCAGCCACAGACGGACGTTAATATAAAAAAACGCGGACGCTAAGTCAAATTTCAAATTTTATACGTTGCCAATCCTAAGACGTTGTGATAGCGGACGTTATATAAAAAGGTGGACGTTAAAAGACAGACGGCAGAAACACGGAATGTTGTAGTGAGGCACCAAGAGTTGGAGCTCGTTGATGATGGTTAGGGTAATGAGCAGATGCCCAAGGCACCTTACGCACTTAACAAGGAGCAGAAGAAGGTGTTATGTGAATGGATCCGAGACTTGAGGTCTCTTGAAGGGTATTCTTCGAACTTGAGCCGATGTGTTGATAAAAAAAAAAGGCTCCATGGAATGAAGAGTCACGATTGTCATGTATTAATGGAGCGGTTGTTGCCTGCTTTCCTGAGAGAGGTGCTCCCCCTTCATATTTGGAAGGCAATAACCGAAATCAGCCAATTCTTCCGTGACTTATGTGCTCCCACTATCACGTTGAGTGAGATGGACCGCCTACACAAGAACATTGCTGAGACCTTATGTAAGTTAGAAAAAAAATTTCCCCCGATATTCTTTAACTCCATGGAGCACTTATCGGTACACTTGCCACATGAAGCAAATATTGGGGGTCCTGTTCAGTACAGATTGATGTACCCATTCGAACGGTGAGTTATTGTAATTGTTTATACCCCTTTACTAATTTCTTATGAAGTGACATTTACATTGCTCATGTTTCATTTACTGACAGGTACCTTAACAACTTGAAGCGTAAAGTGGGGAACAAGGCAAGGGTTGAAGGCTCTATATGTAATGCATACCTGACTGAGGAGATATCCAATTTCTGCTCACAGTATTTTCAGTCGGAGGTTGATACCAAGTCGAGGGACTTGGGTAGAAATGCATATCATGTTGTGGAAAGCCAACATGGTGTCAATGTCCTTGAATTGTTTAGGGAGGATTGTGGTCGACCAACAACGAGTGGTAGTAAACGTTGGTTAACAGACAAGGAGTACGTCCGAGCCCATCTGTACATCCTCGCAAATTGTGGCATATTAAGTGACTATGAAAGGTAATTTTCTTAGTTCAACTGTCTTAGATTACAAAACCATATTGCATGTCACCTTAGCTGACTAACATCGAACTTGCGCACTGTAATAGGAAATTTGAGGATCACATAGTGCAGTCAAATCCCCAAATAAAGAGGGAGGACATCTGGATCAAATGCGAATCCCAATACCCAACATGGTTAAGGAAACAAGTGAGGAATCCTAATCCCTTAATTCCCCAATTTTTTTAATTACATACCATCATTTTATTTACTGACTCAATCAAAAAATTTAGGTACTTCGGACACCGTCTGCTGATGACCCACACGAGCTCTCGCGATGGGTCCCTCGAAAGAAGTGATAACTTTGAATCAATTCTACGTCAATGGGTACAATTTCCACACATAAAACTATGGTAGGAACAAGTCAACCATGAATTATGGGGTGTGTTGGCAGGCCCTAGTCGTATGCGCCAAAACTAAATATAATTCTCTTACTTTCTAATACAAATAAATGTAGTAGGGCAGCAAGGTTCGTATCCATAGGGAACTAGGGTTACTAAAATGTACTTAAATTAAACTAAAATGAAATAAACTAAAATAGTGAAAGGAGTGGGGTTTATAAAATTGTTAAACTAATTAAGAAACTCAATAAAAACAATGGAATTAATTTAGAATAAATACGTTCAACAATCGGTTAATTAAAAATCAAAGAATGAGGTCTTGGCTCCGATTAATATTCACTTCCGACTAGAGTATCGATCATTGAAAACAACTCAAAATCTATAATCTTGATCACCTAATGTGAAGAATAAATCTTCTAATATCCTTATGATTAGCTAAGTAGTAAAGTTTCCAATACTACAAAACCCTTATTCAAAGACAACCTAGAAGATCGGCTTCTAAGTTCAATCCGAGAATAACATTAAGAGAAGAGAACAATAAGATCGTTGATGTTAAAAAAGCTTTTAACATATAACAACACACTTCAATTCTTAAGGAGAAATAAGGATGTAGCACATCCAAACCAAACCCTAACTTCCTACTAATTGACAAGGGATTTCCTTAGCAAGGCAAATCACAAATCTAGCAATAATTGATCAACACAACAATACTAGTAGTACTCCTAGCAAGCTATGCAACAAACCAATATATTCAAATATGAAAAACAAGTGTTAATCAAGTATAAATAAAGAGTAGAAATTCTCACAATACAATAGAGGAAGCTTCAATAAATCTTCAC
Organism: Salicornia ramosissima; assembly: GCA_951394345.1. Classification (NCBI taxonomy): domain Eukaryota; kingdom Viridiplantae; phylum Streptophyta; class Magnoliopsida; order Caryophyllales; family Amaranthaceae; genus Salicornia; species Salicornia ramosissima. The sequence continues at coordinate 18,740,203 of OX596240.1, read as the reverse complement.
CATGATAATGTTTAAGCTACAAGCTTCATAGAAACCAAAATGTACAAAGCTTTGAAGCTCATCAAAAGTGTAAAAAAGGTGAAGAGTTATGTAGAGAGGAAGAAGATGTGTAAATAATTCTCAGTGTGAAAGTGTGATATGTTCCTTCTTACCCTCTCTCCTAACTTATTACTGCCCCAAGAGACATGACTCACGTTCAACCAATCAAAACAAAAGAAACAAGCCAACTTGCAAGAGAAGAAAAACAAAAGCAACATCCACCATCAAGGGTCGCGACTCGCGAGAAGCCTCTGTCTCCTCACTGTTCTTGCTCTGCTCTGATTTTGGATCAAGGAGGAAAAACCCCAAGGTCGCGATTCGCGAGCAGCGCCTGACAGCTCAGACTAAAACAACCATATCTCCCTCGTTTCTCATCCAAATTGAGCTTATGACCAGTCGCTGGAAAGCTCTTGAAGAAAACTATCACCTCCAACTTGAATAATACAAAAATAATGCATATACTGAAAGTTATACACATTTGAAGTTAGTCGTAAACATTCTCAATGTCATTTTGACCGCCATTATACACCATGGCTTTTGCAAAGCTCTTCTTCTTCAATTCTTCACCAAAAACTCGTTAAAATCTTCTACCACTTCAAGGGCAATGAACCAAAGCCTAACAAAAATAAAAGAGCCACATAGAAAAAACAAACTAATTCCTAAAAAGCAATAAAAATTGTAAAAGGCAGTAAACTTTACATTTCAAGTAAAATTTTTGTTTAAACTGAAAGTAACAAAATGTGGAAATTTACACTAAACTAATTACATAAATGAACTATAATGGAGTTAAATAACTCGTACAAACTCGACACATCATGTGTGTTGAGAGTCAAGGAAGGGTGGCTAGTTAGGCACTTTGAAAGAGGTTTTACAATTGTCTTACCACAGGAGTGACGCAGAGTACAGAACGATATTGTTCAACTGTAGTTGGTTTGATTGTGACAAGGGTATGAACATTCATGAGAAATATAGACTTGTAGAGGTCAATCGCACTAGGACACTCCTGTGGTATGACCCCTTTATTGTGTCGTACCAAGCCAGTCAGTGTATTATGCTCCTTATCCTAGTCTAAAGAGGGACAAAGTGCAGTGGTGGGTTGTGTTCAATACAAAAGCTAGGTCAGAGGTTGATGCCCCGATGGACTCGGACGTTCTACAAGAGCAAACATCCCTTGTTCCCATAGGTGTATGTTCTCTAAACGAGATCCCAGACTACGAGGTCATTCAGGGTGATGATGACGAAGATGAGGTCATTCCGAGTTTTGATGAAGATGACGATGACAGTGGACAGGAGCTTAGCAGTGATGAGATTGATAAAATGGTTGATGATGATGACGAGGACATTGATGACATCGGTTTGTTTCATTAGGATGTAATTTAAATTTAATTAAATTGTAGCAATTCATTGTAATTTGAAACGAAAAACAAGATCAATGTAATAATTCAAGGAAATTTAAGTTTATTGAGTTTCCCCTCGATCTTCTTAAATATATTAACGCTGATTGTTTAGTTTTGGATGTATGACTTCGCGTTTGTTAATGCTTGTGCATGCTCAGGGCAATATTCATTATTAGTTAATTGGGGTACATTTTCATAACATCATTTAACTTGTGATTGTGATTTCTGTCAATAACTATTAACCGTGCGAATAATTTACGCATTACTTTATGCAGGAACTGTAGACACCTAAAAGTGTCTCCCCAATTAAGGGTCCAATGATTGTAATATACCCGTCGTCAATTGGTCCGGATTTCTGAAAAGGTCTGAGAATTGCTTGTGTGTGGCTAGACCCGTTTAACCAAGCCTAAACCCTTTAGCCCAAATAAACCCAAAATATTATTAACTTTAATTATAATGCTAGTAAATTTACCAACCTAGTCACCTAATGCCAACTAATAAAACTTAGCCTAAAGCCCACCTGTGTAAGCCACGTAAATCCCCATCTAACCCCATGCAAAACCTAAGCCCATGCAAAATTCAAAACATGACAATTAGATCACTCACAACTCAAGATCATCACACCATATATATCTTGTACACAATATTCTACATCTCATACCATAATCTCTATATCTCCCATATCATTTCTAATCACCCTTCCAACTCATGTAATCTCAACCATATCACACCAAATCACCCATATCATCCCATTACCATTATCCTATCACCATGCTTCCTATATTTATCATCCAATATCTCATCATATCAATCATATCCCATCCATATCTTCCATCAAATCTCATCATATCCCACATAATCATCTCCATATCAAGGTCTTACCTTATTCTATCTCATCACATCCCCCCATATCCTTCTTGATTTTGTTCTTGAACCTTCCAATCCCACTATATATACCTCCTCCCATTTGTTTAATGATATACTAGAAAACCATCATAACATACTAACAAGTCCTATCAAACACCTACACCCTTCTTCCCCAAGCAACAACAGCCACAAAATCAAGAAAAACCAAACACACAACACAAAAAAATCCTCTTGAATTCCCCTCTAAACTACTGCAAATGTAGCAGCAATAACACATAAAAACAACCCTCAAAACAGTCATAAAACGAGCGATTCGAAGGCCTTTGTGAATCCGTTTCGACCACGACGATTTCGGTATAATTTCTGAGGACTCAATCTCTTTATAATCATATATGTATTTGATTTCATAATTCATCTAAGTACTGATCAGTTTATTCATGATTGTAGCAAGTTATATAGTTTAATGTTTTCTTTCATTTTCTCGGTTTTGTTCTGAGCAGTAACTTTGATGAATTTTCCAGAGCTATTGGGAATGAATTATGAGTCGTGTAAATACTCGTTTTGAAACCTGTTATGTCTAGTTTTGCAGAAAAATATTTCAAAAAATTTAAGAAAATTCCTTCTGGTCGTTTTATGGGATTGAACGCAGCCTGGTCATGAACTCGCTGTTCAGATTTTGCATTTCCAGATTTATTTGTCTAACTTTGCCGAATTTTGCAGGACAATTGGGATTGAATTAGGAGTCCTATGAATAGCCGTTTTGAAGCTTATTATGTATACGTTTACTGAAAAATATCAAATAAATTTTATAAAATTTTCTTCTTGACGTTTTCTGGGTTCGAACAGAGGATGGTCTGTTTTGCTGTTTCCAGTTTCGTTTGTCTGACTTTGCTGATTTTTACAGGATTGCTCGAAATGAATTAGTGGTCGTGTGAGTAGCCATTTTGAAGCTTGTTGTGTCTAGTTTTATGGAAAAATATTAGAAAAAATTTGAAAAATACTCTTGTAGGTGATTTTCTGTTCCGAAGCCAGGTTGGTCAGTGCTGATCTGATTGCATATGAGTTGATTTTCTTAGTTTATTTTGTTCTATTTTTGTTAGTTTTTTATTTGATATTATTTGACTTGATTTTATTTCATATGATTTTATTTGGTAACATATTTTTTAATCATGTCACTTGTTATCTTAGTTTATTTTTTTTTTTATTTCATGATCTCATGTACATATTTTTATTTTATCCCATGTATATATTTTGTAACCTTGGACAATTGTGACATTAGGGACCGTTTAATATGGACTAAATCAAAGTGGTCACCTTAAATTAGTCATAATTGTAATAATTTGAACCCGCCTAGTAAATCGCGCTTTTAAGGACATAATATGGAGATATTTATGTATTCGGGATTAATAATGATTTGACCACAAAAAGAGACCTAGTAGAGACCGCTCACAGGCGGGCGGGCCCAATGCACGATTGGCCCGTAACCTGTCCCCGAACCCATACTCTGGTGCACGACCATATGGGGCCAATTGCTCCCGGCATTGGTATTTCTTCGGTGTCCGTGGACCGTATAAAACGCACGGTGGCGACTCCTACTAGTCCGTATTCATATACGGCGTTAACGAGCATTCAAACCAAACTCGTGAGACCGTAGGCGGCCGGGTAAAAAAACGACCCCTACAGTTTGGCGACTCCGCTGGGGAATATCACTCCTTAGTGGTGTGGACAAACTTGAAAAGTCTCGTGGTCTTATTATTATCATTCCCAAATTTTTTAGGCATATTGCATGTGGCCCTACGAATAGGTGTCGCACTATAGGACCTTGTCTCATATGAGCATGTTTTATGCTCGAGACCGACCCTGGGGGGTTTGATTATGGTTACTTGTTGGTGCCCTACCACAATGACCATATCCGGCCCATCCCAGCCATGGCGCGTGATCATCATGCCCGATGAGATCATAATAAGGAACTTGTCAACCGTGTGTCATTCAAAATGAAGAATGATCATATCGGTTCATTTTTCTTTAGCCGTGGTACCTTATGACTACCCATGACTAACTTTTAGAGACCTTTCATATTGTTTTAGGTTAGTGTGCTTATGTGACTATGTGTGCATTTTTTTTCTTTTTTGTGGGCTCTAGCCATTTTAAGTTTCACTATCTACTCACATTTTCATATAGTCATGGTCATCTTCTAGTTCATATAGCCCATTTTTTTTAATTATTTTTTTTTGGGCCTTAGTGTCCTTGCATATAGTCCATATAGGCTTTGACCTTAGTTTGACCATAGGTTTTGGCCCAAAACCTTAGTCGTTCCCATAAATGGGCTTAACTAGGTCCATTCCTCATTTAGGCATTTCCATTCACATACATTGCATATTTCATGTATTTTGGTGCCCCTTCAATTAAAAAAAAAAAAAAAAATTCCAAAAAAAAAAAAAAAAAAAAAAAAATGAAAAGGGCACCTTGCATTCACGCATTTTAAGGAAGATGACCATAAAATTAAGACATGCATATACATCCGCATTTGCATACATATCACAATGATCAAGGGGGTTCACTGAATCTTGATTTTAGTCCTTTTCAGTTCAGAGCGGTCTAAACAGTTCCAAGTCGACCCAAAGCATAGCTGAGGTCCGAGCAAGCCTCAAGCCCAACTTTACCTCACCTCATTTAAACACCACCTCAGCCTCACTCAAACTCATCCAAACCCAAAAGACTTAAGCCCATACCCAGTCTACATCACTTAAGCTCACACCCAGCCTACACCATTTAAGCCCATATCTTAAGCCTACATCACTCAAGCCCATCACTCAAGCCCATATCCCAAACTTACATCACTCAAGCCCACATCTTTAGCCCACAACCCAAACACCACAAATGGCCAATCAAGAGGACCAACTCAAACAACTCACTAAGCATTTCGATGAATTGACCGCTGTACTCGAAGGGCTCCAGGCCAAGGTCAGCGATCTAGAAAAAACGCCAAGCTCATCCATGATAAAGAACCTAGCCGAACATGTCAAAAAAACAAGAGACTCTGTCTTCCACCAAGAAACACTTTCCATTGACCCTAACCTTTCCTCCAAGCTTTCTAAGGAATTCTCGAGCAAGGATCTCCCAAAGTTCAAGGCCACAGATGATCCTCGTTATCACCTCAAAGGATTTCGAGCCACCATGGTCCTTAAGGGTATTGAACCAGCACTATTCCCTACAGTCTTTCCACTCTCACTTGAACCAGTTTGCCAAAAGTGGTTCTACTCTCTTTCTGAGAAGGACACATCTACATGGGAAGACATTGTGCATGCCTTCATGACCCGTTACAAGGGGAACATCCAAGCCCAAACCTCAACGAGAGAACTCGAGATCTTGAGGCAAGGTGAGAAAGAAGGGTTCACTGCTTATTTGACAAGATGGAAGCAAGTTGCAGCCCAAATGGTCACTACTCCTGCTGAACCAGAAATGGTCAAGACCTTCATCTCCAGTCTACAGCCAAAGTACCAAGATCACCTCAAGTACTTAGGCCTTACCACCTTCCAAAAGGTCTATCACATTGGAGTTGACATAGAGGACGATCTGCTAAAGGGTGATATGTCAAGCTCACCAGAACTCGATGAGCACTAACAGCATCAGCGCACCCCATTCATAGACAAGAGTCAATCAGAGTTGTTTCTTTAGGTTGAGTCGGAGAGTCCCTCCACCTAGACGTTTGCATTTCCTTTCTTTCTTTAGAGCCTATGTCATTAGGATTTTTTTTTTTTTTTTTTTTTGGTATTATTATTTTTTTTTTTTTTTTCATTCCTGAGCCTTGTAATTTCATTTACATTAATAAATTTCTTGTTTTTTTTATTTTTATTTTTAGCCTTCACTTTTAATTTGTGCTTTAAACTCTAACATAATTCATGACCTCAAATTTTCATAATCAATAAAATTGAGCATAATAAATGGACATTGCCCAAGAGGCCTTCTTTTCTTGAACTCCACAAATACAATCATCCCCTTTCCTATCACCGGCACACATTCAATCCATTGCAGCCCTTTGATCCATGAAACATATATAAGCCTACTTTCTTTCCTTACCCACATCTACCTCACCCATGGGATCAAGTGGTGCGTAGGAAAAGACATGTGCCTAAAACAAAATAAAAAAAAAATAAAAAAAAATTCAAAAACAAAAAAAAAAAAACAAAAAAAAGAAGTAAAAATTCATACTCGACACACATCAAGCAATTATGAAAGTCGAGTCAAAGCTCCCAATTCAAACACAATCATAATCAAAATACAAGTTCAAAAATTCAGCAGCCATAAAAGTCAATAAAGCTACTTCAATGCAATAAATCCAATTCAATTCAATGAATCCAGTTCAACTCAATAAATCCAGCTCAATTCAATAAATCCAGTCCAATATTTCTACTCAGTCCTATCCAATTAAAAAAAAAAAAAAAAAAAAAAAGAAGTCAAAAAGCACACTGCGCACCATGGGGGGTTAAATTGGGAACATTGAGCCTTCTTTCCCTTTTCTTTCTTAACCCTCAACCCCAGCCAAACATTACAACCATAAAAGCCCTCTCCCCGGAGGCATTGTCCAAATAATCATCAAGAACTACGATGGTCTGATTCCATAAGGATACGTAGGAAGCCTCTTCTCGAGGTTCGACCCAATTAATATATGGATTTTTGAGGTCCACTCATTCAATTAACTTGGGGTTTTAAGCACGAATTCTTAGTTCACCACCCGTCATAGGCTCGAGTTTGAACCAACATTAATTCAGCTAACCACATCAATTCCCTACATCATCACCCTTCAGTCACAAATTTTTAGCCTTTTTTCTTGCACCTACAGACTTTCTCTTTTCCACACCTTGGGGGCTTTCTCTGACTCTTCTTAAGCTCATAGCTTTGATTTGACTCTTGTGTTCTTCTATTAGGGCGCCGCATAGCTTCATCAATTGGGCAATCCATATCCTCTCAGGAAATCTAACTCAAGTTCATGACTTGAGCTAGCCTCTTTTCTCAATGCTTTGTCCTTTTCATACAATACACAAAATAGCTTTAAAAAATGATATTTCATCCATCCTTACTCGGCCTAAAGACTGGGGGCTTATCTATCCATCTACTCCACCGCAAACCTGAGATTCAAAAAAAGCCTTATCCATCATCTCTCATTCATGCTACCCTACCTATTCAGCTACTTCACCACAAATATAGTCTTCCCCTCGGGTTAGGTGCCTGCTTATGATCGAAGGCTCTGTTTTTTGATTGATTGGGGGGCTTAAGACCGCTCCATCCCCATTTTAAGGAATAACTATACTATTGGCCGATCCCCTTGATCATTCATTGCCTTGTCATACATAACATATTATTCCACATGCACCACATTTCACGAACACCAATCACATCATGCATCCTGCACCACAAGCATATCGGACATCATAATTATTTCATGCATACATTCATAAGCATCATGCATATTGTACATAGGCACATCACAGAGCACAAAGCACACAAGGCTAGAGCTCATCTTTGTTGATTCCCTGAATCGCCATATGCGATTAATATATTGCTTAATTTGTTCATGAACCAATGTATGCCTATATGGCTATATACATTTTTTCCTTGATATCTCTGCTCATGCAGCCCACACATGCTATTGCCTCGCCCCAACCATAATACTTTGACTTTCGTCTTGCGAGAACATTCGTCTCTCCAAACTCAGTCAAAGTGGGGGCTTCTCATCATACACACACCTCCTTGTACATTTTTTTCAGCCTCAACGGCCTCATCATTTTTTTATGGGTTTATGCTTACCCTAATTTCTCTAAGGGTTTACCCTTAATTCCCCAGCAAGAATACTTTGACCTTCGTCTTGCGAGAACATTCATCTCTCCGGACTCAGTCAAAGTGGGGGGCTTCTCATCAGACACCCACATCGTTTTCCCTCACTCACAATCACTTTGCTTACGGGTATATGCTTACCCTAAGCTTACAATTACTTTTCTCATAGGGTTTATGCTTACCCTAAGATCTCAAATATCACTCTAAGGGTTTATGCCTACCCTTAATTCACATACTTTTCTTACGGGTTTATACTTACCCTAATTCCTCTAAGGGTTTACCCTTAATTCCCTAGCCAGAATACTTTGACTTTCGTCTTGCGATACTTTAGCCTCTCCAGACTCAGTCAAAGTGGAGGCTTCTCATCATTAGACTTACAATCTTCCCTCTAAGGGTTTATGCCTACCATTAATCCACTTACTTTGCTTACGGGTTTATGCTTACCCTAAGATTACATATGTTTTTCTAAGGGTTTATGCCTACCCTTGATCCACTCACTTTACTTATGGGTTTATACTTACCCTCACACCTTCTCTCAAGATTTTATACTCTTCATTTTTCTCCTAAGAGTTTATGCTTACTCTTAGCACATCATCTTTGCTTATGGGTTTATGCTTACCCTCATACCTCCTCTTAAGAGTTTACACTTACTCTTGATTCTCCTATTAAGAGTTTATGCTTACTCTTAACACATCACTTTGCTTAGGGTTTATGCTTACCCCCATACCTTCCCCCATTTCTCAAGAGTTTATACTTACTCTTGATTCTTCTCCTAAGAGTTTATGCTTACTCTTGACTCGTCACAATTTCTACCAAGAGTTTATGCTTACTCTCGACCTACAACGGGTTTATACCTACCCAAAAAATCAATTCCTCACGAGTTTATGCCTACTCGCTTTTTCGCTCAACCTTGCCTATACGGCCTTTACACTCCGAGGGTTTTTGCTTACCCAAAGAGAAGGTTCCAAAAGATCCAGCGTATCCAGAGGGACCAAATACTTTATCCTCCATCATCCCGAAGATCCAGGGATTAAACCGCACGGGGCGCGGTTGCAGGTAAAACTAACATTTGTTTTGCAGGTACCGGCGTTAAAAAGGGTGACTCAAGGTCGCAGAACGTCTTGAGTTATCCTCCGTCCCGACAGGAATACTTTGACTTTCGTCTTACGAGTTTATACTTACTCTCCAGACTCAGTCAAAGTGGGGGCTTCTGTAGACACCTGAATGTGTCTCCCCGACATAGAGACTAATGATGAAGCTATCAAAACACCAAGAAGTCCAATTAAATAGAATTAGCGACCAAAATGCAAGAAAAAATGAAAAAAGTAGGCCACTAATAGCATTCACAGCGTTTATGAGATTCGTTACTTTTTATATTTTTCATACTCATAATAGTATTTTGTTAGCACCTTATAAAAATAAAAAATATAAAATATAAAAATAAAAAAATATATTTTAATAGCATTTTTATATTTTCTGTATTTTATTTTATTTTTATTTTTTATTTTTTTATTTTAGAACAGCACGGATATACTAAGACGCTCGGAAAATTCCGGAACACTCCGGAATAGCCTAGGGGGTCAAGATACCCGGATCAAAACTTAACTTTTTAACAAAAATTTCGAATCTCGTATAAACGCGTGGATGAGTCAGCAGACAGATCAGAGGAGCGGGCCCTGCGTCTAGACGCAGGACGTAATACAAGGACCTGCGCCTAGACGCAGGTCGTATTACAAAGCCTGCGTCTGGACGCAGGTCATGTTACAACGTCTGCGTCTAGGCGCAGACGTGTAACGTGACGTGGCGTTGTGCTGGCGTTTTTGGCCTATAAATACCAGCTGATTGGACGAGTTTAAAGGAGAGAACAGATTCTGAGCAAAAACACTCCCTCACTGCTATACTATTATACTATACTATTCATACTCCACAAAATAATATTGTTTTATAAAGTTCAAAAAAGATTCAAAAAAAAAATTTTAATAAGTGCATTTTGGTTGCTGATCTATTAATTGCATTCTTGAGGTACGAATCCTGAAGTCTCTATTTTAAATCTATTCATTCCAAGTTTATTTTTATATTTTCAATTCGTTTAAAATGGTGATTTTTGATAATGGTTAACATTTTCATTGATCTGATTTGTTTTATGTGAATTGTTTTTGTAATGTGAATTTTAGTATTTAAATTCATGTATGTCATATTAATGTTAGAACTTTAATTGTTGTTTTAATCAAATCGGCCGTAGATTGTAATTTTCTAATATCGATATTTCATGACTCATTCAGATCTGGTATCATATGTTAATCTTCTCTAACAACTTCATTTTTTATGTTGTTGATAAATTTATTTCTCAATATTATGATTTATTTATTAATTTGAATACTTCCAATAATAATGATAATAAATCTGATTAATTAATGAATTATCTTAGATCCGGCCTGATTATGAATGAAATCACAATTATTGTTGTTAACATTGACATGACATCTGATTTTAAGTATTAAAAGTCACATTAATTAATTCACATATGTTTTATTTATATTTTTATTGGTTGAACCTGCACATATATATTTTTATTTCTATTTTACTATTTTTATGCTTTTATTGCTTTTTATTTATTTATTTTTATTTCATGCCTTGTTCTTGTTTTATTTGTTTTATCTTCTTAGGATTTTTTAATATGGATTTAATTTAAAGTGGTCACAAAAAGTTAGTTTTGATTTGTAAATAAATTTAAACCCACTTAGTAATATACGTTTCATAGGGTAAAATTGAGATATTTTTGTATTCGGGATTAATAATGATTTGACCACAAAAAGAGACCTAGTAGAGACCGCTCACAGGCGGGCGGGCCCAATGCACGATTGGCCCGTAACCTGTCCCCGAACCCATACTCTGGTGCACGACCATATGGGACCAATTGCTCCTGGCTTTGGTACTTCTTCGGTGTCTGTGGACCTCTAAAACCACGGTGGCGACTCCTACTAGTCCGTATTCATATACGGCGTTAACGAGCATTCAATGCACTCGTGAGACCGTAGGCGGCCGGGTAAAAAACGACCCCTACAGGAACATGTCAGATTCGGAGGCTTAGAGCCAGAACTCCAAGACCCGCCAGCATTATCCCTCTCAGTCTTCGTTTCGTCCTATTGGGTCTACGCCGATATTGCGTCCTGGTGACCTTCATCGTCGTGTTGAGTAGTCTAGGAGACGGTCGGTGACTTCACCTTCCTTTCCTTCTCAGCCTCAGTTTACGTTTCCTCCACAACCACAGCTTACGTTACCTTCTGTACCACAGCTTCAGCCTCGGCATCGTCCTCTTTATCCTCAGCCATCTGTGTCTCAGGCTGCTATGTCTCAGCCTACGTCACGACCGTTTGATCCTACTCCTATGTCTAAGACTACTTCGGCGTCTCAGCCTACTCCATTGTTACCTCAGCTCACTCCTTTGTCTCACTCTACTCCTCCGCCTGAGACTACTCCGATGCGAGAACCCGAGGGATAAACAGGTGAGGTTGAGGGTGGCGACAAGGATCAGGGCGAAGCTTCTACGTCCACAGCTGGGGTTCGAGAATTGGACCCGGATGGCCTATGGTGAGTTTTTGTGTAATTTTTCAATGTTTTGACTATTGAAATTAAGTTGTATTCATATGTTGTTTAATCTTACTATGTTTCGTGTGCAAGGTTTGACAAGGGAGTTGTTGTTCGATCAATAACACACGTCATTAACTCCTACTTCCATCAGCCTTGGAAGAACTACACTAAGGTAGATCAGACGACCAAGGTACATTGGTGGGACATGTGGAAGGTCAGTAAGACGAACTATGTAATTTGATACAAATAATTCTTTTTTAAATATAATCTCTTACATTAACATATTTGATAGTCTTTGGTCTAATGCAGAAACAGTACAATTGGAGGCCTGAGCTCGAGGGCACTGTGCAGGATGCGTATGAGACCAAGGCTGGATTACGGCTGAAGGACATATTCAACGACAGAGTGCACAAGCGGAAAGACGACCAAATTGGCTTGTTGATGAGATGTACCAGGCAATGCAGGGCAGGTTCTATGACAAGGTATTCAAGGAGAGGTCGGCTCGAGCAAGGCAAACAGGAGAGGTGGCGACGCTAGTGTCAAGGCCCAGGCCTCTCACTGCGCGGGATCTGTCTCCACTACTCAGCGAGCTATGCAATTGGTTAGTTTACTATTTCATTCAAGTATTGTAAATGCTCGTTCGTTAACATTTTTTTATATCACCTACCCTTACGCACATTTGTTTGTGTTGACTAAGGCGAAAGGAGGGTGATGCTGCGGATCTCTTCCTTGATACTCACTTCATGAAGCAACAAGGGAAGAATCCGGTTCCGATTAGCCAGAAGGCCAAGGAAGTCTTGGTAATGCTTTCTTCTTTACTATGCATTTGATTTTTAGAGTGGGATTCCGGCTTCAAAGCCGAAGAGTACGAATAGGATTGATTTTTTATTATTTGCAATTGATGTTTAGAGCGGAATTCCGGCTTCAAAGCCGAAGAGTACGAATAGGATTGATTTATTCTTATTTGAAATTGATATGTTATAGGACGTGTGTAAGGTATGAAATCTAGCAATCGATAGACATGTGACAAGTTAGGAGCGAAAATGCCAAAAATTCACCTAAAATGGCCTATAATGACAAGTGTTTGCCTAAAATGGTGTTGTGTCATTATAACCAACGCGATCAGCCCCTAGTAAGCATAACAGTGTGTTGTAGGACGTGTGAAAAGTTTGAAATCTAACAATCGATAGACAAGTGACAAGTTAGGAGCGAAAATGCCAAAAATTCACCTAAAATGGTATTGTGTCGTTATAACCAACGCGATCAGCCGCTGATAAGCATAACAGTGTGTTATAGAACGTGTGTAAGGTTTGAAAACTAGCAATCGATAAACAAACGACAAGTTAGGAGCGAAAATGCCAAAAATTCACCTAAAATGGCCTAAAATGACAAGTGTTTGTCTAAACTGGTGTTGTGTCGTTATAACCAGTGTGATCAACCCCTAGTAAGCATAACATTATGTTATAGGACGTGTGTAAGGTTTGAAATATAGCAATCGATAGACAAGTGACAAGTTAGGAGCAAAAATGCCAAAAATTCATCTAAAATGGCCTAAAATGACAAGTGTTTGCCTAATATGGTGTTGTGTCATTATAACCAATGCGATCAACCCCTAGTAAGCATAACAGTGTGTTATAGGACGTGTGTAAGGTTTGAAAACTAGCAATCGATAGACAAGCGACAAGTTAGGAGCGAAAATGCCAAAAATTCACCTTAAATGGCCTAAAACACACTAAAACGCCCCTAAAATGCAACAAAATTTGCATGTCAACTTTATTGTTCTTTTATTTGGAATTGTTTGAACTAATTCCTCCCATAATTTGCAGGAACAATATACCCAGAACCTTTCGGAGTCTCAGGCTACTGGCTCGGAGACGGATCACAACCAGGTCTTCTTTGAGATGGTTGGTGGCTTCCGGAAGGGCTAGGTTCTAGGGTTCGGCAAAGAAGGAGCTTCTCTCTATTATGAGAGAACCTCGCGGCGACACGTTGGATCTGCCTACTCTCCATCGGTTTCCGCTCAACTGGCAAAGATGTCCAAGCGTTTGGAGGAGTCCGAGCGTGCGAGGACAGAGTTAGATGAGCGAGAGCGCCGTCTGGAGGGGTGAGATCGCCAACGGGAGGAGCATCAGCGCCGTCTGGAGGAGGATCAGAAGAAGCAAGCGGAGTACCTCGAGCAGATGAAGGCGCAGATGGACGCTTTCATGAGGCAATTCGGCGATCCGTCTTCCATTCCCCGACGACCCCCGACGATCGTCGCACATACGGTTTTGGCGGTTCTGGAGCCTTCGTAGTGTAGTTGTTTGTTAGATTTTGGTTTATTATAGTTTAAGTTTTTGGAAACTGTAATATGTATTACATACTCTTGTGTATTATGAATTATTTATATAAATAATATAAAATATTATTTCGTATATTTAATCTGATTTTCATTAATAAATAATTTAATTTCTTTTGTAAAGGTTTTTTGTTATTTAATGAAAGGAAAAAAAATAGACATAACAATTTAACGACCGACAAACGATCGGTATCCAAAAAGAAAAAACCGCGAAATGGCAAATATTAAAATTTAAAAACCGCGAAAATTAATATACCGACCGACAAACGGTCGGTACATTATTAAGCGCCATAAAAAAACTGACCGGAAGAGCCTATCTTTCGACCGTCATGGCGGTCGGAAAAAGGCTCCTCAAGGTTTTTTTTTTCCTTTTTAATTTGGTCGTTAAACAGTTGGTAAACGATCGGTAAAATTTTTCTGACGAACAGTCGGTCGGTAAAAAAATTTTATCGACTAATTATTCACCGACCTCCTTTTACCGACCGGAGACGGTCGGGAAAATTCGGTCGGCCGAGCCTTATTTTTTTGTTGTGTACATGTCTTACTATCATCCGCCGCTTTTTAAATGTTACATAAAGACAATGAGCAGTGCAAACCTCCTCAGAAGTGAAAAAAAAATATCGTCAATTAGATAATGATAGAGTAGAAAATTCCAGAGCGAGATCAAGGATTTCGTTTATACTATGTAATGTATTTGTATGAAATTTATAGTTTAAGAATGGGTCATAATAGCATTATTAAAGACTGGATACGCTAAATAACATAGCATTTTGCGAGTACAAGAAATATCAACGACTATGGGTTTAGCTGAAACATATACTTCGGCCGTTAAAAAAAATGCAACAATTTTAATTTTGTGATTTTTCAAAATAAATGCAACAATTTTTATCTTTCCTTACATAGTAAACTTTTGTTATCGAAAAGACTTAAATGCTGTTACTAATTCTTTAACTGACCTAACCTTTTCTCTATCCAATATTTTAATTGTCCCAACTTTCTCTCGCTATTATTTTAATCAACTAAGCCTCAATTTTTCTAATTACCCACTATCAAAAAATATATATTTAGGAGTTCGTAAACTCAAAATTGTTTTTTTTTTTTTAACGAAGGTAGTAATATATATGACCAGAGAAGTTGGAAAGTTCACCAAAAAGATTTGTGCATTACTCCTAATTAAGTTCATAGATAGGTAGTGCTATCCTCACATCCAATTCCTTAGGAAATGTTGTCAACTGTACGAGTAATAGGTCTGGTTTTGTACTGCATCTAATTTGTAGATGGTGTTATCATTCTAAAAATAATCTAAAATACTTGAAAGTTCAGTTCAGTTTAGTTCATTTCATCTCAGTTCAGTTCAGTTCGATTTAGTTCATTTCATTTCATCAGTATTCAGCTAATGTAAACGTGCCCTTACTACCTTCACACCAATTATTTGAAATGATTTGACATTTTTTTCTTAATTTAATTGATGTTAAACGGTTCCACATTATTAATTACCAAGGTAGTATCAAAGATTCAAAGTACACCTACACTAGTAAGCTTTATTTGCCATCGCTATTGATTTGTCCAATGTTGGTGTCATCCTATAAGGAATGGGCCAAATTTTTTATTTTGGCAATGAGTGGCCAACTTTTTCATTGTATAGTTATGGATGAAAAAACAGATCAAACAGTTTCGATTTACATTGGAAATTGATAATGATCGGTATCCGGTCATTTATATTAGGTCAAAAAAAGGTTTGATATCAGTTAGATATCGGTCGGTCAAACAGGTTCCTGATTAGATTTACACCCCTCACTTGTTGTATAAGATGTTTTGTGGACAGTAGATAATATATGTGCAATGCACAGTTTTTTTTTATAATTTACTATTATAGAGAAAATATGACAATAATGAAAGTGCACAAGTTGTCTCATATATAAAACAATATAATGATTTAAAGCTGTAATTGAAGCCCATGACATATTTGTAATAAGTTAAAGAGATAAATTATTACATAAAATTAAGATGTTAATGTATTATTAACAATAAAAAATCAATATTAGCCGATCACCTCTCAAATAAAAAGTAGTTTTGGGGTTTTTCTTTCCACCCTAATTAGCAAAAAAAATCAAATTTTTTTATTTGTAATTGTATCATCAAATAATTGAAAATTGTTATAGACATATACAGAAGCCATAATAACGAATTTGTTGCCTAATATTATAGTGAATGGTTCAACATTAGAAACCGAAATCAATTAAAGATGGTATATATATATATATATATACACTTCTTTTCCTCCATATTAGTTGAAACGTTTCCTTTTTCATGCTTATCAACGTATAATTTAAATTCGTAATATCTTCAAATTCCGTTTTACCAAAAATTATAAAAAATTAGATCAAAATAAAGTAAACGTTGAGATGATTTAAAAGAGATCCCATTTGACTATATATATTTTTTTATATGTATAAAACACAAAAGCGAATTATATGAGTGATAATGAATAATACCAAAATTTTTAATGTTGCAATTAATATGGAGCGGATGAAGTATACATATATATACAAAGTATATGTAAACGTGTAAGGAGACTGAAATAAGTTAGTCCCGTGTATTAAATGATTTAAATAATTTTTCTTGTAATCAACAATTGTGTGGAAAAAAATGTACTTCTAATTTCATTAATTTTTTTTTACCGACGTATATATTACTTCTTTTTTACAAGGCCGCCATGAAAATTTTAGGGGCCTGTTTTAAAAATTAAAATTAGGCCCTTATATTATTAAAATTAATATATCATTTATCACTTAAGTAATAATATGCAATTTTAATAGATAAAAAAAATTCTAAACTTAGAATATTTTTTAGAAAGTTATGTGAAATAAATAAAAAAATTAATAAGAATGGAAACTGGAAAAAAAAAAGAACAGAAATATTGTATTTTTGAAAGCCACCAAATTATGTTAGGTAGTGTTTGGATATGTGGAATTCATTTCAAATTAATGAATTCAATTTTTAAAATTGAAATTTAACAATTCAAATGACAATAAGGTTGTTTTTAGAATTTGAAATGATATGTTTTGTTAAATATTTGAAATATACAACATTTGCTTGTTAAGCATTTGGGTTGGGAATTGGGCCCAATTCAATTCCAAACTTTTTACTTGCCAAACATGTAATGTGGACCAAATCCTTCATTTCTAATCAAATACTTGTATTCAAACATAACATTAAGTTATTTCTTTTATTTATTTTAATTACTCACAAACTCAAAACGGTTAAAAAGTTGGATATGAGAAGGTGGATGTCATTAATTCATTAAATAGTCATAAAGCAAACTAAAAAAATTTTCATTGAAAAAAACTAAAGCTAGATATTAGAATTAGGGAGGGAGCAAAGAAAATTTGAGAATTAGGAAGAGATTTTTTTTTAGTGGCAACAAATTTAGTACTCCCTCCGTAACATAATTCTGGCAACAAGTTATTTTTCACGCATTTCAAAGAAGTGATTTAAGGGTGTAAACGAATAAATTGATCAAATTTTTTTTTAAGATTAGTAATTTATGATCTCAATCGTACTTGTATTAAAACCATTTTGATTAATTTGTTCGTTTACACCCTTAAATTGCTTCCTTAAAATGCGTGAAAAATAACTTATTGCCAGATTTATGTTACGGAGGGAGTAAATACAAAGATTGGTTCCTTAATCTCAGACTAATCACAACGCTAATACGGTATAAGCCTATAAGGTGGTCGAAGAATTTTGATTTTGTTCAAATTATGTTGACTATCTACATTACTCGTTCACTAAAACAATAAACCGGCGTACGAAATTCTAAACAATGGGAATATGTTGGCCTAGCTAGTCAATTGTCAATTGAAGGTTGATCCCTTAATTAGTCTGCTCTTTTGATTAAATAAATTTTCTAAAATGATAAACATTTGGCAATATATAGCGCTGAACGCAGTGCGGTTTGACGGTGCGGTTTGGACGTCAAACTGCACCAAACCGCAAAATTACGGTTTGTCATTTTTTGAAACTGCACTGCAAAATACGGTTTGGTGCGATGCGGTTTAACCCAATTTTTAAATTTTTATTTTATAATTAACAATCGATAAGGACCAAAAAAACCCTACATTTATTTTTTGTTAGAGCCTTAGAGAGTTGATGGCTTAAAAAACTAGATAAGGCACAAAACAAACAAAAGGCACAACTTTAATAAGGTAGTAGGCCAAACAAAAATTATGAAATTAAAAAAATTGCGGTTTACGTTTTGGTGCGGTTTTAAAATTTTCGGGAACCTCACCACACCGCAAAATTACGGTTTGGTAAAATTGCAAACCGAACCACACTTTTCAAACCACGAACCAAACCTACCCGCACTAATCTAATAAACTAGTGGTTAAGAGTTGAATTCTATACCACATAAGTCATAGGTTTAAACTAACTATAGTATCAACAATTGCGGTTTGGTGCAGTTCAGACCGCACACTACTCAACCCTAGAAATACATGTTAAAATCACGTGTAAGCATCTACAATCTATACATAAATCTATACTAAAACAATTGAGACTGATGTTATTGCCACATGTCAAAACACTCATGAAAAATTTTTCCTCCAAAATAAATAATGACTAGAGTGAACTGGTGCAAATACACCAGACATATTTAGAATTTTAGGATAACACGCTTAAATCACTATTTAAACAAATCTAGAATATATTTTGTCTTACCCCGATCAGTATATATATAAAATGTCATTTTATTTAGTGCCTTGTTGCCATATTCTTAACGATGGTATATATATGGTTAAGAAATGTAGTTAGTTGGGGTGAAAATAATTAACATAATTTTCTATTGCGAACTTTATGAATTTTATTTTAAATAATAAATTATATTGTAGATTATATATAGTTGTTGGTGGATAATGAGTAGTTATTATAGTTTGAAAGAGTTATTTTATTTGACTCTTAAATGCTATGGGTAAATACTTTATATTCATTATTTTTTTTTCTATTCTTTATTTATTTGTATGATTAAATAACAACATTAATCCAATGTTACATTTGATCAATTATATATGTATTAATTAAGTTTATCTTAAAATGGAAAGTTTTTGTTTATATGGTTTGACTGCCATATTTTTTATCTTTATTTTTTTAATATCAATATAGTAAAGTCTAATATATTATGGATGAATAATAGTTATAATTGGTGTATTTTGATTTTTGTTGAAGGGGATTAAATGTTAAAACATAATTGAATTATTAATGTTTTTTTTTTTTTTGGTATTTGACCTTTTTATTAAATAAGAGTAATTTGGTTAGTTTGTGGGTGGTTATCATCTTTTATTATTAAATTTAAAACTATGAGGTAGTTTAGGAGGGATTCCATAAGAAGCCTGAATTTGGAATTTGGAGGCTTCTCATTAAAATTGTCTCCTAAATTATTATATAGATTTCATCTTAATTTTTCATTAATTAATACTGTCAAATTTAAACATCAAATACTTCATCTTTTAGTTGTTACACTTTATCATTTTATTTATCACATATATTACAAAAGTGTAACAACTAAAAAAATGGAGGAAGTAATAAAAAATAAATACTTCCCTAAAAGTGTAAGAAATTAAATCATAACTACACTTTTATTTTTTCCAAAAAAAAAGAATCTTATTAAAAGGAAATGTGTAGTATTAAATTTTCAAATACAAACAATTATAATTTTTTTTTCCAATTTACAATTATTTGAAACATTACATTAATTAAATTGCAAGCATATGATTGTTTTTCAACATTTGTATTTTGAAAATTAACTGCGTCCTTAACCCTAATTTGAAAATTAACTATTTTATTTTGGTGTAAATTGTAATGTTTCCTTTAAAAACTATATAAAGCGTGCAATACATATGGCTAATTCTATTTGTTTATAATATGGAGTATTATCATTGCTTTATTATAAAATAAAGTAGAGAAATTAAAATTAGAACGCAACTCGTCAAATAAAATGGGGAAGACCATGTATTTAGTTTATGATGGCAACCCTACATGGTATTTGGAACACACGTAACAAGAATGAGTTCGAAGGCATGATCCTCAATTCTTTGGAAATACTATATGTAGTGGAACATGAGGCTTTGCCAACGCATGAATAAGAAGTGTTCAATTGATAGGGAATTTATATGGCACTTCACCTAAATATGCTCTCAAATAGTGGGGTGCTAAAAGAAAAAAAATGGAGTGCAAATATCTTGCATGGACGCAACGGAAGTAAATTATTCATCAATTCATAATAACACAATTGTTTCTACTTTACTTTAATATTTGAGGTCAAGTCCTGAAAGTTCTGAAAGAGAGGATAAAGCACACTACAAAAAATGTGTTCAAAAAGGACAATTAAAATTGCCCTATTTGATACAAAAAATTTCTTCTTAGGTTATAATGTCAATTTTAGTATTGCCCTCATGTTGCCTTTGTAACCCCGTTGTATTAGGTTTCAAAGCCAATTTTAGATGTTTTGCCCTCTATGATTCAATTCAAAAAGGGCAAACAAAATTGCCTTCATTGATCATCAACAAAGTCAATAAATTTTGTTTTCCTTGATTTAAACACTTTATTTATTGTCAAATAGGGCAAAATTTCAAAAGTCTAAGAGGGTAAAATAATCATATTGTCTTCATTGTTAATATCAATTAGTGCAAAAATAATTGCCCTTGTAGGCATCATTAAGTAAAACAAAATTCATATTGCCCTCTTTAATCATGATAAGTTACCTTCGTTATGTGAGTTTTTTGTAGTGAAGATCGGAAAACCAGTTATCCGTTGAAGCACACAAAATCACGACCCGTAGCACTCACACTTCTTGGTTCGAGTTTGATGAAGGTTTGATTGATTTTGATGGGGTTATTCGGATTGATTGAAAGACAAAATTTGGTTGAGGGTTGTGAGGTTGTCGTAAAGTAGGAAGGGGGATGAGGATTTTGCTTTGAGGTTTTTGTTATGAACTTTTTTAGGGAAAGTTAGGCCTTTTGGGGTTTTTATAATGGGGCTAAACAATAAAGATGGTGTTTTTTTTAAAAAAAAAGGAGAACAAATATTGGGCAAGATTGTTAAGGGGGCTGGTTGAGAGGGACTTAGCATGGGTTTGGTTTGGGTTGAACAAAAACAAAATTAAGTCTTTCGGCCCAAATCGGATAGTTCGGACTTAAAGGCTTAATTTACACGAAATTTTACGGCCCAAAAATACGGGTCATTACAATAGGGGTACTGTGTATGACATACATAGCTTACTAAGTATGAGTTAGAGGGGTTACTAAGTACATAGTATATGTTATAGGGGTACTAAGTAGGACATAAATGGGTTACCAAGTATGGGTTACAGGGGTTACTAAGTATGAGTTAGAGGGTTATTAAAAATATTGTGCAGGGGTTACTAAGTATGTCATACAAGGGTTACTAAGTATGAATTAGAAGGGTTACTAAATATATGTTATAGGGGTACTAAGTATGACATACATGAGTTACTAAGTATGACATATAGGGGGTTACTAAGTATGAGTTAGGGGAGTTACTAAGTATATGTGTTATAGGGGTACTAAGTATGTGATATAGGAGTTACTAAGTATAAGGTAACTAAGTATGAGTTAGAGGGGTTACTAAATACTAATCATATCTGTATATGTTATATGGGTACTAAGTATGAGATACAAGAATTACTAAGTATGACATACCGGGGTTACAAGTATTTTGAATATAGATTACTATATTAAATTTTATAAGCTTACTACTAATTTTTATAGTGGTTACATATTTTATACATACAAGATTACTAATTTACTACTCCATATTAAACCTTTTATAAGTATTTTGAATACTGGTTACTATTAAATCTTTTTTGGGGTTACATATTGATAGAGTATATAACGTATTTCTGGGCCTCAACTATCATCTTAAGCTTTTGGTTGAGATGGTCCTGTTATATATTCTATCACATATTACATACTTACAACTTACAAGGATAGTTAGGCAAATAATTTTGGCACTCTAATTTTAATTTTTTCACTCTAATTTTAATTTTGACACACCACTTTGTGATAACACATTGATCTATATTATACTGACATAGTGGAGTGCCAAAGTAAATAATGGAGTGCCAAAATCAGTTTCCGGATAGTCATCAATATTTTATATGAGAGTTACAAGTATTTTGAATAAAGGTTACTAGGTGTTTTGAATAAGGCTAAAGTTTAACGTTACAAAACTATATCAATATGGATCTCTATTTATAGAGAATTAAAAAATATAAATTTTGATATTTTTATTTTATTTTTTGTATATATGCATTTTGAAAAAAAAAAAATTTCTCTCTCCAAATATGATTGGGTCAAATTTTTTTTTTTTGGTAAGTAAGTTATAACATTCTAAAAAAATAGAACAATTTACACCAAAGCTAGGCCAAGGGAGCCCAAACAGCTCACCAAGGCAGCCCCAAGCTGGAGACAAATCCAGTATCAGCCTCTGAGGCTAATCAACCAGTTAGCATCTATACCATTAGCCTTATTTACATTCACCACTTGTAATCTATAACCAACAAAAATTTTAATATTCTTTACAGTATTATTTACATCAAAATTGGTATTCTGCCAGCAATAGAGGTTCCTGGCCAACCAAATGTTGTACATAGTTGCTGAAGCTGCCATTATCACAACCCGTCTTCTGATTTTAGAACCAAAGCCACAACATTTGCACCATCTAACCAGCCCAACAGCACTAAGAGGCTTCCTTCTGACCCCCAGCCTGTCCAGAACAGCAGGCCAGACCAGTTGCACTTCCTTGCAAAGGAAGAGGACATGATCTTTCGTCTCCACTGCAGAATTGCACAAGCAACATAAGTCATCTTCACAAATCCCATGTAATCTCAGTCTAGCCTTCATTGGCAGCCTACTATGCATGATCAGCCACCAGTTGAAACTATGCTTAGGATAGGACCACCTGCACCAAACCACTCCATCCCTATTCACCCTATTGCCCCCATTCTGATCCAGTTTATAAATTCTGATAATTATATACCTCTTCCCCTAATCAGGCCACCAACTGTCCCTATTGAGACTCAACAACTTATTTTTAGCCTTACAAATATTATTCCAGGTCCAGCTTGCAGTAGTAGGAGCCTGGTAAGCCCATAGGTCTTTGCCCTTCAAGTACACACTGTGAACCCATTTAACCCAAAGAGAGTCCTTATGTTCCACAACTTGCCAAACAATTTTCCCAACAGCAAGCAAATTCCACAGACCAATATTCCTGATGCCCAGACCCCCCAACTTCTTTAGTAAACAAATTTTGGACCACTTAACATGCCCTGCTTTCACACCATCTAGCTTCCCTTCCCATGGGAACCTCCTACATATTCTGTTAATTTCATTTATGATCCTTTAGGGTAAAACCATTATCTGCATCCAATAGGTGCAGATACTTAGTAACACAGAGTTCACCAAGGTTAGCCTCCCTGCAAAAGATAGGTGCCTGGTCTGCCAGCATCTGATTCTACTAGTCATCTTGTCTACAAGTTTAAGACAATCCTCCACTTTTAGTCTCTTATGGCTAATAGGAGCACCCAACTATATAAAAGGCCATTTCCCTACCTTAAAGACAGAAATATCAATCAAAACATCTAGCTTCCAACCCGGAAACCTTTTCAAAGTGCCTTAGCCCTTTCAATAATAACCTAGAACTTTCTAAATCCCCTTTAGCAAAGAGCATAAGGTCATCAGCAAAACAAAGGTTATTAAGCTTCAACAATCGACATCTTGGGTGAAAAGAGAACCCATTCTTATTCCCCACATAAGCCAGAGTTCTAGTAAGATACTCCATACAAAGCACAAAAAGAAGGGGAGACATAGGATCCCCCTGCCTCAACCCCTTCTTAGGCCCAAAGAAACCCTGAGTAGTACCATTCATTAGAAGAGTACAACTAGTGGAGGTAACACAACTCATAATCACCTTGATAAAGTGTTCAGGAAAACCAAAACAGCCAAGCAAATCCTCAAGAAAGCTCCATTCAACAGTATCATAGGCTTTTTGTAGATCAACATTCATCAAACAACCCTTGGGGGCATTTTTCCTAGTATAATGTCTAACAATATCCTGACAGACAAGGATATTATTAATGATGCTTCTTCCGTCCCCAAAAGCCCCTTGGTTGGCAGAGATGATAGCAGGCAACACCATTTTCAATCTTGAGCAGATCAATTTAGAAATACACTTGTATATTATTGAGCAGCAGGCAATAGGTCTGTAATCAGTCACCACAGCCGGGCATTGAACCTTAGGGACCAAAGAAATGGAAGTAGTATTAATCGCCTTTAACATAGCACCAGTAGCAAAAAAGTCTTTAATTGCTCCACAAACATCAGGGCCAACAATATCCCAAGCATTCCTGAAGAAAGAACTCCCATAACAATCCACACCATGGGCTTTGGAACAAGGGATGGACCACATAGCAGCTTTAATTTCCTCAATAGAGAAAACAAGGGAAAGCTCTCCTTTCAAATCATCATCAAGCACCCTAACCCAGTCAACAATCCTCCTTTTTAGCTTAGAAGGAAAAGGATTAGCATCCTGCATAAAATTAGAGCAATGGCCCACAAAAGCCTCACATACCAATCTAGGATCAGTCAACCATCCGCCCTTCTCATTTTGGATAGTGTTGATTCTGTTTTTATGGTTCCTTGTTTTGATAGCTTGGTGAAAGAGCTTAGTATTAGCATCTCCATGAGCAATCCACTCCATTTTAGCTTTCTGTCTAAGAAAAGAGACATAATTAGCATGAGCCTCTTTATAGAGGTTGTGAGCCTCAAACTCCTCCTGGGCTAGTAGAGCATCTCCTGGGCTAGCATGAAGCTAAGCCTGTGCTGGGCAACCTCCAGAACCTTCCCTACCACTATTTCCTTCTCTCTTACATCCCCAAAGCCCTCCTTATTAAGCATAGTGAGCTTCCTTTTCAACCTTTTTAATCTTTGGAAAACTTTGAACATAACAGTCCCCTATATCTCCTCATTCCAAGCATAAACAACTGTGTCCTTAAACCTAGGGTAGGAGCACCACATGTCAAAAAACCTAAATGGTTTATGCCCCTGCATATCAGGATAACTCTTAATCACAGCAAGGCTGTGATCAAACTAACCCTCAGGAAGGAACAGGACCTCGGCCTTACAAAATAACTGCATCCATTCAGGATTAGCTAGCACCCTATCAAGTTTACACATAACTCTATCCTCACCCTCTTGCTTATTATTCCAAGTGAAAAACCTCCCAGAAAACTTCACATCTTCCACCCCAAAATGTGCCACACAATCTCTAAAATGTTCCATCCCAGACCTAGCAGGAGCTACACCTGTCTTCTCATCATTACTAAGCATCACATTAAAATCACCAGCTAAAGCCCAAGCACCCTTCATATTATCAGCAATAGCATTCAACCCATTCCATAACTCCAATCTCTCCTCTTTCTCATTAAAAGCATAGATGAATGTACACCAAAACTCTCTCTTACTAGCCACAGGAGTGATCTTGCAATGAATAAATTGGGTCAAAAGTTAATAGCTCATGTTTGTTGGTACAAATAAAAATATGCGTGCAGCCCTTGTTCAACTTCATTCTTTTTTGGATTGACACACACTTAAATGGCAGCCACACAGTTGCGTTAGTGTGTGGCTGGTTGTGTGAAAGACCAGTTCAAAAAAATTAGATTTGTATCAACAACCTCCCAAAACGTACGAGAAGAAAAATAACTATAATATGAATAATATTGTTATCCTCTTATCTTGAGTGATATGCTAGTGGTGGCCATTGGGCCGGGTCGACCCAACCCAGCCCGGACCCGGCCCGGTTTTTGGCCCGGATGGGTCAAGCCCGCTAAGCCCGGACACGGCCCGTGACCTAGCCCGGTTCTAAATGGGTTGGTCATGGGTCGTAGTTTTATAACCCGTAACCCGGTCAAAACCGGTCAAACTTGGGCCAACTTGGTCAAATCCAGTAAAACCCGGTCCAACCAGCGACCTGGCCCGGTTCCCGACCCACTGCGAACCCGGGTGGGCCGGTTCATGGGTCACGTAACCTCGAACCTGGACCGGTTCGACCCGCCCCGGTAACCCACCGGTCCGGTTCGTGGGTCAGCTGCCTTCGATCCGGCCCGTTCGGTGGCCACCATTTTGAGTACTCTCTATGCTCCTTACGGCCCATTTGGTAGTCAGTCATAAATGGAGGTAATGAGAATGGATTTATAATTAGGTTTGGAAGGAAAATCAAAATTCATTTCCATAGCGGTGTTACCTTAACTCAAATTTATCTACTCTATCCGTAACGAATTAATTTCAATATTCGTTTTTTTACGCATTTTGAGGAAGTAATTTAAGGGTGTAAACGACCAAATTAATCAAAATAATTTTGATATTAGTAACTTATAATCACGCTCTTGCTTGTACTAAAACCATTTTGATTAATTCATTCGTTTACACCCTTGAATTTTTTCCTCAAAATGCGTGAAAAAATAAATTGTGAAATTAGTTCGTTACGGAGGGAGTAGTTTTCTTCACAAATATCCATTCCCATCTAAAACTACCCTTCCACATGGTAATGGAAAATAAGAAGAAATTTCAAGTTTGGAATAAAAATATGTTTTCGATGGGAATTTTGAAGTTTTTACTTAACAAATTACACTTTAAATTCATTAACATAACTACAATTCATTATCATGAACTCATCTAGAACCTAACCAAATTGAACCCATGACTTGATTAAAAAAAAAAAAAAACAAAAAAAAAACAAAATTTGAGATTTTCGTTTATCTTGGACCAAATACAAAAATCTGATTTGGTTGAGAATGCTTGGGCCTTAATGTTAGAGGGCCTTGAATGATTTTATTGATTGTGTAATACCCCGAGGGATATTTTAAAATTTTTATTAATTAATTAAATGTATAATTAATTAACTATTTAATTGATTATTATTTAATTAATTGTTATTTTTTGTAGTAATCTAAATATTTTGAGCTTGGCAAGAAAATTTCGCGGTTATTAGTTCAATTTATTTAATTCTAAGTCCAAAAGGCCCATTTAATTTTGGATTGTTTTTATTTTTAGTCCATTCTTTTTCCTCAAATTGGGCCAAAGACCCAATTTGTTCTCTTTATTCCCTTTGGCCGGTTCTACCTTGGATTTGGGCCAAAGTGTAATTTCTTTTAATTTAATTAATTAATTAATGTTGATTAATTAAGTTAAACAATTTAACTAATTCAACCCTAACTTTTAACAACCTAACTAAGTCTTCTCTCACTCCCTATTTTCTCTCCTTTGGCACGGCACCCCCTCCCCTTTAGTTGTTGCTTGTTGTTCTCCTTTTCTTCTATATATATGTTAGGTTAGCAATAATTTGTTCCTAATTGCTAAATCAAATAAACCCTAACAAGAAAAGTTCCCTCCTTCCCTTCCAAAATAGCTGTGCATATTGATCACCAAAGGGGTGATTTTTGCCTTGGAATTTTAGCGTTTAGAGGTAACTTCGCTATCTCGTTTAATTTTGGAACAAAGTTAATCATATAGTTGAATAGGATTAAAAGCATGAAAATTGTAAAAGAATTAGTATCATGATTAGGTTTAAATAATTCGAACCATATGAATTTTATGAATATGATATTTCTTGATTGTAGTACGAACCTTTATTATTTTAAGGTATTCTATGCATAAATTAATTTATTTATTTATGTATTTTTGTATGAATAATTGCATGAATATTTTTTTTCCTTGTTTTGCTTATGTGTCGAGTGACTTAGAACAATTTTAGGAGTTTCTTTGCTGTTTGATTATGAATCATGATTTATTTCGTGGCAAAATTCGTACTTTTATTGCTTATAATAATTTAATCTTTCAAACCAGTAAAACTGTCCAGATTTGGTTTACGAATTATTCAAGATACTTAATCAATTCGGATGGCTACGAAAATTTAGGCGGAAGTGAATAATAGTATTTTACAGCTTGTGTTAAATTTTCATAATTTTTGAAGTTTGTTTGATATGGCAGAAAAATCTGAAACTGAATTCAGCCTAATCTGATTTGTTGGTTATAAAATTCCTTAAAAATAGTAAAAGATATTATTTTTGGACGAAATTTATGCAAATTAATCCATGAACCTACATCTAACTCCCATAAAAATTTTCAGATTATTCGAGACCTTTTAATGGTGGTTCTTAATTTAATACTTTAAAATCAGATTGTGTAAAATATGGTGTTTTAAGGATAATTTTAATGTTTATTATAAAGGTTGCTATGATTTAATGGTTGTTGAATTTAATTAATTAAAGATGTAATTTTGGTATTGTTGTCCATGATTTTCGAGTAGTGTAAAATATGAAAAGTATAAGTTTTCTCATATTTAGGTAATTTATGTAGTTGATTGTATTTGTTTATGTAATTTATTAAATTAATTATATGATGAATTTATGAGTTTATTTATCTTTTGTCGAGTGGCCTAATTTTTATGTTGGTCAATTTTAGTTTAATTTTGACTTATAATATTTTTAGGAATAACTGTTATAATTACAATTAAAGGAATTATCAGGGATAAGTTGTAACAAGGAAGGGTAGAGAGTAATTTATTAATATTATTAGGATTCGGATAATATTATTAATATTATTATTATTACGGTAAATATTAGTATTATTATTAATACTAGGAATCAATAGGGATAAGTGATAAGATATTAATAGGGAAAGAAAGGAAACAGAGTAGGAGGAATATGAATCGTTTCGATCTCTGGCTAGGAAAGACTTGGTATTTAAGGTGACCAACATACGTGCCGCACCTCTCTTTCCTGGGACTTCGAACGGTTCATTTCCGAATACGGTCACCTAGTATTTCCCGATATAAGATATGATATAAGAACTGAAAGATATAAGATAAGATAAGGACGCCCACCTGATGACTCGAGTAGTCAGACTGGGTTAAGTCGAAGCCACTGCTCAATGGGACGAACACACGAGTTCCCCCGAGTAGTTCTGGGTCTTAGGATATGTAGTCGTCTAAGTAGTAGTACACGAGCTGCTATTTAGGGGTTATGGCCATAGCTTAGGCTTAGTGGTGAAACACGAGATCCGCTACGGGTTGAGTACACGAGCTCACCCCGGCATGTTCTAGGAAAGTTGTGGTGAAACACGAGATCCACAACGAGTTATAGTGACCGGTCCAATGAAAGATGATATGATATGATATAAATTATAAGATATGATATGATGAAATGAAAGGATAAGATATGATATGAATACGGAATTTATGGAAACCATATAGTATAAGTTAGGAATTAGTTGTATTAGTCTTCCGCTGTGTATGATTTGATGTATGTATTTGTACAGGAACGATTCACGTATTTGTACTCGTATGAATGTAATGATATATGTATCTGTATTCGTATGTATTGTGTACATGTATATCTGTGTTGTATTCGTATTTGTATGTATTCCTAACCATATTTTGCAGGTATTATTATACGTATGGTATACGTACTTTTATACGTATTTTATACGTATTTCTAACCGTATTTCTGCAGATATTTTTATACGTATTTTATACGTATTCGTATACGTATTTTTGTACGTATTTTTATACGTATCTCGTATAATTTTGTATACATTGTATCATGTTGTATGTGTGTTTTCATGTGTATATTCTATGATATTATGTGTTTAGCGGTCCCTCAATTAAGCGGGACAGCCTAGTTACTCGCCACTGACGGTGGACCCCCCCTCAGTTTCAGGTGACGATGCAGCAGCATAAAACGGGCTTCCGTTGGATGGGTTTGAGTGTGGATGAAGTTTAGGTTTATTTTAGTTATTTCAGGACTTATAAGACAATATTATAGTTTTTATTTATAATCCCAGCCTGTTGGGAAGACATTTATTGAGTTCATGTAACACTTTGGACACTATATGCCTTATTTGACTCTTGGATTATAGTTCAGTATTTTAATAAAAGTTGTTTAATTTCAGTTAATTAATTTCATTTATAGTTTAAATTGTTTAAGTAATGATCCGAATGTCGATTCCCTTCGTAAATCGACAAGTAAAAAAGTCGGGTCGTTACAGATTGAAATTGCTTTGTTCTTTTGTAAGGCTTTACCGTTGATTTTTGGGCAACCCAAAGTCAATACAGCCCAAAAATTAGTACCAATGATGTAACTTAAGTACTTCCAACTTAAATAGTTAAATCTACAGCCAAAACCTAGTTTAAATTATAAAAAGAAAAAAAAAATTTGGGCGATATTGTTCATTCAACATTACCATAATAGGGTTGGGTTCTGGTGAGAAATGTGTTTATGGTGTGAAGGTAAGAAAATTGCAGGTACATCATGAAGTTATTGTATGTACATCATGAAGTTACTGTATGTACATCAAACGAATACAACAAATACATTAATCAAACATACCACTGACACCAGGTACACCAGGTAGATCATTGTATATACATTGAATGATAACTAAAGGTGCACTAAGTTACCCTTACAATGACCGTGTTTGGGGGATTGATCACCCTTTTTGCTTATTCTCTCTCTTTCACCTTACATGACCCACCAATTTTAACTTTCCATTCTTAACAATAATCCATTCATTCCATTTCTCTCTCCTACTTTTTCATACCCCACTCCATCATTTTCTCTCTCCTGCTTACTTTTCCATACACTACCCAGCATTTTCTCTCTCTGACCCAATCCAATACATAAGTTAATTTAATTTCATCAAAAATAATAATTATGATTAATATAATTTATTGTAACTTAAATAAAATTTAATTATGATTAATAATATTAGTAGATTGGTAATTTCGATGCATAGATTAATTGGATATTTATAGCGTTAATAATATTAGTAGAATAAAAATGCATTACACAAATTTAATTATGTAGAAACGCATTATGATTAACTTATTCAATAAGAACGCATTAAATATCAACAACATTAAAAAAATAATTCCGTAGAATTGATTTCGGTTTTGCCCAAATTTAGCCCAAATATGCTCAATTAAATTGCATTTTAATGACAAATGAGCCTATTGTTCTTCTACACTTGCTCTTTTTTGCAAGTAAATGTTGATATCCACATCTTCAAGCACTAGAGTAAGTAGTTTCGCTAATGTGTAAGTACTCATCGATGGCATCAGCAGCACACCCATAAGCTAGCATTCGAATTGTTGCAGGGCATTTCTGTAGTGGTGATATGCCTAAATGTCCCGAGGCATTCGACCTCTTGTGAAACTAGTAGTCATTTGCCACAACTCCATTCATAATACATTCAAAAATGTGTTTTTACATACGAAACCTCCTTCGAAACAATGACCCAGAGTACACTACATTTTCTGCAAAATAATCATTGCATGTATAACCTCAACTCACCAGCTTCTTTTTCTCAATTAGCACGAGGGCCATTCCTCCGACATGGCCTTCGTTTGGGAATGGTTTCTTCCAACAATACTAGTATGCACGTTTTGCCGCCATGTGCAATCATGGTATTCAATTCTCCGTCTTCTTGTTGTCTTGTAACTCGTATCTCTTCGTATAAATCATCACTAGAAGAGGATGAACTTGGAAGAATGTAGTGTGATTTACCTCGTGTGAAGTTCATTATATGGTGATTTATTTTTTGAATGATATAACTTAAGAGTGTTTAAAGAACAAGAACTGCAAAGTTAGGAATGTTATTAGTTGTTTGATATAGAATGAAAATGTATAACTGTATTTATAGACATAGAGAACATCAATGCAAGAGAGCATGCATTAATTCTGAAGTATTTTTCTTTGACAATGACTACACAACTTTGTAATAATACATGCAATGCATTTTTCTTTGACAATGACTACACACCTTTGTAATAATGCATGTAATGCATTTATCTTTGACAATGACTACAAACTTTGTAATAAAGTGTAAACATAAAAAAAGATAAGTTCCATTGCTTCATAATAAAACTTCATACAATTCATTAAACTTCATAATAATCACTTAATTAGAATAAAAACTAAAATTATAATAATAAAACTACATAACAAACATTAAATTAAAACTTGAAATTCTCAACAAATTAACGAGTCTGCTCCCATGATGTGAGATTTTCTTTCATGGATAAAAATTGTACCATTTCCCATTTGACCTTGAAAAGATCCATTTCCATATGCCTATTTGCCAATTGCATATGTTGCTTCTTCCTAGCTTCCTTTTCCATCATAAACAGAAGTCTTTTGTCCTCCATTTCACAGTTCTTTGCTCGCACATCAGTCAACAGATGGAATCTGTCCTTAATTGAACCAACCATTTCCTAAGCATCATGCGCTTTCACCTTTCCCTTTAGCCTTGACTTGGGCTTCTTCACACCCTCTGGACGTGGCATGTTTCCATCACCCACATCCTCGCTTGTTGGGGTGTTGGGGATTGAGCCATCACCCTCCTCCCTTGTTCTCTTGCCACTACTCCCACTATCAGTTGAATCAGCCATTGTAGTTGCCTTTAATGACGACCCTTTTGTGGTACTGAACCAGGGTTGCTTATCATTGAAGCAAGTTTAGGCCACTTTCGTAATAATACCCATTCATCAAAGTAGTGAAATTTACCTCTTTTGCTTTCAAATATGTTGTGTGCTTCTTTGATGACATCATCATCACTTTGGCCACTTCTGTAATACCCCGAAATTTCGGGATATTTTAAATTTTTCATAATTAATTAAATATATAATTAATTGACTATTCAATTGATTATTATTTAATTAATAATTAATTATAATTGTAGCAATCTAATTATTTTGTTCTGGCCCAAACCTTATCACCTTGTCATGCTAAAACCCGAGCCCAATTCTTCTTATCCTTTCCATACCCCACGGCCCTACCCTTCTTCTTCATTTAATTGTTTTATATTATCTTTAATAAAATACTAACCTATATCAATTTTTTTTACTAAGCCTATAAACTAATCTATGTTTACCTTTTCTCCTTACTAGATTTTAGGAGAGCCCTAAACTCCTTGTTCCTAAAAGACCTCACGACCCCCCTTTATTCTTTTTCTTTTAATTAAATTATTTAATTAGTTGTAACCAATATTATTAAATAATATAACTATTTTGACCCATTCCTAAAACCCTATTTTTATTACAACCTTTCCTATTCTTACTACTAAATTATATGGACCCAAAACTCCCTATTATCGTTCATCCCACACGGCTAATAAGAAAACAACAACCAAAATTGTTTAATTATTTTCCTTTCAAGAATCAATTTATAAAATTATTCCTAACCCTTTCCTACTGTTCCAACCCTTAAAGATTAATCAAGAAACCAAAGAAACACTTAAAGAACCGTGAACCCTTGCTAATTTTCGAACCCCATCCATAATCCAAGGTAATTAGATTTGCTTTACTTACAAAATAGGATAGATTAGCAATATAATTCTTAGAATAAGATTAATCATATTTAGAATAGGTTTAGAATTATATAGATTTGATTAGAATTATGATGAATATATTTAGAATTAATGGATAGTCTTATATGAGGGATGCCGAGTGGTAATTAAAGGATTCCATGATGTTTTAACAAGTTTAATTCATGTTCTTGCTATGTTCTTTGATTATTTTATGATTCTTGTTAATTTGAGATTGATGAAACTAATTATAGAATGTTTATGTAAGTATACCGTGTAATGTCCCATTTTGTTCGAGTAATTCTTTGATGAAAAACATGATTTTTATACTATAATCTTGATGTTTCACTAATCTTTAATAATAATCTTAAATTGAATCTTTGATTTAGGTATAATATGATAGTTTGTTGAATTAAATCTTGATGTTGTTTAGAACCCTAGAAGCCGTGTGGTGTATTGATTTAAAAGGTTGATTTTGTTCTTATTTTAGTCCATGCTTGATGATTTAATGTTTTAAAGTATAATTTTATGATTTATTATTATGTTTATGTGATTAATTATTGATAATTGTATCTAATTAAATTGAAGTGTCAATTTTGGTTACTTGTCTCAAAATGTCCAGTGGTATGATGTATGAAAAAGGGGATTTTTATCTTGTTTCTTGCAATATTAATTGATGATTGTTAGATTATATGTTTTATTGCTTATTGAATTGATTTATTTAATTGTTATAATGTTATTTAAAGAATCGAATTAGATATTGAATTATTTTGGGAAATGCCGTGTGGTATAGATATTAGTTTAGGGTTTTGAGTCAAGTTAAGACGAACTATAATTGAATAGAAGTAAAGATTGTCAATAAGGAATTGAATTCGGGACAGTTCTGGATCCTAGTGCTTGGGGAGTAGATCTTCGTGGTTGACCCGGCATGTGCAAGGAAAGTTGGGGGGAGTAGATCTTCGTGGTTGACCCCTTACGAGCATATGACTGGTCATGGATTAGCACCTGAACTGAATAGAATAGAAGAGTCAATAGAGGTATCAAGAAGTCTAGAACTGAATAAGTTATTGTAGAAGGTCTTGGTTTAAGAGGCTGTTATGATTGTTTCCACTGCGTACTTGAACGATTATGTATATGTAAGATATTTTGATGATATGTTTGTCTGTTTGATTGACTTGTTCTAATGATTATGTTTCTAATTGTGTTCTACTGATTAAGTAGAACAATCTAATTACTCACCACTGACTGTGGACCCCAAAATCCTTTTCGAGGTACAGGTGGTGACTGATTTGGGCTACGCCAGGGCTGGGATTGTGAGCTAGCCAGCTTAGTAGTTGACCCTAATGTTTAGTTCTAGCCTATGTTTTATGTTTATTAGTGGACTTTCCTTATTCTGTATTAATAATGGACTTTCGATTATTATTTATTTTGGATTATTTAACCTTTTTATGGAATAATATGATTAAGTTTAGAGCTTCCGCAGTGATTTATGAATCTAATATTAAAGGTTTTTAAATGATAATGATCTGTAATGTTGTTTTCTCCGAAAACAACGCTGCTAAATTACGGGTCGTTACAGTTGGTATCAGAGCTGAAACCTTAAGTTACTTCATCATAAGTAACCCGTGAGAATGTGCGCTTTATGAACCCGAGAGATAACATAGTTAGCTTTACCACAAGAACTTAAGTGAGTGTTGAATTGGGTAAAGCTATGGGATAAGCTATTTTTCATTCTTTTGCGACGATTTGATTTAAATTTTAGTTGCCTTTTGATTTCTATAACATGTGCATTGTTTTGTAGAATGGCAAGTCCGGGATCATCACTTAGTAGCCGTGACCGACGCCGTATGTTAGAGGACGCAATCATCAACATAGCTCAGAGAGGAGCCCAGTTGACCGGCGGTCAAACCCCATTTGACCGGATTTCTCGTCACCGATCCCCTACCTATGATGGCACGTCTGACCCTGTGGTACTCAAGAGCTGGATTCGGGAGATGGGAAAATTATTCGATGCAATCGATTGTCCGGACGACGAACGGGTTCAGATCGCTAGTTACTATCTTCGACTAGAAGCGGACAACTGGTGGATGACGGTTCGACCACAAGGAAGAGCAATAAAGGGCATGTCCTGGGAAGAGTTTACCTCCAAGCTACAAGAGCGTTTCTACCCCGACGAGCTTAGGTGGCAGAAACAAGAAGAGTTCCTTATGCTCACTCAGGGAACCATGTCAGTACAGGCTTACACCGACAAGTTCGCGGAGCTATCCATATTTTCCACTACAGTAATACCATCGGAAGCTGAAATTAAAGAGGTATATCAAGAAGATGGATCCTCGCATTCGGGTGCACGTCATCAACAGCAAGCCAACAATGTTTCAGAACGCTTACGAAATAGCTTTAGAGATTCATGCATCGCTAGAGGAGGAAGGAGCTACAAAGAAGAGAACCAAGGAAAGCCAGCCGCCTGCAGTCGAGAAGAGACCACGACTCGAATCATCTCAAGAGCTGCAACCGCAGGACGTACAAGTAACCAACGTTCCGGAGACCACAATTTGCAGAGGATGCAAGAAAGAGCGTCATCCCGGGAAGAGGTGCGACCCGTCTACGATAGTATGCTACGTGTGCAGACAGGGAGGGCACAAGTCTTTGGCGTGTTCAAGGAATACTGCAACTGTGAACCGGGCACCGGTGAAGAATCGAGTCTACTGCATGACCCATGAAGAGGCGGACGCGCGGGCCAACGTATCTACCGGTACGACTATTGTCTTCAACTTTGTTATTGTCGCTCTTTTATTTTATTGTTCCTATGTGTGCTTCCTTTTGAGAAATTTCGAGGACGAAATTTTCTTAAGGAGGGGTGACTGTAATACCCCGAAATTTCGGGATATTTTAAATTTTTCATAATTAATTAAATATATAATTAATTGACTATTTAATTGATTATTATTTAATTAATTATTAATTATAATTGTAGCAATCTAATTATTTTGTTCTGGCCCAAACCTTATCACCTTGTCATGCTAAAACCCGAGCCCAATTCTTCTTATCCTTTCCATACCCCACGGCCCTACCCTTCTTCTTCATTTAATTGTTTTATATTATCTTTAATAAAATACTAACCTATATCTATTTTTTTACTAAGCCTATAAACTAATCTTTGTTTACCTATTCTCCTTACTAGATTTTAGGAAAGCCCTAAACTCCTTGTTCCTAAAAGACCTCACGGCCCCCCTTTATTCTTTTTCTTTTAATTAAATTATTTAATTAGTTGTAACCAATATTATTAAATAATATAACTATTTTGACCCATTCCTAAAAGCCCTATTTTTATTCCAACCTCTCCTATTCTTACTTCTAAATTATAGGGACCCAAAACTCCCTATTATCCTTCATCCCACACGGCTAACAATAAAACAACAACCAAAATTGTTTAATTATTTTCCTTTCAAGAATCAATTTATAAAATTATTCCTAACCCTTTCCTACTGTTCCAACCCTTAAATATTGATTAAGAAACCAAAGAAACACTTAAAGAACCGTGAACCCTTGCTAATTTTCGAACTCCATCCATAATCCAAGGTAATTAGATTTGCTTTACTTACTCAATAGGATAGATTAGCAATATACTTCATAGAATAAGATTAATCATGTTTAGAATAGGTTTGGAATTATATAGAGTTCATTAGAATTATGATGAATATATTCAGAATTAATGGATAGTCTTATATGAGGGATACCGAGTGGTAATTAAAGGATTCCATGATGTTTTAACAAGTTTAATTCATGTTCTTGCTGTGTTCTTTGATTATTTTATGATTCTTGTTAATTTGAGATTGATGAAACTAATTATAGAATGTTTATGTAAGTATGCCGTGTAATGTCCCATGTTGTTCGAGTAATTCTTTGATGAAAAACATGATTTTTATACTATAATCTTGATCCTTAACTAATCTTTAATAATAATCTTGAATTGAATCTTTGATTTAGGTATAATATGATAGTTTGTTGAATTAAATCTTGATGTTGTTTAGAACCCTAAAAGTCGTGTGGTGTATTGATTTAAAAGGTTGATTTTGTTCTTGTTTTAGTCCATTCTTGATGATTTAATGTTTTAAAGTATAATTTTATGATTTATTATTATGTTTATGTGATTAATTATTGATAATTGTATCTAATTAAATTGAAGTGTCAATTTTGGTTACTTGTCTCAAAATGTCGAGTGGTATGATGTATGAAAAAGGGGAATTTTATGTTGTTTCTTGCAATATTAATTGATGATTGTTATATTATATGTTTTATTGATTATTGAATTGATTTATTTAATTGTTATAATGTTATTTAAAGAATCGAATTAGATATTGAATTATTTTGGGAAATGTCGTGTGGTATAGATATTAGTTTAGGGTTTTGAGTCAAGTTAAGACGAACTAGAATTGAATAGAAGTAAAGATTGTCAATAAGGAATTGAATTGTGAACTGGAATTGAGAACAGAATAGAATTGAAATGTAAAAGATGATTAACTATGAAGTGACCGCCTATCTAGTGGCTCATGTGCCATGAACATAGGTATAGTCGAAGTCACTGTCCTATCTTCGGATTCGGGACATTTCTGGATCCCAGTGTTTGGGGAGTAGATCTTCGTGGTTGACCCCTTACGAGCATATGACTGGTCATGGATTAGCACCTGAACTGAATAGAATAGAAGAGTCAATAGAGGTGTCAAGAAGTCTAGAACTAAATAAGTTAGTGTAGAAGGTCTTGGTTTAAGAGGCTGTTATGATTGTTTCCGCTGCGTATTTGAACGATTATGTATATGTAAGATATTTTCATGATATGTTTGTCTGTTTGATTGACTTGTTCTAATGATTATTTTTCTAATTGTCACTAGTGGAAAAAAAGCCTTTTGCTGCGGTTATACAAGTGGTATTTGCTGCGGTTATAAACTGCAGCAAATCAAGGGTGCAGCAAAAACAAACTTTGTCATGTGCTGCGGTTCAACCGCAGCAAATAACATACTATTTGCAGCGGG
Source organism: Salicornia ramosissima (assembly GCA_951394345.1). Lineage (NCBI taxonomy): Eukaryota > Viridiplantae > Streptophyta > Magnoliopsida > Caryophyllales > Amaranthaceae > Salicornia > Salicornia ramosissima. Next base: position 18,701,673 of record OX596240.1, on the reverse strand, counting down.
TATTTCACAAAACCGCAGCAAATAGCTTATTTTTTTGCAGCGGTTTTGTTAAACAAAGTCAGCTGACACAAGTGCAAAGGTATCTATTTCAGACCTTTGTCTCCTTCCACTACATGTAGTGGAAAGTACACTAGAGTCCAAACAAGTACATTGCAAAGCTGATTTTGTGAATCAATTTGGCAGATTTCCAAAACTTAAGTGATCAATATTTTTTAAATAAATTTTCAAAAATAATTTTGAACACGGAAATTGGTACGGATCACTTAAGTGCATGTGCGTAATACTAAGGTCTGTTCCCACAGTGGTCTCAGTACTACAAAGTCTACATCTGGCGAAGAGAACTGTTCCAAGCTTGTTCTTTGTCTGTTCTTAGCTTGTTCTTGGCTTGTTCTCTATACTGGATATAAACTTTAAATCTTTTTTCTCTTTACATAGAAACACAAGGTATATCTTCCTAAGTCTATTTTACAAGAAGATCCTAGAAGTACAAAAAATTAAAAGACTTCAAGCTCTTGACTTCTGATTCTTTAGGTATCTCAAGGTCTTCAGATTTGCCTTGAAAAGTTCTCACTTCAATTAACCTATTCAATTACAAACATGCATAACAATAAAGTATAGAGAACTGGTTTGTCATCCATCAAATGAAACATGGTTCAACAATTTCCCCCTATTTGATGATGACAAACCATGAAGTTCCCCCTGAGAACAGTAACCAATTGTTTTAAGATAAAACAACTGTTCAGAGGAACTGGTCTTGCACTGTGCCTGTAGTCAGATTCATAATCTCAGAGAATTAAGAACACACAGCAAACCAAAGCACAATTAGACTGATTACAAGAGTCAGTCACTCATCACATTACTGAATTAATTATTGAGTTTCAGCATTAGGCCTGTAACCTGCAAGACTTATCAATGTCAAATGTAGCAAGAGAATTGTAAATTCAATTGGAAGCGTTTCTTCCAGTTGGGATGGATAGGAGCATTTGATCTGAATTTAAAGTACTCCTATGCATGAAGCTAGGCCATCTCTAACAAGGTCTAAACCTTGTTCAAGTTTCTACACCTGACACTAGGATGAACCTTGTTCAAGTTGCTACACCTGACACTAGGAACTTCACCTGTCCTATTCCCCATTTTGGCATCATCAAATGACAAAATAATCACAGGAAAATAATTAGGAGAAGGCAACAAGTAAAGTCAAACACAAGCATAATATAAACACAACATTCTAGAGATGTTGACCCAAAAGTGAGTACCTGCAACTCACAATCCCAAATGTCAAAGTTGCACACAAGTTAATTAATTATACAGACCAGGACCATTCTACAGAGAATTTGTTTGGCAGAAATGGTCAAAAACTAAGAATAGTTAAGTGTTCAAGGAAGCCAGATAAATGAAAGTTTGAGAGATAGGTTAGTAGGGTAGGGGGGTAAGCTAAGAAGAGTCAGAGTTAGCATCATCATCAGAATCCTCAGTAAAATCCTCATCCTCCTTTTCTGCACTCTTCTCCTGCTGCTTCTTCTTGACTTGGGCAATGATGGGAACTGGTCTCTGAGTGGTCTTGGGCTTGATGCTGGAAGAGGAGGCAAGCTTTTCTATATGGGAGTCCAACCGTGCTGATATGTTCTTGATTGATCCATCTAGAGAAGTGCACCGGGCATTCAAACTGGCCATCATCTGTTGCAGCAGTTCTCCATGTGTTTGCACCTGTTTGGACAGTGATCTAGTAGCTTCCTCAGACCTTGAGCTGCTTGTTCTCCTGACCCTAGTGGTCCTCTCTTAATCCCTCATTTTCAGTATACCACCTTCAAAGGTCATTCCCTTCTGACCTAGGATCTGGTTGATGAGGACAGATATTTTCTTGACCTCACCACTCAGATGTACCTTCCTACTTTGGAAAACCAGAGTGAGCCAGGCACCATAGGGTAGAGAGTGGTTTGACCTTTCCAGAATGCTAACCATGTGGGCTAGCATGAGACCAGAGAGACTCAGCTTGATCTTCTCATACAGGCAGTAGATAATCACAACATCCATTTATCTTACATCCATTCTGCCCTGAGCCCTAGGGAGTATTATCTTAGAGGCTACTGTATGGAACAGCCTCTTCACTGGTTCCCTTTGTAACGACCCGACTCGCTTAAATCGGCGCGGAAGAAACCGACGAGTCAAGTAGTTATAAAACTAAACTCAACACTTAGAAAATAATACTAATACCTCAAAATATTATTACACCATAAATGTACAATAACCCACAATCTTGTACAAACTAAATCCAAAAATCAAATGAACTGAAACCAAAAGTCAAGAGTAACTCTAACCACATGCTAGAGTCTTATACAACAAATGTATATCATAAATCCTGAAACAACGTCTAACAAGTCTAATGCTAAGAAACAACTGAAATAAACCATAGAAAGCACACAAAGCGCCGCTCGCCCAACCCCAAGGCTAAGCAAGAGTATCATCGTCAGATGTACCTGAAAAACACAACATATCCACCATCAGTGGCGAGCAACATAACTGACTCACCCTAACGGGAATACACAAGTACATAGCAATAATCAAATAACATCACACATACAATCCTCGAAGACACGAGACAACCTCAAGCTCGTAATCCAAAAATCAATCTCACCACTCGACATCATCAATATACGACATCTCTATACTCAAATCTAACTCAGGTGCAATCATTCTAGTTCTAGACCGGACTAGGCTCGTACGGAAGCATCTTACGCAACCGAACTTCTACTATGTCAGGACCGGGCATAAGCCATACACCCAAATCCCACGAACCCAATCAATCTGGGAAATCGTGTCCCTAATCCCCAATCATTTTGAGCGTACTAGGAATAACATAGTGAGACTCCAAAACTATTCCGATACCGCGGACGGAAATAGTGGCAACGTCTTAACCCAAAACTAAGCATAAGCCATACACAAAGTCAAGGGCGTCTAGAAAAGAAATCAAGCTAAAGGTCTCATCATATCATCATCATTTCATCGAAGTTAATTAAAAACAAGAATACGCCATACTCTTGAAATTAATAACCAAAACATCGAAGTTAACCCAAGAACTGCCTATAGCCATGATCTTGAGACTAACCAAACATCATATCAACAATCTTTACTCAATTCTTTAATCATCACAACTCAAATCTTTAACTTTCAAGATCCTTTCTAACACTTTCTTTAACTTTCAAGAACTCAAACAACCTCAAAAAGAACTCTAAAGAACTTCATCAACATCCTCAAAGAACTCATCTATGACTCAAAGAACTCATCAAGAACACATTCAAGATTAAAGAACTCAATCGAGAACTTCATTCAAGATTCAAGAACTCATAAAAACTCAAAATACCACACGCATGAAACCCATATATCACACGACATTTTCAATCATTTTTAATCAAAATTCAACAAAAATCAAACCCAATCACCATGATTTCCAAAATATCATAAAAATACCTTAAAACATGAAAACCACCATTAAAATCATCATTTGATACTTCAAAATCAGAATTAAAGATTAACTTCAAAAATCATGAACAATCATCAATAATTCACCAAACATGCATTTAATCAAAGCTATAAACATAGTGTTACCAATTAAGTTGAGTTAGTATGTTACCTTGTTGAAGATTAACACACAAATTCAACACACAATTGCAGTCCAAGAACTCAACCCACGCACGGCACACACACGGCCTGCACACGGCTGCACCACCACTCGAACACGAACACACCCACACGAGTGCACCACCACACGGCACTGCTGCACGGTTCCTTTGCACCACCCAGGCTCGACACGGCCTGCACGACCACCACGGCTTCACACGAACACCCTTACACGAACACAAACCCACTAATAAACCCGGAAACAACCCAACAAGTGATCTTGGTTGAAACAATGTGTTTAGGATTGTGTTTAGGATGCTTAAAGATCAATGGTGTTTGAATCTTTAAGTTTTGGGCAAGGAAAGATGATGAACAAATGGAGGTTCAATCACCAAAAGTGGCGTGAGAAATGGAAAGAGTAGAGAGTGTTTATGTGCTTGGCAAGTTGATGTCAAGGTAGAAATGGCAAAATGAGTAAAGGGGCCTTACTAACTCTCATATAAATAGAGTTAGTTAAGGTGTGAACACAAGGCAAGTGGCAAGCCTTGCCATGCCTTTGTAGAACCGGCCAAGAGAAGCAAAATGGGCCTTGTGATCCATTGGACTAAAATACTAAATTTACATGACTAATCATGCAAACACCGGCAGCTTGTGAAGTTCAAGACCGGCGGTATGGAACTGGCAGCATGCAAGGTCCAAGACCGGCAGTAAAGAACTGCCAGCTTGCAAGCTCCAAGACCGGCAGTATAGAACTGCCAGCTTGCAAGCTCCAAGACCGGCAGTATAGAACTGCCAGCTTGCAAGGTTCAAGACCGGCAGTAAAGAAGACCAAACCGGCAGCTTGAAGCCTCGTCTTTAAAACTGGCAGCTTCATCTTGAAGTCTCAATTGGGCCAATTAATAAAATAATAACTAAAATAAATAATAAAAACTAAGAAATAAAACATTTCGATTAAATCGAAATTATTCATATAAAATTAAAATAAATAGTTCAAAATAAATTTTGAACTAGCAAATAAACACATAATTATACATATAAATACCGGCAAGAATACCGATAAAAATCTGGGTCATTACAACCTCCCCTCCTTAAAGAAATTTCGTCCCGAAATTTCAAGGTGCGGGAGACTGCTCCCCATCGAAAAGCTCGGGGTACTTCTGCCGCATAGACGCTTCCGTCTCCCAAGTCGCTTCTTCATGGTGCTGATTTCTCCACAACACCTTAACAAGCGGTACCTGCTTACGCCGCAGGGTTCTCTCCTCCCGATCCAAGATCTGGACGGGTCGCTCCTCATAAGTCAGATTCGGCTCGATTACGACCGGATCCACTGAGATTACATGAGTAGGATCATGGACATATTTCCTTAGCTGGGAAACGTGAAATACGTCATGAACATTAGCCAAGCCAGGTGGTAATGCCAATCGATAAGCCACTTCCCCAACTCGTTCTAATATCTCGTAAGGTCCCACATACTTCGGTCGAAGTTTACCCTTTTGACCAAAGCGTACAACTCCCTTGAAAGGTGAAACCTTAAGCAAGACTTTGTCACCTACTTCAAAAGCCAGTGGCCTACGTCGATTATCGGCGTAAGATTTCTGACGACTCTGAGCGGCCTGCATCTTAGACCGAATGACTCGAACCCTCTCGATAGTATCGCGTACCATCTCAGGTCCTAAAGCCACAGAATCACTAATATCATTCCAGCAAATCGGACTCCTACATTTCCTGCCATACAGGGCCTCGTACGGAGCCATTTCAATGCTAGAGTGATAACTGTTATTATAGGAGAACTCTATCAAGCATAGCATACGTACCCAAGACTGGTGATACTCCAGAGTGCATGCTCGAAGCATATCCTCCAAAGTCTGGATGGTCCTCTCAGTCTGACCATCAGTCGCCGCATGAAAAGCGGTGCTCAACTTCAATTTCGTCCCAAAGGCTTCCTGAACTGATTTCCAGAAACGAGATAGGAACCTCGGATCTCGATCAGAAACAATCTCCCTCGGAACCCCGTGAAGTCGGATTATGTCCTGAGTATATGCCTCAGCTAGACGCTCCATCGACCAGGTCATTTTCATCGGAATGAATCTAGCGACCTTAGTCAACCTATCCACAATGACCCAAATAGCATTCAAGCCATTGCAAGTGGGTAAGCCCACTACAAAGTCCATAGAAACAGACTCAAACTTCCAGGTCGGAATAGGTAGTGGCTGCAACAGACCTCCTGGTCTCTGATGCTCAATCTTGACCTTCTGACAGGTCAGACACCGAGCAACAAATTCTGCGACATCCCTTTTCATCTTAGGCCACCAGAACTGGCCTTTAAGATCCTGGTAAAGCTTATTACCACCGGGATGAACAGAATAAGGCGAGTTATGTGCCTCGGACATGATCCTGTTCCTAAAATCAGAACAGTCCGGTACACACCATCTCCCTCGAAAGCGCATAATACCATCAGAAGAGATCGTGAAACCAACGGCTTTACCTTGCCGTATAGCCTCTCGAATCCTAGCAAGCTGTGGGTCGTTCTGCTGACCCTCACGCATTTCCTGAATTAAATCAGGTTCAGCACTCATCGATGTCAGACGAAGTCTGACGGAACCACGGCTTCTACTGAAGCTCAAGCGATGTTTGCGGCTTAGCGCATCTGCAACCAAATTTGCTTTGCCCTCGCAATAGTTGAGCGTCAGGTCGTAGTCCTTAATCAACTCAAGCCACCGCCTCTGCCTCATATTGAGGTCTTTCTGAGTGAAGATGTACTTGAGACTCTTATGATCCGTGAATACTCTACACGAACCACCATAGAGATAGTGCCTCCATATTTTCAACGCGAACACTACAGCTGCTAACTCCAAGTCATGCGTAGGATAGTTACGCTCGTGCACCTTCAGCTGTCTCGATGCGTAAGCGATGACCTTCCCACCCTGCATGAGCACACAACCTAGGCCACTCTTCGAAGCATCACTATAGACTTCGAAGCCCTCTTCATCGTTTGGAAGAGTAAGAATCGGAGCAGAGACTAATCTCTGTTTCAACTCCTGAAATGCTTGCTCGCAAGCTTCTGTCCAAACGAATCGAACCTCCTTTTGCAGGAGACTAGACATCGGTCTAGCTATTTTGGAGAAGTCCTGGACGAATCGTCGATAGTATCCAGCCAAACCCAGAAAACTACGAACCTCTGCCACATTTGTCGGGCTACTCCAATCTACCACAGCCTTAATCTTAGCTGGGTCTACTTTAATGCCCTCTTTGCTAATCACATGACCTAGGAAGGCTACTTCGCGAAGCCAGAACTCACACTTGGAGAGTTTCGCGAACCACTTATGACTCCTCAATATCTCGAGTACCATCCGGAGATGTTCCGTATGCTCGGACTCATCTCTAGAATAGATCAAGATATCATCTATAAATACTACGACGCACTTGTCGAGTAAGTGGTGAAACGTCCGGTTCATCTGGTCCATGAACACGGCTGGCGCATTAGTGAGGCCAAAGGGCATCACCTCGAACTCGTAATGGCCGTATCTAGTACGAAAAGCAGTTTTCGGGATGTCTTCTTTCTTGACTGGAATCTGATGATACCCAGACCGAAGATCTATCTTTGAAAACACTCCTGCTCCTCGCAATTGATCGAACAGGTCCTCAATCCTAGGCAATGGGTACTTCCACCAACCATGAGACAGAGAACCTCTTCTTCATCCGAGAAGACCTCAGACTTGTCTGTGCATGTGAAAGCAGTAAGACAGAGATTTGCTTCTTCTTCATCTTCCTCATTCTCTGATTCTGAATCTCCCCAAACTGCAGCTAGCATAGCTCTTTTGAAAACCTTCTTCTCAGCCTGGACTCTAGGATTTCCCTTGGGATTTTTCCATGATGGAAATTCCTTGATTCTGTGCCCTACTTCACCACATTTAAAGCAACCAGCATTGGAACTGGTTTTCCTGAACTGTCCAGAACTGTTTCTTCCTTTTGCAAACTTACCCTTGGACTTTGTCCTAAGGTATTTTTCAAACCTTCTGGCCATAAGACTGATATCATCTTCATCTTCCTCATATTCCTCTGCTTTGAGAATCTCCTTGTTTTTTGAACTAGATTCTGCCTTTGAATCTACCAACATCTCATGAGTGATCAAAGAACCAATAAGTTGTTCTAGAGATAGTGTGGTCAGATCCTTTGCTTCTTGTATGGGTGTAAACTTGGGTATCCACTTCCCTGACAGGCTTCTCAACATTTTCCTCACCAACTCTTCACTTGAGAAGGTCTTCCCTAATGACTTAAGTTCATTTACAATGGTCATGAACCTTGTAAACATGTCCTTTATGTTTTCTTCCCTAGTCATCTCAAAGACCTCATACTTTGACATGAGCATGTCAATTTTTGACCTTCTCACTTCAGAGTTGCCTTCATATGCAAGCTCTAGTGTATCCCATATTTCCTTTGCAGAAGAACAAGCTAGAATTTGATTTACCTCACATTCTGCAATTCCTTGTTGAACAAGTGACATTGCCTTTGCATTCTTCTCTAGCTTCTTGTAATCTTCACTTGTATACTCTTCTTCTGACTTTGGAACAATGAGCCCTTCCTGATTCTTCTTATGAATGAACGTGGGTCCATTTTTAACAATCATCCAGCATTCATAATCTATCCCAATGATAAGATTTTTCATGCAGTTGTTCCACCAGGAGTAGTTAGTGCCATTGAACTTGGGGAGTCTGGAACTGTTTGATTCTTGAGTAGACATCTTCTTGCTCCTCTAGGTAGTTAACCTTTTGATAAGTTAGGCTCTGATACCAATTGTAAGTTCAATGTATACTCAAGAAGGGGGGGTTGAATTGAGTATGTGTGTTTTTTAAATCGTTTTCAAAGTTTATTTATCTTTTTGTGAGAACAACGATAGAACAGTAAATAAAGAGTAGGACACAAGAATTTAATGAGGTTCGGCTTCTAAACAAGCCTACTTCCTCCACTCTCTTAACAATATTATTAATCAACTCTGAATAATAACAAGGTTACACACTCAATTAAGTGCTACAACTCTGTAACACTTAATTCCCCTACCGTTAACTCTAACAGTTCATTCAGTGTTCACAAAACACTCCCCAACCACTTCCCTCTAAGTGGTTCAAATATTATAAACATAAACCTCCGTAAGTGTTTCTCTTAAAGATGGATATGGAAATTGTTTTGCTCAAAGGATAGACTCTCAGAAAATATATGACTTGGTTTTCTTTTGAGAGCAAAAGTCTTTCTAGGGTTTTTCAAAAGATTGTCTTTATAGGCAAAGAAAAACCGTCCCCTAGAAGTGTACTTGCAGACTTGCCTAAATTGTGCAAACAAACTCAGCTGACATAAGTGCAAAGGTACCTATTTCAAACCTTTATCTCCTTCCACTACATGTAGTGGGAAAGTACACTAAAGTCCAACAAGTACAATGCAAATCTGATTTTGTGTATCAATTTGGCAGATTTCCAAAACATAAGTGATCAATATTTTTCAAAAATAATTTTGAACACGAAAATCAATGCTGATCACTTAGGTGCACGTGCGTAATACTGAGGTCTGTTCCCACAGTGGTCTCTGTACTACAAAGTCTACATCTGGTAAAGAGAACTATTCCAAGCTTGTTCTTTGTCTATTCTTAGCTTGTTCTTGGCTTTTTCTCTTTACTGGACATAAACTTTAACTCTTTTTGCACTTTACTTAGAAACACAAGATATATTTTCCTAAGTCTATTTTATAAGAAGATCCTAGAAGTACAAAAATTAAAAAGGCTTCAAGCTCTTGGCTTCTGATCTTCAAGTATCTCAAGGCCTTCAAAGTTACCTTGAAGAATCCTCACTTGATTCAACCTGTTCAATTACAAACATGCATAGCAATCAATTATAGAGAACTGGCTTGTCATCAATCAAATCAAACATGGTTCAACAATTTCCCCCTATTTGATGATGACAAACCATGAAGTTCACCCTGAGAACAGTAACCAATTGTTTTAAGATAAAACAATTGTTTAGAGGAACTGGTCTTGTACTGTGCCTGCAGTCAGATTCATAATCTCAGAGAATTAAAAACACACAGCAAACTAAAGCACAATTAGACTAATTACAAGGTTAGTCAGCTCATCACATTACTCAATAATTATTGAGTTTCAGCATTATACCTGTAACCTGCAAGACTTATCAATATCAAATGTAGCAAGAGAATTCTAAATTCACTTGGAAGAGTTTCTTCCAGTTGGGATGGATAGGAGCATTTGATCTGAATTCAAAATACTCCTAGGCATGAAGCTGGGCTATCTCTAACATGGTTTGAACCTTGTTCAAGTTACTACACATGACACTAGGAACTTCACCTGTCCTATTCCCCCTTTTGGCATCATCAAATGAAAAAATAATCACAGCACAATAACTAGGAGAAGGCAGCAAGTAAAGTCAAGTACAAGCATAATATAAACACAGCATTCTAGAGATGTTGTCCCAAAAGTGAGTACCTGCAACTCACAATCCCAAAGCTCAAAGTGTGCACAAGTTAATTAATTATACAGACCAGGACCATTCTGCAAAGAAATGTTTGACAGAAATGGTCAAAAACCTAGAAAAGTTAAAATTTTCAGGGAAACCAGAGAAAGGATAGTTTCAGAGATATGTTAGCAGGGTAGGGGATAAGCTAAGAAGAGTTGGAGTTAGCATCATCATCAGAATCCTCTTCTTCCTTTTCTACACTCTCCTCCTGCTGCTTCTTCTTGACTTGGGCAATGATGGGAACTGGTCGTTGAGTGGTCTTGGGCTTGATGCTGGATGAGGAGGCAAGATTTTCTTCATGGCTCTCCAACCATGCTTATATGTTCTTGATTGATCCATTTAGAGAAGTACATAGAGCATTGACACTGGCCATCATCTGTTGAAGTAGTTCTCCATGTGTTTGCACCTGCTTGTTCTCCTGACCCCAGTGGTCCTCTCTTCATCCCTCATTTTCAGAATTCCACCTTCAAAGGTCATTCCCTTCTGACCTAGGATCTGGTTGGTGAGGACAAACATCTTCTTAACCTCACCACTCAGATGTACCTTCCTACTTTGGAAAACCAGGGTAAGACAGTAATTATAATGTAGAGAGTGGTTTAACCGTTCAAGAATGCTAACCATGTGGGCTAACATGAGACCAGGGAGACTCAACTTGATCTTCTCATAAAGGCAGTAGATTATCAAAGCATCCATTTTTCTTACATCCATTCTGCCCTAAGCCCTAGGAAGTACTATCTTAGAGGCCACTGTATGAAACAGCCTCATCACTGGTTCCCTTAGGTTGCCAATTACATAGCCTGAACCATCAGTAGGAGAACTAGTAAAGAGAGTGGTCTGGATATGTTCTGTACTGACCTTAGGGATAGTAGGCCAGTTGTCTTTTGAGTAGTCACAGAACCCCCCTCTTGGTACACCCAACCTCCCCTAGAATCTTCCTTGACAGAGTGATATCTACCCCTTCAACCTCACTCCAGACCTTCCCTTTGTCTAACTTCCCTATTTTGGAGTAAAATTCCTCAACACATGTTTCAATCACATCTAGTCTTTTATCAAAAAGCCCCACCCAGCCCTGAAACACTATAGCCTCCTTAAACTTTTCTAGAAAAGGTCGACTCAGCCAAGACTTAGGACATTGAAAGCCAAAAAGAATACCCCTACCACTTAATTCAAATGGTGGTTCAGGGATGGTATTACCTTTCTTCTTGGCTGAGGCCTTCTCAGGTGCAGAGTCAGCATTCCTCTTCTTTTCAGTTGGTGGCTTGGTTGAACGTTTGGGGCTCTCAGAATCTTTGCCCTTCTTTGCTTCACTTTTCATTCGTTTATTCTTTTCCTCCTTCTTTCCCACTGGAGCCTCCTCAGCACGCTCCTTTTTAATTTCATCCTTATAGAGCCTTGACCTTAAGGGGCTTGTCCTCTTCCCAGTTTCCTTTTCCCCCTGTATTACCCCAATAATTTCAATATCCATATCTTCCCCATGTGTCTCTCCAGCCTTCTCTTTTGGTTCTTCCTTCTCTATATCTTCCCCCTCAGCGCTTGGCACTGGTTTCTCTATGGTCTGTGAGGTTGGTGATGGTGTCTTTTGAGTTTGTGGAGAAGGTGATGGGGTTTTTTCTTTTTGTGGTGAAGAGGGTGGTGGAGTTTTCGACTTTGGTGGTGAAGGTGGAGGAAGAGTTTTGGCTTTTGAGGGTGATGGTGATTTCTGTGGAGGTGATGAAGTTATAGGCTGTGCACAGGGTTGTTTAGGTGATGGAGAGGGTGATTTCTTTGATGTGGAAGGTGATGGCTTAGATGGGGATGGAGTTTTCTGAGGTTGAGGTGGTAGAGATTTTGGTGATGATGGTGGAGGTGATTCAGGATTTGGTGGTGGTGGAATTTTCTCTTTAGGCTTTCACGCATCCTTGGATTTCACAACCGTTTCTACAGTGGCTTCGTCCTTGGCCTCATTTTGCTTCTCTTCTGCTTTGTGGTGTTCAGCAACCACTGCAGTACTCGATTCCTTCTCGATCTTAGATGTTGTGAAACTTGGTGATTGACTCAGTCCCTTGCTTCTCTTCTTTCTTTCTTCCCATTTTCGATTGATTTAGTAGATTGATGAGAGAGAGAAAGTGTTTGAGAATTCTTGTAGAGAGATTCTTTTGATGATGCTTAGGGTTTGAGAGAGAAGAGCAATTAGAGAGAGAGACGGTTTGAAAGAGATGTCAATGTGAAAGAATGAAATAAACTGAAGAAAATTGGCAGTTATTAAGAGATATAGGGAGGAGGTTACTTTACACTGTTCACTTGTCCCACAACGGTTACATGTCACAGCAATTAAATTCCCAATTTCAAAATTGAAGGTTAAATAATAAACAGAGATAACCGTTGCAAGGGACTGGTCTGACGATGGGCTGACGTTGATTTGTATTCATTAAAAACTGGAGGCATCTTTTAGTTAGACAACTTAGAGATACCACACATTGGATCAACATCAACATAAGATCTTTGAGATCACTTGCATATATGGCATATAAAAGTTAACCAACCCTGCTTATGTACACCAAGGATAAAAAATGTCAAACCTAATAACAAGGGGAAAGATAAGTCCTAAGGAACTAGGATCTAATCCTTACCATATCAAGTAATGTGCGAAGTTTGACAAACACTTCCCTGCTTAGGGGCTTAGTGAAAATATCAGCCAATTGCTCTTCAGATCTGCAAAACTCAAGATTCACAATTTCTTTTTCAACATTGTCTCCGAAAAAATGACGTCTGATTTCAATATGCTTGGTTTTAGAATGTTGAATAGGATTTTTGGAAATGTTTATGGCACTGGTGTTATCACACAATACGGGAACACTTCCGGAACAGACCCCAAAATCCTTTAGTTGTGTCTTAATCCAAAGCAATTGAGCACAGCAGAAGGCAGCAACTATGTACTCTGACTCAGCTGTGGATAAGGCCACTGAATTTTGTTTCTTAGATCCCCATGATATGAGACAAGAACCTAAGAAGTGAGCCATTCCTGAAGTGCTCTTCCTGTCAACATTAAAACTAGCATAGTCAACATCAGTGTATCCTAAAAGATCAAAATTGCTTCCCTTTGGATACCACAAGCACATGTCCTTTGTACCACTCAAGTACCTAAAAATTCTTTTAACAACTTTTAGATGAGACTCTTTTGGGTTGCTTTGAAATCTAGCACATAACCCAACTGAGAACACTATGTCTAGTCTACTAGCTGTTAAGTAGAGAAGTGAGCCAATCATACCTCTGTATTGCTTATCCTCAACATCCTTTCCTTTCTCATCTAGGCTCAGTTTAGAAGAGGTAGGAATGGGTGTGTCATAGGACTTGCTATCTTACAAACCATATCGCTTTAGTAGCTCCTTGAGATACTTTTGTTGGTGGATCATGATTCCATCACCCACTTTCTTGATTTGGAGCCCTAGGAAGAAGCCAAGTTCTCCAATCATACTCATCAAAAATTCACTTTTCATTAGTTCTGCAAACCCATCACACAAAACAGAATTAGCAGCCCTAAATAAAATATCATCAACATAAACCTGGACCACTAACAGATCTGTTCCCCTTTTCTTTAAGAATAGAGTTTTGTCCACTGAACCTCTCTCATATTGATTTTCAATTAGAAAACAAGAGAGTCTCTCATACCAAGCACGAAGGGCTTGTTTGAGGCCATAAAGAGCTTTGTCTAACTTGTAGACATGATCAGGACAAACTCTATCCTCAAAGCCAGGGGGCTGCTCCACATACACATCTTCTTTCAAATAGCCATTTAGAAAAGCAGTTTTAACATCCATTTGAAAGAATTTGAAGTTCATGTGGGCAACAAAGGCAATTAAGATTCTTATTGCCTCAAGCCTGGCTACTGGAGAAAAGGATTCATCATAATCTATTCCCTCTTGTTGGTTAAAACCTTGAACCACTAGCCTGGCCTTGTTTCTGACTATAGTGCTTGAGTCATCCATTTTGTTTCTGAAGACCCATTTGGCTCCAATAACTGACATCTCATTGGTTCTTGGTTCAAGATGCCAAACCTGATTTCTCTCAAACTGGTTCAACTCATCTTGCATGGCCAAGATCGAATTAGGATCAGTTAGTGCAATCCTATAGTCAGTTCATTCTGTGTGAGATAAGAAGGAAAAGTAAGCACATAAACTCTTCCAAACAGAATTTCTAGTTTGGACTCCTTTTGATAAATCACTAAGGATTCGATCAGAAGGGTGAGAGTTTCTTTGCTTAAAAATACTCTATCTTACAGCATCTGAGTCATCTAAGTTAGAACCAATGTCTGTACTGGTTCTGTAACGACCCGTATTTTAGCAGCGTTGTTTTCGGTGAAAACAACAATACAGATCATTATCATCTAAAAACCCTTTTAATATCAGATTCATTATTTACAGCGGAAGCTCTAAACTTAGTCCATATTATTCAATAAAACCATTAAATAATCCAATAAATAACATTCTAAAGTCCATTAATACTACAAAATAAGGAAAATTCCACTAATAATAATAGCAATACAAAGGCTAGAAATGGTCATCAGGATAAACTACTAAGCTATCTTGCACACAATCCCAGCCCTTGCATAACTCAATCAATCATCACCTGTACCTGAAAAGGATTTTGGGGTCCACACTCAGTGGTGAGTAATTAGATTGTTCTACTTAATCAGTGGAACACAATTAGAAATATAACAGTTAGAACAGATAATTCAACCAGTCAACAAGTCATCAAGAAATCATACATAGACATTATCTTTCAAGTACGCAGCGGAAACAATCGTAATAACATAATAAACCGAGACCTTCCGAAATAACTTATTCAGTTCTAGACTTCTAGACACCACTAATGACCTTTCAACTCTATTCAGTTCAGGTGCTAATCCGTGACCAGTCATATGCTCGTAAGTGGTCAACCATGAAGATCTACTTCCCCCAACTTTCCTTGCTCATGCCGGGTCAACCACGTTTGATCTACTTCCCGAGCACTCGGATCAAGAACTGTCCCAAATCCGCAGACAGGATAGTGGCTTCGACTATACCTATGTTCATGGCACTTTAGCCACTAGATAGGCGGTCAATTCATAGTTAATCATCTTTTTCATATTACAATTCTGTTCTCAATTCTAGTTCACAATTCAATCCTTTATTGACACAACTTGACTTCTAATCAATTCTAGTCCAACTTAACAAGAGAAGAGGAAATTGGGCTCGGGTCTTAGCATGACAAGGAAAAAGGTTTGGGCCAGGATAAAATAATTAGATTGCTACAACTAATTTAATAATTAATTCAATAATAATCAATTAAATAATTAATTAATTATATAATTAATTAATTAAGAAAATTTTAAAATATGCCGAAATTTCGAGGTATTACAGTCACCCTCCTTAAGAAAATTTCGTCCACGAAATTTTTCAAAAGATAGCACAAATTTTGCAAGCAAAGAAATAAGAGAACGATAACAAAATTAAAGACAATAATCGTACCAGCGGTTATGTTGGCCCGCGCGTCCGCATCTTCTTTGGTCATGCAAAAGATACAGTTCTTCATCGGTGCCTGTCTCACAATTGCTTCTGGTTGATTCTGTGGACATGCCCAAGACTTGTGCGCTCCTTGACCACACACGTAGCATACTATCATAGACCCGTCGCACTTCTTCCTGGGATGACGCTCTTTCTTGCATCCCCTGCACACCATGGTCTCCGGGACGTTGGTTGCTTGTTCGTCCTGCGGTTGCGGCTCTTGAGATGATTCGAATCGTGGTCTCTTTACGGCTGCAGGCGGCTGGCTTTCCATGGCTCTCTTCTTTGTAGCTCCTTCCTCCTCTAGCGATGCATGAATCTCCAAAGCTGTCTCATAAGGGTTCTGAAACGTTGCTGGCTTGTTGCTGATGATGTGTACCCGAATGCGAGGATCTATCTTCTTGATATACCTCTTTAATTTTTCAGCTTCCGATGGTATTACTGTGGTGGCAAATCTGGACAGCTCCGCGAACTTGTTGGTGTAAGCCTGTACTGACATGGTTCCTTGAGTGAGCATAAGGAACTCTTCTTGTTTTTGCCACCTAAGCTCGTCAGGATAGAAACGCTCTTGTAGCTTGGAGGTAAAATATTCCCAGGACATGCCCTTTATATCTCTTCCCTGTGTTAGAACCGTCATCCACCAGTTGTCCGCTTATAATCGAAGATAGTAGCTAGCGATTTGAACTCGTTCGTCATCCGGGCAATCGATTGCATCGAATAATTTTCCCATCTCCCGAATCCAGCTTTCGAGTATCACCGGATCTGCTGCGCCATCATAGGTAGGGGGTCGGTGACGCGAAATTCTGTCGAAGGTGGTTTGGCCGCTGGTAGACTATCCTCCTCTCTGAGCTAAGCTTATGATGGCGCCTTCTAAGATACGGCGTCGGTCACGGCTTCTAAGCGATGGTTCTAGGCTTGCCATCCTACAAAACAATACCCAAGTTATGCAAATCAAAAGACAACTCTAATTTAAATTAAATTGTCGCAAAAGAATGAAAAATTACTTTTCCCATAGCTCTACCTAAGTCAACACTCACTTAAGTTCTTGTGGTAAAGCTAACTATGTTAACTCTCGGGATTATAAAGCGCACAATCTTTCGGGTTACTTATGATGAAGTAATCCTAAGGTTCGGCTCTGATACCAACTGTAACGACCCGTATTTTAGCAGCGTTGTTTTCGGTGAAAACAATAATACAGATCATTATCATCTAAAAACCCTTTTAATATCAGATTCATTATTTACAGCGGAAGCTCTAAACTTAGTCCATATTATTCAATAAAACCATTAAATAATCCAATAAATAACATTCTAAAGTCCATTAATACTACAAAATAAGGAAAAGTCCACTAATAATAATAGCAATACAAAGGCTAGAAATGGTCATCAGGATAAACTACTAAGCTATCTTGCACACAATCCCAGCCCTTGCGTAAGTCAATCAATCATCACCTGTACCTGAAAAGGATTTTGGGGTCCACAATCAGTGGTGAGTAATTAGATTGTTCTACTTAATCAGTAGAACACAATTAGAAATATAACAGTTAGAAAAGATAATCCAACCAGTCAACAAGTCATCAAGAAATCATACATAGACATTATCTTTCAAGTACGCAGCAAAAACAATTGTAATAACATAATAAACCGAGACCTTCCGAGATAACTTATTCAGTTCTAGACTACTAGACACCACTAATGACCTTTCAGTTCTATTCAGTTCAGGTGCTAATCCGTGACCAGTCATATGCTCGTAAGGGGTCAACCACGAAGATCTACTTCCCCCAACTTTCCTTGCTCATGCCGGGTCAACCACGTTTGATCTACTTCCCGAGCACTAGGATCAAGAACTGTCTCAAATCCGAAGATAGGACAGTGGCTTCGATTATACCTATGTTCATGGCACTTTAGCCACTAGATAGGCGGTCACTTCATAGGTAATCATCTTTTCCATATTACAATTCTGTTCTCAATTCTAGTTCACAATTCAATCCTTTATTGACACAACTTGACTTCTAATCAATTCTAGTCCAACTTAACTTGACCCAAAACTCTAATGCAATACTCAAACCACACGACATTTACTCTTTAAAATAAATAATTAAATCAATTCCTAAAATAACATATAAACAATTTAATAAATCAAATAGATACACGAATAAACATATAGACTAACAATCATCAATTAATATTGTAAGAAACAAGAAAAAAATCCTCTTTTTATTATTATATACCATTCGACATTCATACTTATAAATACCAAAATTGACACTTCAAATTAATTAAATACAATCATCAACAATTAATCATATAAACTTAATAATAAATCATAAAAGAATACTTTAAACAATAAATCATCAAATTTGAACCAAAACAAGATTAAAATAAATCCTTCTACACACATAATCCCCACGGTTTCATGGTGAAACAGCACTAACAAGATCAAATTCAAGAAACTATCTTATCATAATTAAGTCAAAGATTAAATTCAAGATTAATATCAAAGATTAACATTAGATCAAGATTTTAATTAAAAGATCAAGATTTTATACTAAAACATGTTCGAAACAAAAGTGAATCACACGGCTTATATGAGATCAACAATTATATATATTCTATAATTAAATTCATCAATTCTAACCTAGCCATAATCATAAAACAAGCATGGATTATAAATAAACAAGTAAATAATTCAACCAAATATCTTGTAATTGCATGAGAGCCACACGACATTCTTCATAATTCACCAACAATTAATTCAAAATATAATCAAAACTATTCTAAGCAATTCTAAGTAATGCTAGGCCTATTCTTAAAATTATATAACTAATCTATCCTAAAGATTAAATAAATCAATCTAATTACCTGTTGTTAAAGTATATGGTTCGAAAATCACAGGGTTCCACACGACTTCTTGGGTTTAATTTGGTTTCTTGTTTCAATCTTGAGGGTTGGAACAATAGGGAAAAATTAGGGATAATTAGTGTTTTCAGTTGTAGCAAGGATTGAGAGATTAGAAGTAAATAGAAGTATGTTTTATTTCTTTGGTTGGCCATGTATAAATGATGAATCAAGGGGGATTCTTAGCTCCTAAATCTTAGTAGAGTAGTTAGGATAAAAATTGGGTTTTTGGGAACTGGTCAAACATAGATATGATTTATTATCTTAGCTTGAAAAGAAATTAAATAATTTGAAGGAAAAATGTAAGGTGGCCATGGGGTATTATAAGATGGATGGGTGTTATTGGCTTCCTAAAATCTAGTAGTCAAAGTAGGAGAATTTAGGGAAGAAAAATAAAATTTTTAGAAAAGTTCAAAATAGATATATCCTTTAATAATATTGGTTAAAACATATTAAATAAATCAATTAAGAGAAAAGAGATAGGGGGGGCGTGAGGTTTAACAAGAGAAGAGGAAATTGGGCTCGGGTCTTAGCAAGACAAGGAAAAAGGTTTGGGCCATGATAAAATAATTAGATTGCTACAACTAATTTAATAATTAATTAAATAATAATCAATTAATTAATTAATTAATTATATAATTAATTAAGAAAAATTTAAAATATCCCGAAATTTCGAGGTATTACAGGTCCCCCCTATCTCATTCTGAATTTGAGAGGGTGGACCAGTTCCTTCAGTGTTTTCTCCCACTTCATCTTCAGCTGGACGAGCAGGAGAGTCACTGAGTTCAACAACCTGTTCAGCATTTACCTCTGCTATACCAGACCCATTGTTGTGTTCAGGAGAGGTTGGAGGGTCTGATTCAACAGTTTTCTCTATTTCAGCTCCAGTGAAGTTTGTCATCACAATCTCAAAACCTTCATCATCATCTACCTGCACAGGCTTGTTGAACATGTTATTCTCTTCAAACAACACATGGATACTCTCTTCAACACACAAGGTTCTTTTGTTGAAAACTTTATATGCCTTGCTATGAGGAGAATACCTAATGAAAACAGCTTCATCACTCCTAGAATCAAACTTGTCCAAACTGGTCTTACCATTGTTGTGTAGAAAACACTTATAACCAAATATTCTTAAATGTTCAATGTTTGGTTTTTGACCCCTTAGAAGTTCATAGGGTGTTTTTCTCAGTATTGGTCTTAGCATAACTCTATTCATTATGTAACATGATGTACTCACAGCATCAGCCCAGAATTTCTTTGACAGACCACTCTCTAGAAGCATGGTTCTAGCCATTTCTTCTAGAGTGCAATTCTTTCTTTCAACTACTCCATTTTGTTGTGGAGTTCTGGGGTTGAAAAGTTTTGAGAAACACCATGCTCCATACAATAAGTTATGAAGCTAGCATTATCAAACTCTGATCCATGATCAGATCAGATAGATGCCAACTGATGATTGATTTTGTTATGGACCTGTTTCACTAAAATTTTAAATTCATCAAAAGTTTCATCTTTGTATTTCAAGAATATGGTCAAAGTGAAACGAGAGTAATCATCAACTAAGACAAACACATAACTAAAGCCATTTCTACTTTGTACACGCATTGGTCTACATAAATCCATGTGTACAAGTTTAAATGGCCTAGAGGAACTAACCACTTTCTTTAGTTTAAAAGATGATCTGACATGTTTGCACTTTGCATATTCTTGGCAGAGCTGGTCTGCCATATATTTGATGTTAGGTAAACCTATCACCAAATCTTGTGATCTCAACTTGTTGAGCAAGGTGAAACTAACATGTCCTAATCTTTTATTCCAAAGCCATTGGTCATCCTCTACAACACTAAGGAAGAGGGCACTGTTCTTTGGAATTTGACTTAAGTATGTAATATACATTTTGTTATGCCTTGTTCCTTCACAGACCAGTTCCCCTGTCTTAGGGTTCGCTATGTGACAATTGTTTGATTCAAAATTCACTTTGTTTCCCTTGTCACATAGTTGAGATATGCTCAAAAGGTTATGTTTCAAACCTTCTACATAATAAACAATGTCAATTGCTTGGGAGAGTGACTTGCCAACCTTACCTACTCCTTTGATAAGTCCTTTGCTATTGTCACCAAATGTCACGTACCCTCCCTCGAATGTAGTGAGTGAAAGGAATTGTTTTTTATCCCCGGACATGTGTCTTGAGCAACCGATGTCCAAATACCAATATGGCTTTCCTTTCACTCGTACCTGCACAAGCAAATTAAAGGTTAGTTTTAGGAACCCAGACCAGCTTGGGTTCCTTGTTCTTTGAAACATTAATCTTGACCTTCCTAACCCACCCTTGTTGGGTGTAGACTTTGTTCTTCTTGTCATGTTTCCTTTTGGTGAAATATTTGTTAGGAACATGACCACTTTTAGCACAGTATGTACAAACATGTCCTTGGCAAATATATACTTGCCTTTCTTGAATTCATTTAACCAAGTGTTGTCTCTGCCTAAAACAGTTGTAGAACTAGATCCAGAATACCCTAAACTAAACCTTTAAAAAATTCCAGGTTGGGATGTGAGGATGTTTAGGGTTTTCTTAGCATCTAACATTTTGTTCAATTGGTTCATACAATCTGTTAGCTCATCCTCCTTGTTTTCAAGCCTCTTAAGTTGAACTTCATTTTGTTTCTCAAATGATTTCAGATCAAGTCTAGTTTTCTGAAGTTCATCTTGTAGTCTTGAAACCAGGGAGGGATCTGGTTCATCACTGATCTTCTTGATGTTTTCTTGTTTTAGTAAGATGAGTTCAGCCTCAAGATCACAGATCTTAGTTGTGCACTCATCATGTAAAACATCCAAGACCTCATCAAAGGCAGTGGGAGAACCAGTTTCTCTAGAAACCTTAAGATAACCATGTTTCTTGTGTAAATCTTCAAGTTTTTCAATTAAGTGGTCATATGCAAGTATGACATCAGATTTACCAAAGGTACATGTGTCTTTTAACAGTTCAAAGTTTGAATTATGTGTAAACAATTTTTTGAGCTCATTAAACCCCATTTCATTTTTTTTTGAAAAATTCATCTTCTTTAGGGACTGGTCTGGAGTTTAATGTCTCAAACTCTATTTTTTGTTGATCTGTAGTTATTTCAAGTTCAGAAATTTTTTCTTTAAGTTCCTCACATATAAGCTCAAGTTCAACAGATCTAGCACCACATATTTCATAATCTCTAACTGTTTCTTTTAGTTTCTTTTTGTTGTTCTGGTAGGCAGACCCAACACTAATGTATTGATCAATAGTGAACTCAAAATAATCAAGAAATTCTTCCCTATCTAAATTATGCATGTTTACCTTTATTTCATTAAAACATACCTGGCTATCATCTGAAGTGCTCCAACCAGCCATGAGATAGAGAACATCTTCTTTTTTCCAAACAGACTTCAGACTGGCCGATCTGTGCATGTGAAAGCAGTAAGGCAGAGATTTGCTTCTTCTTCATCTTCCTCATTCTCTGATTCTGAATCTCCCCAAACTCCAGCAAGCATAGCTCTCTTGAAAACCTTCTTCTCAGTCTAAACTCCAGGATTTCCCTTGGTATTCTTCTATGTTGGACACTCCTTGATTCTGTGCCCCAGTTCACCACATTTAAAGCAACCAGCGTTGGAACTGGTTTTCCTGAACTCTCCAGAACTGTTTCTTCCTTTTGAAAACTTACCCTTGGATTTTATCCTAAGGTATTTTTCAAATCTTCTAGCCATAAGGCTGATATCATCTTCATCCTCCTCTGATTCTTCTGCTTTGAGAACAATCTCTTTGTTTTTTGAACTAGAATCAACCTTTGAATCTGCCAACATCTCATGAGTCATCGAGGAGCCAATGAGTTGTTCCAGAGATAGTGTGGTTAGATCCTTTGCTTCTGGTATGGCTGTGACTTTGGCATCCACTTTCCTGACAGGCTTCTTAACATTTTCCTCACCAACTCTTCACTTGAGAAGGTCTTCCCTAATGACTTAAGTTCATTTACAATGGTCATGAACCTTGTAAACATATCCTTTATGTTTTCTTCTCTAGTCATCTCGAAGACTTCATACTTTGACATGAGCATGTCAATTTTTGACCTTCTCACTTCAGAGTTGCCTTCATATGCAAGCTCCAGTGTATCCCATATTTCCTTTACAGAAGAACAAGCTAAAATTCGATTTACCTCACATTCTGCAATTCCTTGTTAAACAAGTGACATTACCTTTGCATTCTTCTATAGCTTCTTGTAATCCTCACTTGTATATTCTTCTTCTGAATTTGGAACAATGAGCCCTTCCTGATTCTTCTTGTGAATGGACGTGGGTCCATTTTTAGCAATCATCCAGCATTCATAATCTATCCTAATGATAAGATTTTTCATGCAGTTCTTCCACCAGGAGTAGTTAGTGCCATTGAACTTGGGGAGTCTGGAACTGTTTGATTCTTGAGTAGACATCTTCTTGCTCCTCTTGGTAGTTAACCCTTTCAGAAGTTATGTAATAACCCGAAAATCTGGGCCAGAAAATTTCGTGGTTAATTTATATGTATTTTAAATTCTAAGTCCTAAAGGCCAAGTTAATTAGACTGTTTAATCTTATTTTCTCCCTTGTCTCAAAGTTGGGCCCAATGACCCAATATAATTCCCCTTGGCTGGCCCTCCTCTTTGTTTTGGCCAAGAATTATTTACATTTTATTATTATTATTATTATTATTATTATTATTTAGATAATTTTATATCTAAATATCTAATTTTTATTATAATTATCCTAAATAATCTAAAAGTCCTATTTTTAACTAACCACATACCAAGTCTCCTAAGTTGACTCAACTCCCTCCTATTACTACTCATTTCACACGGCCCCTTCCCCTTTCTTTTATTTTAATTGATTCTTTTGTTCTTTATAATTATATATAGGGAACAATACTTATAACTTATTATCCTAACTTCTAAATCTATAAAATTATTCTCAAAAATCCACAAAAGTGCTCTTGTGTGTGCCGTGTGTGTGTCGAACCCCAAGCAAAGATTTTTCTTTGTTTTCTTCCTAATTCAAGGTAACTAGACTAACCCCCTTGAATTTGGTTAATTTATCATATAGTTAATTAGAATTAAACTAGGGATTGATAGAATTAGTATCATGTTTAGGTTATAATTTTCGAACCATATGATGATTATTATTCATGATGTTTCTTGATAATTTTAAATGATCTTTAGTGAATCTTTGTTATTTTAATTAATTCTATGTATGATTTATTATCTTAAATTACATGTTTTACTTAGAATAATAATTGCATGATAAAATCTTGAATTAATTCTTGAACCATGTGTGTGAATGTCGAGTGTGTTGCATAATTTTTATGTTGATTTTGTGATGTTTTCTTGATATAAAAGTATGTACATGATTTATTTAATTGTCTAATTGAAGTCTTGAATTAAATTTATAATTTTGTTCTTGTTTCTATAAAAATGTCGAGTGATCCATGATGATAGAAAGAATTAAATTTTCAATTTTTCTTGTCCAATTATATTCCTAATCTTGATTTATTAATTAAACTTTAGTTTTAAAGTAATTTAAATATGATTTGACACGTTCTTGAAAATTAATCTTGATTTTTTTATCTTTCTTGATGGCCGAGTATTATAAGAGTAAAAAGACATAATTTTTGATCCATGTTGGTTTATAACTGTTCCATAAATAGTTAGATCATGATTTTAGAATTTATATGTCTGTTCTAATAATTTTAATATGATAATATTATGTAGAATTTAAAGCATAAATCTTTGTCCTTGATTGTTGAAGAAGGCCGAATGGTATTGAACATAAAAAGAGTGAATGTTGATCTTGTTTTGAAT
This sequence comes from Salicornia ramosissima, assembly GCA_951394345.1. Taxonomy (NCBI): domain Eukaryota; kingdom Viridiplantae; phylum Streptophyta; class Magnoliopsida; order Caryophyllales; family Amaranthaceae; genus Salicornia; species Salicornia ramosissima. The sequence goes on along the minus strand of OX596240.1, from coordinate 18,677,269 downwards.
AATTAATTTATGATCTTATAATTCAATGGTTATTCTATGATTTTATTATTTATTTGATAAGTTTAAATGATTTATTCATGATAATTGTGATTAATATTTTAAAGTGTCAATTTTTGGTTATTTTAATCATGAAGGCCGAATATTATATTAATGTAAAGGAGTGATTTTAATCATGTTTTATGCAATATTATTTGATAATTGTTAGTTTTATATTAATTTGATGACTTGATTAAATGTCTTGAATTGCTTACGTAATTATTAAAAGAATCGATTTATTTATTTATTTTATTATATGAATGTCGAGTGACTCAAGTTAGTGTGATGATCAATTTAATTTAATTTTTGCTTATAATAATTTTAGTCTATGATTTAAGAATTTAATATAATCAAAGGAATAAAAAGGAAAAACGAAGTTAAGCTGAATTAATAAGAATAAGATGATATGATGATAAGTTGTTTATTGGTCTCACAATGGCCATGTCAATAAGAAAAGGTAAGATAAGTTATAAGAAGTGGACTACGCCTGTTTGGTGATACACGGGTCACCAGATTAGGTTAAATCGAAGCCACTGCCCTACTGCGGTCTCTGGGAAGTTCTTGATTCTAGGATGTGTAGTCGTCTAATTAGTAGTACACGACCTACTATTTAGGAGTTATGGCCATAGCTTAGGCTTATTTCTTGCAAAGGAGAGCTACGGGTAGAATACACGGGTTCTTCCCGGCGCATTTTAGGAAAGATGGGATGTACACGGGCATCCTTACGAGCTATAATGACCGGTCCATGGATTAAGAAAGATGGTTAAAAGATGGGATTTGGGTAATAATATGATAAGATAAGAATTCATTGAGTTGGTATATTATTTATGCACTTATTATGATTATTTATGTATTTGTTATGTTGATATTATGCATGTTATGTTAAGTCTTGCGCTACGTATGTCTGATATGTTATGTATATTATGTATGTCTTGGTTGATTCTATGCCATTATATGATTTTTGGTTCCACATTTAAGTGGGACAACCTAGTTACTCGCCACTGATGGTGGAACCCCCCTCCATTTTAGGTGATGATGCAGATGAATAAGTGGGCTTTCGTATGGATCGGGTTGAGTTTTTTGCAAGAATTATAGAAGAAACCCGAAGTCTACTTTATTTTCTAGTTTATTACTTTTTAGATTTCACTCAGCTTGTTGAGAATAAACATTTGAAGTTGTAGTTTATTGAATAATATGGATCTATGGACATTTTTTATCCTTTCATTAGAAATTAATCAATAAAGAGATATCTTAATTTAAGTTTAAAAGTTTCAATTGAATAAGGTTTTAGCATGGTTTGTTTGGTAATAATCCATTTGTCGATTTCCTTCGTAAATCGACAGCCTTTAAAAGTCGGGTCGTTACAAGTTAGGCTCTGATACCAATTGTAAGTTCATTGTATACTCAAGAAGGGGGGGTTGAATTGAGTATGTGTGTTTTTTCAATCGTTTTCAAGGTTTGTTTGACTTTTTGTAAGAACAACGATAGAATAGTAAATAAAGAGTAGGGACACAAGGATTTAACGAGGTTTGGCTTCTAAACAAGCCTACATCCTCCACTCTCTCACCAATATTATTAATCAACTCTGAATAATAACAAGGTTACACACACAATTAAGTGCTACAACTCTGTAACACTTAATTCCCCACCTGTTAACTCTAACAGTTCACTCAGTGTTCACAGAACACTCCCCAACCACTTCCCTCTAAGTGGTTCAAAGATTACAATCTTAAACCTCCGTAAGCTTTCTCTTAAAGATGGATATGGAGATAGTTTTGCTCTATGGATAAACTCTTAGAAAATATGGCTTGGTTTTCTTTGGAGAGCAAAAGTCTTACTAGGGTTTTCCAAAGGATCGTTTTTATATGCAAGGAAAAACCGTCCCATAGAAGTGTGCTTAGAGACTTGCCTAAATTGTGCAAACAAACTCAGCTGACACAAGTGCAAAGGTACCTATTTCAGACCTTTGTCTCCTTCCACTACATGTAGTGGGAAACTACACTAAAGTCCAACAAGTACAATGCAAAGCTGATTTTGTGTATCAATTTGGCAGATTTCCAAAACATAAGTGATCAGTATTTTTCAAATAAATTTTCAAAAATAATTTTGAACACGAAAATCGATGCTGATCACTTAGGTGCACGTGCGTAATATTGAGGTCTGTTCCCACAGTGGTCTCAGTAATACAAAGTCTACATCTGGTAAAGAGAACTGTTCCAAGCTTGTTCTTTGTCTGTTCTTAGCTTGCTCTTGGCTTGTTCTATTTACTGGACATAAACTTTAACTCTTTTTTCTCTTTACTTAGAAACACAGGATATATTTTCCTAAGTCTATTTTACAAGAAGATCCTAGAAGTATATACAAAAAATAAAAAGGTTTCAAGCTCTTGGCTTCTGATCTTCAAGTATCTCAAGGCCTTCAAAGTTGCCTTGAAGAGTCCTCACTTTATTCAACCTATTCAAATAAAAACATGCATAGCAATCAAGTATAGAGAACTGGTTTGTCATCACTCAAATCAAACATAGTTCAACAATTATCATCCATCGTCACTTTGATCGTTATCATAAACTCATAATCATTTATTATTATCATCAAAAATTCATAATCCATCACCATCATCTATGTCATCATCATTATCATCCATGACATATGTCATATTGGTCATCAACGTCTATCATCGTCATTGATGTCATCATCATCTTCCATCACATATCGTATATCAACATCCATCATTATTCGTATATATACATCCTCACACATGATCATTATCATCACCCATTATCATCTATCTTCATCCATCATCAATGTGACAATGTCATCATCATATATCATCATCACCATCCATCACATATCAACATATTGTTATCATCGGTGTTGTCGTCAATTCATTATCATCCATCATCACTTTAATCGTTATCATAAGCTCATAACCATTTATTATTATTATTATTATTATTATTATTATTATTATTATTATTATTATTATTATTATTATTATTATTATTATTATTATTATCATAAATTCATAATCCATCACCATCATCCATCACCATTCATATACATCATCACAAATGATCATTATCATCACCCATTATTATTCTTTTTATTGATATGATTGTTATTACTATTATTGTCATTATATTATTCGTATATATCAATCACCATCATCACCGTTATCACCAGTATCATCATCAATTCATTGTTGTTGTTGCTGCTAATTGTTATTATTATTGTTATGATCTTTGTTATTGCCAATTCAATATCACCCATCATCATCATCTTGAACGTCATTTACATTCAATATTAATACTCGATACATGCTTACACATTTACACATAATATTAGTATAAGGTTAAATAGATCTAAATATAAAATGATACATAATAAATAACATGAACGTGCACCTTAACTAAATAAACAAATAAATTAAACCATTGTAAGACAAAATACTTCAACGACTAAACCGAATACGATCCGCTTATATTATTTGGGGGAATAACACAAGAAAACTCGGGTAATCCCATTAATACTCGATATCTACATCGATCAGAACCGTTAAAGATGTCCTTATAAAACTGAAAATAACCATAATGTAATTGAATATAGTTGTAACGCCCTAGTTTTTCGGTACTTTTCTGCTATGTTTATTTGTTCATTCATGTTTATTTTATGTATGGTCCGAATTTATTTGGACTATTTATTTTGTTTTATTGATTGAATATCACTAGTAAAAAATAATTCTTTTGCTGCATTTCAAATAATGCGGTTTTTTGAAAAACCGTATCTTTTAAATGAAAAAAAAACCCCAAAAAAATAAATTGTTGATAAAGATGCGGTTTTATGAAAAACCGCATCTTTTGAATTGTAAAAAAATAATTTAAGTGGTAAGTACTACTATCTATCCCTCCCAAAAAAATTCAAAACCTAACTCCAAAGTTTTTTTCCCTCTCCTTCTCTGCCGTGCCATCAGCACCTTCGAGCTTCTCCATCTCTACCACCAATTCCACCGGCCTCTGCTCCATCTCCATGTCTGCTCTTCCGCCGTTCGTTGCTTAGTGCTCCATCTCAGCTCTCTTCTCTCTACTCTCGCTGCTCTCTCGCTGCTCCATCTCTGCTCCATCTCTGCGCCATCTCTGCTCATGTCTCGCTGCTCCATCTCTGCTCCATCTCTCGCTCCATCTCTGCTCCATCTCTCGCTGCTCTCTCGCTCCTTTCTCGCCGCTCTCTCCCTCTGTCGCGCTGCCCTCTGCTTCAATTCTGACGAGCTGCGAAGTTGCTGCGAACTTGCTGCGAATTTGGTGCTCGTCCTTTTCAAGTTGTTGCTGCTTCTCTCCCCCATTGGATTAAGGTATAATTTCAATCTTTAATCTATAATTGCTACAAACTTGCTCTCTCTCTGTTCGATTTTTTAATCTGTTTGCCCTAATTTTTTTTTAAATTCTGTTTTGATGAGTTTTTATAATCTGATTGTTTAGCATTTTAGACCTGTTATTGTTGTAAATTATGCCCTATTTGTTTAGGTTTCAATTTGATGTACAAAGTAGGATAGTTTTGTTAATGTGTTTGGAAATCTCATTGGATATAGTTATATGCAAGCAATTAATTTGTTGAAATAATGTGTTTAGTATGATGCCATCATTAATTGTATAGATTGAGTAATAAAGTTTATTTTTTAAAGTAAGAGTTTTTGTAATATAGTTGTTGAATAATTATAAAAAAAATCATACAAAATAAGTAGTAGCACAAATCTTTGGTTATAATTTGGTTTTAGATTAATGTATTTGTTTTTTGCTATATTAGAAAATAATTGTGTAAATGATAAGTTTGTGCATAAAAAGATAAATACATTCACTAGTGGGATTAGATGTCCAAGGATGGATTAGGTTGGAGTGATAAGGACCCTTGGACTACATCCATATTTAGGTTTTTTTGTGTGATGTGTCTATGTATATGTTCTACGTACTGATTGATACAACTTTAATATGTCCAAAATCATGTAAATAAGTCACATAAAGTTTACATGTACATTATAGGACATAAATGACACTTAAAAATAGAAATTAGGTTGATTGGTGAGAAGATGGGAACGTAAACTACCAAAACGAGCAAAAAATGGGCTATTTGCTTTGTTTTTTGTTCCAAAACCCTCTAAATTTTCCCAAAATCATGCAAATAAGTTATACAATATTTACATCAATGTTATGGGTTGTGAATGACCCTTGAAAACATGAACTAGGCTTATCGAGCCCAAGATGGGAAATATAACACCAAAAATGACCCAAAAATGGCATGTTTGGCTCATTTTTGTTCTAAAACGATCTAAATTTGTCCAAAATGATGCAAATAAGTCACATAAAGTATACACGTATATTATAGGACATGAATGACACTTAAAAATAGAAATTAGGTTGATTGGTGAGAAGATGGGAACGAAAACTACCAAAACGAGCAAAAAATGGCCTATTTGCTTTGTTTTTTGTTTCAAAACCCTCTAACCTTTCCCAAAAACATGCAAATAAGTTGTAGAATGTTTACATCAATGTTATGGGTTGTGAATGAACCTTAAAAGCATGAAATAGGCTTATCGAGGCCAAGATGGGAACTATAACACCAAAAACGACTCAAAAATGACCTATTTGCCTCATTTTTTGTTCAAGAATTCTTGCTTTTAGTATGGCGAAAACTAATCACGTCATTTATGTTATGTATTTCTCAGATTTTCAACACACCAAGAGAAGGGCCATTCACATCTACAGAGATCAATGAAGTTCGAGACAAGTGTGCAGCTATTATTACTGATACATATTTGTGATTTCCTGTATTATTACTTGTTTGTTATTATTTTAAACGTTATTTGTATGATATTTTCATGTATAATATATATGAATTTTTTTAATTATTGCTTCTACTTCGACCCCGCTTTATGACGTGGTAATGATCATGAATAGCATCCTCGAAGATGTGTGAGAATGGGGTTCCATATCAATAGGAATCACCCTTGTACCCTTGATTTATTTATATAATATATATAAATTTTGAATTTATTTTTTAAAAAAAATATTTCAAAAAGATGCGGTTTTAATAGCTTTTCAGTGTTCTAATTAAATCAAAAGATTGGGTTTTTCTATTAAAAGATGCGGTTGTCATATGGGAATTTTTTTTTAAAGATTAAAAGATGCGGTTTTTCAAAAAACCGGAGCTTTTAGGGTGCAGAAGATGCGGTTGAAAAACCGCAGCATTTAGAAAACATTTAAATGATACGCCTATAAATGCTGCGGTAAAAAACCGCAGCATTTACGTTAAAAACAACCGCAACATTTAAATTATTTTCTACTAGTGTATGATTATTTGATTTATTGATTAATTGTTTTTTTATTTATTTTATTTTAATTTAATTAATTAGAATTTTAATTTTAATTTTCTAATTACACTACTACAAAACTAGGCTATAGCAACGCTTCAAATATGTTGCTATAGGGCTGTAAAATGTTGCATAAAGCCAAATGCAATGCTTTCAAAAGTATTTCAATAAGTCTTGTTGCATTAGGTTAATGCAACACTTCTAGAGTGATATTGCAACGTTTTATTAAAGCGTTGCATAATTTTTTAAATGCAACGTTTTTTAGTTGCAACGTTTTTTAGCATATATGGCAACACTTTTTTAAATTCATAGGTAAACAATAGCAACATTTTTTTTGGCAAATGCAACACTTTTGAAAAAAATTATGCAACAAATTGCAACAATTTTTTCAATTTTATGCAACACTTTTGAAATATTCATGCAACATATTTTTCAATTATTGGCAAACAATTTGCAACACTTATATTCCAAATTGCAACACTTTTTTTATAAAATATAAATATATATTATACCGTATGTACTTGCTAATTCCCTGTAAATACTTGCTAATTCCCTGTAAATATTTTTGCCCAAGCTTTTGAACAATTGAAATTGAATACTTAAAAAGTTCGTAATATTATAATAGATCAGAAGTATATGCCAAATGAAACAAATACTAGTTTCGGATTAGTAATATTTTCAACTATGAAAGTATTACAAGATGAAAGGATGAAACTTTGTTAATCCCTAGAAGCTTATCCAAAAACTAACATAATATGTCAATTCTTTATTTGTCAAACCACATATACATATATGTAGAATAAAAAGCTTCTAATCCTTCGATAAGCTAGACATGCCACATGCTTCTTCATACCCTGTGAAAAAAGAAGAATTACACCGTTAGCACTTTGTCTAGTTAGTTACCTGAAAGAAGTGCTCTCTACTGCACTCTCAATAACTATTTTCCAAAAGAACGAATACCACAAGTAGCATATTCCTTTCACTTAACACCTATTTCGCAATATGTTTTAGCAATTAAAGAAGCTATAATATAAATAAAATCAAATCTAAATGCAATTTCAGTTAAAATCCTACCAACAAGCAAGAGTTATAAGTAAACCAAATAACATCAATATGAAAAAAGATATACAGACACCATCAAATATTTAAGCATAAATAAAGTAAGAGAGAAGAAGTATCCCCTGATATTGTGACTCAGATTAAACAAATCAGGTACTCGAGCTTATAAAATTCTATTCGACAGAAGTTGTACAAAATAAATATATCAGTTTGGTTAGACTCATTTGAAGATGTTACTAATTTTTCTGATTAATTAAACAGCTCAAAGTTACACCCACAATAAATATGTGACTAGCAATTATAAAGCCTATGAAGAAAACGTGTATCTATATATATATTTAGTTATTTATTGCGATTAATTTATCATCATCATTGGGCCAATTGTTATAGTGCAATGGACAGCCTTATGAGTCATCCATTGAGTCGTTATACGCCTTTACACTATAATAAATGTAAAAGTCATCAACATTTAAATGACAATTTAGCTATACGCCTTTACACTATAATAACACATAGATAATAGATTGAATAGGCTAGATCAAGCTATTTCATCATATATTACATTGAGCTAAAATTGTTAGATAATTATGCAAGCTTGCTCATCGGAAACAAAAAACACTAAAATCACATTGCTGACCATTTGTACCCTCCAACATAGTCATAATTCATTCCATGTTCTCATGTCTTAGCATTTGTACCTTTAGATAATCAATTTAACAACACAAACACCAATCCCGGCCTAACAATTTTAATAACAAAAATGTGGGTGAAAAAAATGAAGTGAGAGAAGTTCAAAGCTTCATTCTAGAATGAAAGTGTATAAAGCCCTACACTGATGTACCCACAATGTGTTAAGATCCCTTCCACTACTCAATGACTATCCAATCACCCTAAACAACTATTGAAACCTAGGCACGCCAGGACCCAGGTCCTGCAGCAAACTAGATAAACTAGTATAGACCACCAGACCATCCACTACTGTCTACTGACCTGGCCAGTGGCCAAGACACCACACAGACCATACCAGAACGACCAAGCAAACCAAAATAGATAAATTGACACTGAGAATTAGAGATTTCTTTACATATAAATCTGCTCTATTATGCTAGGCTGTGATAACTGAGCGAGTTTTGCTAGGTTGACAAACAAATTTAACAGAAGAATTCGTTAATCAAGCGTATTCAAGTAAAATTCACAATTAAATTAACATTAAACAAAATTGGATGAGCTCTGTACAAGTCAAGAGTAGTGTATATGAGTAAAATTTAGTTAAAAAGAACATACTCTGAAATTTACAAACCCGAATATAGTAACTTACTGTGGCACTTTACAATTGAGAAAGATTTGTAGCATTTATCATGATCCTACAAAAAAATTCAAAAACAAACCAAAAAAACACTAATAAGAAATTGTAGTAATTTAAATTGTATGCTGCTTGACTAATTATGGTGAAAACAAAGAAGAAAAACTTGAATTTCTAAAAGAAACTAATTAAAACTGGTCTAAAATTTGCCAAATCTCCTTAAATTTAAATGCATGTTAGGCAAATTGCTTAGCAAAACCTGAATTGTGAGAAATCTGACAAATTGTGAGACCAAAGTGTGGGAGAAATCTGTCGAATAAAAAGAGCATATGAGACCAAAGAACGATTTAGAGAAATTGGAAGGAAATTTCGTGACCAACCTTTATATATACTCACTGAGTCATTCGTGGACCACCGCGACACCGCCGACGCCGTGAAGAAGTGAAGAATGGACCACCGCATCCTTAGGAAAACCCTAAAACCCACGGCCCTAACCACGAACGGACCACCACAACGGCGCCAACAATGAACGGACCACTACATCCTCGCGGAAACCCTAACCACGAACAAACCATCGTCCTCTCCGATGGCCGACTCTCCAGTGAACTGGGTGTGTGGGAGTATGGGTGTTGGTGTGAAGTGAGGGTGTGTTTTGGAGCAAAGTTTGTTGGGGAGACTGCTGGTGTTGCTCCATATGTGAGGGAATGAACTTGTTTAAAAATATACTTCAATCCCTCGTATTAGTTGCAACGTTGTTTTTTAACGATTGCCAATGTATAATTTATATTCGTAATATTATTATTCGTTTTATCAAAAATTATAAAAATTAGATTATCATAAAATACACATTGAGTGATTATGAATAGTGTCCAATTTGGCAACATTGCAACTAATATATATACAGTTTATTATAGGGTGCCTTTGATTCATCTAATTTTTCATTATCTGCGATAAACGTTTCTAATTTGATATGAATTTTTTATTTGATTTGAATTTTTCTAATATGTTTTGATCTAAACTTTTAAGAAATTCTTTTGTGCATTATTATAATTAAAAATTATTATTATTATTATTTTTATTTTAAAAATTAAATATTGGTGTAAAAAATTAAAATTAAATAAAACCCATGCCAATTATTTTGGTGTCCCTTTTTTGTGTGTAATGCAACGTTTATTAGGAAGTGTTGCAAATAAATGTTGCTTAATTCATATCAAATGGCAACACTTATTATAAAATGTTGCCTAAGTAATTTAAAGTGTTGCATAATTATTAATATGCAACGTTTCAATTAGAATTGTTGCAATATTTGATTTTTGGTCAAAATATGCAACAGATTTAAAAAGTGTTGCTACTTAATTGTTGCCTTAGGCTAGTTTTGTAGTAGTGTTAGTTAATTAATTTTGGGCCAAATGCAATTTAGGCATGATTAGTCATGCATGAGTGCAATTAACCCAAGTGATCATCAAAGCCCATTTAGCCTTGCTAAAACCCCCCCCCCCTTGTGATGTGGCATGATTTTTGCCACTTGCCTCATGTTCACACCTTAACCAACTTCTATAAATAGAAGTGGTAGTAAGGCTTAAGGTTCATTTTCCATTCTTAATCATCCTTTGCCACAAATTAAACACAAAACACTCTCCATTGTCCTCCTTGTTCCACGCCATTTTTGGCACTTTCACCAGCCTTTGTTCATCATTTTCCACAAAACTTAAAGATTAATCCTCCATTGATCTTTAGTAATCAAAACACAAATTAAACCTCATTAATTCCAACCAAGATCACTAGTTTGGGGTTTGATTTCCGGGTTGGTTCGAGTGGGTATTGGTTCGTGTGGTTCGTGCGTCGTGTTCGTGTGGGACGTGCGTGGTGCTCGTATGGGTGTTGCACGGTGTTCGAGTGATGGTCTCGTGGTGGTCGTGCGTGTTCAAGTGGTGCAACATGGTAGTGCGTGGTGACCGTGCGGTTGAAGCCGTGTGGTTCGTGTTGATTGGGCCGTGTTGTTTGGTTTCCAGGCAGCAAGTTTTCTATTGTTTTTGCGCTCAAGCTTATTAAGGTAACATATTTTTCTACCTTAATTTGAATACTATGGTTATAGGGTTGATTAGATGATAAAATTAGGCTAGATTGTTGATGAATGTTAGCTACGTTCATGCGTGATTTCTAGGCTGATTTGGGTGATTATTTTGTGATGTTTTTGATGAGTTTTCGTGCATGTTATGATTCTTTATGATAATCTTATGTTTCTTCATGTTTATGATCAATTTCATGAAGTTTTTTATGCATGTTAATGATGGGAATTTTGTGTAGTATGTGTGTGTTATGGATGAGTTCTTGATGAGTTCTTAGATGAATTTTGAAATTCTTGAATTAGTTCATGTATTCCTTAAGTGTGTTAAAGATAATTAAAGATTATTAAAGTTTATTAAAGAGAGTTAAGGAAAGTTTAAAGAAAGATAAAGAAATGGTAAAGATTGATTAAAGAGGTTCCAAGATTATGGTAATGTACTGATAGTAGAGGATTTGGGTCTCTAATAACCAAATACCCCTGATGTAGTATAGTGGGGGTTATCGAACACAGGGAACAATGGAGATTTAGGAATGAGCAAATTAAAACGGATGAGGATCTTGTTTTGGGGGTTTTTAGGGTGAAAAATTGCAATTACTATACTAAAACTAACAACTGGCAACAAAACTAAACTAAGCACAAAATAGCTTAAAACACAAGAAAATCAACAAATAACAAGCACTAGGGGTTATGGTTCCGGATTCACTAGACTTGGGGGATTCACTCCAAGCAATTATATGACTAATCAACAATTTAGGGAAGAGGAACAATCTCTCTTCAATACTCAAAACTTTTCCCAAAGACAATGAGTTGGAGAGTTGATTCATCAACAAAGCCTTTCCCAAGGTCATTTGAAAACTTCACAACTCCCACCATGGGTGCAAGACTTTTTCTTAGTTTCACCATTCAATTCCTTGACAAAGCAAAACCATTTGGGCAAAGAAGAAATACAACAAACAACTCGTAGACAAAGCATTGAAGCATTTCAATACAAGTAAGTAGACTTGATCAACATCAACTTTCAAGCTCTTTGACACCAAACACAATAAACACATAACATCAAATACCCATAAAATCAACGAAAACCCCCAAGTCGTTCATAAATCCTTCCCCATAAACCCTAGCAAGAAAACTACTCACTACTCATGAAGTTAGAAGCAATAACAATGGAGATTGAAACTAAATAAATCTTAAGCATGATTAAGAAGTGAAAACAAGCAATAGAACAATCAATACTAGCATTCAACAGAAAAAACACAAAAAATGAGAAAGGTGAAGAAATAATACCAAAAGATTACTTCGATTAACAATGGAGAATGAATAAAGATGGAGTTGAAGCTTTTTCTCTCTACAAATCTACTTTCTCTCTCTAGTTTCCTCTCTACTTCTCTTTAAAAAAAATTGTCTAAAAAACTATGAAATAAACTTGATAGATAAGAGAGAAATCTGAGTCTCGTCTATATTTTTTTTCCTTGCAGTAATCTTGCGCGACCGCGAGAAATGAGGAAAAACGGGCGCGACTGAAGAACAGAAAAAGAGCAATGTCGCGGGCGCACTGCTAGCGTCGTGGGCGTGACAGAACAGAGACGCGGGCTCGACGCATGCTAGAGGCATGCTGCTGCAGTAGATTGTCGCGGACAAATGTAGAGCCAGCGAGGACGCGCCAAAATCCCTGTCCGCGTCTTCCAAAAGCAAACCCTATCAAATTTTCAACTATAAGCTCGGGCTCTCGGGAAGGGCCGACACGCTTTCCGAGGCATCCTGTTATGGGCCCGGGTTGCTGCTGAAATTACAAAATCGCCCTCGGGCTATCTTAGCCTTGATTTTGGGGGTCACGGGATTGTTGTACGCATCTCGAAGCCTATTTAAGGCCTCTCACGACCCTTGTCGGCTATGAGGAACCGCACGAGAATGCACGAGTAACCTACATGAATACATACAAGGCATAAGAGATACATAATTGCTCATTTATTGACAAAAATAGCAAGAAAACAACTTTACCCTACTTAAACTCGAAACAAACCAAACCTATGCAAAAATGAATAAAAACTAAAGAAAATAAGTTTAAAAGGCATTGAAAATAAGCGAAAAGAGCCCGGAAAATAGGTCCAAAAATGGACCGATCATGTACATAGTTAGACTCAAGAAAAGGCGTAAGATGCGATCTTGAGGATAACCAGGACGTAATGGATTTATAAAGATTAGCTTGAATTTACTCTTAGACGCCTAACGTTAGAGTAAGATTCTAAGACTTGGGTTAAGACGTTGCCCCTATCCTAACCGCGGTATTGGGATAGTGTATACTTGCTATGTCGTCTTTGTGATATGAATTTCCGTAAGATGGGGTTCATGGGTTTGGGAGTAAGATTCTCAATCCTGGCATAGTAGGAAAGTTCGTTCGCGTAAGATGCGTTCGTACGAGCATAGTCCGGTCTAATATGTAAATGATAGCGACAAAGATTAAGTAATGATAAGATTGAATAATTAAAGTCGGTCAAGTTTTGATATTGTCATTATTTGTTACTATTATCGTTTTGATATTGGTTTTATTATGATGTTATGTCGCATGGTTGGTATGTTTGAGTGCCTGATGTGCTTGTTTGATTTATTCTATGATCATGTGTATCCATGTTAGGGTGGGACTGTTATGTTACTCGCCACTAACAGTGGATTGCGGTTCATTTTCAGGTAACTCTGATGATGATGTTCTTGCTTAGCTTTGGGTTGGGTGAGTGTCGTTGCATTTCTATTTTAGTTGATATTTCATTTTTAGTTCAGACGATTAGTATTTGTAATTTGTATATTCTAACTCTGATAATGTTTGGAGTTAATTCCTAGTGTTGACTATTTTTGGGTTTAGTATCTTACAATCTTATGGTTTTTGTACTTCTGGGATTTAGTAATAATATTTCTTTTGAGGTTTTATTTAATTTTTAAGTGTGTTTGTATGTTAGATCGACTATTCGACTCGTCGGTTTCTTCCGCGCCGGTTTAAGCGAGTCGGGTCGTCACAGTTGGTATCAGAGCTGAATAGGTTAAAACTTTAAGTGAAGTTTTAGGATTTGAGTAAAACCCGAGAGTTGTGATCTTTACCATTCACGAGTGATAAACCCAATTAAGAATAAGTATAAGGGAGAACAGCATCGGGTAGAAAAAACCGGGGTAAGACTCTTTTTCCTATTTTCTTTTGACTTCTGTACTTGACTATAGTGTGGATTTTTTTACTGACACTACTTCTCTTTGTGTGTCTTTTCCTTGCGATGATTTCAGCATGTCCACAACTCGCCGGTCAAGTTTAGGACCACAGATGTTACGAGCGCTCGAGGAAGCGATTCTTACGTTAGTGCACCATAGTCGTCAGCAATCGGGTTCGCAGTCGACGTTCGATCGTATTGCTCGTCATCGACCACCGACATAAGATGGGGTTGCCGACCCTACGATTTTGGAGAGCTAGATCCGCGAGATGGGGAAGCTCTTCGACGCTATGTTTTGCCCCGAGCACGAGAAGGTCCAGATCGCCAGCTACTACTTGAGAGGAGAGGCCGATAATTGGTGGAGCGTGTCTAGGAACGCGTGTATGCCCTTGCACTCGATGTCTTAGGTCGAGTTCGTAGCTAAGGTCCAAGAGAGGTTCTACCTCGACGAGTTACAGTGGCAGAAACAGGAGGAGTTTCTTACTCTCACTCAGGGTAAGATGACGGTTCATGCCTACACTGATAAGTTTGCCGAGCTATCGAGGTTCGCTACATCTGTAGTACAATCTGAGGAGGAGCGGATCAAGTGCTACATCAAGAAGCTAGATCCGAGGATTTGCGTTCATGTGATCAGCTGTGGAGCGAAGTCGTTGTAGCGAGCTTACGAGGTAGCACTCGAGATTCAGGCGTCTGTTATCGAGGATGCAAGCAGGAAGAGGACCCCGACCACGGTGACGTCGCCATCTTTTAAGAAGCCCCGATTCAGTGCTCCTAGCAATATCCCTCCGACCGCTAGTTCGTCTCAGGGATCAGGGAGTTCGAGATGCAGAGGCTGTGGCAAGGACTTCCATCCAGGGAAGCGTTATGACGGGACGCCCATTTGGTGTTTCATCTATGGGAAGGAAGGTCACAAGGCGTCAGTTTGCCACGAGAAGAAGCCAGGCACCGAGATCAAGAAACTACCGGCACCAACTAAGACTCCAGTGAAGAATCGATTCTACTGTATGACTGAGGCAGAGGCAGAGGTCCAGCCAGATGTAGTAGTCTCAAGTAGATTTCTTGTCTCTGGTATGTTAGCTTATGTATTGTTTGATTCTGGTGCTACTGTCTCTTTTTTGGCTAGTAGTTTTGCCTCGAGTTCTAATCTTCGTGGCAGTTCCCCTGTTAGTTCGATCATTACTCTCCCTTCTGGAGAGGATGTTGTTTGTCAGCGTGAGTTTGGAGGAGTGCCCATCGTTATAGCTGGAGAGCA
This sequence comes from Salicornia ramosissima, assembly GCA_951394345.1. Taxonomy (NCBI): domain Eukaryota; kingdom Viridiplantae; phylum Streptophyta; class Magnoliopsida; order Caryophyllales; family Amaranthaceae; genus Salicornia; species Salicornia ramosissima. Next base: position 18,661,999 of record OX596240.1, on the reverse strand, counting down.
GGCGACGGCCGATCTGAAGGAGTTCCCGCTGATGGAGTTCGATGTCATTCTTGGCATGGATTGGCTGTCGAGGTATCGAGCGATCATTCGTTGCCGAGAACAGTCAGTGACATTCCAACGATCGCAAGGCAATCGAATTACCTACTCTGGGATCATTCTGAAGAAGGGAGTAAAGGTAATCTCAGCCTTGAAGATGAGAAAACTTCGCCAGAAGGGCGATATGGTGAACTTATGTCAGGTAAAGGACTTGACTGAGGAGAGTCTGTTGGACGATATACCTATAGCGAGGGATTTCAGAGACGTATTTCCTGATGAGCTACCAGGAGTTCCACTCGAGCGCGATGTCGAGTTTAATATCGACTTAGCACCCGGGACAACGCCGATCTCAAAAGCACCTTACCGGATGGCACCATCGGAGTTGCAAGAGTTGAAGATGCAACTTCATGATTTGATCGATAAGGGCTTCATTAGGCCGAGTGTTTCTCCATGGGGAGCACCTGTGCTCTTTCTGAAGAAGAAAGACGGTAGCATGCGCCTGTGCATAGACTACCGAGAATTGAATTGGTTAACGATCAAGAATAAGTACCCGTTGCCTAGGATTGAGGACCTATTCGATCAGTTGAGACGAGCGGGAGTTTTCTCGAAGATAGATCTTCGATCTGGATATCATCAGATTCCAGTCAAGAAAGAAGACAGCCCGAAGACAGCTTTTCGTATGAGATACAACCACTACGATTTTGAGGTGATGCCCTTTAGTCTCACTAATGCACCAGCCGTGTTCATGGATCAGATGAACCGGACATTTCATCACTTACTCGATAAGTGTGTCGTAGTCTTTATCGATGATATCCAAGTTTATTCGAGAGACGAGTCTGAGCATGCAAAGCATCTCCGGATAGTGTTAGAGATATTGAGGAAGCATAAGTGGTTCGCGAAGCTCTCTAAGTGTGAGTTCTGGCTTCGCGAAGTAGCATTTCTGGGTCACGTTATTGGCAAGGAAGGCATTAAGGTAGACCCGACAAAAGTTAAGGCTGTAGTTGAATGGAGTAGCCCGAGAAATGTGGCGGAGGTTCGTAGTTTTCTGGGTTTGGCCAGATACTATCGACGATTCATCCAGGACTTCTCCAAGATTGCTAGGCCGATGACTAGTCTTCTACAGAAGGAGATCCAATTCGTTTGGATGGAGGCTTGCGAGCAAGCATTTCAGCAGCTGAAATAAAGATTAGTCTCTGCTCCTATTCTTACCCTTCCGAAAGATGATGAGGATTTCGAGCGTAACTAGCCCATGCATGACTTGGAACTAGCATCGCTTATGAGGCTAGGATGCGTCTTGATGCAAGGTGGGAAGGTCATCGCTTATGCATCGAGGCAGTTAAAGGTGCACGAGCGTAACTACCCCATGCATGACTTGGAACTAGCAGTTGTGGTTTTCGCGCTTAAGATCTGGAGGCACTATCTCTATGGTGGTTCGTGTAAAGTATTCACGGATCATAAGAGTCTCAAGTACATCTTCACTCAGAAGGACCTCAATATGAGGCTGTGACGATGGCTTGAGCTTATTAGTCTTGTAGGTCATTTTTCATCCTTTTTAGTCTTTGTTTTGCCCATATTTGTGCATTTTTAGTTGGTTTTTCCTCCGCTCGTTACATGTTACCAAGTTTTGGATCTCGTTTCATTTTTGGGTATTTTCTATGCATTTTTGAGAGAAAATGGGAATACAAGTGCTTTGATATTTTGCATGAGTTGTTTCAGGTCCACGCCAAAGCATTTGGAGCCTTGTGTGCGAAGCTCGAGCCCGGGAGTGACAATTCAAAGCTTGAAGTGGAATGGAATTGATCCCTAGCACCGAGCGTCCGCTCCAACCCCTTAGAGCGTCCGCTCGGACTCCTTGTCGAGGATGCAGGAGCTTCTTGTTGGAGCTAGAGCGTCCGCTCCAACCCTTGGAGCGTCCGCTCCCCTTGCCCAGCCTCAGCACGTCCAAGTACCACCGAGCGTCCGCTCCGACCCTCAGAGCGTCCGCTCGGCTCACGATCAGAGAGGCATTGGCTGCTGGGAGGTGCCAGAGCGTCCGCTCCAACCCATGGAGCGTCCGCTCACCTATGCATGGAGCATCCGCTCCCTCTCTTTAGAGCGTCCGCTCCCAGTACTTGTTGCCAGCTCGTCTATTTGACGTATTAGTGGAGCGTCCGCTCTCAACCCTCAGAGCGTCCGCTCCCACCTGCAGCGGCTCATTTATTCCGAATATTCCCCTTCTCTCTCATGTAATATATAAATACCCCAACTTTTCTAGGTTTGGACATAACGAAAAATATCAAGAACTTAGCATTATTTTCAGTATTTTTAGAGAGAGAAACACAAGAGTTTTAGTAGTTGTTAGCTTGTAATCATCAACAATTTCTTCTTCATTTGCAATCAATCAATATATTCAATCTTCTAGTTTGGTAACAATTCTTATCTTTCCTTCTTTGTTATTTGTTCATCATTTTTATGTTATTATTTGTTGAGTTATTACTTGTCATTAGCTATAATCTCTTGTTCATTGTGTTTGTGATTTTAAGTTTAAATCTTTGAAGTAGTATTTGCAAGTCTAGTTGTTATTTTCCATGTTTATTAGTTTCTCTACTTCTTCTATCATGTTTGGTCTATTTATGGCTTTTGTTAGTATGAACATCCCTCTCCTAGGCTAGATTTCTAGCTAGGGGAGGGGGAAAATGATGGTATTTTGATTGTTGAACATGGAGTAATTGTTAGTTTGGTATGAAATAACTTGTGGATGCTTGTTTTCTAACATGGATTGAAATGCTAGATTAGGAGTTTGGCCAACTTCTAGGATAGAATCTTGGACTAACCAAGTGTGGTTGAGAAATCTAAGCATGAGGTTAGAGAATGAGAGATCTAGTTTACCGATCGATTCGATCCATGGTGTTTGGTTTGGTCTAGGTTGAGGTGTTGTGTGAGCGGGTTGGCTGAGAAATCTTAGCCCTCTTGCATAAACTAATCTCCTTGCTTGAAACAAATGATTTTATGCTTGCTATTTGGTTGCTCCATGCTTGATTTTTGGAATATCATGTTTTCCCCCTTTCCCTAGTGCCTTTAATCGTTGATTTTACTTCATTTTAATTTAATTTATTTGCATTAGATTTAGTTTGTTAAAGTAGTTTAGTCACCTTTCCTCTTTATTAAAAACCCCATTTTCACTCAATAACTTGACTAAGTAATCCGCTAGTTTCTTGTGGTTCGACCCCTTACTTTCCTATACTACTTGTTAGGCTAGCCTAGGGTAATTATTTTTGACCGGATTAGGAAGTAACGACCCCTAAGCCCCGATCAAATTTTGGCTCCGTTGCCGGGGAACTACGGTGTTATTTAGCTCGTTATTGTTTGAATTTTTATTTATTTTTTATTTTTGCACTTTATTTTCTTTTCTTATTTTCTCTATCATCAAATTAGTGTTATTTGTCAATTGCTAACGCCTTGCTTAGTTGTGTTTGATGCAAAGGTGGTCCCAAGGGCCTCCTGAATACTCTCTTAACCTTGAGATCAACCGTACTTTGTGTGGGGTTCGAAACATGTACCGAGAGCTAGGCGAGTTTGACCAAGACCCTCCTGACACATCGAGCACATCTACCGAAAGCATGGGTGATCAAAATCCCGTTCCGTTGTTCCGAGACTTTGGGGGCCCGGACAACTATGAGCTCACAAGCGGGCTTCTCCTTCCCACAACCAACACTAATTTCACCATTCATCCCCACTACACCAACATGGTCTTACAAAACCAATTTACAGGGACGGCACATGAAGACCCCATTGAGCACCTAAACCGATTGTTGGATCTTTGTGCCATGGTTCAAACCAACCAAGTGAATCAAGACTACATCTGGATGCATCTTTTCCGTCACTCTCTCTCTGGGCGTGCCTATAGATGGCTTAAGAATCTTAAGCCACGATCATTAACTACTTCGAGTGAAGTGGCCTCGGCGTTTCTCAAAAAGTTCATCTCCGAGGAAAAGACCGCCGAAAAGAGAAGAAAGATTGCTACGTTCCAACAAGAAGATGGGGAGTCACTAAGTGAAGCGTGGGAAAGGTTCAATGTGTATGTTCGAGCTTACCCCAATCATGAATACTCTAAGAACCAACTCATCCGGACTTTCTATGATGGGTTGGATCCTATCCCCAAGTCACATCTCAATGCCGCTTGTGGAGGCCAAATCTCTAAGGTTCCCCACGCTGAACTAGAAGATAAAATTGAAGAAGTGGTGCGAGATTGTGCATGGGGAGGTCAATCAAGAGCAACAACCAAGAAGCCGGGGAAGTATGAGCTTGACCCCGAACAATTGAAGGCTTACATGGAGCAAATCGTTGAGAAAAAGATGGGTAAATCTCAAGCGGCATCAACTTCTACACCATCTACCAGGGCTCCGGTCTTCTCTTGTGAAAATGCGGCAGTACAAACCATGATGCTAGTTATTGTGGTGGTAGGGATTTCCGCCCGGAACAAGTGGCGCATATGGGTTACCAATACAATCAAAGAGATTTCCCTGACAATGTGCAAGGTAACCAAAGGCCTTATGAACAAGGTGGGCAATCCAACTACACCAACAATAACCCCAATCAAGGAGGGTACTACAACCACCCAAATCATCCGAACCGGCAACCTCTCAACAAGCCACCTTTCAACCAAAACTTCAACCCTCCACAAAATCATCCCAATCCTCCATTCCCTAACCCTTCTATACCTCGCCATACCCCAACTCAAGACACCCAACTCATCTTAGACCAATTCAAGAATCTCCAAAGAGAGATGAGTGGATTGCAAAAGGAGTTAGGTCAACAAAGCACCCAAATCTAACAAATCACTTCCCACCAAAAAATGACCGACACCCAAATTGCCCAATTGGCCGACAAAGTGGCTAAACTTTCTAATGACAAGCTACCGGGCCAACCTTCAGCCAACACCGCTTCTCACTCCGTGAATGCCATCCATTTAAGAACAGGAATGGTTTATGATGGGCCTACCGTGGAGCAACAAATTAATGAGGAGGCACCCCAAAGTGAAGAAGACAAGGTGGTAGAAGAGGAGGTCATGGTGGAGAGTTCAAATGCTAAGGGTGGCAATGATAGCCAAGAGATGGGGGGTGACAAAAGCAAGAAAAAGGATAGGGGGAGAAAAGTAAGTTTGGAAGATGCTACTTCAACCACACCACCGGAATTTGCCAAGTATGCTCCAAAGCCTTCATATCCGGAGAGGCTTGTGGAGAGGAGACTCAATGCAAAGTATCACAAGTTCATGGAATGCATGAAGGGACTCACTCTAAATGTCCCCTTTCTTGAAGCAATCAAAGAGATGCCAACATATGCGAAGTTCCTCAAAGAACTTCTTTCTAACAAGAGGAAGCAAATTGATGAGATGGTCACTTTACCATCTCAAGTGAGTGCGATCTTGCAACGAAAGATGCCACCTAAGCTAAGGGATCCGGGAAGCTACACTCTCCCGGTCATGATTGGTGATTTGGGTACCAAGGGAGCCTTAGCCGACCTAGGGGCAAGTGTTAGCTTGATGCCCCTCTCAATTGCTAAACTCTTGGATTATGAAATGGTTCCTTCAAGAAAAGTGATTCAAATGGCTGATCGTTCTACCAAGGTTCCTTGTGGAGAGCTCGAGGATGTGCCGATACGGGTTGGAAATCTCATTGCCCCATGCGACTTTGTTGTCATGGACATCGAAGAGGACCCGGCAACACCTCTCATCCTAGGTCGGGAAGCTCTTCACACTCTTGGTGCGGTAGTGAATTGCCGAGATAATACCATAACTTGTGAAGTGGACGATGAAAGAGTAGTGTTTGAGTTCTCTAAGTTGATGAAGCAACCGATGGTTGAAAAGCTGTGCTGGGTTGATCTTGTGAGTGATGAGCTTGATAAGTCTGAAAGGGTTCATCGAAGAAGGGAAGATCCTCTTGAAGAAGTGATGCAATTAGAAGATGGGGTTGAGAAATCCAAGGAGGGTACGGAGCTTGAAGCCTCTCTTGACCAAGCTAGTCCGGTGGAGGATGAACCATTGGACGAGCTCCCATCGATCCAAACCGAGGATAAGGAGGAGAGGACCACGCCTCCTCCCAAGGTAGAATTGAAACCCCTTCCCCCTTCACTCAAATATGCTTTCATTGATAATGCTTGTTGTTACCCTTTCATTATCAGTGCTAACCTTGATGACCCTTCTTTGGAAAAATTGAAGCAACTCTTGCGAAAGTATCAAGGGGTCATCGGGTATAGCATTGATGATTTGAAAGGGATTAGTCCGAGTTTGTGCATGCATAGGATCCATCTTGATGATGGCCATACCTCCTCTATAGAACCTCAAAGAAGGTTGAACCCCACCATGAAAGAGGTGGTGAAGAATGAGGTCTTGAAACTCCGTGAGGCGGGGATTATCTACGCTATCTCAGATAGCAAGTGGGTGAGTCCCGTCCATGTGGTTCCCAAGAAAGGGGGTATGACCATTGTTAAGGATGACAAGGAGAATCATGTCTCCACCCGGACGGTGACCGGGTGGAGGATGTGCATTGATTATCGTAGGCTCAATAAAGCCACGAAAAAAGATCATTACACCTTGCCTTTTATGGACAAAATATTGGAGAGGCTAGTAGGACACTCTTACTTTTGCTTCCTTGATGGGTACTCAGGATTTTTCCAAATCCCGATCCATCCCGAGGATCAAGAGAAGACTACATTCACATGCCCTTTTGGGACATTCGCATACCGGAGAATGCCCTTCGGTCTATGCAATGCCCCATCTACTTTTCAAAGGTGCATGTCCGCTATCTTCTCCAACATGCTAGAGGATGTTATTGAGGTGTTTATGGATGATTTCAGTGTTTGTGGTTCGTCTCTTGACAATTCTAGGCTAAAGTTGAGAGCCGGGAAGCTCAAATCTAAGTGGTCCGGACCCTATACGATCACTAAGGTGTTCCCATATGGGTCACTTGAGCTCCAACAAGGCGACAATGTGTTCAAGGTCAACGGCCAAAGGATCAAGAAGTACTACTCCAACGAAGAGATCCCCGACCCTTCTTGCTTGCGGTTGGATGTTGTGAGGGATGGTCCCTCTTTTGATTGAAAGCTTATTATGGATGGTCTAATGCTTTGGGACCTTAAACTAAGCACTCTTCGTGCCCTCCGCCTTTGCGGTGTGGGGGCCCGCGTCAAGCTAATGACATTAAAGAAGCGCTTCCGGGAGGCAACCCGTGTATCCTTTTTGTGAATAGTTGTCTGAACAATTTTAGTTTGTAGCTTTTGTATTTGTGTAATTGCCATTTCTTGCTTGGTAGTGATGGAAATTACGGAGGAATTTCGTTTTGTGAGGGGGGTAGAGCTCATTGTAGGTCTCCCTTTTCAAATATTTTTTTAAGGCATAGGATGGAATTCCGGGCTTTTTGAGGCATAGGATGGCCAATTGGTAATTTCTTGCTTTTTTTTCTATAATGATGAATTGTGCATAGGATCCTATTCTTGTCTAATTATTGTTTTGGAGAGATGGTTTGGATGTAGTTTTACAAGTTCTTTATGCCGGTTTGAGCTATGATTTTGGAGATGCACGATGGCCATTCCGTGTAGTTCCGGCACCACTTTGGTGAGACCTTTCCCTTACCCCTCCTTTTTAGCATTTGATTAGAAGAATAGGTAGATACAAAGCATGTTTGGTATTAGGATTAGCTGCCGGGGTTGAGATATTCCCCCTTTTTTGTGTGGTTTGATTGTGATATTGGCATGCTTTAGATTCTTTTCCATGATGCATCATTATGTGGAGTTCATGTATATAGTTGGATTTTTGGTTTATTTTGTTGATTTTCTTTTATTTTGATTTGTCCTTTTTCTTATTTTAAGCTTTATAAATAAAAAATAAAAAAATAAAGGGAGTGAAAAAAGAAAAAAAATACAAAAAGACTTTCGTGTGCTTTGTAATTATTGGCTTCTTTGCTCTTGGAATGACCCCCTGTGATGAGATATATGTGGATTCCTTTGATCCAATACCCTTGAGTTATGAGTAGGGGGGCATTTCCAAATTTGGTGTAAACATAAGTTCGGGTTATATCCCACGCCTTGTTCGTAGCGAAAAATGAGTAGCTTATGTCCCAATGAAAAGTATGTGAGGAAAAAGAATCAATCTCTAAAGTTCACAAAGATTCTCCTAACAAGTTCGTGTAATAGCTAACATGCATGCCTATCGAGTCAATAAGTGGTTTCACCACATGTCTATCGAGTCAATAAGTGCTAAGAACATTTTATCGAGTCCAATAAGTGGCAATGTCCACAAGGCTAGTAGCCTATTCAATCAAAAAAAAAAAAAAAAAACTCAATAAGTGGCCAAGCTACAAGTCCTTTGCATACTCACTACCACGCAACTTAATCTAAGAATGTCAATGTGAACTTTAGGGGGAGAACGGATTGCCAAGCATGTGGATCGTTAGGGGATAAGTGAAAAGACTACCAAAAAGAGCAATGGTTGTGTGTGAGATGAGGTTTGCTTTGTTTATCGAGGACACTCCTTAAACACTTCTTGCTAGCCCATACTAGCCCCTTGATTTACGAGCACACCTCTTGTTTTGGAAGTCATTTGAGAGGTTTTAGGGATATGTGAACCATATTGATGAGGGGTGACCTTGGGCATGGAAGTCATAATGTTATTTTCTTTTCTTTCTTTCTTTGGCTCGCTTTTCAGTTATGGGTTAATCTTTGCTCGAAAACCCTCGCGAGAGCTCACTCGCCCTCCTAAGGGACTTGGAGGTTTAAAGGGCTTGTCATTTACGCTAAAAATGACCGTGATTCCTACAACAGTGATTTAGTGTAAATATGGTGTGTTTGATTAGGTTTGTTAGCTTCCATTACTTGGTGTTGTTATCCTGTGGTTCGGGAATCAATTTGACTTTGCTCGAGGGCGAGCAAAGGCTTAGTTGGGGGGATTTTGATCGGTGCATTTGTGCAGCATCTTGTAGGTCATTTTTCATCCTTTTTACTCTTTGTTTTGCCCATATTTGTGCATTTTTAGTTTGTTTTTCCTCCGCTCGTTACATGTTACCATGTTTTGGATCTCGTTTCATTTTTGGGTATTTTGTATGCATTTTTGAGAGAAAATGGGAATACAAGTGCTTTGATATTTTGCATGAATTGTTCCAGGTCCACGCCAAAGCATTCGGAGCCTTGTGTGCGAAGCTCGAGCCCGGGAGTGACAATTCAAAGCTTGAAGTGGAATGGAATTGAGCCCTAGCACCGAGCGTCCGCTCCACCCCCTTAGAGCGTCCGCTCGGACTCCTTGTCGAGGATGCAGGAGCTTCTTGTTGGAGCTAGAGCGTCCGCTCCAACCCTTGGAGCATCCGCTCCCCTTGCCCAGCCTCAGCACGTCCAAGTACCAACGAGCATCCGCTCCGACCCTCAGAGCGTCCGCTCGATCCACGATCAGAGAGGCATTGGCTGCTGGGAGGTGCCAGAGCGTCCGCTCCAACCCATGGAGCGTCCGTTCGCCTATGCATGGAGCGTCCGCTCCCTCTCTTCAGAGCGTCCGCTCCCAGCACTTATTGCCAGCTCGTCTATTTGTCGTATTAGTGGAGCGTCCGCTCTCAACCTTCAGAGCGTCCGCTCCCACCTGCAGCGGCTCATTTATTCTGAATATTCCCCTTCTCTCTCATATAATAAATAAATACCCCAACTTTTCTAGGTTTGGACATAACGAAAAATATCAAGAACTTAGCATTATTTTTAGTATTTTTAGAGAGAGAAACACAAGAGTTTTAGGAGTTGTTAGCTTGTAATCATCAACAATTTCTTTTTCATTTGCAATCAATCAATATATTCAATCTTCTAGTTTTGTAACAATTCTTATCTTTCCTTCTTTGTTATTTGTTCATCATTTTTATGTTATTATTTGTTGAGTTATTACTTGTCATTAGCTATAATCTCTTGTTCATTATGTTTGTGATTTTAAGTTTAAATCTTTGAAGTAGTATTTGCAAGTCTAGTTGTTGTTTTCCATGTTTATTAGTTTCTCTACTTCTTCTATCATGTTTGGTCTATTTATGGCTTTTGTTAGTATGAACATCCCTCTCCTAGGCTAGATTTCTAGCTAGGGGAGGGGGAAAATGATGGTATTTTGATTGTTGAACATTTAGTAATTGTTAGGTTGGTATGAAATAACTTGTGGATGCTTGTTTTCTAACATGGATTGAAATGCTAGATTAAGAGTTTGGCCAACTTCTAGGATAGAATATTGGACTAACCAAGTGTGGTTGAGAAATCTAAGCATGAGGTTAGAGACAACATGTTAGGAATGGTCTAGAGTAATTCGAACCAGGTTGTGAGCGAGGTAGAGAATGAGAGATCTAGTTTACCAAGCGATTCGATCCATGGTGTTTGGTTTGGTCTAGGTTGAGATGTTGTGTGAGCGGGTTGGCTGAGAAATCTAAGCCCTCTTGCATAAACTAATCTCCTTGCTTGAAACAAATGATTTTATGCTTGCTATTTGGTTGCTCCATGCTTGATTTTTGGAATATCATGTTTTCCCCCTTTCCCTAGTGCCTTTAATCGTTGATTTTACTTCATTTTAATTTAATTTATTTGCATTAGATTTAGTTTGTTAAAGTAGTTTAGTCACCTTTCCTCTTTAATAAAAACCCCCTTTTCACTCAATAACTTGACTAAGTAATCCGCTAGTTTCTTGTGGATCGACCCCTTACATTCCTATACTACTTGTTAGGTTGGCCTAGGGTAATTATTTTTTACCGGATTAGGAAGTAACGACCCCTAAGCCCCGATCAGGCACGAAACTCACCCTACTCTGTTCATCCTGGAGGTAACAAGTTGTATAAGGACCTTAAGGGCCAATTCTGGTGGCCTAAGATGAAGCAGGATGTCGCAGAGTTCGTAGCTCGATGTTTAGTCCGTCAGAAGGTTAAAATCGAGCATCAGAGACCTGGAGGTCTTTTGCAGCCACTAGCGATTCCGACCTGGAAATTTGAGTCGGTATCTACGGATTTCGTGGTTAGCCAACCTATCTGTAATGGTATGAACGCCATTTGGGTCTGTGGATAGGTTGACCAAAGTTGCTAGATTCATACCGATGAAGATGACTTGGTCGATGGAGCGCCTAGCAGAGGCTTATATCCAGGACATTATTCGACTAGACGGAGTTCCGAGGGAGATAGTTTCTGATCGTGATCCGAGATTCTTGTCTCGTTTCTGGTAATCAGTTCAGGAAGCCTTTGGGACGAAGTTGAAGCTGAGCACCGCGTTTCACGCGGCGACGGATGGCCAGACTGAGCGGAGCATCCAAATTCTGGAGGATATGTTGCGAGCGTGTACTCTGGAGTATCATCAGTCTTGGGTGAAGATGCTTTGTTTGGTTTTATTTTCATATAATAACAATTATCACTCCAGCATTGATATGGCTCCTTACGAGGCCCTGTATGGCAGGAAATGTCGGAGTCCGATTTGTTGGAATGATATCAGTGATACAGTGGCTTTGGGACCTGAGATGGTACGAGATACCATAGAGAAGGTCCGAGTCATTCGGTCTAAGATGCAGGCCGCGCAGAGTCGTTAGAAGCCCTACGCCGATAACCGACGTAGACCACTGACATTCGAGGTAGGTGACAGAGTCTTGCTTAAGGTTTCACCATTCAAGGGAGTTGCTCGCTTTAGCCAGAAGGGGAAACTCCGACCGAAATTCGTGGGACCTTACGAGATACTAGAACGAGTTGGGGAGTTGGCATATCGGTTGGCATTACCACCTTGTTTGTCTAATGTTCACGATGTGTTCCATGTTTCCCTGCTAAGGAAATACGTATATGATCCTACCCACATCATTCCAGTGGAATCGACCATGTTTGAGCCGAATCTGACGTTCGAAGAGCGACCAGTTCAGATCTTGGATCGCGAAGTGAGGACCCTCCGACGCAAACAAGTCAAGCTAGTCAAGGTGTTGTGGAGAAATCAGCATCATGAAGAAGCGACTTGGGAGACAGAGGCGTCCATGAAGCAGAAGTACCCGGAGTTGTTCGAGGGTGAGTAATCTCCTTTGCCTTAAATTTCGGGACGAAATTTCTTTAAGGAGAGGAGGCTGTAACGCCCCAATTTTTCGGTATTTTTCTGCTATGTTTATTTGTTTATTTATGTTTATTTTATGTATGGACCAAATTTATTTGGACTATTTATTTTGTTTTATTGATTGAATATGATTATTTGATTTATTGATTAATTTTTTATTATTTATTTTATTTTAATTTAATTAATTAGAATTTTAATTTTAATTTTCTAATTAGTTAATTAATTTTGGGCCAAATGCAATGTAGGCATGATTAGTCGTGCATGAGTGCAATTAGCCCAAGTGATCATCAAAGCCCATTTAGCCTTGCTAACCCCCCCTGTGATGTGGCATGATTTTTGCCACTTGCCTCATGCCCACACCTAAACCAACTTCGATAAATAGAAGTGGTAGTAAGGCTTAAGGTTCATTTGCCATTCTTAATCACAAAATACTCTTCATTGTCCTCCTTGTTCCACGCCATTTTTGGCACCTTCACCAACCTTTGTTCATCATCCTCTACAAAACTTAAAGATTAATCCTCCATTGACCTTTAGTAATCAAAACACAAATTAAACCTCATTAATTCCAATCAAGATCACTAGTTGGGGGTTTGATTTCCGGGTTGGTTCAAGTGGGTATTGGTTCGTGTGGTTCGTGCGTGGTGTTCGTGTGGGACGTGTGTGGTGCTCGTGTGGGTGTTGCACGGTGTTCAAGTGGTGGTCTCGTGGTGGCCATGCGTGTTCAAGTGGTGCAACACGGTGGTGCGTGGTGACCGTGCGGTTGAAGCCGTGTGGTTCGTGTTGATTGGGCCGTGTTGTTTGGTTTCCGGGCAACAAGTTTTCTATTGTTTTTGCGCTTAAGTTTATTAAGGTAACATACTTTTCTACCTTAATTTGAATAGTATGGTTATAGGGTAGATTAGATCATCAAATTAGGCTAGATTGTTGATGAATGTTAGCTATGTTCATGCGTGATTTCTAGGCTGATTTGGGTGATTATTTTGTGATGTTTTTGATGAGTTTTCGTGTAGGTTATGATTCCTTATGATAATCTTATGTTATGTTTGTTCATGTTTATGATCAATTTCCATGAAGTTTTTTATGCATGTTAATGATGGGAATTTTGTGTAGTATGCTTGTGTTATGGATGAGTTCTTTATGAGTTCTTTATGATCTTGATGAGTTCTTTGATGAATTTTGAAATTCTTGAATTATTTCATGTATTCTTTAAGTGTTAAAGATTATTAAAGATTATTAAAGTTTATTAAAGAGAGTTAAGGAAAGTTTAAAGAAAGATAAAGAAATGGTAAAGATTGATTAAAGAAGTTCCAAGATTATGGTAATGTACATAGTTAGACTCAAGAAAAGGCGTAAGATGCGATCTTGAGGATAACTAGGATGTAATGGATTTATAAAGATTAGCTTGAATTTACTCTTAGACGCATAACGTTAGAGTAAGATTCTAAGACTTGGGACGTTGCCCCAATCCTAACCGCGGTATTGGAATAGTGTATACTTGCTATGTCGTCTTTGTGATATGAATTTCCGTAAGATGGGGTTCATGGGTTTGGGAGTAAGATTCTCAATCCTGGTATAGTAGGAAAGTTCGTTCACGTAAGATGCGTTCGTACGAGCATAGTCCGTTCTAATATGTAAATGATAGCGACAAAGATTAAGTAATGATAAGATTGAATAATTAAAGTCGGTCAAGTTTTGATATTGTCATTATTTGTTATTATTATCGTTTTGATATTGGTTTTATTATGATGTTATGTCGCATGGTTGGTATGTTTGAGTGTCTGATGTGCTTGTTTGATTTATTCTATGATCATGTGTATCCATGTTAGGGTGGGACTGTTATGTTACTCGCCACTAACAGTGGATTGTGGTTCATTTTCAGGTAACTTTGATGATGACGGTGTTGCTTAGCTTTAGGTCGGGTGAGTGTCGTTGCATTTCTATTTTAGTTGATATTTCATTTTTAGTTCGTACGTTTAGTAGTTGTAATTCGTATATTCTAACTCTGATAATGTTTGGAGTTAATTCCTAGTGTTGAATATATTATTGGGTTTAGTATCGTACAATCTTATGGTTTTTGTACTTCTGGGATTTAGTAATAATATTTCTTTTGAGGTTTTGTTTAATTTTTAAGTGTGTTTGTATGTTTGATCGACTATTCGACTCGTCGGTTTCTTCCGCGCCGTTTTAAAGGAGTCGGGTTGTCACAGTAATCATTTAAAATTAACTGATAATAATAACTGAAATCTTACGGATAGAACTGTATTTATCCATAACGTAAACTAAATACAATTGGAACCGATATATCAACCGTTCACAATGAACTAACATCAATTGAAATCGTACGATAGAGTTGGGCATGGGTCGGGCCGGCACGAGGGCCAACTCGACACGACACGGTTTGGGCCCGACCCAGCACGGGCCCGTTATAAGCACGGCACGGCACGAAGGTACTATGGTGGGCCTGGGCCACCCACGAATAACATTTTAAAAATTTGGCAAGAGCCCAACACGAGCACGATGGACCGGTCCGCAAGATGGCACGCTCAATTTGATTAAAAATTTGGCACGAGCCCAACACAAGCATGATGACACGACACAAGTCGGCCCGGCACAGCACGTGGGTTGGGCCGTGCATGGGCCTTATATTTTATAACTTGGCACGAGCCCGGCACGGCACGAACTTTTCTTGGCCCGTATAGGCATGACACGCTATGACACGAGGCACGGCCCGTACCCACCTTTATCGTACAGGTAAAACCAAAGACCAACCATAACGTAAGCCGAATACAATCAGAACTGTTATGTCAATCGTTCACAATGAACTGATAATAACTGAAATCGTATAGGTAAAACCATAATTGAACTGATTTGAACTAAAAACAAAAATAACTGAACTGGTTTGGAACTAAAATTGACAAGTTAAAATTGCATTGATTAATTTGAAAAAATTAACTGAAGCCTACTGAACTGAAGTCAACCAAACCATTTGGGTCCAACCATAACTGAACTGATTAACTAAATGACACCTTCCATGACCCATTTTTTCATCTCCAATCCATGAATTGGTCATTGTTAAAGATGGCCTTATAATAAATACAATAAACATAATTTTTAGATACGTCAACAAAAAAAAAGTTTTGAATTAAAAAATAACAAGCATCAATGATTGATCAAATCTTATGGTGAAGTTGAAACCATTAACCAAGTTAAATAGCAAGAAGCTTCAAAATCTATGTATTGTTCCCATCATTGGTTGATATCGAGAATATACATGCTTCTCGCTGTTAAATGTATAGTAAAATATAATGGTTGAAATGTTTCACTAATTTGCAAGAACAATCACTAATTTAATTGCAAGATCGATCAACGACAAATTATTGCCATTGATATTCAATATGGTCATGGTGACCTGCAAATGCCATTATTTCTTTGTTCCCTTTGTTAGGTTGAAGGAGAAGGAATTGAATCAAGCAGCATTGGGAACAGATTCGTGGGTTTCAATAGCCGTAAAAAACAAAAGGCATTTTGTTGTTGTACTACTTGTTAGGATGTTATAAACTTGACCGCACAAATATGTTATAATAATCAATGGTTGAGGTTGTTCTCACATTTGTCACCCTAATACTATATTTTTATGCGGCAATGAGTGCGCGTTATTTTAAGCTTAACTGCTACTTAATAGTGACAAAATCAAAATCGAAAGATTGTATTTAATAGTAGTCATCACATGTGCAAAATTAGAAAAGATATACGCAATTGAAAACGAGCAACAAATTAAATAACCTGAGAATAATATAAACTTTCACTATCATTACTTACTCTTCTACATAAGAATAAATAAAAAAATTCTCTTTCATGTCTCATAATAATGAACAAAAGAAAATGTTGATTTATTATACTCTTTCTCTTAGCACTTTAATCTAAAGGTAAAATATTTTTGTGAAAATCTATATCAATATGGATATCTATTTGTAGAGAATTCAAAACTATGAATCTTGGTGTTTGTGTGTTTATATTTCTGAATTATATATTTTGTTATATTTTCAGTTAATAAAATAAAAAAATTCCACAAATGAAGGCTCTTTCCCTGGAAATATTTTCCTCGAAAAGAACAAAAATTAAGAAAATCATTAAAATACCGAGATGTATAATATAAAATTATAATATCATTAGTTTATCTTAACAAGCTAACGGTTATATAATCTTATGATATTATAATGAATTTACTTATGCTAAATTATATATATAAATTTTGTAGTCGATGCACACATCATGTGCAAATAATACTAGTGTGTGTGTATATATATATATATATATATATATATATATATATATATATATATATATATATAGAAAGTTAAAAGGTGTGGAACACAATAATTAAGCAAGAAAAGCCATATAGTAATTTACAATAACATATTGGGCTCAGATCTTCATGCTTGCAAAAAAAATCATCAAAGAAATTGAAGCCAAATTCAGAACATATTTGTGGACAGGAAACTGTGCTCAGACCAAAAAAGCACACGTGTCATGGGATCAGATTGGCGTGCCCAAAGTAAGTGGGGATGGAATGTTCTTTCCTTGGTTGAATGGAATAGAGCAGCTATTTGCAGGATTCTTTGGGATCTAGCCCACAAATCTGACAGCATGTGTTTACTACATCAAAAAATTCAACTGGTGGCATAAGGAGACCACCCCTAAATGCACTTGGAACCTTAAAAGAATAATGAAATGCAGAGAGTTAGTGGATTAATTAGGTGGATGGCAACAGTTTGAGCTACATTGCAAATTTAAAATCAACAAGATGTATAACACACTAAGGCCACAAAAAGATAAAGTTCCTTGGAGGAATCTGATCTGCAACAGCCCAACTACACCTAAAAGTATATTCATCCTATCTATTGCTTGCAAAATAGATTAACAAAAAATGATAAACTCTTGAGTCTGAATGTTAAATGCAATCCAATGTGTGTTCTATGCAAGAAAATTAATGAAACTATGGCTCACTTATTCTATGAATGTGACTATAGTGCCTATATCTAGCAGCAACTTCTAGACAGATTGGATGTGAAGGTGGGGTTAATTTTTGCAGAAATCAGCCACAAGCTTCAGAAAAGCAGCAGGAAAAGAACCCCCAAAGAGCAACTCATAAACATGTTTTTTGTAGAAGCGACCTATGCAATATAGCTAGAAAGGAACAACAAATTCTTCATTGGTAAATGCAAGCCTCCAAATGTTCTCATAAGGAACATCATCTTCAATGTAGCTTATAATTGTAGTGAAAGTTATAGAGTTTTACTAGTTAGGTAAAGCTATTCTGAGCAATTTAGTTGTTCCCCTTTTTGTAATTAGTTCAGGGTTAGCTTGGTTGATTTCCCTTGGGGAAACTCTTGCCTATTAGGAGGATTAGGTTGCCTTTTAGGAGGATTAGGCCTAGGAGTCCGAAATTGAACCCCCGACATTGAAGGAACTTACCTCTTTACCTTGGGCTCCAATCTATTAAAAACTGAGTGAGAATCTGTTTTTCTTGTTAAAATTGGATCCATTTCCCCTTTGGACCCAGGGCCCTCCTTTTCATGGTTCATGTTTTCTTTGACTTTAGCCTTTCGAGCATTGGTCAATAGTGTTATCTCAAGACCTCGGGCCTTGTGTCTCTCATCCCTTTTTTTGGCAAGCATCCATGTTTTGCAATGGATGGCCAATTGAAGAGAAGAACCATTCCTTAGGAAGGCCCATCTTGGAAGCTTGGCCCAATATTTGATCCATGTAGCAATAGCATGACAATGTAATTGAGGACAAGGCACACGATTAGTATCAAGTGGAGGGATAACTTGCAACATACCGTATTGTCTCAATACGCGAGTCGGAAAAAGGAATGTGATACTCCTTAAACCCAACAAATGCATATGGTCACTAGAGTCATGACTTCCGGCCATCTATTTAATAAACCACCAAGGCACCACCCACCTCACGAGCAATTCTCCATATGACAATAAGGACATCCTTTCAGCAATTGTCCTTCTTTGGTAAAGATTGCTCTGTGAGGTAAATGATTTGAAGTTATAATTCCCCAAGTTAAGAGGTTGCTTAGTGGTATTCAGTCTTTCAGACAACCAAATCTGAAAATAATAATAATAATAAATAAAAAAGGAGAGACAAATTATTGTGCAATTCTTGACTGTTAAAAAAAAACAGTGAGTATCACTTTCTAACGCTGGCAATTTAGCGTGTCATAATATTTTACGCTAATTCATTAGCGAGTCCAAGCAATTATCGCTAACTTTAAAATAAATAAAATAATTATATATATATATATATAATTTTTATTAATTTTTTTTTAAAATGTCAGCGATAACCACTAAAAATCGCTGTCATTACAGCGCAAAACGTTTAGACACATTGCTTAATCAACAATTTCTTTGCATTATCGCTACTTAATCAACATTTCTTCATATTAAACGCTGATTAATTAGCGTTAGTAAACAAAAATCGCTAACTAAATCGCTACAAAATGATGACAATACTTAGCACACAGTTAATAAAAAATACATGTAGCAAAATTGGACTACCAAAGAGGCTTCGTGAAGAATCTGTCTTACATGTGCCTAGCACAATAATAGTTTCCGCAACGACCAATGGCATGGGAGTGCGATCACTTTCAATTTGCTCCACAACAGTTATTAAGGATGCATCCCCCATATCTCCCCCATCATTAACAAATAAAAAAGAACTTAACAAACAATGAGATAAAGTACGACGTTTATATCTTTGCACAGTTAAGTTTATAGATGGCACAAAAAACTTGGCGATTAATTTTTAATAGATCAAAGTTTTGACGGCTTACAATTTCTTTAACTTCGGGCTTAGTTAAATCAAATAAGTGTTGAAAATCCTCACCAAAACCTTCTTGAAGAGAAGGGATAGTGGGGAGCGCCTCAATAGGAAACCCAATAATAACACTAAATTCTCCCGGAAGTGGAACAATTTCATCGTCTCTAAAGACAAAAACATGAAATTTGGGATCCCAATAGTTAATTGTGGCATTAATGAAATCCCAATTCATGCGAACTTGCCTTGGCGAGAAAAACCCATCTAGATGATAGCCATGAAACTCCAATTTCTCCTCTTATTGATTAAGTGTAAAATCCATTTATTTAACTCACGCTCAAAGTTTTGAGCCATAGTTGTTTTTTTTCTCTTTTCTCTCTCTCGGTGTGTTAGGGCTTAAGAGTATGAATGAAGAGATCAATAGCAAGTTATAAATAAAACTTTTCTGTTATCGTAACTTCTTAGAATGAATACTCTGAAGAGGTCAGCGAGTCATATTATAATACGCTGCTCAATCAACACGTATCTTTGGAAAATGTGTTGCACAATCAGCGCATCCTTGAAAAATACGCTCGTCAATCAGCAACGATAAAATATTTTATACGTTGATTAATCACGATAAAATATACAAATTATGTCATACACGAACCATACATATACATGCATGTTTACATCTATAACTATTATTATATTACTAAAACAAAAACCGCTGACATCATCATTTGCCCCATGTCACTTACTCATAAAAAAAATTCCCTCCAAACTTTCATTTGACTTTTTTTTCTTTATAAAAAATTACTCTCTATTTATTGGTTTTTTTTTTCCAATATTCTCTTTTCCAAAATTTTTTCTCTATATGTGATTGAAAAGTTAATGCTTAGGGTCCGCTTGATTCGTCAGAAATTTTTATATTTGATCTGAACTTAACCTTTTTGATTTGATCTTATCTAAACTTTTTTTATCTGATTTTAACTTTTTATATTTGATCTAATCTTCTCTGATCTGATTTTTTTTATTGTAGTTTATTATAGTTATTTTAACTTTTGTAATCTGATCTGAATTTTTTTCATCTGATCTTATCTTATCTGAAGTTTTCAGATCTTATCTGATCTGAATTTTTTAATTTGATCTAAAATATTGCTTAATAAGTTGAATCAAACACACCCTTATTTGTGTTTAAATATAAATATACGTTTTTAGTTACATCTTATTAATAAGAATCTATAATCTATTTATCTTATCTTATAAATATTACTAAAACAAAAACTGCTGACATCATCATCTGCCACATTTCACTTTCTCATTAAAAAATGTCCCTTCAACTTTCATTTGACTTTTTTTTTCTTTTTAAAAACTTACTCTCCAATCATTGGGTTTTTTTTTCCAATATTCTCTTTTCCAAAGTTTTTTCTCTATATATTATTGAAAAGTTGTTGCACTAATCTTTTTAAAATCAATTATATATATAATTTAATCACGATTAAATTAAAATTGTATAAGTGTAATAAAAATGTAATATATTCGTCAGGATTGTACATTTTCAAGTGCAACCTTGCTACAGAATAAAACATAAACTATTAGCAATAATAATATTTATCTATACATATGGGCATTGTTGTTAATTTTACTTAATCTTTTACTTATACAGTATAGATCATCATTATTAAAATAAATGTTAACAATACTTTTTTAAAGCCGTGCATCCGTACGGGTGCTAACCTAGTAACTCAATAACATAATAACCATCGCATATCAACACATAAATGTGTACCTGACATCGTCTGCCGCAACAACAATTAATAACAAACATATATACACAAATAACTCAATCAATCTTAATTAATAGTCTACACAAATTGAACCATCTTGCATTTCGAAATAATTTAATCAAAGTCATTTTGTATAATTTGTTGGTATTCATACCGGCCATCAATTCTCTAATCATCAGCATAAGCCGGTCCATCAATTCTCAACACCTAGATATAAGTGTCGGGTCATCAATTCTCTAGTCATCGGCAAAAGCCGGCTGTCAACTCTCTAAACCCGATAGAGTGCACCATATTAGAGAGTACTAGATGTCCGTTGTAACGACCCGACTCGCTTAAATCGGCGCGGAAGAAACCGACGAGTCGAATAGTTAGAAACTACAACTCAAAACTTAGGAAATTAAACTAATTCCTCCAAATTTATCATTAATAACCAAAAACGTACAAATACCCACAAGTTTGTACATACTAGTCCCAAAAGTCAAACTAGAAATAATAAACGCACGAGTAAACTCCAACTACATGTCAGAGTCTTAAACAACGTAAAAGAGTCCAATAACAACATATAAAGTCTATGTAACTCTATCACTATCTAAAACAACAGAAAATAGTAAATACAACAGATAGCAGAAATAACAACGTCGCTCGCCCAACCCAAAGCTAAGCAAGAGTATCGTCATCAGAAATACCTGAAAAATATACAACAGTCCACCATCAGTGGCGAGTAACATAACTGACTCACCCTAATGGGAATACACATGTACATAGCACAAATCAAATAATCAATATCAATAATCAAAGTACGAGAACAACCCAAAACGTGAACTCGACTCAAACCAACCTAATCAACTATCTTTGGCGCAATCAATCATATTCTAGACCGGACTGTGCTCGTACGAACGCATCTTACGCGTTCGAACTTTCTACTATGCTCGGATTTGAGAATCTTACTCCCAAACCCCATGAAACCAATCTTACTGGAAATCCATGTCCCGTGAAACCAATCTTACTGGAAATTCACAAAGATCACATAGTATGACTCCAACTATCCCAATACCGCGGATGGAATAGGGGCAACGTCTTAACCCAAATACAATGAATCTTACTCAAAGTATCAGGCGTCTAAAAATGAAATCAAGCTAATTAATTAATTAAATCTTTTAATCAACTTAATCATATTATCATCATTATTACCCAACATAACTAAATTAAGTTCAAGAATTGCCTCTAGCCTTGATTCTCGAATTTAACTAGTTAAATTATCAAAGTTATTCTCAAGAACTGCCTCTAGCCTTAATCTTGAGTCTAACCAATCATAATCCAACATTCAATAATCATTCTTTAATCATATTAGACACTTTCTTTAACTTTCTTTATCATTTAAATCATTTTCATTAACTTTCAAGATTCAACCAAGAACTCATAAAGACTCATCAAGAACTCATAAAGAACCTAAAGAACTCATAAAGAACTCATTCAAGATTCAAGATCTTCAACCAAGAACTCAATCAAGATTCAAGATCTTCAACCAAGAACTCATCCAAACTCAAATCATCACACGCATAATCACATGATCATACGAAAATTACCACCTAAACTTATCCAAAATTCATCAAACTTTAACATAATATTCATGATCATAAAACGTCATATAACCGATCATAAAATCATGAAAAATCATCATCAAAACACCATGAAAAAACATAAAAATCAGATTATAAAATCATACATAAAATCATAGGTATTCATCAACAATTAACCCAAACATGCATTTAATTCATACTATAAACATAGTATACCAACAAGGTTGAGTAAGTATGTTACCTTATTGAAGATAACACACAAAATCAATACAAAAAGCTGCTGCCCGGAACACCAAATACACGGCCCAAGCAACACGGACACGGCACCACCACCACGAGCACCTCACGGCAACCTCACGGGCACAACCACCACCGCACGGTCTTCACCCAGTCACGGCACCACTGCACGGCTGCACCACTGCCCGGCCACGGCTTCACACACGGCACACCACCACGAACCCACGCACGAACACGACCAAACCCAACCCGAACCAACGATCTTGATTGAAATAATTGTGTTTAAGATTGTGTTTGAACACTTAAAGATCAATAGACTTTGAATCTTTAAGTTTTAGGCTAGGAAAAATGATGAACAATTGAGGGGTTCAATTGCTCCAAAATGGCGTGAGGCAAGGGAGGAAGTGGAGGGAAAATTTTGGTGATCAAACTTGATGGCAAGAGCTTATGATGGCAAAAATGAGCAAGGGCCTTACTAACTCTCCTATATATAGAGTTAGTTAAAGTGTGAACACAAGGCAAGTGGCAAGCCTTGCCATGCCACTAAGAGAACCGGCCAAAGAGGGGAAAATGGGCCTAAAATGGGCTCTCGTGATTAATTGGGCTAATTTGCAAAAACCGCATAACTAATCATGCAATAATCGACTTAGCCCAAAAATATTAAATAATGAATTAGAAAATTAAATAATAAAAATTCTAATTAATTAAATAATAAATAGCATAAATAATAAAAACTGAAAATAAATATTTCGAATTAAATCGAAATTATTCACATAAAATAAAATAAATAGTTCAAAAAAATAAATTTGAACTAACACAAAAATACACATAAATACACATATTTATCGGCAAAAATACCAATAAAATCTGGGTCATTACAACCTCCCCTCCTTAAAGAAATTTCGTCCCGAAATTTCAAGGTGCAGGAGATCGTTCCCCATCGAAAAGCTCCGGGTACTTTTGCCGCATGGACGCTTCCGTCTCCCAAGTCGCTTCTTCATAGTGTTGATTTCTCCACAACATCTTGACAAGCGGTACCTGCTTACGCCGCAGGGTCCTCATGTAACGCCCCAGATTTTGGGCTAGTTTCGTGTTGGTTTGCTAGTGATTAGTTTGTCCCGGTGCATGGTCTAAATTTATTTAGACTATTTTAATTGCTATTGTGTAACCATTTTATTTAACGGTTTAGTATTTCTTAATTTTATTTTATTTAAATTAATTAGAATTTTATTATTTAATTTTCTAATTAATTAATTAGTTTTGGGCCAAGTGCAAAATTAATCATGATTAGTCATGAATTAGTGCAAATGGCCCAAGTGAACTTTGAGCCCATTTTATTAAGCCCATGGCCGGTTTTCCCTCTTGTTCATGGCAAGGATTTGCCACTTGCCATGCATTCATACCTTAAACCACTTCTATAAATAGAAGAATTAATAAGGCCTTAGGATCCTTTGTTCATTTGCTCATTGAATCACCTTGCCATCACTTTTTAAAGGCAAAAACATCCTCCCCTTTCACCATTGTTCCACACGCCTATATGGCTTGGTAAACACCCGAAATTGTTCATCATCCTTTCTAAACCCCAAACTCAAAGATTCATCATCTTTTGATCTTTGAGTATCCAAACACAAGTAGCCTTCGTTTCCTTGATCATGTCTTGGGTTGGTTTCGGTTTTGGGTTGGGTCATGCGTGGTGATGGTGGCCGTGTGGGCAGAAGCAGGCCGTGTGTGAGTAGCTGTGCACCGTGTGCAGTGGTGCAAGCAGCCGTGCAAGGCAGCAAGCAGTGGGCAGCGATGGTGGTTGTGTCCGTGGTGGTTCGTGGTTGGTGCCGTGATTGAGCCGTGGTTGGCCGTGTGTTCGGGGCTGTTAGAGGACGTTCCGGGCAGCAAGTTCTTGTATGATTTAGTGTTTAATCTTGTTAAGGTAACATGCTTTCTCAACCTATTTGGTATACTATGTTTATAGTATAGATTAAATGCATGTTTGGGGTTGTTTGATGATGATTAACTATGATTTTATGTATAGTTTATATTCTGATTTTCATGTGTTTATATGATGTTTTGGTGAAGGTTTTTTCATGAATTTATGATTGATTATGTGTTGTAATGTAACGACCCGGAATTTTGGGCCAGAAAATTTCGCGGTTGTTATTATTATTTATTCAATTCTAAGTCCAAAGGGCCATGTAATTTGGACTGTTTTTATTTTTAAGCCCAATCTTTTTCTCAAATTGGGCCAAAGGACCCAATCCCCCTTAGTTTATTTGGGTCCATGTTAATTTTGATTTAATTAATTAAAGTTAATTATAATTTTGGATAATTAAATTAATTAGTTAAATTAATTATTTTTTTTTTAAAACCCATTAAACCTAGTCTAACTAATTGACTAGTCTCCCATCTTTTTCTCAAACTTCCCCCTCTTTTAGACCCTCACGGCACCTTTGAAGTTTTAGGGTTGATTGTTTTTTTTTTATTTATTTATTTATTTTTTATTTTTTTTTATTATTTTATTTTCTTTATATATAGGACCCCTTGTTTTATTTTGGGTCCTATTTTGTGGTTTGCTACTTAAACCCTAAAGAAAACTATTTCCTCCTCCATCTTCCTCAAAAAAATCGAACCCTCTAAAATTCACCAAGTAGTGAATTTTTCGTGCCTTGGAATAATTTAGCATTTAAGGTAACTTCGCTTTCTCCTTTAATCTATGGGTAGAAAAACACATAGTTAATTAGGAATTGAAGCATGAAAATTGTAGGAAGTTTAATATTGTTTTCATATGAACATGTCGAGCATGAAGCATGAATTTCTTGATTGATTTTTATGTATTTTCTTGATTTTATGTATGATCTTGTATAATTTATTTACCAATCAAATCTTGTTATTTCTTGATGAATTTTTCATGGTATCTGTTTTACTGTTTGATTATTAACCATGATTTATTTCGTGGCAAAATTCGTCCGTTTATTATTTATAAAAATTTAATCTTTCAAACCGGTAAAACTGTGCAGAATATGTTTACGAATTTATTAGTGTACTTAATCAATTCGGAATGCTACGAAATTTTATATGGAAGTCAGTGATAATGTTTTACAGCTTTTGTTAAATTTTCGTAATTTTTAAAGATCGTTTGATATGGCATAAAATTCTGAAACCGAATTCAGCCTAATCTGACTGGTTAGTTATAAAATCACTTAAAAATAGTAAAAGATGTTATTTTTAGACGAAATTTATGCACGTAAATACTTGAACCCATATTTAGCTCCCATAAAAATTTCCAGATTTTTAGAGATCTTTAGATGGTCGTTTTTAATTTAATTCTTTAAAAAATCAGATTGTATAAAATAGGGCAATTGAATTATTAAAATATGCTATTATTAATTATTGAATTTTCGAGTGACCTAAGTATTAAAAGGGAAAAAAAAAATATGATTTTTATCTTATTTTGGTAATTTTTGTAATTATATTGATTAATTAAATTAATTCAAGAAAATAGTTAATTATTGTTGTTATTTTAATGTTGCCGTGTGGGATATATGAAATAGTCAAATTTTAGTTAATTTTGGATTATTATTAATTTAGGGAATAGTTAATAATAAAAGTTACGGATAAAATAATTATTAGGGATAAGTTGTAAAGTGTAAGGATTAAAAGGAACATTATACTATTATTAACTTAAAAGGGGCCGAATGGTATTAGAATAACAATATAAATATATTTTGGATAATGATATGAAATTATTATAATTTTAAGGTTAGTATCCGAAAGGATAGGATTATAAGTATATGATAGTATATTATAAGATTTAAAGTTGCATAAGATACTACTAGGGATAAGAAAGGAAACAGAGTAATAGCTATACATGTTATGTTTCGGTCTCTGGCTAGGAAAGACTTGGTATTTAAGGTGACCAATATACGTGCCGCACCTCTCTTTCCTGGGACTCCGAACATTTCATTTCCTATTACGGTCACCTAGTATTATCCTAATATATGATATGATTAAATTAATTGAAGATATAAGATACAATATGGACACCCACCTGTATGATACACGAGTCATTAGTGGGTTAAGTCAGAACCACTACTCAATGGGACGAACACATGAGTTCCCCCGAGTAGTTTGACCTTAGAACATGTAGTCGTCTGGTAACCGTATCTGCGAGTCGCTACCAGGAAGTTATGGCCATAGCTTAGACTTAGCGGTGAAACACGGGATCCGCTATGGGATTGGGTACACGAGCTCCTCCCGGCATGTTCTAGGGAGTTATGGTGAAACACGAGATCCATAACGAGTTATTAGTGACCGGTCCAACAAAGATATTATATTAGGATCATACGATTTGATGAGATGAAATCATAAGATGAAGATAAGATGATTTCTAAGAATTGATGATAAGATAGATTATGATCTAATGTGATAAGAAAGACATGATATGATATGATTAAGATAAGATTTATGAGGAAGGGAATGTGATGAAATTATGATTAAGATTTGTTAATGATATAATTTAAGAAGGGTTAAGTATAAGTTAATGATTGGGATAATTTAAGATGTATAGTATAAAGTATAAGTTTAGCATATCGTAAGTCTTCCGCTGTGTATTTCTGTATTTATGAGCATGTACGTGTATGTATAATTATACGGATGTGGAATGTATTTGGTATGTATTCTAACCGTATTTGCAGGGTTGAATGTACGTATTTTTATACGTAATTATACGTATTCTAACTGTATTTCTGCAGGGGTATTTATACGTATTTTATACGTATCTGTATACGTATTTTATACGTACCTTTATACGTATTATTATACGTACGTTTATATGGAATTTGTGTATCTTTGTGTAAAGCATGTATTAAATCTTTTACAGTTTTTATGGTATTTTCTATGATATTATGTGTTTGGTGGTCCCTCGATTAAATGGGACAGCCTAGTTACTCGCCACTGACGGTGGACCCCCCCCTCAGTTTCAGGTGATGTTGCAGCAGATTAGAGCGGGCTTCGCCGGATGGGCTTGAGTGTTCTAGCATTTATTTTAAGTATTCTAGTTTAGTCAGGACAATTTGAACATTTATTTAGTTTATCCTATGATCCCAGCATGTTGGTACAGTTTTTTTCCAAACTTATGATGTAATAACAAATATTGGATTTATTACGGTTTTTAGCAGTTATATTAATAAAGGATAATTTCTCCCATTTATTTGTTGATTTATTGTTTAATATGATTAAGTAATGGTCCGAATGTCGATTTCCCTTCGTAAATCGACAAGCTAAAAAGTCGGGTCGTTACAGTTGGTATCAGAGCTGAGGTTAAATCCTAAGTTACTTCTTCACAAGTAACTTCGTAAGATGAGCGCTTTATGAACCCGAGCGAACCCTAGCCTAAAATGGAAACCTTAGATGAGTGAAACCATGGGTAGTAGCCTGGGTTAAGACGTTTTATCGTTTCGTTTCCGCGTTGTTGCCGTTTCGTGTGCCGTTTGTGTGCTAACTTGTGATTGATTTCAGGATGTCGACCCCTAGAACTCCGAACTTCCGTCTTCGTCGTCGCAACCTAGAGGATGCAATCCTCACTTTGGCTCAGAACAGCGTCCGGACTCAGAGTAATCAGTCGACCTTTGACCGATTAGCCCGACTTCGTCCTCCGACCTATGATGGTTCAGCTGACCCAACCATCCTCGAAAACTGGATTCGAGAGATGCGTAAGATGTTTGATGTCTTAGCTTGCCCCGCGACTGAACGGGTCCCCATAGCTACGTTCTACCTTCAGGGTGAGGCAGACAACTGGTGGAGTACACTCCGGTCTAACCCCGACACAGATCTGAATCTAAGTTGGGAAGACTTCACCAAGAAGCTGCAAGATCGTTTCTACCCCGAGGAGCTTAAGTGGCAGAAACAAGAGGAATTCCTCACGTTCACCCAAGGTAATCTGTCCGTCCAGGCTTATACGGACAAGTTCACCGAGCTCTCCAGGTTCGCATCAGCAGTAATTCCTTCTGAAGCCGAACGAGTTAAGAGGTACATCAAGAAGCTGAACTCCAGCATCCGGGTTCATGTGGTTAGTAGCAGGGTGAAGACATTCCAGGAGGCGTATGAGGTGGCTCTCGAGGTTCAGTCTTCGCTTTCGGATGGAGATACCAGAAAGAAGAGGGTTACGTCAGCTCCAGCTCCAGCTTCAGCTCCAGCTCCGGTAAAGAAGGCTAGGTTCGAGTCTACTCCAGAGCCTGAGCGGAGTGCTCAGCCAATCCCCAGTCAAGGCCCAAGGGTCTGTCAGGGCTGCAAGAAGGAGGTTCACCCGGGTAAGAGGTGTGACGGGACTCCTATTGTGTGCTACAGGTGCGGTGAAGCAGGCCACAAGTCCTTTCTCTGCCCTAAGAAGCGTCCGGAAGGAACGGCTAGCCAGGCTCCGATTAGGAACAGAGTTTTCTGCATGACTCAGGAAGAGGCCAAGGCTCAACCAGATGTGGTCTCGGGTACTCTCCTTGTCTGAGTTTTAATCTTTATGTCTAATGGGTGCAGGTGCTTTGTGTTTATTTGTCTGTGTGTGTTGTTTGAGCTTCTTTAAGTAAATTTCGAGGACGAAATTTATTTAAGGAGGGGTGATTGTAACGACCCGGAATTTTGGGCCAGAAAATTTCGCGGTTGTTATTATTATTTATTCAATTCTAAGTCCAAAGGGCCATGTAATTTGGACTGTTTTTATTTTTAAGCCCAATCTTTTTCTCAAATTGGGCCAAAGGACCCAATCCCCCTTAGTTTATTTGGGTCCATGTTAATTTTGATTTAATTAATTAAAGTTAATTATAATTTTGGATAATTAAATTAATTAGTTAAATTAATTATTTTTTTTTTAAAACCCATTAAACCTAGTCTAACTAATTGACTAGTCTCCCATCTTTTTCTCAAACTTCCCCCTCTTTTAGGCCCTCACGGCACCTTTGAAGTTTTAGGGTTGATTGTTTTTTTTTTATTTATTTATTTTTTTTTTTTTATTATTTTATTTTCTTTATATATAGGACCCCTTGTTTTATTTTGGGTCCTATTTTGTGGTTTGCTACTTAAACCCTAAAGAAAACTATTTCCTCCTCCATCTTCCTCAAAAAAATCGAACCCTCTAAAATTCACCAAGTAGTGAATTTTTCGTGCCTTGGAATAATTTAGCGTTTAAGGTAACTTCGCTTTCTCCTTTAATCTATGGGTAGAAAAACACATAGTTAATTAGGAATTGACGCATGAAAATTGTAGGAAGTTTAATATTGTTTTCATATGAACATGTCGAGCATGAAGCATGAATTTCTTGATTGATTTTTATGTATTTTCTTGATTTTATGTATGATCTTGTATAATTTATTTACCAATCAAATCTTGTTATTTCTTGATGAATTTTTCATGGTATCTGGTTTACTGTTTGATTATTAACCATGATTTATTTCGTGGCAAAATTCGTCCGTTTATTATTTATAAAAATTTAATCTTTCAAACCGGTAAAACTGTGCAGAATAGGTTTACGAATTTATTAGTGTACTTAATCAATTCGGAATGCTACGAAATTTTATATGGAAGTCAGTGATAATGTGTTACAGCTTGTGTTAAATTTTCGTAATTTTTAAAGATCGTTTGATATGGCATAAAATTCTGAAACCGAATTCAGCCTAATCTGACTGGTTAGTTATAAAATCACTTAAAAATAGTAAAAGATGTTATTTTTAGACGAAATTTATGCACGTAAATCCTTGAACCCATATTTAGCTCCCATAAAAATTTCCAGATTTTTAGAGATCTTTAGATGGTCGTTTTTAATTTAATTCTTTAAAAAATCAGATTGTATAAAATAGGGCAATTGAATTATTAAAATATGCTATTATTAATTATTGAATTTTCGAGTGACCTAAGTATTAAAAGGGAAAAAAAAAATATGATTTTTATCTTATTTTGGTAATTTTTGTAATTATATTGATTAATTAAATTAATTCAAGAAAATAGTTAATTATTGTTGTTATTTTAATGTTGCCGTGTGGGATATATGAAATAGTCAAATTTTAGTTAATTTTGGATTATTATTAATTTAGGGAATAGTTAATAATAAAAGTTACGGATAAAATAATTATTAGGGATAAGTTGTAAAGTGTAAGGATTAAAAGGAACATTATACTATTATTAACTTAAAAGGGGCCGAATGGTATTAGAATAACAATATAAATATATTTTGGATAATGATATGAAATTATTATAATTTTAAGGTTAGTATCCGAAAGGATAGGATTATAAGTATATGATAGTATATTATAAGATTTAAAGTTGCATAAGATACTACTAGGGATAAGAAAGGAAACAGAGTAATAGCTATACATGTTATGTTTCGGTCTCTGGCTAGGAAAGACTTGGTATTTAAGGTGGCCAATATACGTGCCGCACCTCTCTTTCCTGGGACTCCGAACATTTCATTTCCTATTACGGTGACCTAGTATTATCCTAATATATGATATGATTAAATTAATTGAAGATATAAGATACAATATGGACACCCACCTGTATGATACACGAGTCATTAGTGGGTTAAGTCAGAACCACTACTCAATGGGACGAACACATGAGTTCCCCCGAGTAGTTTGACCTTAGAACATGTAGTCGTCTAGTAACCGTATCTGCGAGTCGCTACCAGGAAGTTATGGCCATAGCTTAGACTTAGCGGTGAAACACGGGATCCGCTATGGGATTGGGTACACGAGCTCCTCCCGGCATGTTCTAGGGAGTTATGGTGAAACACGAGATCCATAACGAGTTATTAGTGACCGGTCCAACAAAGATATTATATTAGGATCATACGATTTGATGAGATGAAATCATAAGATGAAGATAAGATGATTTCTAAGAATTGATGATAAGATAGATTATGATCTAATGTGATAAGAAAGACATGATATGATATGATTAAGATAAGATTTATGAGGAAGGGAATGTGATGAAATTATGATTAAGATTTGTTAATGATATAATTTAAGAAGGGTTAAGTATAAGTTAATGATTGGGATAATTTAAGATGTATAGTATAAAGTATAAGTTTAGCATATCGTAAGTCTTCCGCTGTGTATTTCTGTATTTATGAGCATGTACGTGTATGTATAATTATACGGATGTGGAATGTATTTGGTATGTATTCTAACCGTATTTGCAGGGTTGAATGTACGTATTTTTATACGTAATTATACGTATTCTAACTGTATTTCTGCAGGGGTATTTATACGTATTTTATACGTATCTGTATACGTATTTTATACGTACCTTTATACGTATTATTATACGTACGTTTATATGGAATTTGTGTATCTTTGTGTAAAGCATGTATTAAATCTTTTACAGTTTTTATGGTATTTTCTATGATATTATGTGTTTGGTGGTCCCTCGATTAAATGGGACAGCCTAGTTACTCGCCACTGACGGTGGACCCCCCCCTCAGTTTCAGGTGATGTTGCAGCAGATTAGAGCGGGCTTCGCCGGATGGGCTTGAGTGTTCTAGCATTTATTTTAAGTATTCTAGTTTAGTCAGGACAATTTGAACATTTATTTAGTTTATCCTATGATCCCAGCATGTTGGTACAGTTTTTTTCCAAACTTATGATGTAATAACAAATATTGGATTTATTACGGTTTTTAGCAGTTATATTAATAAAGGATAATTTCTCCCATTTATTTGTTGATTTATTGTTTAATATGATTAAGTAATGGTCCGAATGTCGATTTCCCTTCGTAAATCGACAAGCTAAAAAGTCGGGTCGTTACATGTAATGTGATCATGATTGTTATGTCAAAGTTTGATGAATTTTGGGTTAGTATAAGTGGTAATTTTCGAATGATAATGATGATATGCGTGTGGTATGTATGAGTTTGGATGAGTTCTTGGTTGAAGATCTTGAATCTTGATTGAGTTCTTGGTTGAAGATCTTGAATCTTGAATGAGTTCTTTATGAGTTCTTTATGATTTCTTTGAGTTCTTTATGAGTTCTTGATGGGTTCTTTGAGTTTCTTGGATGAGTCTTGAAAGTTAAAGAAAGTGGGTTGTAAGTTAAAGAAAGTTAAAGATTGAGGTATAATTGGTTAAAGAATGATTAAAGATTGTTGAATTATGATTGGTTAGACTCAAGATTAAAGGCAGTTCTTGAGAATAACTTCGATAATTTAACTGGTTAATTTCGAGAATCAAGGCTAGAGGCAATTCTTGAATTTAATTTAGTTATGTTGAAATAATAAGATGATTAAATGATTAATTAATAAAGTTAGCTTGATTTCATTTCTAGACGCCTAAAACTTAGAGTAAGATTCTTTGTTTTTGGGTTAAGACGTTGCCCCTATTCCATCCGCGGTATTGGGATAGTTGGAGTCATACTATGTGATCCTTTGAATTTCCAGTAAGATTGGTTTCACGGGACATGGATTTCCAGTAAGATTGGTTTCATGGGGTTTGGGAGTAAGATTCTCAAAATCCGAGCATAGTAGAAAGTTCGAATGCGTAAGATGCGTTCGTACGAGCACAGTCCGGTCTAGAATATGAATGATTGCGCCAAAGATAGTTGATTAGGATGGTTTGAGTCGAGTTCACGTTTGGGTTGATCTTGCACTTTGATTTATTGACCGGATATTGTTTATTTGTTTTGTGCTATGTACATGTGTATTCCCATTAGGGTGAGTCAGTTATGTTACTCGCCACTGATGGTGGACTGTTGTATATTTTTCAGGTATTTCTGATGATGATCCTCTTGCTTAGCTTTGGGTTGGGCGAGCGACGTTGTTATTACTATTATCTGTTGTATTTACTGTTTTCCGTTGTTTTAGATAGTGATGGAGTTATATAGATTTTATACGTTGTTGAATGGACTTTTATATGTTGTTTTAGACTCCGATGTGTGGTTGGAGTTACTTGTATTTTTAGTATTTCTAGTTTGATTTTTGGACTAGTATATGTACAAACTTGTGGGTATTTGTACTTTTGAGGTTCAATAATAATATTTGAGGAATTAGTTTTATTTCTTAAGTATTTTAAGTTGTAGTTTCTAACTATTCGACTCGTCGGTTTCTTCCGCGCCGATTTAAGCGAGTCGGGTCGTTACACCTCACTTCCCGATCCAAGATTTGGACGGGTCGCTCCTCATAAGTCAGATTCGGCTCGATCATGACCGGATCCGCCGTAAACACGTGAGTAGGATCATGCACATATTTCCTTAGCTGGGAAACATGGAATACATCATGTACATTAGCCAAACTAGGTGGTAATGCCAATCGATATGCCACCTCCCCAACTCGTTCAAGTATCTCGTAAGGTCCCACATACTTCGGTCGGAGTTTCCCCTTCTGACCGAAGCGTACCACTCCCTTGAATGGCGAAACCTTAAGCAAGACTTTGTCACCTACTTCGAAAGCCAGCGGTCTACGTCGATTATCGGCGTAGGATTTCTGACGACTTTGAGCGGCCTGCATCTTAGACCGGATAACTCGGACCTTCTCGATAGTATCGCGTACCATCTCAGGTCCTAAAGCCACAGTATCGCTAATATCATTCCAACAAATAGGACTCCGACATTTCCTGCCATACAGGGCCTCGTACGGAGCCATCTCAATGCTGGAGTGATAGCTATTGCTATAGGAGAACTCTATCAAGCAGAGCATACGCACCCAAGACTGGTGATACTCAAGGGTACATGCTCGAAGCATATCCTCCAAAGTCTGGATGGTCCTCTCAGTCTGACCATCAGTTGCCGCATGAAAAGCGGTGCTCAACTTCAATTTCGTCCCAAAGGCTTCCTGAACTGACTTCCAGAAACGAGATAGAAACCTCGGATCCCGATCAGAAACAATCTCCCTCGGAACTCCATGAAGTCGGATTATGTCCTGAGTGTACGCCTCCGCTAAACACTCCATCGACCAGGTCATCTTCATCGGAATGAATCTAGCGACCTTAGTCAACCTATCCACTATGACCCAAATAGCATTCAAGCCATTGCAAGTGGGTAAGCTCACTACGAAGTCCATAGATACCGACTCAAACTTCCAGGTCGGAATAGGTAGTGGCTGCAATAGACCTCCTGGTCTCTGATGCTCAATCTTGACCTTCTGACAGGTCAAACACCGAGCAACAAACTCCGCTACATCCCTCTTCATCTTAGGCCACCAGAACTGGCCCCTAAGATCCTGGTAAAGCTTATTACCACCGGGATGAACAGAATAAGGCGAGTTATGTGCCTCGGACATGATCCGGTTCCTAAGATCAGAACAGTCCGGTACACACCATCTCCCTCGAAAGCGCATACTACCATCAGAAGGGATCTCGAAACCTACGGCTTTACCTTGCCGTATAGCCTCTCGAATCCTAGCAAATTGTGGGTCGTTCTGCTGACCCTCGCGCATCTCCTGAAATAAATCAGGCTCGGCACTCATAGATGTCAGATGAAGTCTGACGGAACCACGGCTTCTACTGAAGTTCAAGTGATGCTTGCGACTCAGCGCATCCGCAACTAAGTTCGCCTTGCCCTCGCAATAGTTGAGCGTCAGGTCGTAGTCCTTGATCAACTCAATCCACCGTCTCTGCCTCATATTGAGGTCTTTCTGAGTAAAGATGTACTTGAGGCTCTTGTGATCCGTGAATACTCTACACGAACCGCCATAAAGATAGTGCCTCCAAATCTTGAGTGCAAACACTACAGCCGCTAACTCCAAGTCATGCGTAGGATAGTTACGCTCGTGCACCTTCAGTTGTCTCGATGCGTAAGCGATGACCTTCCCACCCTGCATGAGCACACAACCTAGGCCACTCTTCGAAGCATCACTATAGACCTCGAAGCCCTCTTCATCGTTCGGAAGAGTAAGAATCGGAGCAGAGACTAATCTCTGTTTCAACTCCTGAAATGCTTGCTCGCAAGCCTCCGTCTAAACGAATCAGACTTCCTTCTGCAAGAGACTAGACATTGGCCTAGCAATCTTGGAGAAGTCCTGGACGAATCGTCGGTAGTATCCGGCCAAACCCAGAAAACTACGAACCTCCGCCACATTTCTCGGGCTACTCCAATCTACCACAACCTTAATCTTAGCTAGGTCTACCTTAATGCCTTCTTTGCTAATCACATGACCTAGAAAGGCTACTTCGCAAAGCCAGAACTCACACTTGGAGAGTTTCGCGATCCACTTATGACTCCTCAATATCTCGAGTACCATCCGGAGATGTTCCGAATGCTCAGACTCATCTCTAGAATAGACCAAGATATTATCTATAAATACTACGACGCACTTGTCGAGTAAGTGGTGAAACGTCCGGTTCATCTGGTCCATGAACACGGCTGGCGCATTAGTGAGGCCAAAGGGCATCACCTCAAACTCGTAATGGCCGTATCGAGTACGAAAAGCAGTCTTCGGAATGTCTTCTTTCTTGACTGGAATCTGATGATATCCAGACCGAAGATCTATCTTCGAAAACACTCTTGCTCCTCGCAACTGATCGAACAGGTCCTCAATCCTAGGCAATGGGTACTTATTCTTGATAGTTACCCGATTCAACTCTCGGTAGTCTATGCACAGGCGCATACTACCATCTTTCTTCTTCACGAAGAGCACAGGAGCTCCCCACGGAGAAACACTTGGCCTAATGAAGCCCTTATCGATCAAATCCTAGAGTTGTGTCTTTAACTCCAATAACTCAGATGGTGCCATCCGGTACGGTGCCTTCGAGATCGGCGCTGTCCCGGGTACTAAGTCGATATGAAACTCGACGTCGCGCTCAGGTGGAACGCCCGGTAGCTCATCAGGAAATACGTCTCTGAAATCCCTCGCTACAGGTATATCGTCCAACAGAGACTCCTCAGTCAAGTCTCGTACCTGACAAAGATACACCAAATCTCCCTTCTGGCGATGTTTCCTCATTTTCAAGGCAGAGATTACCTTTACTCCTTTCTTAAGAAAGAACCCACAGTAAGTAACTCGGTTGCCCTGAGATCCTCGGAATGATACTGACTGATCTTGGCAACGAATTATCGCTCGATACCTTGATAGCCAGTCCATACCTAGTATAACATCAAATTCCATCAGCGGAAACTCCTTCAGATCGGCCGTCGTTTGCTCCCCAGCTATCACGATAGGTACTCCTCGGAATTCATGCTGACAAACAAAATCCTCTCCGGAAGGGAGAGTAATAACTGAACTAACAGGAAGGCTGCCTCGAAGATTAGACCTTGAGACAAAACTACTAGCCACAAAAGAAACAGTAGCACCAGAATCAAATAGAACTAAAGCTAACACACCAGAGACAAGAAATCTACCTGATACGACGTCAGGCTGAACCTCGGCCTCCGCCTCGGTCATACAGTAGACTCGGTTCTTCACCGAAGTCTTCGGCGGTGCTGGAAGCTGCTTAACCTCAGAATCTGGCTTCCTCTCGGGGCATGTCGACGCCTTATGGCCTACCTTCCCGCAAGTAAAACAAGTGATCGGAGAACCGTCGCATTTCTTCCCTGGATGGAAGTCTCGGCCGCAACCTCTACACTTCGAGCCATCACTACCCTTACGCGAACTCGAGGTCGAAGGGGTACTGCTAGATGTGCCAAACCGGGGCTTCTTAAACAAAGCTGTAGTCGTCGGAACTGGAGCTCTCTTCTTGCTCGAATCCTCCTCGGTAATCGATGCCTGTATCTCGAGTGCAACCTCGTAGGCCTGTTGGAATGTCGTAGCTCCACTGCTGATCACGTGAACTCGAATCCTCGGATCTAGCTTTTTGATGTAGCGTTTGACCCGATCCTTCTCCGATGGAACTACAGACGTAGCAAACCTCGACAACTCCGTAAATCGATCAGTGTATGCCTGGACAGACATCTTACCCTGTGCAAGAGTAAGGAACTCCTCCTGTTTCTGCCACCGCAACTCGTCGGGGTAGAAACGCTCCTGGACCTTATCGATAAAGTCGGTCCAAGTCATCGCATGCAACGGCTGGTACGCGTCCTTTGCTAACGTCCACCAGTTATCAGCCTCTCCACGTAAGTAATATGTGGCGATCTGCACCCTCTCGTGATCGGGACAAAACGTCGCGTCGAAGAGCTTCCCCATCTCGCGGATCCAGCTCTCCAAAGTAGTGGGGTCGGCAACCCCATCGTAAGTCGGAGGTCGATGACGTGCGATACGATCGAACGTCGACTGCGCACTCGGCGGATGACGACTATGGTGCGCCAACGCAAGGATTGCCTCCTCGAGTGCTCGCAACCTCTGTCGTCCAGTACTCAACCGGCGAGGTGTAGACATGCTGCCACGCATCACAACAAAAGACAGAACAAAATACAATGTTAGTCATATACCCCACCAAAATCAAGTACACAACATAAGGAAAAAAGAAAATAGAAAGAATCCTATCCCGATCTTTCTACCCAACTCTCCTCCCTTCACTTAATCCTAGAATTTGGTTTATTCACTCGGGAATAGTAAAGCTCTCAACTCCCGGGTTTAACTCAAATCCTAAAACTTCGCTTAAACCTAACCTGGCTCTGATACCAACTGTAACGACCCGACTTGCTTAAATCGGCGCGGAAAAAACCGACGAGTCGAATAGTTAGAAACTACAACTCAAAACTTAGGAAATTAAACTAATTCCTCAAAATTTATCATTAATAACCAAAAACGTACAAATACCCACAAGTTTGTACATACTAGTCCCAAAAGTTAAACTAGAAATAATAAACGCACGAGTAAACTCCAACTACATGTCAGAGTCTTAAACAACGTAAAAGAGTCCAATAACAACATATAAAGTCTATGTAACTCTATCACTATCTAAAACAACAGAAAATAGTAAATACAACAGATAGCAGAAATAACAACGTCGCTCGCCCAACCCAAAGCTAAGCAAGAGTATCGTCATCAGAAATACCTGAAAAATATACAACAGTCCACCATCAGTGGCGAGTAACATAACTGACTCACCATAATGGGAATACACATGTACATAGCACAAATCAAATAATCAATATCAATAATCAAAGTACGAGAACAACCCAAAACGTGAACTCGACTCAAACCAACCTAATCAACTATCTTTGGCGCAATCAATCATATTCTAGACCGGACTGTGCTCGTACGAACGCATCTTACGCGTTCGAACTTTCTACTATGCTCGGATTTGAGAATCTTACTCCCAAACCCCATGAAACCAATCTTACTGGAAATCCATGTCCCGTGAAACCAATCTTACTGGAAATTCACAAAGATCACATAGTATAACTCCAACTATCCCAATACCGCGGATAGAATAGGGGCAACGTCTTAACCCAAATATAATGAATCTTACTCAAAGTATCAGGCGTCTAAAAATGAAATCAAGCTAATTAATTAATTAAATCTTTTAATCAACTTAATAATATTATCATCATTATTACTCAACATAACTAAATTAAGTTCAAGAATTGCCTCTAGCCTTGATTCTCGAATTTAACTAGTTAAATTATCGAAGTTATTCTCAAGAACTGCCTCTAGCCTTAATCTTGAGTCTAACCAATCATAATCCAACATTCAATAATCATTCTTTAATCATATTAGACACTTTCTTTAACTTTCTTTGTCATTTAAACCATTTTCATTAACTTTCAAGATTCAACCAAGAACTCATAAAGACTCATCAAGAACTCATAAAGAACCTAAAGAACTCATAAAGAACTCATAAAGAACTCATTCAAGATTCAAGATCTTCAACCAAGAACTCAATCAAGATTCAAGATCTTCAACCAAGAACTCATCCAAACTCAAATCATCACACGCATAATCACATGATCATACGAAAATTACCACCTAAACTTATCCAAAATTCATCAAACTTTAACATAATATTCATGATCATAAAATGTCATATAATCGATCATAAAATCATGAAAAATCATCATCAAAACACCATGAAAACACATAAAAATCAGATTATAAAATCATACATAAAATCATAGGTATTCATCAACAATCAACCCAAACATGCATTTAATTCATACTATAAACATAGTATACCAACAAGGTTGAGTAAGTATGTTACCTTATTGAAGATAACACACAAAATCAATACAAAAAGCTGCTGCCCGGAACACCAAATACATGGCCCAAGCAACACGGACACGGCACCACCACCACGAGCACCTCACGGCAACCTCACGGGCACAACCACCACCGCACGGTCTTCACCCAGTCACGGCACCACTGCACGGCTGCACCACTGCCCGGCCACGGCTTCACACACGGCACACCACCACGAACCCACGCACGAACACGACCAAACCCAACCCGAACCAACGATCTTGATTGAAATGATTGTGTTTAAGATTGTGTTTGAACACTTAAAGATCAATAGACTTTGAATCTTTAAGTTTTAGGCTAGGAAAAATGATGAACAATTGAGGGGTTCAATTGCTCCAAAATGGCGTGAGGCAAGGGAGGAAGTGGAGGGAAAATTTTGGTGATCAAACTTGATGGCAAGAGCTTATAATGGCAAAAATGATCAAGGGCCTTACTAACTCTCCTATATATAGAGTTAGTTAAGGTGTGAACACAAGGCAAGTGGCAAGCCTTGCCATGCCACTAAGAGAACCGGCCAAAGAGGGGAAAATGGGCCTAAAATGGGCTCTCGTGATTAATTGGGCTAATTTGCAAAAACCGCATAACTAATCATGCAATAATCGACTTAGCCCAAAAATATTAAATAATTAATTAGAAAATTAAATAATAAAAATTCTAATTAATTAAATAATAAATAGCATAAATAATAAAAACTGAAAATAAATATTTCGAATTAAATCGAAATTATTCACATAAAATAAAATAAATAGTTCAAAAAAATAAATTTGAACTAACACAAAAATACACATAAATACACATATTTATCGGCAAAAATACCAATAAAATATGGGTCATTACATCTTCACCATCTAAGCCATCACCCTCTCCATCACCTAAATAACCCTCTCCACAGCCTACTATCTCTTCACCTCCACAAAAATCACCATCACCCTCAAAAACCACTCCTCCTCCACCCTCACCACCAAAGTCCAAAACTCCACCACCCTCTTCACCACAAAAGGAAACAACCCCATCACCTTCTCTACAACCACAAAAGACACCTTCACCAACCCCTCAGATCACAGAGAAATAAGTGCCAAGCACTGAAGAGAAAGAAGTTGAGAAGGAAGAGACATAGAAGCAGGATGATGACACACATGCACAGGACATGGATGTCGAAATAACTGGGGTAGTACAGGGGGAAAAAGAGACTGGAAAGAGGACAAGACCCTTGAGGACAAGGGTCTGTAAGGAAGAAATCAAAAGGGAGCCTGCTTAGAAGGTTCCAGAGGGAAAAAAGGATGAAAAGAAGAAAAGAATGAAGAGTGTAGCAAAGAAGGGCAAAGCTTCTGAGAGCCCCAAGCCTGCAACCAAACTCCCAACTGAAAAGAAGAGGAAGGCTAACTCTGCTCCCGAAAAGGCCTCTGTCAAGAAGAAAGGTAAGACCACTTCTGAACCACTGTTTGAATTAAGTGGTAGGGGTGTCTTGTTTGGGTTTGCATGTCCTATGTCCTAGATGAGCTAACCCTTTTTAGAGGAGTTTAAGGAGGCCATAGAGTTTCAGGGTTGGGAGGGGTTGTTTGATAAGAGGTTGGATGTTTTTGAGAACTGTGTTGGGGTATTTTACTCCAAATTAGGGAAATTAGACAAAGGGAAGGTCTGGAGTGAGGTCGAGGGGGTCGACATCACTCTTTCAAAGAAGATTCTAGGGGAGGTACTGGGTGTACCAAGAAGTGGGTTCTATGAATATTCAAAAGACAAATTGCCTACTATTCCTGAGGTCAGTACATAACACATACAGACGACTCTCTTTACTGATTCTCCCAATGATGGTTCTGGCTATGTTATTGGCCAACTAAGGGAACCAGTGATGAGGCTGTTCCATACAGTAGCCTTTAAGATAAATACCAATAAAATCTGGTTCTGTTTCCGCTGCGTACTTGAATGTGAATGCCTTTGAATGATTTTCCTGTTGACTTGTTTGACTGTTATGTTGATCTGTTCTAATTATTATGTTTCTAATTGTGTTCTACTGATTAAGTAGAACAATCTAATTACTCCCCACTGACTGTGGACCCCAAAATCCTTTTTCAGGTACAGGAGATGATTGATTAGGTTACGCAAGGGCTGGGATTGTGAGCAAGCGAGAATAGTAGTTTAACTATTTTGATGTCAATTTTTAGCCTTTGTAATAGTTTTAGTGGATTTTCCGTGATTGATCAATAACAATGGACTTTGGTAATTTAGCTATTTTGGACTATTTATTGGTTTAATTGAATAATTTGAATTAAGTTTAGAGCTTCCGCTGACATTAACGAATTTGATATTAAAATTTTATGGTTAAGAATGATCTGTGTTGTTGTTTTCTCCAGAAACAACGTTGCTAAAATGCGGGCCGTTACAGTCATCATCATCATCATTATCAAAAATCAACAATAATTGATCAATTGAAAATTCTAATTTTAAATCATCATGCATACATAAATTCATATAATAAACATAATACTAAATCCTGAATTCAATATTAATCCTATGATATAGTCTGTGAAATTTGACTACCAAATGTAGAGTGAAACAACTAGATACCTCAACCAATCGAAACTACAAAATCAAATGCGAGCAAGAACGAACACGTACCAATACTAGATTGGACATGAAACCACACGGCCACCACCGGAATCATGCACGATCACCACTTGCCCATACACGGACCACCTTTTCACACGGTCCTACTCGAACACCATGACTCTTGAACACACGGCCACCACCATGCACGAACACATGCTTCCACGGCCACCATTCCAAACCACGAGCCACCTTGAAGCAAACGACCGTCGGAAACATTCTCGAACCAAGGATCTTGAACACTATTTTTGATGATTTAGTGATAATGGAAACTCTAGAATTTAATGGTGTGAAAATATTTAAGTTTGGAAGTGGAAAGATGACAAAAGCATTTGAGATGGAGAATGGGAAATGGCGTGTAAAATGAGAGGGATAAAGAGGATTCTGCTCATGCTTGAGTTTGCAAAGATGAGTGGAAAATGAAGTAAAATGATGTAAAGGGTCTTAAATCCTTAAGGGGTTTCATAGGGTTGTTCAAAGTGATCCGATCCGAGCGTTCCGATCTGTGATCCGGTTGATCCGATCCGAAAAAATCGGATATTTTTAGTGGAAAAAAATTCGGATCGGATACGGATCACGAAATTTGGTTTTTTGGATATCCGATCCAATCCGAAAATTTATGGGCCTTAATTTTTTTGGGCTTTTTTCACTTGTGCTGTTGTGCATTATATCTCAGAAGATCCTCTCTTCTCAGTAGAGTCGCCCCTTAACAAAAAAACCCTAACAAGTAACAATTGCCTCTCAGGTCTCTGCTTTTCCTTCTCAATTCGCAGTTTGGGCTTGTTGCCTTCTCAGTTTTTCAATTCTCCTCATCAGCCTCGTCAGCCTGCAAATTCTGCTTACGTCCCACCATTCTGCTTCAAATCAACAAAACTCCACATTTTTCCATGGATTTTTTTTTCTGCCGTTATTCTATGTACTACTCCCCTTATTTTTACTTGCATTTTTTAATTAATTAATAATTAGTACTTCTCAGTTCCTATATACTCTTGTGTGCTGCTTATGATAACAAGGGTATTCTCACTAATTGCCAACTCAAGATGCTTATTTATGGTTCAATTCACTACCACAGAAGTACTGCTGATGTAGCCTTTTTCATCTTTCTATATAAATATTTGAAAAAAAATTTAAAACTACCGAATAAATGTCGACTTTTGAAAAATACTACCAACTAAAAAAAAGTGATTATAAAACTACCTAATACATCATTTTCGACTTGGTAGTGCTACCACTTTCTGTGTTTTTTTCATTTTCATGATGTTATGGCCCATCACTAATTATTTCTCTATTTCTTTTCCCAAAAATGCTCGATTACCCTCTATCTCTAACTTCCTCTTTTCATTTAATATATATCAGATTTTTAACCTATGAAATGAATCAAAAATACCTCTTTTTTTAATCCAATTTTCTTTAATTTTACTTTTTTTCCATTGAAACTTGAGTATACTTAGCAATGGAGGGAAATCAAGTAGTTTTATGAAAAATTAGAGAGAAATCAAAATTGGTGGGCCATGACATAAGAAAAAATGAAAAAAACACGGAAAGTGATAGTGCTATTAGGTCGAAAATGATGTAATAAGTAGTTTTATAACAAGTTTTTTTTAGTGGATAGTATTTTTCAAGAGTCGACATTTATTTGATAGTTTTGAACAATTTTTCCTAAATATTTTGTTGCTTATGTAATTGTTATATGCATCTTATTTTGAATTACAAATTGAATGTTGAGTACGACACCACTTAAAGACTATTATTTATTTATTTTGTTTTACAAGTTTGTAATTTTTTAAAAGTAGCATTTAGACTTTATTGTAATTTTATTTTGGACACTTGAAAAAGTTATTTCGGATCGTCAGATCGACCCGATATCCGATCCGATAATTTCGGATCTTTCGGATCGGATATCCGACTTATTTCGGATCACGATTTTGCTGATCCGAATTTTTCGGATATCCGACATTTCGAATCGGATCGATCCGAATGAGCAACCCTATAAGTAGGAAAGTAGAGAAGCAAACCAAATGGGCAAAGGGAACAAGGGGCAACTGGCCATAGGAAACGGCAGGTAATTACCCAGAACTAGTTCAACTGGTTCCCATTCCGGATCCAAAAGTTATTACCCGGTCACAACTGATTCCGGTTCCAAGAATTTTGGACCGGGTACCCACCTCCAGGTACCCAGTACGGACCCGTTTCCAATGGGTACCCAATACCTGACCCGGTTGAATTAGGTTTCATAATTTTATCCAATGATAAATAATGAAGTATTAAAGTGACTAATCACTAAACCAAAATATAATAAGCCTAATATTTTTTTTCATTCAAAATTTGTATGTTTATGACTTTATGTAAACTTGTATATAATGTGTGTGAACTCGTGTCTATGAATTTAAGTAAACTTGTATGTTTTATTTTAAATTTGTAAACTTGTGTTTAAGGAAA
Organism: Salicornia ramosissima; assembly: GCA_951394345.1. NCBI lineage: Eukaryota > Viridiplantae > Streptophyta > Magnoliopsida > Caryophyllales > Amaranthaceae > Salicornia > Salicornia ramosissima. The sequence goes on along the minus strand of OX596240.1, from coordinate 18,617,370 downwards.
CTTTATTTGTTGATGTTTAGTGTTAAATTAATTAAATGTGTAGTAGAGTAGTTGTTGGATATTTAGCCGATTTGTTATTTAAATTTAAGAAATGAACAAAATACACACTAATTAAAGAAAACCGGGTACCCGGTATTGGAATCGGTACCCAGTGGTTCCGGTTCCAAAAAGATATTACCTGGTTGTAGCGGTTTCGGTTCCAAATATTTCAGACCCAGCGGTTCCGATTCCGGGTCCGGTTCCATAGAAAAAGATCGGGTACCCGGTTTTGCTCACCACTACTAAGGAGAGACTAAAATTACTTTTAACCCCTACTTGGCCAACTCGTCATTAATTTCAAGTTGGTCCATGACCACGAATTGCCATAACTTGAGCTCTAGAACCCTAACTGTTTGAAGTTAAAAGACAAACCAAAGAATATCAAATTAAATGAAATTAATTTGAAAACTTAATATAATATTAATACAATAAATTCCCGGAAGAAATAATTTCAAAAAGACTTTAAATTTATAAAACAGGGAATTTATTACTATTTTTCGAAATCGAGTTTTGAGACAATCAAAACCACCTAATAATCTAAACTCAAGAACACGGGGTGGTATAGTTATAGTTGGTATCAGAGCCTTAACTTCGAGGATCATAAGTTACTTCTTCATAAGTAACCCTAGGGTTACATTCCAATCGAGAAAGACACTAAGGAAACTCGATAGAAGCGGATCTTTAAGAAAGAAGGTGTTGACCTAACCCTTCGCCCGTATCCAATGACATTAAACGGGTAGTAAATCAAACAAGGGGAGGACGTCCCCTACTATGAATTCCTGGAATCATTCATTAGGGTCGATGCAAAAAGATATCGTGGGATCGAGATATTCCTTAATTTATACTTTCTCGACGAAAGGGTAACCAAAATAGAGTTCACACCCAAAGACTCTAAAGTCCCGAAACTTAGATTGTTGTTCGGGCAGGACAATGATACAACCACTGAAGAAGAAATCTACAAGGCCATGAATTGAGATGCCTTTGACCCTACTAAACTCGTCACCCCCACCGATCAGGTTATCCACGAATGGCACAAGACTGTGAAAATCACCACCTCGGAAGTAAAATTTCTACATTTTATTGTAGGAGAGGGGATATTAATTGATGAATCAGATGACGAGTCTGAGTCTATGATCCTAGGTCCTAAAAAAGTCATCCTAATTCCTATGCCTGATTCATTTAAGGAGTACAGTCCCCCTATCTCAATTTTTCCAGCCCCTTCTGAGGCGGATGTTTGCGTTCTTGCTTCTGTATGAATAAAGTGAACCTTTTTTATTCTTCGTCTTCCTTTCTTCCTTCTCTTCCTTCGAATGATTGCTTTGCTTCTGCAATAAACAATGAAAATAACGTCGAAATCATTAAAGTCGTGGAAGAACATGAAAAATGGAACTCCATAGTTGAAGATACAGAAAAGATTGACAAATCTAACACCGATAAACGAAGGGAGATTCAGATCAGCACGATACTCAGCCCTGATGAAAAGACCGAACTGGTTGCGGCTGTCAAAGAATTCATTGACGTATTCGCATGGTGTAATATCCCAAATTTTGGGTATTGATTTTTCATGTCATTTGAATTTATAGATTAGTATTTGCGATATTTTATCCTAATTAATTAATTTTGGGCCAAGTCCAAAATTAATCATGATTAGGCATGTTCATGTGCAAGTGGCCGACTTGCATGAATTGACCCATTTTCTCCCCTTCATAATCGGCCCCTCTCCTTTCCCACTCTCCTTGGCCACCTGTTTTGTGTTCACACCTAACCAATTTCTATAAATAAGTGGTATTAGTGAACATAAGACCATTTGCCATTTGATCATCACTTCTTACACAATTGAAAACAAATACACACTCCTTTCTCCCTCCATTTCCACAAGCCGAGATTTCGGGTTTAGGTGCGTTTTGGGTTTGGCTCGTGTTCATGGTTACAAGGCCACGTGGGACGTGTGGGTGCTCATGGCCGTGTGCACGTGTGTGTGGTGGTTCATGATTGGTTGTGGTGGTTTGTGGTCGGTCTTGCGGTGGTTCGTGATTGGCCGTGGTGGTCGAGTGGTTGGCTCGTGGTTTTTTTAATGTTTGAAGTTACTCGTGTGAGAGGTGTTCGTGGTGGCTGTGTGGTATTCAAGCAGGTCGTGTAAAACTACGCATGAATTCTAAAACAACGTTGTTTTAAAATTCATGCGTAGTTTTAATTTCATATCATGAATTACTTATGTATGAGTTTTCGTGATTTTCATATGGTTTCATGTATGGATTTTGGGTAATTTACATTGATTTATGTTGTATAATGTTAATCTTTGGAAAATATTAATTGAGTAAGTTTTTTCTTCACGATTTCGATAGTTTTCTTGAAAATCTTGAATTGATAGTTAGTTGGTTAGTTTTACATTCTTGATATTTTTTATGTTTCTTGATGAATCTTGATAAATATTGGACGTTCTTGATGATTCTTGGACTTTCTTGGTTAATCTTCAAATGATGTTTGGTAGGATTAGTTGTTTCTTGATTAGTTATTTTGAAATCTTAAATTTCCGTGGTTTTCTTAATTTTTGGAGTCGGATTCTTAAAATCTACTTATCGGGTTTTTTAATCGATCATGATGATCGTGTCGTTATGTTGTCCATTACTTAGGCATAGTCCTTGCATTGGTAGAAACGAATTTGTTTGACCCGGCATGTGTTTAGGAAAGTTGGGAAACGCATAGGTTGACCAACGACCATGGACGGTGTTGTTATTTAGAGTCGTTAATTGTGTGTATATGTTTATGTTGATTTTCTTCGTATGTATGATTGGTTGGTTTTGAACTTGTTTTGGGTTTTCGCAAATTGTTTTGGAGGAAAGGAAACAAAGTGGTCGGTTCTGATTTTGCAGTTCCGGTTGCGAACTCCTAGTACTTCTATTGTCCTCGTATTCGTTTTCGTTTTAGAAAGCATGTTTTGCTGATTTTGATAAGTCTTGGTAATTGGTTGTATTTCGTTATTATTTTGTCTCCACTGCGAAGGATGCCAGGTATGCATTTATGTGTTGATTTTGATGCTTGTATGAATATGTCACTTATGTGTTATTGGCGTGGCTTTTCTATCTTATGTTGCGGGCTTAAGTTCCATGTTTAAATGGGACATTCTGGTTACTCGCCACTGATGGTGGACCTCCATTTTCAGGTGACGATGCCGAGTAGCTGGGTATCTGTTTTGTCGGGCTCGGGCATGTGTGTTGGCAAGGATGTAGTGATTAGTTGTTTTATTAGTTGTATTTTTAGTTTCATTTGATAGTAGTCTAGTTGGTTTGGTATGATATAATTTGGGATGTAGTTGTATTTGACCTACGATGATTTTGGATTATTAATAAAAGTGACTTGGGATTTATGTTAAAGTTTTAATATTTCACTATTTTAGTGGCATTCCGGCTTTATCTTTATGTTATTTTACTTTGTAAAAGTCGGGGTAGTGTTACACATGGTCTTACGAAGACATGGCGAATATCATTCCAGTAACCAAAAAGGACGGAAAAGTAAGGATGTGTGTGGACATTCGTGACTTGAACAAAGCCACACATCGATGTCCTGGTTGACAACACTGCTAACCATGTACTACTCTCATTCATAAATGACTATTGTTGGGTACAACCATGTTAAGATGGCCGAAGAAGACATGGAAAAGATGACCTTCGTCACTCCATGGGGGTGAAACTGCTACATGGTCATGCCTTTTGGGTTAAAAACTGGTGGAGCTAAATATCAAAGAGCTGTTAAAACACTTTTGCAAGACATGATACATAAAGAGGTAGACATCTACGTGGACGATATGATCGTCAAGTCTAGGAGCAGAAAATAACATACCCTCGCCCTCAGGAAATTCTTTGAAAGGCTTTGGAAATTCAACATGAGGTTATACCCTAAAAAATGTGCCTTTGGGTAACTTCTGGAAAGCTCTCGGGCTACGTCATCAGCTCTCGAGGGATCGAAATTGATTCGATTAAGATCAAGGCCATCATGCCTTGAAGCCATCATCAAATGAGAAAGAATGGGACCTGTGACCTGTGAACCGATCTTCAAAAAGAACACTCACAAAGAATGGGACGAGGAATGCCAAGAGGCTTTCGATAAAATCGAAGAATATTTGTTGTATCCTCCCGTCTTGGATCCTGCCTTACTAGGGTATCCTCTATGGCTTTACCTTACTGTTATTACCAAATTAATGGCCCACATGCTTAAGGGAGGCCCAACAGATAAGAAGACCAAAAAGAAGGTCCAAAATGTTAGCACAACCCATTTTAAAGGTTAAGCCCATCAAGAATCCAAAGGCCTGCAGCCCTAGATGTTCAGAAGCCCAAGGGAGAAGCCCAAAGAGTAGCCACCAAAGTAAGGGCCACGTGGCAAGAAACTACGGGACCACATGGCAATTTCTTACTAGTACACGTGGCAGAATATCATAAGGCCACGTGGCATCACCTTGTGACGACATATGGCAAAGTGAAGTTCAGCATGAAAACTTAGGTTAAAGCACCAAATAGTGAAATGTATGAATCCCACATTGATAGTTTACACACATATGTAAAGAGATTCTTGTATAAAAATCTTTATGAAATGATTGATGGGACAACACATTGATTGCTGATTTGACTTTATACATTAGCTTGTAATTTGTCAATTAACCTTAATCTAATTTGATTAACAGCGATTAAAAGTTATTATTATCTTTTGCTTATTTATTTATTCTTATATTTGTTTCTACATTTAATTCTGCATTTATAATATTTTGGAACCAAGTTTGTAGCATAATATTGGGTAACCCTCTCCTTATTTCAAAAACCCCCTAAAACACTTACAATAATTCAAACTATTACAGGCGCCATGCTATCTCAAGAAGTGGATGGGAAAGAAAACATCATTTGCTACTTGAGTAAGATATTCCTGGAGTATGAGGAAAAATATTCTACAATCGAGAAACTGTGCCTGGCTCTCGGATGGTCCACCAAGAAGTTGAGATGTTATCTACTCACCCACATCGTTAATATAGTAAGCAAAGGGGACCCCCTCAAGTATCTCCTTACCAAACATGCAGTCAACGGATGAATGTCAAGGTGGATGGTCATGCTGGCCGAATTTAACTTAAATTCGTGTCTTAAAAGTCAACTAAAGGGAGTATCGTATCTAACTTTTTTGTCGATTCCCCGAATGAACCTCGACCATAGGATTATGAATTTTCGGATAAGGAGATAATGATGATCGAAGTAGAAATTCGGTACCTTCATTTCGACGGCGCTTCAAACAAGCAAGGCTGTGGGGTAGGAGTACTTCTCGTTTCGAGAAGGAGAACACACTCCCATTTCGAGAAGCTAGACTTCGACGTCACCAATAACTCCACAGAATATGAGGCTTGCATCATAGGACTCAAGGCAGCAGTAGCTCAAGGTGTTCAAAAATAATTGAGAGTATATGGAGACTCTTCCTTCATCATTAACCAAACATCGGGCAGATGGAAAGTAAGAAGAGAAAGCCTTGCTCCTTATCAAACACACCTTGAAAAAGTAGCTTCGCATATAGAAGAAGTGGAGTATAGTTGTAACGACCCGACTCGCTTAAATCGGCGCGGAAGAAACCGACGAGTCAAGTAGTTATAAAACTAAAACTTCAACACTTAGAAAATAAACTAATACCTCAAAACATTATTATTAAACCATAAGTGTACAATAACCCACAATCTTGTACAAACTAAGTCCAAAAGTCAAATGTAATAAACGGAAAGTAAAATGCAACTCTAACCATATGCTAGAGTCTTTTACGAAAATGTAAAACCATAAGTCCAAAACGACATCTAACAATTCTATTACTAAGAAACAACTGTAAATAACAAGAATACAACACGCAAAGCGCCGCTCGCCCAACCCCAAACTAAGCAAGAGCATCATCGCCAGATGTACCTGAAAAAAAACACAACATAATCCACCATCAGTGGCGAGTAACATAACTGACTCACCCTAACGGGAATACACAAGCACATAGCATCAATCAAATACATCACACGTAAAACCTCAAAGACACGAGACATCCTCAACCTCGTAATCCAAACCTAACAAAACACTCGACATCATTATACTACATCACCATCCCAAATTCTAACTTTTGGCGCAATCATTCTAATTCTAGACCGGACTAGGCTCGTACGGAAGCATCTTACGCAACCGAACTTCTACTATGTCAGGACCGGGTATAAGCCATACGCCCAAATCCCACGGACCCAATCCTTACTGGAAATCCGTGTCCCTAACTCCCAAAATCTTTCTGAGCGTACTAGGAATAACATAGTGAGACTCCAAACTATCCCGATACCGCGGACGGAATAGGGGCAACGTCTTAACCCAAAACTAAGCATAAGCCATACACAAAGTCAAGGGCGTCTAGAAAAGAAATCAAGCTAATCATCATATCATTATCATCCTTTCATCCTAGTTAAATTAAAGACAAGAATAAGCCATACTCTTGAATTCAATCAACTAAATCATCGAAGTTAACCCAAGAATTGCCTATAGCCATACTCTTGAGACTAACCAACATCATTTCATTATTCCTAATTCATTCTTTAAATCAACATATCCCAAATCTTTAACTTCCAAGACTCTTTCAACCTCTTTCTTTAACTTTCAAGACTCTTAAAGAACTCATCAAACCTCAACAAGAACTCTAAAGAACTCAATCAAGAACCTTAAAGAACTCATCTATTACTTAAAGAACTCAAAAAGAAACCATTCAAGATTCAAGAACTTCAATCAAGAACTCAATCAAGATTCAAGAACTTCAATCAAGAACTCAATCAAGATTCAAGAACTTCAATCAAGAACTCATACAACAACAATCTACACTCATGAATACCAACAACATCACACGGCAATTCAATCATTATTTTATCAAAATTCAACAACATTTTATCCAAAATTCATCAAACTAAAACCCAATCACCATGATTTCAAAATATCATAAAAACAATCTTAAAATATGAAAAACCACCATTAAAACATCATTATAATACTTCAAAATCAGATTATAAAAATACATTCAAAATCATGAACAATCATCAACAATCAACCCAAACATGCATTTAATCAACACTATAAACCTAGTATACCAATTAAGTTGAGTTAGTATGTTACCTTATTGAAGATTACACACGAAATCAACACACAAATGCAGTCCAAGAACTCGACAAACACGAGCACCACACACGGCCTGCTGCACGGCTTGGCTCGACCACTCGAACACGAACACACACACACGAGCACCACCCACACGGCTGCAGCACACGGCTCACCTGCACGAGCACGGCTCGACACGACCTGCACCACCACCACGAGCACCACACGAACACCCACACACGAACAAAAACCCACGAACAAACCCGGAACAACCCAACTAATGATCTTGGTTGAAACAATGTGTTTAGGATTGTGTTTAGGATGCTTAAAGATCAATGGTGTTTGAATCTTTAAGTTTTGGGCAAAGGAAGATGATGAACAATTGAAGGCTTCAATAGTTCAAAAATGGCGTGTGAAAATGGAGTGTGAGAGAGAGTTTAAGTGCTATCAAATGATGGCAAGGTTTAGAATGGCAAAAATGAGCTTAAGCCTTACTAACTCTCCTATATATAGAGTTAGCTAAGGTATGAACACAAGGCAAGTGGCAAGCCACTCCTTGCTCATGAAAAACCGGCCCCCATGAGGCTTATGGGCCATGCTTGGGCTCTAAGTGGGCTCTCGTGATCCATTGGGCCAATTATTGAATTTACATGAATAATCATGCAATAATCGATTTAGCCCAAAAATTATATTAAATAATTAATTAGAAAATTAAATAATCAAAATTCTAATTAATTAAATAATAATTAAAATAAATAATAAAACTAAGAAATAAACATTTCGATTAAATCGAAATTATTCACATAAAATTAAAATAAATAGTTCAAAAATAAATTTGAACTAGCAAATAAGCACATAAATACCGGCAAAAATACCGATAAAATCTGGGTCATTACAACAGTTACTTAAGGAAGAAAGAAAACCAATTCGCAAATGCGTTAGCCACGCTAGCATCCATGGTGCGATTACTTGGTGATTTGACTCACATGCCATTAATCAGTGAACAAAGGCAAGAACCTGCTTATGAAGAAATTTTTGAGGTGAACAATCTCACGCAAGATGAACCATGGTATACTGACATCAAGAATTACCTGGAACTTAAGCAGTACTGTAACACCCCGCATTTTAGCAACGACGTTATTAGTGATAACGTCGTAAACAGGCGGTTACCAATTGATTTATAATACAAAAATATAACTAAACTCGTGGAAGTAATACTTTTATTAATAATAATGGAATCCCAAATTACGAAAGGTTAAATAAACCATAAATCTAGTTCTAAAAATTGAAATAAAAACCTATTGCAAAAGCAGAAAATAAAAATAGGGGCCTAGACGCTCATCAGCTCATCCTGCTACTAGCTTCTATCCTGCTTACCTACAAAATAAAATTGGGGGTCCACCATCAGTGGCGAGTAACTAGACTGTCCTACTTAGAAGTAGGACCACATTACATACAATAATAGGGTTAGAACACAAGAACGACAACAAACGCAGGATACAAGTTTAACCATCAGAATTAGCAGCGGAACATAACATTCATTATTAGCAACGTCATTCACGACAATCTAGAACACACACTATCGAATACGCACAAACACAAGTTCAATGACAAGACGACGCTCGGTCTACAACCGTTAACAAGACTAACAACAAAGGACTTGCCCCGCACAATTCATCACTGATGAACCGATAGACCCGCACGGTTTATCACTGATAAAGTGATAGTCGCACGATCTTCAACCATTCGACACGACTCTGACACATAATCAAACACACAAGACTTGCCCCACACGATTCATCACCGATGAACCGATAGACCCGCACGGGTTATCACCGATAAACAAATAGACGCGCGATTTATAACCGCTCGACACGACACGACTCGACAAGACTCAAAGACACTAAACATACATCACTCGAAACATCATACTCCAACGTCACGCAAGTTAACCAACAATACTCGGTCAAAAAACGAAATAAAAAGTCATGGTTTCGAAAACCACACAAGTACACGCATAGTCCCAAAGTTATAGCAATTCAAGATTCATATAATGCAATAAGATTTACGTAAATTTGACAACCAGAATAGGCAAATAATATACAATTCAAGAATTGACAAGATATGCATAAAAACAAAATAAAAAGTCAAGCTTTGGTTTCTTTCAAGACACGCATACAATCATTCATGAACAACCATTCAAGATTCAACAGATTCGATTAAGAAATCAAGATAATTGTACAAGAACTTCAAGATAAGATCGTAGAACATAATAACATAAAAAGATTAATCAAGAACATATGTTAAACAAGCAAAGAACCGAAGTAAAACGTCCCAAAACACACGGCAATAATACACATACTATGATCAACAATCAACCAACGCAATCTAGCCCTATTCCTAAGTAGAAGAATCTAGTTACACTACTACAATAAAAGCCTAATGCAACACTTTAAATGCAACACTTATATATAATGCAATGGTTTTATGCAACGCTTTAGGCTAATGCAGCGGTTTCATGCAACGTTTTAGGCTGCTGCAATGATTTTATGCAACATTTAGTAGTAAGTGTTGCATTAGCCTTAAATATGCAACACTTATAATGGCTAATGCAACGATTTACATTCAACCATTGCATTAGGGTATACCAAAAAATTAAAACCTCATGATAAACCGTTGCATTGGGACGTTAGAGGTGTGCAAAAAAACAAAAAAAAACCAATTTGCATTAGATAATACCCGTAAATTAAAACATCACCATATATATAAATCGTTGCATTAGCCTAACCGTTGCATCAGATTCCTAATTAGAGAAGGAAAAAAAAGAGAAAATACCCAACCGTTGCATTAGGGTTGTGTGTGTGTTTTTTTAAAGTCTTTTCCCCCTATATTAGTCGTTCATTACTTCGACATTCCCTAATTTCCTCAAACAAAACCCTAGCCAGTAGCCATCCCATCTCCATTCCTCTCAGCCTCTCTAGCCCGAGTCAGCCATTTAGGCACCACCGCACCGCCGCTCCAGGCAAAGCCGCTACAGAGTTCAACTGTTCGAAGGTCAGACACATAACAGGTAAATCCTTGGCTTCTCGAGTTCTCACTGCTTCTCCCGTTTTTGGTTTTATTTTTTTTCAAATTTGTGAAATTTTTAATTGTTAATAACTTCTTAGTTGTTTGAATCTATAAATTTGTAATTCTATTGTTAAATGGTTAGTTGTTTGATTACCCACTGCAATGCCTAGGTAAGTTTCAGTTTTCATTGTTAATTTTCGACTAATGTAGTAATGTAGCATTATAGTTATCTATTTCTTTTGGGGTTAGGGTTTGTCAATTACAAGGGTCAAAGCTTGCTCTTTTTTTTAAATGGTGGATTGTTTGTTAAATTACCTGGACTTTGCTATTAGAATTGGTTGTCATTGTTTGAGAAGATGGGTGAATGAGATGGAGCTTATGAAAGTGTTTGAATGAGATGGAACTCATGGTAGTATTATGTTCTAAATGTTATGCATTATAATTGTTACTAACTCTTGGGGGAACTATTAATTAGTCACTCTATTCAATCTTTTGAGCAAGTACTTTTCCTTGGCTGCTAGAATTAGCTATTACTAATGGCTGACAATGAATGAAATGCATCTCGTGGAAGTGCTTGAATTAGATAGAATTCATCAGATGATTCTGTTCAAAATGTTATGCATTGTAATTCTTGGGAAATTTTTTATTAGTAACTCTATTTAATCTTTTGAAGAAGTGTTTTAAGGAAAATTTCCCTTATAACCCTATGCTTTCTCATATGTTCATTTTCTTCCCCCTGATTTTTACTAAAACTCTAAAACCAACCTCTAACACCTTCTAAGCTGAAGAAGGATAACGATGGAGCCGCCTCTCACATACACAATTGTTGCTATTCCACTGCTGCTTCGTGATGACCAAACAGCTCTGCTACTCGCTCTCGCTAATAAGTAGAAACAAAAGAGATAGGATAAAGAAATCATTTCAGGAATAATCAAATTATTTTGTTTAGGTTTGCTCTTCGATTTCTTATCTTTTTTTTCATATCTTCCTTTGCGTTTCCTTCTTTGTAATTCTTTGAGGTTTAATCTAATTTAGGTAGTATATTCACAATTTGATTGGAATTTGGGAATTTTGTTCTTTTTTCTCTTAAAAGATTACTTTAGTGAGTTGATTAATTCAAGTTTCAATTCTATACCGTAGTTTTATTCCCGATCTCGAGAAATTTGGTTTGAAATTTTCATTTAATTTATTTGTAAGTTAGTGTTTACCTTTTTGTGACTTAGTTTAATCACTTTTGAAGCCTAGATCTAGGTTCCGTTGCTCTTATGGAACACTTTGTTTTATTCAGTTTGATATTTGAACTCACGAAAAAATTGTTTTTATTGCTTTGATCTAATTTTATTGTTTTTGATTTGAGAATTCTGAAAATGTTACCTTTGATAATTCTTCACTACAAATTCAGTTGTTGCTTCCCTTTCATTATTTCAGTTCTTCACTATTTCTTGTTAGCCGAGCTTATTAAGACGATTAAAAGTTAATTGATCAAATTATTGGAAGTACACTATATTAAACTAAACTTGGAGTCATGGGGACCATATGACCAAACACCCAATTATGTTGGAAAAAAAAGGACTACAACCCAAATTCACGGACACCACATGCCCACTTGAAATAACAAGTACCGTCTTCTTTCTCACCATCAACATTCGTTCTTCTTCCCAAAGAGGCACCACCATGGCCATATTCCTTCAAGGATTTTAGAGAAAATATGAAGGAAGTCATTAGAAGCTAAAGAGGTGCACATTATGCATTTTGTACTTTGTTGTTTGTAAAATTGTGAAATGTGATATTTGGTGATGATATTTTGACTGAAAATTTCTGGAATTGCACCTTTAGGCTTAGACTAGCACCATACCATGAGTGAATTGAGTTTGGGTGATTAAATATATTTGAGTGTGTTTATCGGAGCCTCGAAGGGCTGTCCAGCCACTAGGAACAGAGCCGAGCTCTGGCAGTGTGTCTTGGTGGTGATGGTGTTGTTTGCTTCTTCGTTGCTGCTGCTAACCAATTCTTTCCTGCTGCTGCCCGGTACTTCTGCCTGCTACATCCAGCCCCTGGCTGTGGCATGGCGGTGTTAGTGGCCTTTACCCTAGAAGTGGCTGCTACTAAGGGTGGTCTTGGCAGCCCCCACAAACCAAACCAAGACACCCTTTTATATTTATTTAATTTATATTGGTTGAAAAACAAAGAAGACAATGGTAAGAACAAGTAATTGGCTTTTATTTTCATTTTACCAGCAGCAGAGCAAGTAAATGGCACTAGCACCTCCCATCATCATCCCGCCTACTGTACTGTGTGTCAGTCCCTGCTTCATTTGTTTTATTCTGGTGGCCCGTACCAAGAAAACCTCTCGCAAGAGTACTGGAGAGAATGCTCTCAAGAAGTAACTTGCTACAAAGTTCCCCGTCTTTTAATTTTGTTTATGTACAATTTTATTTCAATTTCATGTTATCACTTTTATGATTCATAAGCATATGTGAAATTGCATCAACATGCTGCACTCTAATGCTTCTTTATACTTGTATTTTCATACTTTTTCTGAATTTCCCCTCTAAAATAGTCCATCTTAATTAATCCTATGTTTAGTGTTAAATTTAATAGTATGATTCTCATTTATTTTTAGACCTTTTACTAAGAAATTATTTTTTAATAGAACAAATTTACAACTTGATGAATAATCACTTTGCTTTGAGGAGATATAACTATTTCTTCGGGCAATAATGTTATTAGTCTTATTCAATGAGCACTTGTTTCAAATTTATGTTTGGTATCAACAATAATTTTTTTAGGCTTCCTATCAGTGCTCACTAGTCAAAAGTATAATCCATGACCCCTTTTGCATTTTTAAAAGATGACGACTATAAATTGGTATCATGTATCTGAATATTATATCAACATTTTTGGTGTCAGTAAGATGTAACGTCTTTGATTTTCCACTTATTAGAAGTTTAGAACCTTAGTGTCATTTTGGTGCATTTATTATTCGTGCGACTTAATGCTGTTAATGTGTTGCTACACAGATGTTTTCATATCGCTGCCTCTACTTGTAATTGGTGCGTCCGTTTACTGATATGTCGTTGCTGTTGCTGCCTTCCGATGGTGTCACGCATTGCTGCCTCCTATGTTCTGATGTTGTTAATGCTCCTGTTGCTGCCACATTCTGATGCTGCTAATGCCACTGGCTCTTACTAGTGCTGCAGACACCTGTTGATACTATTCATGATGCTACCACCTAATTTTTTTTCCTTTGTAAATTTTTCATCTACTTGTTCCATTAGTCTTGTACTCCGTATTATACTTGGATTTTACTTGTAATATACTTATTTTTTAATTTAATTAATAAAAGTTCAAATTCAAGATATTCTTGTTAGGTTGATTGTTATAGGTATCTAGATTGCTCTCCGCCTCTAAAGTTTATTATCTTCTTATAAATTAAATAAATAAATAAATAATAAAACTAATGCAACAGTTTATTATTTTCATATGAACCGTTGCCTTAGGCTTACAATAATTTCAAAAGATCTAATGCAACACTTGATATTTATAAACCATTACATTAAGCTTAACAACAATTGCAAAAGATCTAATGCAACAGTTGATATTTAGGGTATAAACCGTTGCATTAGGCTTAACAACAATTGCAAAGGATCTAATGCAACGGTTGATATTTAGGGTATAAACAGTTGCATTAGGCTCATTTAACCATTGCAAAAGACCTAATGCAACGGTTTATAATATTGTTTACAAACGTTGCATTAGGTCTCCATAACCGTTGCTTTAGAATTTAGACCTAATGCAACGGCAGCAAATGCAACGGTTTATAAAGCGTTGCATTAGACCTTTTGCAACGGTTCAAGCAACTTAATGCAACACTTTTTAGGCGTTACATTAGGCTTTTATTGTAGTAGTGTTACCTAAATTAACGGAATCAAAACAAAGAACACGCCCAAAGCTTCCTTTCACATGCCACCACCTTGGCCACGGTGTTTGGTTTTGCAATCACAACACAATCTGTTAAGAACTGCAAAGAGTTTACAAGTTAGATAAGTTAAGAAAGCAAGAATTGAAAAGGAAAGAAATTGGATGAAAAAGGGCCTTATGGCCGTGTGTTACCTAAGAGGGAGAGAGTTTTGTTTTGAGTTTGATCATATGATTAGGTATGAATAAAGGGTGGGTTTTTGAAGTATAAATAGGATAAAAGGGTTTTACTAAATAATAGTAGTTAGTTTAGGAAAAGAAATTGAAGAGGAAATAGGAGGGGGGCCAGCTAGGGTAGTTAAAGATAGGAGTTTGTTTCCTAAAATCTAGTGAGGTGGTTAGGGAAATAAAAAAATAGGATTTTTAGGTTCTAAAAATAAATAGATCTACTTGGATAATTAAAGTAGGTAAATAAAAATAAAAATAAAGGGGAAAAATATGAAAGGGGCCGGCCTAGAGGGAAGAGATATGGGTTTTGGGCTTGCTTCTTCAAATATCAAATTAAGTCTTTTGGCCCAATTTAGAATATTTGGGTTTTAAGGCTTAATTTCTCACGAAATTTTACAGCCCAAAAATCCGGGTCGTTACAAGTACCCTCCAAACACATCAAAAAGGGAACAGAGGGCTCTTCATCGCGTGGCTACCCTAGCCAATACATCCTCAATGGGGGAAATCTATACAAAAGACATCACGATGGACTCCATTTCCGTTGTGTGACACAACTGGAAGCTGAAACAGTCATGGACCAGGTTCACATGGGGATATTCGATAGGGCTAAGTAGAGTGCGGTCTGAACCGCACCAAACCATAATTGTGTGGTTTGGTTTGGTTTGGTTTGCGGTTTGAGAAGTGCGGTTTGGTTTGCAGTTTTGCCAAACCGGAATTTTGCGGTGCGGTGCGGTTTCCAAAAATCTTGAAACCGCACCAAACCACAAACCGCAATTTTTTTTAATTGTTCTAAAATATTTAATTTCATATTTTTTTATTTGGCTTACTACCCTACTGAAATTATGCCTTTTGTTTTTTCTTGGGCCTTATCTAGTTGCTCTAAGGTTTTTCTAACTCTTTAAGGCTTTAACAAAAAATAAATCTAGGTTTTTTTTTGTCCTTATCAATTACTAATTATAAAATAAAAAAATTTAAAGTGGGTTAAACCGCACCGCACCAAACTGTATTTTGCGGTGCGGTTTGGTGCAGTTTGATATAAATTGTGGTGTGGTGCGGTTTCAAAAAATGGCAAACCATAATTTTGCGGTTTGGTGCGGTTTGATGTCCAAACCGCACCGCTCTCAACGCTAATATCCGACACCCACATGAATGGGAGAATGCTAGCAAGAAAAGTCATCAGACCTATACTATTGGACTACCATGGAAGCCGATTTTATCCAATATGTCAAGTCTTGCGACACTTGTCAAAGATATGCAAATGACCAACATATACCCCCTCACTTCTCCACTCGATGACTTCACCTTGACCATTCTCAAAATGGGGAATTGACATTATCGACAAGGTCACACCACCCGGAAAAGGAGGCCATGAATTCATCCTCATGGCCAGCGAACATTTCACCAAATGGGTAGAAGCTACCTCTTTCGCTAAACACCAAGACAAACAGGTGGATAATTTCATCAAGACAAACATGGTTTGTCGATATGGAGTGCCACATGAGATAATCAGCGACAATGGAGCACACTTTCAGGCTGAATGTGAGGATTTACTAACCAAATGCAAAATCTAGCGAAATAAGTCATCTCCACATCGCCCTCAAACCAATGTTGCAGTAGAGGCGACTAGGCCTGTTTAATGGGGCGGGGCCCATTTAAAACCCTGACCCGATCCATTAATTTTTTTTATGACCCAATCCTTTTTAGAAATGGGGCGGGTCCTAATAGGGTCAACAACTTAATGGGTCGAAGCGGGTCGGGGTGGGTCCTAATAGGGTCTGCTGCTAGATGAGGTAAGCTCACTAGTCGACTATTTTCAAATAATACTCGTGTACGTTATTTTGAACATACCCACTACTAATGCTATTTGGTGTTGCTGCTTGCTAGTTCAATAGATGAGCATTTTCGTTGCTTCTTGCTAGTTGATTTGTTTGTTTGTTCAGACTTCAGAAGAAGGTTTTGTTTGTTTGTTATTCAAATATTATATTGAACATGCTAATGCTATTATTATTAGTTACTATGTAGTTTTTTTTTTCTTGCTGCTACAACCCTCTCTACTTCAATAGTTTATTAGTTGGTGACATGGTTTTGTGCATAGTATAAGTGTACAATATTTGCAATCTTATTGGATGATGTGGGCCGGGCCGGGCCGGATCAAATAGGGCCTGACCTGGCCCAGCCCATTAAAACATGTGTGAGGCCCGGTCCGGCCCAACCCACTTAATATCTGACCCGCCCCGTTGAACAAGCCTAGAGGCGACCTATAAAAATATTAAAACCATGATCTCTAAGATGATTGTAACTTACAAAAATTGGCCTCTGAAACTACATTTTGCCCTCTGGGGTTACAGGACGTCCATTCGTACCTCCACTGGAGCCACACCGTTCTCCTTGGTTTAAGGAATGGAAGCGTTCAAACCTATACAGTTGGAAATACCGTCACTACGAGTAAGGGCCAGATATGACACCTTGGTATTACTCGACTCAAAGCCATAAGCCATGTCCAAGTTTACCAGCTCAGAAAAGGATCGAAAGGCATTTCAACAAACGTGTCCAGCAAAGAAACATCAAGGAAGGTGATTCAGTTCTTAAACCACTGAGAAAAACGGTACTGGAATGATTCGATCTCAAACGATCTGACTCGAAATGGTCCCAACCTGATTTTGTTCCGAAACCTCAATCTGAAACCCAATCTGGTCCGTATAGTACACCGGTTCGAACTTGGTCCGAATTCGAAACGCTCTGATCCGATCCGATTTGTACTGCTCCCAGTCCCATATGTAGGATTTGGATTCAGTTCAAGGAATATGTAATTATTTTTCTCCGTTTATAGTGCGTTCTCTTCACCTTAAAATTGTTTGAGATAAATTCAAATAAAGTCCA
The DNA here is from genome assembly GCA_951394345.1 of Salicornia ramosissima. Lineage (NCBI taxonomy): Eukaryota > Viridiplantae > Streptophyta > Magnoliopsida > Caryophyllales > Amaranthaceae > Salicornia > Salicornia ramosissima. The sequence continues at coordinate 18,600,103 of OX596240.1, read as the reverse complement.
AACATGTGTGTTCTGGCTAGAGGTGTCAGTTAATTAATTAGTTCAATTATGGTTAGACCCAAATGTTTTGGTTGACTTCAGTTCAGTTGACTTCAGTTATTTTTTTTCATATTAACCAATTTTGTTTTAACTTTTCAGTTTCAGTTCCAAACCGTTGCAGTTAATTTTTTTTATTCAAATCAGTTCACTTATGGTTTTACCCATACGATTTCGTTGTTGTCAGTTCATTCTGAACGATTGACATAACAGTTCCGATTGTATTCAGTTTACGTTATGGTTGGTCTTCGGTTTTACCCGTTCGATTTCAATTGATGTCAATTCATTGTGAATGGTTGATATATCGGTTCCAATGGTATTCAGTTTACGTTATGGTTAAATACAGTTCTATCCGTAAGATTTCAATTATTATCAGTTAATTTTAAATGATTATATTCAATTACATTATGGTTATTTTCGGTTTTGTAACGACATCTTTAATGATTCTGATCGAGGTAGATATCGAGTATTAAAGTTTAACCGAGTTTTCTTGTGTTATTCCCCCAAGTAATATGGTCGGATCGTATTCGGTTTAGCCGTTGAAGTATTTTGCCTTACAATGGATTAATTTATTTGTTTATTTAGTTAAGGTACATGTTAATGTTATTTATTATGTATCAATTTATATTTAGATCAATTTATCCTTGTATTAATATTAGGTGTAAATGTGTAAGCGTGTATCGAGTATTAATATTGAATGTAAATGACGCTCAAGATGATGATGAGTGATACTGATAAATTGGTGATAACAATGATCATAACAATAATGATAGCAATTAGCAGCAACAACAATAACGAATTGATGATGATACTGATGATAACGATGATGATGGTGACTGATATATACGAATAATATAATGACAATAATAGTAGTAACAATATCAATAATTAAACTCATACTTTAGGGTACCACAGCATAATTTTGTTATAAATGAGTTTTTTCTTAATCAATAATTATTACTAAGTCATTAGCAAATGAAATTGAGATTAGGTGTTTTTTGTACACATTTAATAACTAAATTAGTAATTCAGATTAGTTGTTTTTTTACACATTTTGTATTATATGATTCTTTAATGAAATTATAGTGAGCTTGTTTGTCGTTAATTTTAGCAAATTGCAAGTGTTCACAATCAAAAAATAAATTAGAATTTTATTACTTTATTAAATCATATGTTATATTGATTAAGTAGAAATATTTGATATTACAAATATCCTAAATTTTAGTACAAAAAAACAATGTCCTAAATTTTGAGCAACTTATTTTTGGAGGGAAAGTTAACTTTTATTTTAATTGAAATTTAGTTTAGAAAGTTAATTTGAAATATTTTGATTGGAATTTAGAAGTGATTTCTAATTTTCTTATTAAATTTTGTAAGGAAAAAAGGTTAAATTTTCAATAAAATTTGGGATGTAATTTTAATGTTTCATTAAAATTTAGGAGGGTAAATTAATTTGTAATTGAAATTTGGGAGGGAAAATTAATTTGTAATTAAAATTTGGGAGGGAAATTTAATTTGTAATTGGAATTTGGGATGAAAGGTCAATTTGTAATTATAATTTGGGAGGGAAGATTAATTTGCAATTGAAATTTTGGTTAACAATTTAAAACAGTTTTCAATTCATTTTGGTCCAATTAACTAATAGATTAATTTAAAACATTTTTTAATTCATTTTGGTTTAGTTAACTAACAGTTTAAAACAGTTTTCAGTTAATTTCAGTTCAGTTATGGTCAGTTAAAAACAGTTTTAAGTAGTCAATTTTTTCAGTTCAGTTGATTTAGTTCATGATTCAATTCAGTTTCAGTTCAGTTAAGTGCAATTCATTTTGTTTCAGTTGGAATTTCAGTATTCATTCATCTGGTTCTTGGTTCATTTCATTTCAGTTAATTCAGTTCAGTTCACGTTAGGTTAACAGTTGAACCAACAGCTCCTAACCAAACTGACAGCCCTAGTTCCGGTCCTCCATAGTAGCAAGCCCAAAAATAACAGAAAAACCTTGAGTCTAATAAAATTAGAGTTAGGAACCTCTCATATATGCATAATTAAGCAAATGAAATGATGACACATATCATGGGCCAGGCCCGCGCATCAGCTTAGCCGACTTACGTCGTACCCTTGTCGGGTAACATACGCCTATAAAAGGACCAGTCAAATCACCTTTTAAGGTATCTAATTCATAATTCTCTAACTCCACATACTTTTGACTCCTTTATTCCGATCTCTGACTTAAACATCAGAGGGGCGTTCCAAGGTTCCACCCCCGGGTTAACAACATTTCCTTGTTTTGTAGGTTAAACCCCAAAAGAGGAGCTCTTAGAGTCAACCCAAACACATTAAACATATTGAATATACAGAAGAAGTTCCAGAACAGGAACAAGACATAATAAGTTCAATAAGATTTGATCATGTCCAATTAGGTATGATCAAGTCCAATTATTTCTATAATTAGTGATAATCCTGTATAATTACTAATTAAATTCAATATGTTTCAATCAGATTTAATAAATTCAGAAAAGTTCATATCTAATAATTTGAATAAAACACACCCTGAAGCTAGACTTTTGAAATTTTTAAATTGAAGTGATTATCTTTATTATATAAGCCAAGGGGGGAGCTATGGTGTCTCCCCTGGAAAAGTCTACACTACCCTCAAACTTATTCTAAAACCAAACTGCATAATTAAGGAAAGTTCTTACAATTTTTTTATTCATTTGAATAAAAATAATATAAAATATATAATTCCAAAAAATTAAATAAAAATATGTAAATTCATATTTTTTAATTCTCTACAAATAGATACCCATATTGATATATTTTTGTAAACTAAAATTTTACCTTTTGATTATAGTGGAAATTTGGTAGGAGAGAGAAAATATAATAGATCGACTTTATCATTTGTTCATTTTTTTTGGTATGAAATAAATTCAACTCCTATGTTTTTTCCCTATTTTTTTACTATCACAAAATGGATGATATCTCAGATTCAAACCTTACTTTTTTTTCCTTACTCCTGAGTAACAACTATATAAAAAGTGATGCCGCACACATAGCGTGCATAAAGCTTAATACATATAAAGTTATAATTCTAAGTATTTGTTTTAGTTACTATTTGTATTTAAATCAATTTTTTTCCTATCAAAAATTAAATGTCAACTTCAGAACAAACCTTTTGATTTATCTGACAATCAAGTTTTATTTAAGTTCAAAATGTTACGCATGCATATCGTGCATAAAAATCTATATGTACTACAGAGTATAAGGGAAGGGGAGCTGTGGTATCCCCTTTTATGATTTACTTTTTTATCCCATAGTAATTTTAAAAAAAAAAAATCATATACTCTACTAAAACAAAAGCCGCTGAATCCACGGCTCGCCACGTGTCCTTTTTTTTAATAAAAAAAATTATTTACTTTTTCACCATTTTTACCCCTTCCTTCTTTTTCAAGACAAAAATAAAAATAAAAATTATAATTACCGATTCATTGTAATAGCAGCACATACACATGTAGAACAAGGTAAGTCCGTAATACTTACCATGTATTACATTCTTCTTACCAACACTTTCTTTTTTACCTTTTTTAATAAGTCTGAAATGACAGCATATAGACTTCTTTAGCAAGACAAAAATGAAAATAAAAATTATAATTACTGATTCTTCTTACCATGTATTACAAGGTAGCCCATAATATTCTTACCATGTATTACATTCTTTTTACAAAGACTTTTGTTTTTCCCTTTTTAAATAAAGTTTGTAATGGTAATATTATTAATTTTTTTCCCTTCTTACAAGGTAGCCCGTATATTCTTCTTACCATGTATTACAAGGTAGAATAATGTAAGTCCGTAATACTTACCATGTATTACATTCTTCTTACCAACACTTTCTTTTTTACCTTTTTTAATAAAATCTAAAATGGCAGCACATAGACTTCTTTTGCAAGACAAAAATGAAAATAAAAATTATAATTACTGATTCTTCTTACCATGTATTAGAAGGTAGCCCGTAATATTCTTAACATGTATTACATTCTTCTTACAAACACTTTTGTTTTTCCCTTTTTAAATAAAGTTTGTAATGGTAATATTATTAATTGTTTTCCCTTCTTACAAGGTAGCCCGTAATATTCTTCTTACCATGTATTACAAGGTAGAACAAGGTAAGTCCGTAATACTTACCATGTATTACATTCTTCTTATCAACACTTTCTTTTTTACCTTTTTTAATAAAGTCTGAAATGGTATCACATAGACTTCTTTTGCAAGACAAAAATGAAAATAAAAATTATAATTACTGATTTTTCTTACCATGTATTACAAGATAGCCTGTAATATTCTTACCATGTATTACATTCTTCTTACAAACACTTTTGTTTTTCCCTTTTTAAATAAAGTTTGTAATGGTAATATTATTAATTTTTTCACCTTCTTACAAGGTAGCCCGTAATATTCTTCTTACCATGTATTACAAGGTAGACTACTTTTGCAAGACAAAAATAAAAATAAAAATATATATTTTGCAAAGTTTGCCAATAAATATATATTTTGCAACTATTTCACGTTCACAACTCTCATACGTTTACATCTCCATACATTTAACAACCTATCGATTATCATCTTACCCATTCTCATGGCTCAACAAATAAGTTTGATATGATCTTTCCCCCATCAATGAAAATTGGAAAATAAAAGTAAGAATTGTAAGAGTATGGGAGTCGACGAATTTCAACAATCCGAATATTGTAGACTCTTTAGATTTGGTTTTGGTCGATGAAAAGGTACTTTTTACTACACTACAAAATTACTACAGTACATAATTTTCATACTTTTGTCTATTTAATTATTACCACTAATCAATGTATTTAAATAAATAAATAATTTATAATCACTAATTATTTTTAATTATCTCCTCCAGGGCTCAAAAATACAAGCAAGTATAAAAAAACCATCATGCAACGATTCTCTAATATGGTCAAGGAGGGATCATGTCGTATCATTACGAAATTTGGGATGGTACCAAATTCTGGCAAAGTTAGAGTTACCAACCATACCTACAAGATCAATTTTTTTAAGACAACTGTAAGAGAGTGTGACGATGTGCAACTCCCTTCGCATGGGTCAAACTTTACAACTTTCACCATCCTTCAGAAAGAAAATGATGATAAAATTTTAATTGATATGATTTATTAATATTTGTCTTAAATTTGAGTATCAATAATTCTAGATTCCCTTTTTATTGAAATTGCATGTTATATTAATTTAAATAAATTGATTTAACACAGATGTCATTGGCGAAGTTTCCGCAATTGGTGACATCGATATTTCCAAGGACAATACACCAAACTATAAATTGGTGTTGGAATTGAAAGACTTGTGGTAATCTAAATAATTTTTATTGTTTTTTTTTATTGTTTTGTTTTCTCCACGATATTGAGACATAATAATCTGTTTATTACTTGTGTCCATATATAAGACATCACGATATTGCATGTAAACAATACTTCCTCCACGATACATGAATATTTATGGGACAGATGTAAAAAAGTGCTTAGATACATCTATTTATTTCATCTGTTTATTACTTGTGTCCATATATAAGACATCACAAGACATCTTTTCAAACTATAAATTTGTTTTTCAACATACATATTCTATAATAAATAAAGAACAGAATAAATTGGCAATTCTATAATGATGTGGAATTATTGATATTGTTTGTCTGTTCTTTTTCCCCAAATTGGCGTAGAAAGGAAGCATATTGATCCTTCAGAGATGCTTAGACTACATGAATATTTATTGGACAGATGTAAAGAGTGCTTAGATACACCTATTTATTTCATCTGTTTAACTATTTCTGCTATATGTATGAATAAACAGATTATAATGTCTTAATAAACAAAAACGCCAAAACATACTTCATCCACGATATTGATTTAATGTTTTTTTTTCCTTTACGAATATAAAATATTCTTTTCATTTTATTTACTTTGTAGCCAAAAGACAATAAAATGCACATTATGGGGCAACTATGCAGAACAAATGTTGAAATATGTGAAGGATGATGGTCAGAGGGTTGTTGTACTCCAATTTGTCAAGAGTAAACCTTTTAATAGTAATGACTTAGAGTTTTGCCTTTTATTTTCTTATGTACACATTTTAATAATTTAATTATTTTATTACCTTTCCTTTCAACTCATTCTAATTATTATGCTTGTAGGTGAAATGCAGCTTTCTAACTCATTGTTTGCGACGAAAATCTTAATCGACGACAACATTCCTGAATTGCATGAATTAAAGATGAGGTGACAAATGACATACATACTATTCTATGATTCCAATGATTCCAAGTAACTACATATGCTTTCGGTGAAATAAATATTTTTTTTATTATTTTTCACATAATTTCTAATGAAAGGAACCATGATTCACAAAATTTGACTCACTTATCAACTCAAGGTTCACTTTCTATAACTGATGATTTTTTGAAGTTATCTGAAAAAATGCAGTTGGATGAGATATGTGACCTTACTAAGGTAAGAATAGTTACTTAAGTATTTAAAAAAAAAACAACTTATTATTCTTCCATTATTTAAAAGGTTATTAATCATGCCACGATGATTTTTGAAGGAATGTTTTTGTATGGTTTATGCTACGACTGTGAGTCTTGACAACAACGTATGGTACTATACTTCTTGCAAGCAATGCAATAAAAAAGTTGATTATGAAGGAGGTGGCAAGTATTGGTGCCAAAAATGTGATTTACACTTTAAATCTGCACCAAAGAGGTTACTTTCTCTGTTTATGTTCATAACATTTACTATCATCAAATATGTAAACTACCATATCATTTAATGCTATTTGTTCTAAATTTACTATGAATTGAATTACTTAATTACTTTTTTACTCATAGGTACAAAGTCACCGTCAAAGTTGAGGACGATAGTGGAAATGCAATATTTGTCCTATTTGATCGAGAAATTTTTCAGATTTTTCAAATATCTGCAGTGAACCTTAATGATATGTGAAATAAGGTAATACATAGAAATGTTACAATGTCGCCTTAATGTAGTGTCTTTATAATTGGAATAGAATTGCTTAATTCATCAAAGATACAATGTCAATTTGCTCACTAGCTAGGTGTCAGTGAGTTTCACAATCCCTATGTTATACTCTAACAAAATTCCTAGCTTTGATGAATGTGTTTGTCTAAGGTCATAGAATTAATGTCACACATAACTCAATGAAAAAAAAGTTCATTAACAAAAAAATCATCTTACATAAAAAAAACACTAAAGAAATTGCTTTCCATGCAAATACCACAGCTTAATGCATTGTCTTTGTAATTGGAAGAGAATTGCAAAATATAAATTGGAAACTCAATTTCTTTATAATTAAGAGAATTGGTTAATATATCAAGGGTGTGAAAAAAAAAAAAAAAACAACATGTTGTCGCAAGTACTACACCTATATTAAAAAAAGGAGAAAAAAAATAACAATTGAGTTAGTAAACATGACTAATAACATAATAGTAAAATATTCATTATCTGAAGTTAGAAACGGAGGGAGAATTCAATAACGGAGGGAGTCTTAAAGACAAAGGAAGTAGTAAAAGTAACAATAAAGAGACAGGGAGTAAATTATTTAGATATATAGAATTAAAAGTATAAATATTTAATATTAATAAAATATGTACTTCATACAAAAATAACCGTATAAGTCAAAGGCTATGTACTAATTCATTACCCAACTACAAAAGTTCTTCCATTGGACCTTAATTACAAAATTAACATAATATTCCGTATGTCCTTATAAACCGTGCATCGCACGGGTATTGGACTAGTAGTGCCAAATTAGCAAAGCTACACAAGCAGTGTAAAATTCACAATATTATAATTAGTGGTCATAATATCGATTCTAATTGACATTAAATTTCATAAAAACACAATATTAAAATCATTGTCATTTTTACACTTAGTATTTGGTGCACGCGATGCATGCATTTATAATTTTTAGAATGTGTTTGATAAGGAGAAAATTATTCTTATAGTATAGTTTGTTGACTACTAATTAAACAATTCTATCTGTAATAAAATAAATAATAAATAATAAACTAAAAATGTGATCGCACGCTATGCGTGCAAATAAAGCTAGTGACTTATTAGAGGGAGGGGAACACAGAACACTTAGCACAAATTTGAAAACAAAAATAATTACATCCCAGATATGTAAGAAGAAATGTAACAGATATTACAATACAATGTTTCCAGGGAAAAAAAAATTCATACATATGCTTCATTAGATTTGTTCTACACCAAGAAGCAATTTAGAGAATTACAGCATTTTTACTTTTTCCTTAATACAACTTATATTTTTTTTTTAAAAACAAAACAACTTGAGCAGAAATCCCTGAGAATGTTTTTCATCTCTGATTGCAGATTTGCAGCATACATTGCTTCATTCTGCAATATTTGTTTTCCTACTATACTGACATTTGAGCTAAAATTGAAGCATAAATTTGTTCAAAAGCCCTAAAACATAACTTGTTACAATCAAAGAGCAATATCAAGAAGCATATCTCTTACAGCATGCAGCTCATTCGGTCCAGGACAGTTGCTCACGACTTTTGTCACGGACGGAGGCTTATAGCAAGGCTGCCCTTCAACGAGCGGCCAGAACGGAGGCTCCGGAGGAGGAAATGAAGTATGTTTTCGCTCTTTGTGGGCCCCACGTTCTCCCTCGGTGAGTGAAAACCCGAACAACCTACAGCTAGTTTTAGCTGCAGGAACCAACTCATCAACCCCTTCTGATATAGACTTGTATGGAGGAGGTGGAGGAGTGCTAGAGTAGTTTGTGCGTTCCATGTTACTTACCCTGGGGTGGCACACAGCAGATCGGAAACTCCGAGGTTGTTGGATGGTGGAAGGCGGGAACATTAACACTGACGATGGTGAAGATACTTGGTGGGCCTTAAGCCATCCATTTCCGCAGTTAGGCACTTGGACACCCTCGAAGATTTCGTGGGGCCCATCAGCACCAGAGTCAGGCCTAGGGTCCATGTGGGCCGGGCTTAGGTGGCGTATTTCTTGACCTTGCAAGACCTTTTGGAATCGGAATGATTCCCGGTAGCCTATGCATTTGGCAGTCCTGCCAAAATCACCTGAGGGAAGAGAGGTGGGAAAGCATCTTCCGGGCTCAGATGAGGATGGATGAGGGTTCGGGTTTTCATTACCATCACAGGCTGAACGAGAACCCATTTTTTCTTGACCTTGCAAGACCTTCCGGAATCCTAAGCATTCCCCAAAGTCTGGCATTCCAACTCCATCTGCACATTATCAAAGGATACAAAGCTTATAGTTAGTGTCATCAACCTCATCTTACTTCTTTGTGGCCAAAACCATAGACACTTTTTATGAGTCACATAATTCGCATGCACTCATACCCGACAAGTAGATCAGACCAGTAAAAAATCAGCCCGACCCGAAACCCAATCAAACATGTGTGTCATAAACTCATAACCTCATCTCACTTCTTTGTGGCCAATACCACAGCATTTTTTACGAGTCACAAACTTTAGAATGCACTCATACCCTACGAGTAGATCTGTCAAAAATCAACCCGACCGGAAACATAATGCCAACTATACTTGAAACAAGTGAGTTTCGATATAAAAAAACAAATAAAAAAATTCTGTTGGTATGAAAATCCATTGGTCAAAAACAACCCGAGTCGCTTTCAACCTGACCCAAACCGAAAAAAATTATTATTGTAGTTAACTTATCATGTTATGTTAAATTTTAGGCAAAAAAAACTTTCAATCATTATAACTTTGAATTCAGGTTCAGTTTTACTAAATCACAACATCGTTTATTTGCTTTAAATTGACTATTAATAAAAAAAAACTCTATTAATTTTGTTTAAAGACATTTCTGTAAGGTTTTGTAGTAAAATATGAAAAATTAAAAGAGCAACTTATTATCACTCAACCCGTTTGGTCAACCCAAACCCAAACCCAAAGACCTCGGGTTATTTAAAAAAAGCTAATACCAACCTAAATTCAGACTCCTGACTCACTATAACCTGAACCTGAAATTATTAAACCACTAACCAATCTAGCCTGTTTGACAGGTCTACCAAAAAGTCATACAAGTATCATAGTCTGAGTTATAGGCAAAAAAGAATGGACTTTTTTACTCTACTTGAAGATTTCTAGGGATGAAAAGGCTTACTTGGAACTGGAAATTCAGGTTTTGTAAGTGGCAATCCAATTCTGCTCCTCTTTAGTCCAGAGGCCATAATGCTACTTGGACTCGGAAATGAACCTGTTGGTTCAATCTCCCATGGAGAGACTCTGCCATGACGGTTCACCTCTACATCATCCCACCTTACCTGTGAAATTGTTACCAGAAAGGGTTAACAAGTTAACAACCACAGTGAGCAACTCAATTAATTTCTGCACCTGATTTTCATACCAACTCAAAATAATGTGCCTATGTGATCACAATTCATAGAAGATACACTAGTGAGCACCTAGAGGAAGGTACTCTCCATACAGATACAACCCATAATGAATAGATGTTCGCTAATTTGTGAACAAATGTTCATTTGGTCTAATTTTAAAATTTAAATAATGTTCATTAATGTCGAACTAATGTACTTCGCCTAAGTACCATACTATTGGTACTCCCGTGGTACCTTCGAATTTGTAGTGTGTGTGTGTGTACATATCCATCCAACAACCAAAAAAAAGGCTTCTAAGGCCATGTTCTTTTTTGACGGAATAATTCTGAACTGAAGGTAAGTGAACTAAACTAAATCCTAGACTCAGTTTAGTCCAAAAGAACACGGCCTAGCAACAACTTATATCGTGAATTTGAGCAGATAGTTGAACTTGTTTGAAATTAAGGGTCCGTTTACTAATGTGTAAAAAATTTTCGATGTAAAATGATTTTCCATGAAAAACATTTTACGATGGAAAACTCATTTACATAGAAATTTGTCAATGTTTACTTGAACGGAAAATACGTTTTACTCCCAAATTTGGGGGAAAATGTTTTCAATAGGTAGGGTATAAAATAAGTTTTCAGCCTTTGTTTTACATTTTAATTTTTTACCCAAAGTAAACGATGTAAAATGGAAAAAAGAATTTTCAGGGAAAACATTTTTCGCTCTAGTAAACGGAGCCTAAATAAAAAAGAACATGGCCTGGCAACAAGAGAGGAGCATGAAAAATGAAATGGTAAAGGGGTTATAAAATACATGCATACCATTAGGCATCTCCATTTTGAACCAGGCCACCTAATAGGATCAAACTCAGCCATTCCAGTAACAACCCCAGTGTACCTGTTACAGGATCATAACTAAGATAATAGCATAAAAAACATAGCCAGACAATGCAGGTTCAATATGAAAGCAAATGTTACCTTCTATCACCAGCATCTTCGGCCTCAAAGCGCATTTTGAACCTAGTTCCCACGGTGAATGAGGTGTCCAGACTCTTCAAGTACCTCCTATATGGTACAATGAACTCAGACGAGCTTGCTCTACAAGATGAAAAGTATGTTGAAATGTAATTCAGATTATAAACAAATGAGAAAATTCACCATTTGTTCTCATCATCTAATGTGTTTGTGGACTGAATATAGAGTGCTAGACAGTATAAAAAAAAGTCATAAGTGGAACATGATGTGGTATGAAAGACTCTTTGTTGACACTACATATCATACACACTATCTGAAAGAGCAGTTTGTTTGAAAAGAAAAAAACTAAGACCTAAAGAGCTTCTTGGAAACAGCTAATCCCAAATGCCTTACTGTAATATGGCTTTAAATATAGTGTCGTGGCATAATCGTAAATAAACTGAATGGTGCTAGGCACATAGCACACAACCCATTCATGATTTTGGCATGTACCATTTTCCATATTTACAAATATGTCATTGTGATATTTTTTTAAATATAACGCTGTGGATAAGTGGGATTCCCTCCTTGGAAACTAGGAAAGACTTAAATTTTTACTTAGGTTCTATTTACCTAAAAATTATAGCCATCCCTGACAAAGTAAACTTGGGTTTAGTTAAAGAGCACAATGCACATCAGCAGCTATGATTTACATGCCATATTAATAAGCAACATAAATGGAAACAAATCAAAATTTTAAAACAAAATGTTGATCGGACCTATGATCGATCAAACATCTCAACAACATATACACCTCTCATGTTTTTTCTCTCTCCATACCTGTTTGAAACATGTTCTATGTTCATCATACGAGAATAACAGCAGCGAGAAAAATTTTGCCAATCGAAAAAAGCTAAGAATACGAGGCAAAAAAAATAAATAAGGGACGGCTAGGTTGCACTAAGTCGGGAACAGGATTGGAAACAAATACGGTTACAGGACTGAACACTGCAAATCTTAAAAAAAAATGTTAATGAGTAGGCCAATTAAAACATAAAAAATCCGAATCGTCCCCACTATGAGGACGAATCGGTTTTGGGGACGGCTACATAGAGGGATGGAGTGAGTGCAAGAAAATTGATTGGAAGACAAGTACAAAGATTTCGACATAAATTGGTTGTATTTGAACTGTGGGCTATGATAAACGGACTCATTAACAATTTAACACTAGAGGATAAGAACAACTTATAGCTTGGATTTATTAATGCAAGAAGAGTCTAGCATTTATACTTGCAAAAATGCAAAAACATAGAGCAATTCAAGGAGAAAAAACAATTTATGATCTTGTAATGCTAGAAGAAGAAAAAAAGAACATAGGAACATACATAGGATTTATAAACACTGCTACTGAACACAAACATACACACACTATAGGAAGTGATCCAATTATGTCAAATAAAAATAGCATGGTAAACGAATAAGTTGACAGATACTCAAGAGACGAATAGATAACGAAAGCTAGACAGTTTGCAACTGCTGAAACTTGTGCAAGTATAAATTCTTACAGTACCTTGGGTTGTAGCAGACATTGAAAACACGTCGAGAAGGTATGGCCCCAAATGCAGCCGTAACACTATTACTGGTCATAGGTCTGTTCGCAAGAGCAGGAAAAGCGGCAGGCCCTTTCAGTTGAACCGCCCTTCGGATTCCTAGCCTCAACTCTCCATCATCACCTCTTAACATTCCAAAACAATTTATGATAGAAACAATGTCATAATCATTCTTTTCTTTTTGTAAAATTGGATTCTAATAATCACACCTCTAGCTGTTCTTTATTTAAGAGTCTCACCTTTAAGTAATTCGAAAATAATCCCACCTTATCTTCTTTTATTGGACCCAGATTAAAAATAATGAGCGAAAACCAACTAAAATCTTGTTCCTGGGCTTTTTCTTACTGCTTTGAGAAAAAGACTCATTCGAACTAATTTTGGTAGGCCATTTTTGACACGGGTGAAGTTGAGATTATTCGAGAATTACTCAAAGGCGTGACATAAAAAAGTATGATTATTAAAATCAAATTTTCCTTTGTTTTGCTTACAAGGGACAATGCTAAAATCAATCATAAAAAATTAAAAAAAAAAAAAAAAAACTGTTTTGTCACCTGAGGAAGAGCACTGCATCTCCAGAGACTAACTTCTTCTTGTTCACAAAAGCACTCCACCCTGTTGTCAGCAAATGTCTTCGCGGCTGGCCTGCCCCATCACAGCACAAACACAACATATAAACAATAAATATAAGAAAGTCAAATTTTCCCTGTTTAAATGAAGATTTGGTACTAATAAAATCAACAAAAAGTAAAATAAAATTAGTTAATTTCACAGGGACTTAAAAGAAAAAAAAAAAGGAATTACGACTCCACCCTTTTCACGTTATTTGTTACATTTGAAATGTTTCTTTGATAGAAAAATGGTTAAAAGCGTAACAAAGAAAGTGAAATGGAGTTCTTCACTTCTTCATATCATAGTAGGGACTAGGGAGACAAAATAGATTTTAAGAATTAAGAGCAATTTCACTAATTATTAGCAAACATTTGACCTTACAAATTTTAATTCCAGATAAAGCCTCATGTAAGTAAGGGCCTATAATCTAGAAAACTGAACTCAATGCCCCTAACCTCCAATGTACCTCTGTAAATGTGCCTAAATCTCCACTCTAAACCATGTAGATCTTTTGCAACAAGCTCCTGAGATGGCCTCTGCTGCTTGTAATCCTATACCATATTTACAAACAGAGTAAATTAAATCAAACAAACAAACAAATTACTTTACTATAACACAAATTATGTATAGAAAAATTGGCATTGCATTGCAGCAATTCATGATTTAGGGGGTGTTAGGTATAAAAATTTTAGGACTTAGAAACGATTTCAACAAAAGCATTTACTTTTCAATATGTTTGGTGCAGGGTGTAGAAACAAATCTCCTTTCCTTCTCCTTAATTGTTTTCATTAACTTTAAACTAAACAAACTTTAACATACATTGTTACTCTTTTCACCTCTTGACAAAATCATTAATGTTTTCATCTACGATTATCATAACAAACACCCCCTTAGTGAAAATGTGGAAGGATCTACGTTACCCAGACTCTTTGTTTCACCCCAAAGTACCAGTGTCGGATACTCGATCCTTGGACATTGGGGAGTGACACTCGGACACATCATTTTGAACCAAAAACATTCATATTTTTCATAAAATTGGGTTGTGGTGGCTGACACTTTGACACATATACTTATCCAATAACATTGGGATAGATTTACCAGGGGAGGGAAGCAGTCCTCCGCAGCGCGGCGAGGAACTGAGAAACCACCATGAGTGCTGGTGTCAGAGGCAGTGAGAGTCTTGCAAAACATGTGTGGTGTTGTAGACTTGACAACATCTTCAAAATCTTCGTCATCTCCTTCAACAACAGCCTCACTTTCTTTCAATCTCTCCTCAGTCTACCCCAATAATTAGCAGCAAAGCAAGCATTGTCAGAGCATTGTTTATAATAATCAAAGCACAAAACTTTATGGACAATGATATGTGCTTTTGATTAGGACTTAAATGTGAATTAAGTAGAGAATATTTAATACAATTAAAGGAAGTAGTTTCATGCATTTAAATAGGACTGAAAAAAGTATAGTAGTTAAGTAGCAAGTAGTACAATTTTACCAAAAAAAATAGAGGTGTGATTATTATTTATTTATTCACATAATACCTGGCTCTCTGGGATTAGAGAAACTTGAGCATAAACCTCATCAGTTGCTACCTCAGCCTGCCACAAATAAGCACACATTTCAAAATGATTTCATTATTTTTTCTTCATTCAAAATGTAATCACCCAATTTTGAAGGAACAAAATATTAATTAATCAACTTATTAATTCCCTAATTCCCAGAATAAACAATCCCCAAATTTTCATGACATACTCTAACCAGCTTTCACAACATTTAAGAACCCAACAAAGTACTCAAAACAAACATAATAAAATAAAAATCAAAACTTTCTCCAAAAAAAAAAAAAAAAAAAAACCCATCATAAAACCAAACCCCGTATTGAAAAGAAAAAAAAAAATCAAATCTTTATCCAAGAACCAAAAAAGGACATCAAAATGAAGATTTTTAACTTACATGAAGCTTGATATCAAGAACTCTACAGAAGACATGAGGAGGAATATGGTTGAAAGCATTTTTATGATGATTACTATTCACCCCACAAGAAAAATCAAATTCAGGCATATTATGCTGTTGTTGTTGTTGTTCTTCAAGATGACCTTGAGGCAAGTAAATTACCAAACTGCCCTTTTTAGGTAAAGAGATTAAAGGGCCAGCACAAGCATGCCATAACTCCATACAAACAGATGAAGAAGATGTAAAAGATGATGAAGATGTAAAGGTTGAATCTTGGAAATTTTGAAAGTTATCTTCTTCATCTTCATTATTAACAGTGTTCAAGTCAATTAAGACACCCATCATAGCAGGAAAATGGGGGATTTTAGTGAGAGAAAGAGAGGTGAGTGAATGAGTGAATGAAAGGGTAAAATGGGGGATTGTGAAAATTGCTACAAGGAGACTAAACTTAGGTAAGACAGGTACTTAACCTGCAAACCCACTGCATTGCTAAAAGGAGAACTAACTCCCCCAAATCTCTCTCTCTCTCAAATGAAGGGGTTTTTTTTTTAGATTTAAGGTGTCAAATCAATTTTTTTCCTTTTTTTAAAAAAAAAAATGGGGGAAAAATGAAGATTTTTTTTTTAAAGGGGGGTGATTGAAGATTGGAAGAAGGTGGGTTATTGTATGATGGGTAATAAAATTAAATGAAATGAAATGAAAAAATTATAAAAAAAGAGTCTTGGGATAATATGTTTGGAAGGAAGTGAAGATGAAAAATAGGTTAATAATAATAATATGATTATTAATAATTTTCATAATATTGTTGTTGTTGGTATTTGATCTGCAAAGAGTGTTGCTTTGCAGGGTCAGACTGTAGCTGTTGCTGTTGCTGCTTCTGCCTGCAGTTGTGAGCCTGTGATGTGTGGCAGAGAGACACAGTAAGTAAAGTAAGATGAGATGAGAGAGAAAAATAATGGAAATTTATTTTTTTTTTTTGTATATTTAAAATTGAAAATAAAAGGGGGTTTTATTTTAATTTTAATAATGAAAATGATGATAATAGAAGGAGGAGGAGGAGTAATAATGGAGAGGAGAGAGTCGTTGGATAGAATTTAGAGAGGGAGAGAGAAATTAAAAAAAAAAAAAAACAAAGAAAAAGAGAGAGAGGGAAAAACAAAAGTAGAAGTGAATAAAAATTGCTTTTATGCACAACCCCCTATATTTCCGGGCGCCTTTGTCTAATATATCTATCCTTCTTCTGAGTAGCTCTCTCTTTCACATGTCCCCCTACTACTTACTTACTTCTACTACTACTACTGTGCTCTATGGAGAGTGAGTACTACTACTACAAGAACCTTTGTCCTTTTTTAACATTATTACTTTTCACCCCCGCCTATGATTTTTTTTAAAGAGTAAAATTACTTTTTACAATTATAAATTATAGGGGGATAATTTTAAAGTTACAAACTTTTAAAAGTAAGAATGGGGTTGAGCAGAATTAGAGGTGGGATAATTTTGCATGACTCATTGACACGAAATCGATCCCTTATTAACAGGTTTGGGTTAATGAGTTTAACTCATTTAGGTAACGGGTTAACACGACATGTTTATTAAACGGGCTGGGTTAGGATCGGGGGGTTTCAACTTTTTTAAGTAAACGAGTTGACATGACACGATTACATCAAGATTGTCACTTTTACTTTTTTGTTATTTTGTAATCCCGGCCGTCCGTCCTACAGCCGCCTGAAAAGTCACTTTTACATCAACTTTTTTAAGTAAAAAAAAACACGACCCACCAACCCGACACAAAATCTACCATTTATTAACGAGTTTGAATTGAGGGATTTGACCCTTTTAAATAAGCGGGTCAACACGACATGCCTCGTTTATTAAATGGGTCAGGTTAGGGTCAAGGAGATTCAACCCATTTATATAAATGAGTTGACACGAACCTGACCTGACTCGACCCAATTCTCACCTCTATGCAGAATGCGGTCTAAACTATATGTGGTTTCGTTTTGTTTGGGTTTTAAAAAAGATGCAATTTGGAATTCAAAATTATCAACATGTAATTCTACTATGATTTGTTTTAGTTTACAAAAAATTACAAACCAAACTAGATTGCAAACCGCAATTCATAATTATATGTTATTTATGGAGTATGATTTAGACAGTAAACCCCTACTGTATGTCTTTATTTGTTTAGGGCTTGTTTATTTCAGCTTAAATTCAGTTCAGTTCAGCTCAATTCAGTTCAATCTAGTTCAATTCAGTTCAGCTTTGTTTAGTTCAGGCCAGTTCAGTTCAGTTTAGTTCAGCTATCAATTTCCTTCTCTTATAAAATATTACTTTCAGTTGTATTCAGTTCAATTCAGTTCAGCTATATTCAGCTTAAGTAAACGAGCGCTTATTTTAATGATATACTCTGTAATATTTTTTTATTTTTTTTGGAACTATGACTTGTTTGCTCTATAATATCCACATGGCAGGGCTGAACCAAGGATTAAAAAAGGGAAGAAACGTGGCAGATAAAATTTTTTATTTTAAATATTTAAGTATAGATAAGATAAATTGGGAGCTTTTGCTCCAAATTTCTTGCATTTTCACCTTGTTTACATATGTTTTTCCTATTTTATAGAAAATTCATCATCTCTTTATTGATAGGAGCATTCAAATGTCTGATCTTTAAAATCATAGGTGAAGTCATAGCTCAATTAGAATTTATATACTACACATGGGTATATGTACACCCAGTTCTTAAAAAAAAGAGCAATATAAAAAATTTCTAAAATAATTTCATAAGGAAAACTACATGTTAAATGAGCAAAATATAAATTTGAGTGCACATAACTCTACATGTATAAAAAAAAAATCTACATGCATAAGGATGCGTATTATAGAATTGAAGCTCCTGCTCCATTCCTCACTCCCCCACGTATGTACTAAATTAGAGTTGGATGTTGTAAATTGTCCTAAAATATTAGAAATTTTTTATTATAATTGTAACACCCCGTATTTTCGAGGTTAGAATTTTTTGATATGTAGGTTGTAGTTCTGTTGTCTTAAAATTTTATTCCGAAAACTATTAATAAATTCCTTGTTTTACAAATGGAAAATCTTTTAAAAATTATTTTTTGGAATTTATGTTACTAATATTTTAAAATGTTTTCAAAACGAATTCCTCCTAATTAGGTTATCTTGTTTAAGTGTGCAGATTAAGTCTATTGAGCCCAAATAATCATTTAAATTTGGGCCAACAGTCTTAAACCTTTAGTGTTAATGAATTAGGCCCAAATGCTTACCCTTGTTTCCCTTTCATAGCCGGCCCCCTCTTTTAATTACCCTAATATTATTACTCTCCTTTTAAGCCCACAAACAACCTTAAGCCTATTACAACTTTATAAATACCCCAACTAGCCTAACTTCATCATAACACAAAAGATCATCAAGAATTTAAAGAAAAACCTCAAACCTTTCCGCTCAAACTCACGACCCTCCATAGAAATCAAACCAAAATATTGGCTTTATTTCCTCAATCAAAAACCATCACAAAAGATTCATCAAACACTCAAACCTTTTCAAAAACTTGAAGCAAAAACACATTGTTGGGACCGAGTTTTAGTCGTGCTTGGTTTCGAACTTGGGTGACGAGTTGGGAACAAGAAAATCTTGAATCTTAGGATTAAATTCCTTTATGTAACTAGCTTTTCACTTAGCATTAGGATCAATCTACATAGAATAATTAGATTAGATAGAAAATGTTGTTGTTCAACCGTTTATGTGTGAATGTCGAGTATTTTGGTGAATTATATTGATGATTTTCGTGGGGTTCAAATGCTAAAGATTGTATTTTTGATGTTTGAATTATTATTAATGATATTAAACAATTGCATGATTATAAGTATGTTGTTGAGTGTATGAATTTATTTCTTCATCAAATCTTTTTATATTTTGGTGAATTTTCGTGCGAGTTTCTTTTCTGGTTGATTATGAATCAAGATTATTTTGTGGCAAAATTCATTCTTTTCTTGCTTATAACAATTTAATTTGTCAAACCAGTAAATATGTCCAGATTTAATTTACAAATTTATTAAAATACTTATTCAATTCTGATGGCTACGAACATTTAGGTGGAAGTTCGAATTAGTGTATTATAACTTATGCTAATTTTTCGTAATTTTTAAAAGGTTGTTTGCTATGACAGAAAATTCTAAAACTGATTTGGGTCTAATCTTATCGGTTAGTTATAAAATCCCTTAAAATTAGTAAATGGTGTTATTTCTGGACGAAACTTACGCACGTTAAACCTTGAACCTACATTTAACTTTCATGAAAATTTCAGAATATTCGAGACCTTTAAATGGTTGTTCTTTAATTTAAATCGGTAAAATCATATTGTGTAAAATAGTGTAAATATATAAATTACCAAAATAATTGTAGAGCATATTTTGTCGAATCCTTTGAGATTAATTTGACCTTAAGTTAAATCAGAAGGTATGTGATGTCTATTCTTGAATTCTTGATCTAATTTATGAAGTTTCTTGATTGTTTTATGCGATTTGATGAATAAAAACTTGATCTTGATTTGTTTCTTGATAACTGAATTGCATAGGTTGTTTCCATGGATTATTTTCTTTATTTTCTTTAATTATTGCTATGAAAGTTTCGATCTTTATGAATCTTTTGTTGAAATTATTGAACCTTGTCATGAATCTTGATGAATGCCTGAATTATCAGCTTGTTTTGCATCGTTGCTATATTTTTTGCTTTGGATCCATGAAGGCCGAACGGCCCTTGTATTATGTTTGAAGTTTGAATCTTGTTGTCTTATAAAAATTGAACCTTTAGTTTTATTTCACGTTATTCATGCGTTGTTTAGTCAGTCTGCGAATTGTTTGTATGGATTGTTGAACTTGATGTTTCATTATTGATCGAGTCATGCGTGAAGGTTAGTGACGTTTTGTCTTTGAGCCATGTTACATGTTGCTTTGATTTAGGGTCGTGTCATTTGTTGCTTTGATTTTGGGTCGTGTCATTTGTTGTCTGATGTTGGGTCGTGTCATTTGTCGCTTTGATTGGACTTTGTTTGTTGTATCGGCTTAAGGCCGTGTCGGGGACTTTGTTTGTTGTATCGGCTTAAGGTCGTGTCGGGGACTTTGTTTGTGTGTATCGGCTTAAGACCGTGTCGGGGACTTTGTTTGTTTGTATCGGCTTAAGGCCGTGTCGGGGACTTGTTTATTGTATCGGCTTCGCTTCGTGGCGGGGACTTGTTTGTTGTATATATCGTCTTCGAGTCATGGCGGGGACTTGTTTAATTTGTTGTATCGGCTTCGAGTCGTGGCGGGGATATTGTTTGTTGTATCGACTTCGGTCGTGTTGGGGATATTGTTGATGTTTATTGATATTGATAATTGCGTTGATGATTGAGCTCTGTAATCTTTTAGTATGGTTTATGATGAGCATGTTATTGTTCCGCTGCGTACTTCTGATGATTGATCTTTGAATAATCTGGTGCCTTATTGTTAATGCTATTGTAACCTGAACTGTTTGTTGATTAAACTATCTTACGACTGGTTGATTCCATCTTAGGTAGAACAACCTAGTTACTCCCCACTGACGGTAGACCCAATTTTTCAGGTGATCGAATTAAGAAGTTGAAGCGTGGGCCTGGATGTGCGAGTGAGGAGTTAGGATTGTAATTATTCTTTTTTTTCCGTTTAGATCTTTTGTATAAGCCCCCATAAACTCACTAGTGTATTTACTAGCTAATATCAACTCACAACCTGTTTTTAGCATGCCTTGATTGATAGTTATCCTATTTAGAACCGTTTCAGTAACTATCCGTCAAAGATGTTATCCGCTGGCGTCGTCCCCAAAAGACGGGTCGTTACAATAATAATATATACTAACATTTTCGCAATTCTAGCTCTTCCAATTATACTTTTTCATTTGTAATAATATAGCCATTGTACCCTATTTTCTTTGAGCAATTTAATCTGTTTTTTTTTTTTTTTTGCCTTGTATAGTTTAGTCAATGATATTGTTATTTCACAAAACCCATTACTTTTTTCCCTTACACAACAAACTATTCTTTTTTCTCCTTATTTACATAAGTTAGAGTATAGGTTTGTTTTAGTCAAATATTGAGGTAAAAAGATTTATCATTGAAAAATAATGAGAATTTTGTATTATTAAAATAATAACACAAAAAGATTGTATTAGTCAGATTAGTTTTTCCAAAATATTACTAACTATTATGTCGAGATAAAAAAAATACTTATTACAAGATAATTATTATTTTTGGAATAACGACTTTAAAATTTTGACAAAGTTTTGAATAATAAAGGCGGGTTTATATTAAATGTATGGTATGAACTCAATCTACTCTAAACATGTTATAAGTAACTCCATATAAATTCTTTAAAAAAAAAAAATTTGAACCATAAAAGTATATACATAATGTATAAAACTATTAATATGATCCTTTATAAAAGTCATCTTTTAAAAAATAATATTTATAACGAAAATCATTAAATTACAAGCAGTAAAAAAATATCTCGAAAGTAAATTGCTTAAAATTAACCTAAAACGGATTAAAGTTTTTTTTAAAATTGGTCGTCTTACAATAAATATAACATATGTCCGCTTTGCATAAAATTAAAATTAACTTTATAATGTTGCTCATAAATTTCCAGAATTTCACATTTAAATTTACAATTAATAATATAGTTTAAAAAAGCCTTGATGTATATAAATTTGTGGGTTGATGCACTTCATCTATGGTGGATGTTCTTCCATTTTAAATATATTATAGTAGCCCATGCGATGCACGATTCTTTTTTAAAAATTGTATTTTATAGAAATTAGAAGTTATCACATTCCATATTGTAATTGAAGTTAGTGGTGAGTATATATTATGGCATGAATATGAAAATTTTATAGATGAAAACTTATAACATAATAAGGAAATAAATCTAAATACTTCGTATAAATAATGTAATGTATAATATATATGGGGGAAAGAAGAAATAAAAAGTTGAGGTGATGAAATAAAATATTATAATTCATTATTTTATAAAGATTTCAAATTTTAAACATTAAATATAGTTAATTTGTATATATATATATATATATATTATAACTTTATTTATATGGTGTACAATACCCGACAACCCAGTAATATATAATTATTTAGGCTTATAATTTATTTAAAATTTTTTAAAAAAAACAACATTAGATTCAAATAGAAAAATGAACATAGTATTGTAATGATGATAATAATTAATGTGGGTTTTGGAGGGAAAATTAAAGAAAAGTTGACATGTCACATGTGTATAATTGCGATGTAAGATCATGTAAGCATTGGTTTGTCTTAGTATATAGTTACTAGCCTTTTACGCACGCTTTGCATGCGATGGTATTCTAAATGAATCTTATAATTTGTCTAAACAAAAAAAAAAGATCGTTTGTTTCAAAAATTAAAATATTTGCCAAATTCACACTCATTTACATAATTATAAACAAAACTTATTATTTACTATACTCTATTGGCTATTAAACTTCTACAATAATCAAAATGTAAATTTTTTATGTGAAAATTGTATCAATAAGGTTGTCTACTTATAAAGAATTCAAAAATATGAATTTTGGTCTTTTATTTTATTTTAAATAATTTAAAATTTTGTAATAGTCATTTAAAAAAGTTCAAAAAATGTAGTAACTTTTCTTAATAGTTAAGAGTGATGCCAATTTAATTTTCAGAAACTTTTGGAGGGTAACTTAGACTTTCCAGAGAGCAAGTCATAGCTCCCCCTAGCTTATATAATAAGCCTGCATGCATACTTTGCGTAAGATGATATTTTAATTGTATGTTTTAATTAGTCAAATTGACATTCATTCACATAATCGCGAAAAAAGTTATCCCCTTCCATTCGGTCATTCGATATCACATTGAATTTATATCATTTTTATCTACTATATTCTATCGGTTATCAAATTTCTATGATAATCAAAAGGTAAAATTTTTATGTGGCAAACTATAGCAATATGGATGTCTATTTATTTTATTTTTATGATAATCAAAAGGTAAAATTTCTATGATAATCAAAATGTAAAATTTTTATGTGTCAAAAATATGAATTTTGGTGTTTTATTTTATTTTTACAAATTTTATATTTTTTGATTTTTTTCATTTAAAAAAAACAAAAATTATAATAACTTTCCTTAACGGTCCGTTTGGTTGTTGCTAATGAACTGTGGTAATGGTAGTGGATTTAAAGTGTAATTTGTTACGGAAAAACTTCAAAATCCCCATGGAAAACATATTTGTCATTCCTTAACTTGAAATTTCTTCTTATTTTCCATTATCATCCATGTGGAAGGGTGGTATTAGATGGGAATGAATATTTGTGAAGAAAATTAGATAAACTATATATATTGGAGTAAAGCTAGCACCACCATGGGAATAAATTATGATTTTTCTTCCAAATTTAGTTATAAATTCATTCCCATTACCTCCATTTATAACCGGCTACCAAACGGGCCACAATAGTTACGGGTGATAATCACTGATTTTTTAGAAACTTTTAGAGGGTAGCATGGATATTTCCAGGGGGGACACCATGAATCCCCCCTTAGCTTATATAATAGAGATAAAAGATAAATTATTTTCAAATATTATTAATTTATTGTATATATGTACCGCGTAGTTAATTTATATATCATGTATAAAACTAAGTGATTTATTCATTTTGCGTTGATTACCCTCAATAAACGGATTGTGATTTACTTACAATATTTTAAAATTTTCCACATTCCATTGTGCAAAGAGGATCAAGTTGAAGAAAGAACCATGCAGGGGTGAACATATATATATATATATATATATATATATATATATATATATATATATATATAGAAGTAGCTCATGTGAGAAATGAAATTTTGGTGAGAAGGGTGAGAAGCAATCACAACCTTTGGATCAACAAATGAATGGCTAAGATTAAATTTGATTTTCCCCTCTTACTCCTTCCATTGTTTGGAGTCAATGTATCTATGACATAAGATCAATGTATTTTTACTCAATATATTTATAGAATATTTTGAATGTACCCATAGTTGTCAATCATTGTACCTCTAGGTCAGAGTTGATGTATTTATCTCTTCTCATATTTCTCATGATAAGAAATTTCTCACCGGAACCCAACCCTATATATATATATATATATATATAGGCTCATGTGAGAAATGTAGTTTTGGTGAGAAGCAATCACAACCCTTTGATCACCAAACGAAGGGCTAAGATTAAATTTGATTTTCCTTCCTTACTCCTTTGATAGTTTGAAGTCAAGGTATATATGGTATAAAGTCAATGTATTTTTACTCAATGTATTTATAGTGTATGGTGAATGTACCTATATAGGGTTGAGTTCTAGTGAGAAGCGTGCTTATGGTGTGAAAGGTGAGAAAGTAGATACATTATGGGATCATTATAGATACATTAATATAACAATGCAGATACATCAACTAATCATGACAAATACATTAGCTATTTGATGTAAATACAACATGTACACATGCTTTAATTAAAATACATGAAAATATGGTTTTGTAGTAACTATTAAGTATTAACGAAGATGTGATTCGTATTATATTAGATTAATGAAGATATGGTACTGTATGTAGTAACGATTGAAGAAAAAAAAATCAAGCTGAATATAATAGGCACCTCAAATAGTTACTAAAAATGCATCAATTAAATATTGAATATACACAATGAAAATACAGAAGTAAACAATTAACAGTCTTTCTCTCTAATACTGCAAATACAACAAATTGGCACTTGGTAGATGAAATTGTAATAAAAGTTGTAGACTTGTCCATCCTCAAAAGCAATTTATTTAGTTGATTAAGAAAAAAATATAATAAGCTATCTTCATTTAAAAAAAAAAAATACTCTTTCCGTAACATAATTCTGGTAACAAGTTATTTTTCACGGATTTCAACAAAGCAATTTAAGGATGTAAACGAACAAATTAATCAAAATGGTTTTAATAAAAGTAAGATTGAGATCATAAATTACTAATCTTAATTT